>ML058515.1:2330769-2930769 GCA_003013855.2 Liriodendron chinense | reverse complement strand
TGATAGGGAGTGCTCACCTTGTGTGTTACGCCATATTTCTTCATTAAAGTTTCAAAAGAGCGATTACAAAAATGAGACCCTCCATCACTTATGATGACTCGAGGTGTTCAAAACGGGAAAGAATATTCTCTTTTAAGAAGCGAATGACCGTTTTATGGTCATTATTCCGGCAAGGGATGGCCTCGACCCATTTGGAAACATAGTCAACGGCAAGCAAGATGTATGTGTTTCCAAAAGAAGATGGGAATGGACCCATGAAATCGATGCCCTAACAATAAAAAATTTCGATTATTAAGATGGGATTGAGTGGCATCATATTTCTACGGGAAATTCCTCCTAATTTCTGACAAGGTTCACATGTTTTGCAAAAGTCATGTGTGTCTTTGAACATAGTGAGCCAATAAAACCCACATTGCAGAATTTTCGCTGTGGTCTTTTTAGCGAGAAGTGGCCGCCACATGCCTGCGAATGACAGAAGGAGATGATACTTTGTTATTCATCATCTAGGACACATCTCCTTATGATTTGATTGGGACAATACTTGAATAAGTATGGGTCATCCCATAGGAATTTTCGCACCTCGGTGAAGAATTTATCCTTATCTTGCTTTTTCCAATGTGTAGGAATTGTACCTGTAGCAAGATAGTTAACAATGTCCGCATACCATGGCAATTGGGAAACAGCAAAAAGTTGTTCATCAGGGAACATGTCATTGATCGCGGTCGTTTCAGGGGAATCAGTGAGGACAAGTCGAGAGAGATGGTCAGCCACGACATTTTCTACTCCTTATCACGGATTTCTATGTCAAATTCCTAGAGTAGAAGGATCCATCTTAACAACCGTGGTTTAGCATCCTTCTTAGAGAGAAGGTACTTAAGCGCTGCATGGTCAGTAACTACGATGATCTTAGATCCAATCAAGTAGGACCTAAACTTGTCCAAGGCAAAAACTACGGCTAAAAGTTCTTTTTCAGTAGTGGTGTAGTTTGCTTGGGATGAGTTTAGGGTTCTACTTGCATAGTAAATGACACATGGCTTTTTCTCTTTTCTTTGGCCTAGCACGGCCCCAATAGCATAGTCGCTAGTATCGCACATAATTTCAAAAGGAAGTCTCCAATCAGGTGGTTGCATTATGGGAGCACATGTCAACATACCTTTAAGGGTGGTAAAGGCCTTTTGACATTCTTCATTCCACTCGAATGAATTTTTCTTTTGAAGTAGGTACATAAAGGACGAGAGAGTGAACTGAAGTCCTTTATGAACCTTCTGTAAAATCCTGTGTGTCCCAAAAAGGACCGTACATCTCGTATGCTCTTGGGTGGTGGAAGGTTAGAGATAAAATCAATTTTCGCTTTGTCTACCTCAATTCCATTTTGTGAAACGATGTGACCAAGTACAATTTCCTTTTGAACCATGAAGTGACACTTCTCCCAATTCAGCACAAGGTTCTTCTCTTCACATCTTTTCAGCACAGATTTCAAGTGCATAAGGCATTCATCAAAGCTACAACCAAATACGGAAAAATCATCCATGAAGACTTCGAGAATTGTCCCCACCATGTCAGAAAAGATACTCATCATACAACGCTGAAAGGTGGCAGGGGCATTACATAGTCCAAACGGCATCCGTCAATAGGCGAATGTGCCGAATGGACATGTGAATGTAGTCTTTTCTTGGTCTTCACGGGTAATCTCTATTTGGTTGTACCCTGAATAGCCATCAAGGAAGCAAAAGTGGGAATGACCCGCCAACCGTTCTAAAATTTGATCAACAAATGGTAGGGGGAAGTGGTCTTTCCTCGTGACAGTGTTTAGCTTCCTGTAGTCAATGCACATTCTCCAACCGGTGGTGACTCTAGTTGGCACGAGTTCATTATTGGCATTGGCTACAATAGTTATTTCGGATTTCTTAGGCACCACTTGAGTTGGGCTCACCCATTGACTATCGGATATTGGGTAAATAATACCCACATCCAATAGTTTCACCACTTCGGCCTTAACCACATCCTTCATGTTTTGATTTAGTCGTCGTTGTGGTTGCCTAGATGTCTTCGCATTCTCCTCAAGGTGTATGCGATGAGTACAAATCAGTGGGTCTATGCCTTTGAGATCCGTAATTGACCATCCAATGGCACTCTTGTGCTCTAATAGAGTGGCCATTAGCCTACTCTCTTGTTCCTCATCCAAGTGGGAAGAAATCACCACTGGATATGTCTCATCTCGACCTAAATAGACATATTTCAGCTCACTTGGTAATGGTTTTAGGTCAAGTGTTGGCGCCTTGATATTGGATGGGAGAGCCTTGTTCTCATTTATAGGCAAAGGCTCAAATAGGGCCCTCCATCTTTTATTATCAAGCACCGGCATCACATCTAGAATGGCATCCATCTCTTGTATTGTGTCATCATTTATCGCATGAGAATGGGCCACACATGCCTCCAATGGGTCGGAAGATAATGACAAGGGGAATGTATCTTCCACGAATGATTCAATCATGTTTAGTTCGTGAATATCATCATCAACCTCCCGTGGTTGTTTGCATAAATCAAATATGTTAAGCTCAAGGGTCATATTTCCAAAGGACATTTGTACAAGTCCGTTTCTACAATTGATAATTGCATTTGAAGTAGATAGAAACGGCCAGCCAAGTATGACAGGAATTTGAGCACCGGTGCCTATCACGGGATGTGTATCCAAGACAATAAAGTCTACTGGGGAGTAGAATTTATCAACTTGTACTAGAACATCCTCAATCATTCCTCTCGGTATACGAATGGATCTATCAGCAAGTTAGAGTGTGGTTTTGGTGGGTTTCAATTCACCTAACCCAAGTTGTTCGTAAACGGAGTAAGGAATGAGGTTCACACTTGCCCCCAAATCGAGTAAGGCTTGTTTAATTCGGTTATCTTCTATGATGCATAAGATGGTTGGACTTCCTGGATCCTTGTATTTTTGGGGCACCTCTTGTTTGATGATGGCGCTCAAATTCTCAGTCAAAAGTACTTTGTTGTGAACATTGTGTTTCCTTTTGACTGTACACAATTCCTTTAGAAATTTGGCATAAGATGGTATTTGTTTTATGGCATCCAACAACGAGATGTTGATCTTCACCTGCTTGAAAACTTCTAAAATTTTTAGATTTTTATCTAAAGGTTTAGGTGAAATGAACCTTTGTAGAAATGGGGCAACCGGCTTGTATTGCCTTTTCGGTTCTTTCTCCTGTGGAGTGTTGTTTGAGCTATCATCCTCTTTGGAAATTTCTGGATCCTTAGGCTTTGGGGCCTTCACCGGATTAGATTTGTCAATTTCTTTCCCACTTCTCAAAGTGGTGATAGCTTGAACATGCTCCGTATGATGGGAGGATGAGATTGCATCTTGTATCTCAAACTGGGTTCTTGGGTTAGGAAGAGGTTGGGCAGGAAGTGTGCCCTTCTCTCTAACACTAAGATGAGATTCAACTCTAGCCATTGATGTTTTCAATTCATTGATGGCTTGAGTTGAATTTTGATTGAATTTCAATTGCTCTTGCATGAACCCATCTATTTTCAGAGAATTTATCTTGTTATACTCAGCTTGGACCGATACGAATGCACCCAACATCTCCTCTAGCATCACTTTTGGAGTAATGACTAGAGATGGACCTAGTATAGGTTGAGCTTGAGGGATAGGGGTTGCATTCGCAGTGGGTCCATTCCTCCAACTGAAGTTGGGATGGTTCTTCCAACTAGCATTAAACGTGTTTAAGGTTGGAGCACCAAATTGCCGTTGATAATTGTTTATGGCATTTGATTGTTCTTGTAAGATGTCCTGAACTGCTGAAATTGTGGGACAATCTTGTGTTGCATGTTGATTTCCGGCACAAATTCCACAAACAGTTCCAACGTCATTGGATTTAATCGTCTCTCCTTTCCTCAATTCCATGGCTTTGACCTTTCTTGTGAGGCTAGCCACCCGTGCACTTATGCTATCCTCTTCCGGTAAGACATACATTCCTCCTCTTTCCTTTTGTTGGCCAGTCTTGGAATTTATTGGTTTTGATGTATCCCAAGACTATGCATTCTCAGCCAATTCTTCCAAATAATCCCATGCTTCATGTTGAGCTCATAATTGTGCATATTCTAACCCCAATTCATCACTCATTATGCATGATATACATGCTTATTGGACCAACTTAATACATGATTTGTGATTGTAGGAAGAAGATGGAGATTTCACATATTGAAGGCTAAGTGGAGCTCTTTATGAGCATTGAGGATCAATAGATGAAGTATTGAAGGAAGAACAAAGAAAAGAAAGCAAGGAGAGAAGAGAAAAGAAGAAAGAAAGAAAGAAATAGAGAAGGAAGAAGGCAAGACCGGTCGGCTGACCGGTCAGCCAAGCAAGACCGACCGGTCATGACCGGTCGGCCACCCCATATAGATGTTGGACTGAACAGAGAATAAGCCCGACCGGTCATGACCGGTCGGGCATAGCTGCTGACTGATGGACTGCCCAGGCCAACCGGTTATGACCGGTCGGCCATAGCTGCTGGACTAAGGGAATCATCATCCGACCGGTCGTGACCGGTCGGTCATGCGTGAAAACAGGAACTTTCTAATTCCAGCTCCGATTTCTTCTGCGCAAGTGCGTAGTTTTACGCAAATCTGGAATCTTCTTGCGTATTGGACTCCTCCAAGCTATAAAAGGGTGTCTTCCCTTCATACCAAGGGAGGCTACGACATGGGGATTGCTGAGGAGACGGATTCTACTTCAGATTTCCTGTTTTAGTAGTTTTTCATGTTTTTAGAGGCTTTTAGTTCAAGGATGTTAGAGATGAACTAAAACCTCTTAGCTAGAGCTAAGAGGTGAAGCTTTTGATTCGTTTTTTACGGATTGATGCAACCTAGGTCTCCTTTTATGTTTTAATTGATGAATTTTAGTTCAATTTGAGTTTGAATGAAGTACTATTTTGGTTTTCACTTTGATCTCTTGATGACTCCAGGCTCATGTGATTCTTAGTAATTCCAGCATAGTATCTTAGCTTTTGAGCATTGTTTATGCTTGTGTAATGCATTGATCTATCATCGACTCCGGGCATGGTAGACGCTTTGATTGCCTCGTATGCAATGGCCTGATTTTCATGTGGGAACTCATGCAACTGAAATTCTTATCTTTTGTGTATAATCTGGAATATTTGTTTAGTGATTGATTTTGATTTAATTAGAGTTCAAATCATGAGTTGTAATCAGGTCTAGTGACAGGACTTGGTGAAGGCTATGGTTATGAATCTCAACTAGATTGGAAAGAGGCTTGGCCTATACAATTGAGTGTGCCCAAGGCCTGAGCTTGGAAGTGGGAATCAAATCAGTTAATAAGCACTTGTTTCAGATAACTGTGATTAACTGCTCTATATTCCGATCGGATAGAGATGGGAATCTGATTCCGATTGAGTTATATGAGACCTAGTTGTGTTGATGCATTGAAACGTATCAAGAGTGGATCCTTGGCGCTCTAGTGACTTTTTAGATTGAATTTACCTTACCTATTCACTGTTTAAACCCAATTTCCTATTCCTCAGCTTTAGTTCTTAATAGGGTCTTAATTACTAGTTGTTTTAGTTAAATTCTGAAGATACCCATACATAAATCTCTGTGGGAACGATACTCGGTCTTTCCGAATTATTACTACTTCGCAACCCTACACTTGGGGAGTGAACACTTCATCAGCCTCCTTATTCATGAACTCCCCATTACACATCATCTCTACGAATTGGCGCATGGGTGAAGTCAGTCCTTCATAGAAAAAGCTTATAACCTACCAAATTTCATAGCCATGATGTGGGCATGCATTTAATAGGTCCTTAAACCTCTCCCAACATTGGAAGAAGGTTTCATCTTCCTTTTGGGCAAAGTTCATGATAAGGCGCTTCAACATGTTTGTTTTGTGAGTAAGGAAGAATTTTTTTATGAATTTCCTATGCATATCAGTCCATGCACCAATTGATCTTGGCCTTAATGCATGAAGCCAACCTTTAGCTTTATCTTTGAGAGTAAAAGGGAAGAATTTAAGTCTCACCACATCATCAGTCACATTAGCAAAGTGCATGGTGGTTATTACCTCATCAAACTCCTTAAGGTGTTGATAGGCACTTTCACTGTCTAATCCATGAAATTTAGGGAGAAGTTGGATCACTCCGGTTTTAAATCCACATTCCCTGCATTTTGTGGAAAAATTATGCATGAGGGAGTGCTCGCTTTTGCTGGTTGCAAGAAATCACGTAAAGTTCTAGGTCGGGGAACATTCTCTACCACATTCTCCCTTGTTTCAGTTTGGTTTTGGCCCAGATTAGGATTAGCCATTGGATTAGGTTGATTCACAGCTATACTTTCAGACAAAATTGGAGAAGTTAGATGTCTCCTAGCACGTGGTTCTCTGTCAATTCCTTCTACTATCCCCCCTTCACTTATGAGTAGGTTATTGGAATCCCGAGCCCAATGTGGCATGCAAAACAAAAAAATAGGAAACAAAGAGAAAGAAGAATTCTTCCTCCCTTTCTTTACTTTTCTCTAAGACCGAAGCACAAGGTGTCTTGCAATGGCTAAGCCAGAAGCAAGGACAGAGACCGATTTCTCCTGGTCATAGGGGTTCAGAGAACTCCCCACCCACTCTTTGAATCTTTTGAGAAAAAGTGTAGAAAAAGGAGAAAGAGGAGTAGAGGTGAGAAAAGAAATCTCTGAGCACAAGGTGATCCAAGATGGCAGAGCCGACCAATAGGAATCCAGGTGGCACAAGGCCAACCTTTCAGAGATCCAAAAGGAGTCTCCACCCACTCTATAAGAGATGAATATGATAGGAATGAATAGGAGAAGGAGAAGAGTAAGGTTTAGAAAGATAAAACCTGATTTGGTACTTGAAATCCTTATATCTTCTTCGGCTTCCTAGAAATCCCTGCAAAAAGAAAAATTAAATAAAACAAACTAAGTTAGTCCTAAAATCCTAAAAATCCTAAATAGATACTAATTTCAGAAATTTGTGAAAACCGTCAAAGTCCCCGACAGCGGCGCCAAAAACTTATTCGCTTCCCCAAGTGTAGGGTTGCGATGTAGTAATAAACTCGGTAAGACCGAGGTCGATCCACAGGGACTTGTGTAGGAATTCACAAACACTTCCAATAGTGTCTATTGAGAGCTAACAACCAGATTTTGTATGAGATTGATGTGAGTAACAATTTTAAACTAATTTGAAGGTAAACAATTATAAAAAGGCACTAGGGTTTCAAGGATCCACTTGTAGTAATCCTTGATGCTCAATCCGCTGTGGTTTCTCACTTTCTCAACTAGAATCGATATTAAGATCTATCTAGCCGGATGATAGAGCTGTTAAACCAGATAATCTGTCATATGTAAGTCCAATGCATATGATTCACTCAATGTAAGCTATGCTGAGCATGCTCAATTGCATAAGTCAGTCCCAATTCCAATAGGCTCAGATCACAATCATAACCATCCTCAAGTCATGTCACAAGACAAGGATAGATTACAATTTGAACTTGATTCAAATCACATGCACAGTCTCCTACATAATTCAGAAAACCAGAAAAGTAGAACTTTGGTAGGAAGTCCCCACATGAAGATCATAGTACTAGAGCATACTCTAATTCCTTGGATCATACAGGTCTAGACTAATACAAAGCAGTTAAGAACTTAAGTAATTCTCCCAAACATCCATGAGTCATCATAAGACTAAGAAAAACTACTTAAAACTTGTATAAACTTCAAACTATTGTTCAAAAACATGAATTCCAAACTTAAAATCAACTTAGAACGAATTGAAACATCTTAGATCCACTACAAGCTTCACCTCTTAGCCCTAGCTAAGAGGTTTAGCTGCTCATGATCCAAGGAAACATGAAATAACTTAAGAAAAGCATAAAACAGTAAAAACAAACTAGAAGGAGTTGTGGAACTCCGAAATCCACTTCCGCCACCTCCAACCTTGTTTAAACCCCTCTAAGATACCCTAGGAACGATCCCTAGGTGTCCTTTTATAGTGGGGAGGCTCCGCAACTTCAAAAGATTCGAGAATTTGCGTAACACTTAAGCACTGCGCAGAGAAAATCGGCGCTAGAAATAGAAGGTTTGAATCTTACACAGACGATCGGTCGCAGTGGCTGGACGACCGGTCGTGGATGCTGGACGACCGGTCTCAAAATAGCCTAAAATTGTCCAGAGATCTTTGTCCTGAAAAAAATAATTTAAGGACCGGTCGCAGAAGTGGACGACCGGTAGCACAACCGGTCGTGAACAGTCCAGAGAGCTATGGCCTCTGTGCCTCCTCTGTGCATGTGCAGACCGGTCGGACGATCGGTCGTGGGCACCTTCTTCTGCATTCTTTCTTCTTTTCTCTGTCTTCTTTCTTTCATTCTTTTCTTCTTTCCTTGCTTCCTTCTTTCTTTGGTCCTCCTTCAATCTTCATCCAAATAGTTCCAAATAAGCTCTTTTCATCTTCAATTAGGCGGAGTTCACTCTCAATCCTGCAATCACAAAACATGCATTCAATTAGTCTTTAAATCATAAAAATCTCGCACAATGAGTGATGAATTGGGGTTAGAATATGCACAATTAAGAGCTTAACAATAGCCATTGAATGCTTGAAGTTTGGCAGTTCCCTCATTACCATTACATTGAATAGGCAAGAGGAACTTGACCAACTCTCTCCCAACTACCCGGCATCAACATAACCTCATCATTTGCATCTATAGCTGATCTTGGGAGCACAAAGAGAAGCTGAAGCACGTGGAGTTAAAGCTACTCATCAAAGGCATCGAATCGGGGCTCAATTGTCTAGGTATGATTAGCATTTGAGAGTCCATTTATTGAATCACTATTCCCTAGATTGGGAAACTCCGGCGGGAGTGTACGTGACCGTCCTTGGATTAGGATTGGTGAGAGTTTGAGATCCAAACTCGTTAAGTCCTTGGATTGGGCCATCGGCGGATGGTAAACGCGGTCCTAGATCAAAGGATGTCAAGGTTGATGGTTAATTTGATTTAAAACCAAGACTATAGTGAAATCTGGTGGTCTCATAGGTTGAGATCGTGAACCGGGAGTGGAGTAGGGAAACCGAACCACTATAAATCGTTGTGCATTGTGAGTTTGAATGATTGTTATGTGTTGAGTGGCTTAGTCAATCATGAATGCTAACTGTTTGATGAAATGCTTATGATAGTCCTTGCTTACAAATTCATCATATAATTGCCTTGAATGTTATTGTGATAATCTTGGTTGCTAAGATTAACTTGATTAGTTTTAATTGTAATTGGAAATTCAAAAAAGTCCTATTCACCCCCCTCTAAGACATTAGGCATATCTCTGAGTATCTCCTCAAGCGGTAAAACCGCAATTTCAAACCTAAGGGGTTATGGTTACCACGAGAAACCACAAACAAAAGAGTTCTAACTAAGCTTGAAACATCCTACTATGGATTGCCATTATGAAAAAGACAGTCGATGCCCTACCCATCGACAATGGGTCCGTCGGCTGAGCTGATGAGGCAGCTGCGGATTGCTTTCTTAAGCTCACCTGCTCATAGTAACAGGCGGGCTTTAGGTTATGCCGACCAACATTTCGATGTTCGTGTATTCCAACGGTCACCTGTTCACAGTAACAGACGCAGGCCCAGAGTTGCGTCACTCGAATCCTGACAGTCTCTCAACCCGGACAATCCGAAAGAAAATGGGACATAGACATCCGACTTGTCTAAGAAATGTGGCTCAGTCCATAACAAGAAAACAAATGGGTATATACGACCATGAATTCAAGACCATAATCCCTGACGATTTAAATTACTTGCTCGATCTATCTGGGCTTTCTTTCTAATATTCCATCTATTGTATAACTACATTCATAGTGGAATCCTGTCGTTTTGTGACGTGGTTTTCTCCTGCAAGGGTTTCCATGTAAAAATCTTTGTGTTGTTTGTGATTTGTTTCATTTACATTCATCCACTCTTAATGCTTTATTTAACTTATCTATGATGCATGCATTCATTTACTTTTGCCTTTTAATCAAGGGTGATCATCCATTGATATAATTAAAGGCTCTTGACCAGTATCACAGCCTGGAATGTGAAAGATCTCAGAATCTCTGGAATAAAATTAGCCTTGTGATATCTCCCTTACGTACACTTTGTAATTGCTTATGATTGTCTATGAATGTCTATATACTCAGAATTCCCCCAGAATAATGAAACACAGGAAAAAGATTGCTGACGAGCACGATTTTTCTAGTTCTAACAGCGGGTAATAAGCTTTTTCTATGAAGGACTGACTTCACCCATGCGCCAATTTGTAGAGATGATGTGCAATGGAGAATTCATGAATAAGGAAGCCGAAGAAGCATGGGGCTATTTTGATGAATTAGCTGAGAATGCACGGTCTTGGGGTACATCTAGACCAACAAATTCCAAGACAAGCCAACATAAGGAAAAATAAGGAATTTATGTCCTTTCAGAAGAAGATAACATAAGTGCACGTGTGGCTAGCCTCACAAGAAAAGTCGAGGCCATGGAATTGAAGAAAGGAGAGACAATCAACTCAAAAGGCGTTGAAACTGTTTGTGAAATTTGTGCCGAAAATCAACATGCAACACAGGATTATCCCTCAATTTCTGCATTCCAAAATATCTTACAAGAACAATCAAATGCCATAAACAGTTATCAATGGCCACCCAAACTCAAACACGTTGTTGGGGCTCAAATTTGCACCCATTGTAAAACAACATCTTGTGGTCTATTGACAATGATTTGGATAAGTTTTGAGGCCGGGAGAGCTCTGAAAATGCCAGCACAACCCTGATCGCTTGGTAGCGACCAAAATCCGTAAACACTATTTCAAAGCGGAACTGGACATGCGCTTCACCGCCAAATGATCCGAAATGGCCTAAAACCCATAACCTGTAAGTTTCGAAGTCATCCGGTGCATATTTTTACCTGCGCACCTCGAAATGCGTTTCGTCCCTGCCCGAAGCTGACCAAAAGGGTCCGTAAGCCTATAGCTACCATTTTAGAGTGGAACTGGACATGCGCTTCACTGCCAAATGATCCGAAATGTCCTAAAACCCTTAACCTGCAAGTTTTGAAGTCATTCGGTGCATATTTTTACCTGCGCACCTCGAAATGCGTTTCATCCACGTTTGGAGCTGACCAAAAAGGGTCCGTAAGCCTACAACTACCATTTCAGAGCGGAACTGGATATTCGCTTCACCGCCAAATGATCTGGAGCGCCCCAAAACCCTTAAATAGCAAGTTTGAAGTCATTACGATGCGTATTTCCATGCGCGCGCTCCCCGGAACAACGCTCCTATACGACAAGCCGACCCGGAGGCTCCAATTTAGTAAGGAAGTACCAAAATTAGCAACACCTGGACTTCCACACGCCACCCTGTTCATTCAGGAGGTCAATCCTAGCCTAGAAGTGGCTTGGCGACAGTGAGTGCATGTCTAGAAAAGGTAGTTGTCCTTTGGAGGTCCCTCGTCGGAGCTGAAATGCTGAAATTTTCTAAGTGCTGGAATCCTGAAAATCTGACTAAGTAGTAGGAAAGCGCCGGCAAAGGACATGCGCCTGGCCTCCAACCACATGCGCTTGCACCCTATTAGTGAAATGGAGTGAATGAAACACTTTTCCGAAAAGCGCCGGAAAATGCGCCGGTAAAGGACATGCGCCCGGATCCTCCACATGCGCCTAGTGTATTTTTCTCACATGCGCTTGGCTTTGTTTCTAGCACATGCGCCGGGAAATACCCGCCGGACCGGACCCGAACCCGATTACCCCCTATAAATAGTGAAGTCGCTTCATTTCATCAGCACGAGATCATCCCCCGCCGACCTCAGAGTGATGTAAGCACCACATGCGCTTGCTTTCTCTCTCCTCGCCGGATGCCTTAGCTGGAGTGGATTCCCTCATCAGAAACCCTCGCCGGAAAGGGATTTCCTCGCCGGAATCCCAAGTTCAAGAAGAAAATCCTGAAATTTCTAAGTGCTGGGCACATGCGCCAGCTTATCCCCCACATGCCCCGGCTTATTCCACCACATGCGTCAGCTTTTCCCACTGGAAAATCCCAAATTTCTTTAAGTCTGGGAGGGACATGCGCCCACTCCCTAGGTCCAGGCGCATGTGCACCACCACATGCGCCGGGATTGCTTCCGGACTCCCGTTTTTCATGAAGAAAAGGGCCACATGCGCCCGGGAGATGGGACATGCGCCCGGCTCCCTACCACATGCGCCTGACAGATGATGCAACACCACATGCGCCTGCAAAATGGCCACATGCGCCTGTACACACCCCCCCATGCGCCTGGACGCTGGTGGGAGGGGTGGACCTTCCGTTGTGCGGCCCGCCTTCGTCCGGGATTGGATTTTGATGAAACCGCCTCTCCTAGATGTGTCTCGATGAGTTCTATCATCCATCTGATCAGATTCTCCAACGGTTAATGATAAGTGGCCCAAATCAGTATTTTGGTCCAAAATGACCAACACTTAGCCAATTTGGCAGCCTCGGAAATCCTTCTGAAAGAGCCGAAAACGGCCTAAAATGAGAAGAATCGAGCGGAATTGGACCGAGTCCGAGAGGGAAACTTTTCTTCTACTTGACATGATACATCATAATCATGCACCGCAACGAGGTTATCCGATCTCAGGACTCTTTAATACCCTAATCAAGCGGTCGGCAGGCCCGCTACTTAGTCATTTTCAGCCCTGGGAAGTGCCCTGTTGGCTCGAAAATTGACTTCTGCTAAGCAAATCGAAACACGATCGCACCGCGATCTTCGTGGACATAATCCACTCCAATTCCAAGTCGGTCATCAAAAATATTCACCAATTTCCCTGATTAGACCACAAACAGGTCCACTACTTAGTCATTTCCCGCCCTGGGAAGTGCCCTGTTGGCCCGGAAATCGACTTCTGCTAAGCAAATCGAAACGCGATCGCACAGCGATCTTCGTGGACGTAATCCACCCCTGTTCAATGATGGTTATAGATAATACTCACCAATTTCTCTAATCAGACTGTAAGCAGGTCCACTACTTAGTCGTTTTCAGCCCTGAGAAGTGCCCTGTTGGCTTGAGAATTGACTAGTGCCAGTTGAAATTAACCGCGATCTCAAAGACGCCGAGGCAAAGCTGAAGTACTCAGGCTATCCAACAGCCGAGTCAAGCATTCGCGGGGCACCGATTCCCATTATTCATAAGAAATTGGCATATGTGGGTACCCATCGGATCCTATACTTAGCCACTTACAGGCATCGGAGATAGCCGATCCAGCCCATTGAGTTTGGATCCTCAAGAGATCTTGGCTCGACAAAGACTACCTAATCCCAAATAGATCACTGAAAATACTCAGAAGAAAGAGTGTTCTCAACGACGAGTCGCCCGACTCCAGAAGAAATACATTTACTTTACTGTACAAAGCTCTATTCATCCTAGATAAAGGTCTGAGGCTAAACCTAAGGGGTTATGGTTACCACGAGAAACCACAAACAAAGAGTTCTAACTAAGCTTGAAACATCTTCCTATGGACTGCCACTATGAAAAAGACAGTCGATGCCCTACCCATCGACAACGGGTCCGTCGGTTGAGCTGATGAGGTAGTTGCGGATTGCTTTCCTAAGGTCACCCGTCATAAAAATTCGGGCGCGGGCTTTAGGTTATGCCGACCAACATTTCGATGTTCTTGTATTCCAGCGGTCACCTGTTCACAGTTACAAGCGCGGGCCCAGAGTTGCACCACTCGATTAAAAACCTCGTTCGGGAACGTTGCGGAGTGCTTTCTTAAGGTCACCCGTCATAAAAATACGGGCGCGGGCCTTGGGTCATGCCGACCAACATTCGAGGATCGTGTATTCTAGCGGTCACCTGTTCACAGTAACAGGCGCGGGCTCCGAGTTTCACCACTCGAATCCTGACAGTCTCTCAACCCGGACAATCCGAAAGAAAATGGGACATAGACATCCGGCGTGTCTAATAAATGTGGCTTAGTCCATAACAAGAAAACAAAGGTCTAGAAGACCATGAACTCAAGACCATATTCCCCAGCAGATTAGTCTTTTGCCTTCCAATCAAGGGTGATCAACCGTTGATGTAATTAAAGGCTCGTAACCAGTATCACAGCCTGGAATGTAAAAGATCTCAGAATCTCTGGAATAAAATTCGCCTTGCGATATCTCTCTCTTGTGTACACTTTGTGATTGCTTATGATTGTCTATGAATGTCTCTATACTCAGAATTCCCCCAGAATAAAAGAAACACAAAAAAAGAAAAGAAAGAAGGATTGCTGACGAGCAAGTTCTGATCTCTCTCTTTTTCTAAGTTCTAACACACGTATAATTCTAGTTGGAAGAACCATCCCAACTTCAGTTGGAGGAATGGAACAACTGAAATGCAAACAACACGCCTCAAGCTCAACCTTTACTAGGTCCATCCCTAGTAATTACACCAAAACCTACGCTAGAGGAGATGTTGGGTACATTCATATCGGTTCAAGCTGAATATAACAAGACAAATTCTCTGAAAATTGATGGGTTCATGCAAGAGCAACTGAAATTCAATCAAAATTCATCTCAAGCCATTAATGACTTAAAAACCTCAATGTCTAGAGTTGAATCTCATCTCAGTGTTAGGGAGAAAGGCACACTTCCTGCCCAACCTCTTCCTAACCCAAGAACCCAATTTGAGATACAAGACATAAGCTCGTCCTCCCAACATACAGAGCATGTTTAAGCTATCCCCACCCTAAGGAGTGGAAAAATAATCAATAAATTTAATCCGGTGAAGGTCCCAAAGCCTAATGATCCAGAAATTTGTAAAGAGGATGATAGCCCAAACAATACTCCACATGAGAAAGAACCGGAAAGGCAATACAAGCCGGTTGCCCCGTTTCCCCAAAAGTTGATTTCACCCAAACCTTTAGACAAAAACTTGAAAATTTTAGAGGTTTTTAAGCAAGTGAAGATCAACATTCCGTTGTTAGAGGCTATAAAACAAATACCATCCTATGCTAAATTTCTAAAGGAATTGTGTACAGTCAAAATGAAACACAATGTTCACAACAAAGTACTTTTGACTGAGAATTTGAGCGCTATTATCAAACAAGAGGTGCCCTAAAAATACAAGGATCCGGGTAGTCCAACCATCTCATGCATCATAGGTGACTACCGATTTAAACAAGCCTTACTCAATTTAGGGGCAAGTGTTAACCTCATCCCATACTCAGTCTATGAACAACTTGGGTTAGGTGAATTGAAACCCACCAAAACCACACTCCAACTTACTGATAAATCTATTCGTATATCGAGGGGGTGATTGAGGATGTCTTAGTCCAAGTTGATAAATTCTACTACCCAGTGGACTTTATTATCTTGGATACACATCCCGTGATAGGTACCGGTGCTCAAATTCCCGTCATACTTGGCCACCCTTTTTTAGCTACTTCAAATGCGATTATCAATTGTAGAAACAGGCTTGTATAAATGTCCTTTGGAAATATGACACTCGAGCTGAACATATTTGATTTAAGCAAAAAACCACGGGAAGCTGATGAAAAGGTCCACGAAATAAATTTAATTGAATCATTAGTAGAGAATACATCCCCCTTAGCATTCTATTCTGATCCTTGGGAGGCATGTTTGGCCTACTCTCATGAGATTGATGATGACACGATACGAGAGATGTATGCCATTTTAGATATTATGCCGGTACTTGAAAATAAACGATGGAAGGCATCACTTGAGCCTTTGCCCTTAATCGAGAACAGGCCCCTTCCATCCAATATCAAGGCACCGAAGCTCGACCTAAAACCATTACCAAGTGATTTGAATATGTATACTTAGGTCGAGATGAGACATATCCGGTGGTGATTTCTTCCCACTTGGATGAGGAACAAGAGAGTAGGCTAATAGCCACTCTAATAGAGCATAAGAACGCCATCGGATGGTCAATTGTTGATCTCAAAGGCATAGACCCACTGATTTGTACTCATCGTATACACCTTGAGGAAAATACCAAGACATCTAGGCAACCACAAAGACGCCTCAATCCAAACATGAAGGAGGTGGTTAAGGTCGAAGTGGTGAAAGTATTGGATGTGGATATCATTTACCCAATATCCAATAGTCAATGGGTGGGTCCAACTCAAGTGGTGCCTAAGAAATTTGGAATAACCATCATAGCCAATGCCAATAATGAACTCGTACCAACCAGAGTCACTACCGGTTGGAGAATGTGCATTGACTATAAGAAGCTAAACATAGTCAAGAGGAAAGACCACTTCCCCCTACCATTTGTTGATCAAATTTTAGAAAGGTTGGCAGGTCATTCCCATTTTTGCTTCCTTGATGTGTATTCAGGGTATAACCAAATAGAGATCGCCCTAGAGGACCAAGAGAAGACAACATTCACATGTCCATTCGGCACTTTTGCCTATCGAATGATGCCATTTGGACTATGTAATGCCCCTGCCACTTTTCAGCGTTGTATGTTGAGTATTTTTTTATACGGTGGGGATGATTCTCGAAGTCTTCATGGACGATTTCTCTGTATTTGGTTGTAACTTTGATGAGTGCCTTATGCACTTAAAAACTGTTTTGAGAAGATGTGAAGAAAAGAACCTCGTGTTGAATTGGGAGAAATGTCACTTCATAGTTCAAAAGGGAATAGTACTTGGTCACATCATCTCACAAAATGGAATCGAGGTGGACAAAGCTAAAATCAATCTTATCTCTAACCTTCCACCACCCAAGATCGTACGAGATGTGCGGTCCTTTTTGGGACACACCGGATTCTATAAATAGTTCATAAAGGACTTTAGTTCACTCTCTTGTCCTTTATGTAACCTCCTTCAAAAGGAAAACTCATTCGAGTGGACTGAAGATTGTCAAAATGCCTTTGAAAAACTAAAAGGTATGTTGACATGTGCCCCAATAATGCAACCACCTAATTGGAGCCTTCCCTTTGAAATTATGTGCGATGTAAGTAACTACGCTATTGTGGCTGTGTTAGGCCAAAGAAAAGAGAAAAAGCCATGCGTCATCTACTATGCAAGTAGAACCTTAAACTCTGCTCAAGCTAACTGCACTACTACAAAAAAAGAACTTTTGGCCGTAGTTTTTGCTTTAGACAAGTTTAAGTTCTACTTGATCGGATCCAAGATTATCATATTTACCGACCATGCCGTGCTTAAGTACCTTCTCTCTAAGAAGGATGCTAAGCCACGCTTATTAAGATGGATCCTCCTACTCCAAGAATTTGACATAAAAATACGTGATAAGAAAGGAGTAGAAAACATAGTGGCTGACCATCTCTCTAGACTTGTTCTCACTGATTCCCCTAAAACGACCTTGATCAATGACATGTTCCTTGATGAATAACTTTTTCAAATCTCCCAATTGCCATGGTATGCGGACATTACTAATTATCTTGCCACAAGTACAATTCCGACACATTGGAAAAAATAAGATAAGGATAAGTTCTTCAACGAGGTGAAAAAATTCCTATGGGACGACCCGTACTTATTCAAGTATTGTTCCGATCAAATCATAAGGAGATGTGTGCCGGATGATGAACAACACAGTATCATCTCCTTTTGTCATTCTCAGGCATGTGGTGGCCACTTCTCGACTAAGAAGACCATAACCAAAATTCTACAATGTGGATTTTATTGGCCCACCATGTTCAAAGATACCCATGAGTTTTGTAAAACGTGTGAGCCTTGTCAGAAATTGGGAGGAATATCCCATAGAAATATGATGCCACTCAATCCCATCTTACCAATCGAAATTTTTTATTGTTGGGGCATCGATTTCATGGGTCCATTCCCATCTTCTTTTGAAAATTTGTATATTTTGCTTACTGTCGATTATGTTTCAAAATGGGTCGAGGTGATTCCATGCCGGAATAATGACCATAAAATAGTCATTCGTTTCTTAAAAGAAAATATCATTTCGCGGTTTGGAACACCTCGAGTCATTATTAATGATGGAGGATCTCATTTTTATAACCGCCCGTTTGAAGCTTTAACGAAGAAATATGACGTAAATCACAAGGTAAACACTCCCTATCACCCACAACAAGTGGACAAGCTGAGATATCCAATAGGAAAATTGAACATATTTTGGAGAAAACAGTGAACCCCGATCGCAAGGATTGGTTGCTTCGACTTACCGATGCACTCTAGGCTTACCGTACCGCGTTCAAGACCCCCATTGGAATGTCTCCCTATAGACTTATCTATGGGAAAGCTTGCCACTTCCCATGGAGTTCGAATATAGGGCATATTGGGCGATAAAGAAGATGAATTTTAATTCTGCAAAGCAAGCTCGTTACGCAAACTTCAATTGAATGAACTTGCGGAACTCCGAAACGAAGCATATGAAAATGTAAGAATTTACATGGACAAGACGAAAGTGTTTCATGATAAGAACTTCCTTCGTAAGACCTTCACAATTAATCAAAATGTCCTTATGTATAATTCTCGACTACATTTATTTCTGGGAAAATTGAGATTTCGATGGACCAGTCTCTACATTGTAAAAATTGTTTATCCATATGGCACCGTCGAGTTGTTAAATCCAAGGAACGGTAATATCTTTAAAGCAAATGGTCAGCGATTAAAGCCGTTCTTTGAGAATTTTCCTTCAGAAGGTATGTCCATACCTCTGACTGATCCTATGTATCAGGATGTTTGATCTCTTAGGCTGATGGAGGTATAGAGTAGTTAGGATTAGGATTTTTTTGCTTTTGGTTTGCTTTTTCATAGGTTTGATAGAAGGAGGTAGAATTTCAGTTTTTGTTTTCTCAGGTACTCCCATTCCTCATTCCCTTTATTTTATAATTGCTCTCATGTTTTGCTCATTGCATATCTTTTACATTGAGGACAATGCAAGATTTGGTTCGAGGTGTAGGATCACTAGGATGAATTAGTATTTTGTAACATCTCGAGCAATTATGTAGAAAAATTTCTATTTTTCTACAAATTCAAAACTCCATTAGAAAACTCTGTTTTTATGCATTTGGGATGGTGTAAGTATAAGAAAAAGGAGAGGCGATGTGAGTGAAGTTGAATATCTTAAACAATCTCTAAGATACTAGTTTTATATGCGAATTCCCCTATTTTTATGATTGATAGAATTTCTAAACACTTTTACACCTAGTTCACATTACACGATTCTCATGCCTTGAAAGGATTATGTAGAATTGTGGATTGGTTAAGTGTGGATTTGAGGTGTTGAGAAATCAAGCCGGGGTACTTTGTCCATCCTTGTCCATGGGAAAATAACAAAAGATATGGATTTCTAAAAATCCTATCTAATAGTATAAAAAGGAAAGGAATGATGAAAATATAGGAATGATTAAAAATATGGTGGAAATTTTTGAAAAGGGCTACCTATTACCAACTGAGGGATGGCTTACCCGTAACTAAAGCCGGAAATAGAAAATAGTGTGAAAGTCGTCGGAATGACGGTAAAGCAAATTCCTGTCAAAGGCTTGTTGTTGATCTATATACCGTTGAATCCATACCTTAGCTAATTCATGAAGAAGGTAACCCCAAAAATCCATGAGATGAGCATTCACTGAGCACACTAGGTTGAGTTGTTGGAAGTCTTCTATTTATCAATCAATCAGTGGGAATTTCATATGAGTACTTAGTATATTTTGGAAAGTTCAAGGTTTCAATCTCTATCACTTAGTTTTATCTATTTTTACACTTCTATGTCTTAGAGTGTATAGAAGCATAGTTTCTGAAGGAGAGTTAAGTTTTGAAGAATGAAATTTGTTTCACGCATGTTTTGCTCGGGACTAGCAAAATGCTGGTTGGGGGGGTGTGTTAAGCTCTTAAATGTGTAACTTCTAACCCCATTTCATCACTAACTATGCTTGAAATACATGATTAAAGACCTAACTAATGCATAGTTTTGTGGTTGTAGGAATGAAAGAGAGGATTCATCAATTGAAGGCCTAAAGACGCTGCTTACAAGCATTGAAGCTCAAAAGACCAAGCGCCAAAAGGTGGAAGAAAGAAAGCAAAGAAGAGATGAAAGAAGACAAAAAAATGCACTGAAGACCGGTCGTCCGACCGATCGGCCATAGTCCAGGACTGGTCGTCCGACCGGTCCAAACACTCGACAGGAGTCCCTGCTGCCAAACCTTGCTGGACCATCCAAGTCGTCCGACCGGTCGTCCACCACTCAGACTGGTCATCTGACCAGTCGTTGAATTAAATTTCTGGGTTCGAATTTCCAGAAAACTCTCTGGACATTTTTTCACTTTTGAGACCGGTCGTGCGACCGGTCGTCCATGGGCTCAGACCGGTTGTCTGACTGGTCGGCTGCGTAACAGAGCTTTTTCTACAAGCTCCGAATTCTGCTGCGCAAAGCGTTATTCTTGCGGGACTTCTCGAAGTTTCTTCACACCTAGGGCTCCAAACCTATAAAAGGACTCCTCTAGCTCATTCCTAAGGCATCCTAGAAGAGAATTACCATGGTGGGAGGCGGCGGAAGTCGAATCCGGAGTTCTACAACTCCTTCTAGTTTGTTTTTCTAATTTTATATTTTTCTTAGTAACTTTCATGTTTCCTTGGATCATGAACAGCTAAACCTCTTAGCTAGGGCTAAGAGGTGAAGCTTGTTGTGAATCTAAGATGTTTCAATTCGTTTGTTTTGGTTTCAAGTTGGATTATTATTGAAGAACAATGATTTAAAGTTTGAATAAAGTTCTAAGTACTTTTTCTTAATCTTATGATAGCTCATGGATGTTTGGAAGAATTGCTTGAGTTCTTAATTGTTTTGAATGATTCTAGACCTGTACACTCCGAGGAATCGGATTCAATACGCTCTAGACCTTTGATTCTCATGTGGGAGCTTCATACCAAACGTTCTACTTTTCTGAAATTTCTGCTTATGTGTGATTGTGTAAGTGATTTGAATGAAGTTCAAATCATGATCTAGTTATGCTTTGTGACATACTTTAATAATGATTATGATTGTGATCTTAATCTATTGGAACTAGGATTGACCTCTGCAATTGAGTATACTCAAGTCCTAACTTGAATTGAGGGAATCATGTACATGAATTACACATATGGCAGATTGTTTGTTATAACTGCTCTATCATCCAGCTAGATAGGATTTAATTTCGATTCTAGTTGAGAAAGTGAGAAACCACAGCGAATTAAGCATCAAGGATTGCTACAAGTGGATCCTTAAACCCCTAGTGCTCTTTATTATTGATTACATTCAGTTTTAGTTCAAAACATCTATCTACACCTAATTCCAAAATCCTGTTTAATTAGTTCTCAATTAGAAATCATTGGAAGTGTTTTGTAAATTCCCACACAAGTCCCTGTGGATCGACCTCGGTCTTACCGAGATTATTACTACATCGCAACCCTACACTTGGGGAAGCGAACATCGGCCAAGGCACATGACTGGTCGTCTGACCAGTCGGTGGTTCAACAGAGACCTCCCCTTGCTGGCCAAACTCCTTAGACCAAAATTGACCATTTAAGATCGGTTGTTCGACCGGTTGACCACTACTTAGACCGGTCGTCAGACCAATCGAACACTCAACAGAGAAGGGGTGAAAATCCTAAAAGCTCGCTGGACATAATTTGACGTTTTACCACTGGTCGTCCGACTGGTTGTCCATGGGTTCAAACCAGCGACGGATTGGTCATTTGCGTAACAGAGCTTGTTCTACAAGCTTCGAAATTTGTTGCGCAAAGCGCTATTTTCGCGGGATTTCTCGAAGGTTCTTCGCAATTGGAGTTCGAAACCTATAAAAGGACCTCTCCTCTTCATACCCATGCATGCTAGGACGTGGGGAACATCAAGGAGGCTTAGGAGATGGAATCTACTTCAAGTTTTCCTAGTTTTTCTTCTAGTTTTAGTTATTTTTATGTTGTTTGAGGCTTTTAGTTCAAGGATGTTAGAGATGAACTAAAACCTCTTAGCTAGGGCTAAGAGGTGAATCTTTTTATTTGTTTTTGATGGATTAATGCAACCTAGGTTTCCTTTTCATATTTTAATTGAAGAATTTAGTTTTATGTGAGTTTGAATCAAGTACTAGTTTAGTTTTACTTTGATCTCTTGATGATTCTGGGCTCATGTGATTCTTAGTGATTCTTAACTTAGTAGCTTGTCTTTTGCACATTGTTTATGCCTGTGTAGTTCATTGATTATCATCGATTCTGGGCATGGTAGACCCTTTGATTGCCTTGTGTACAATAGCACGATCTTTATGTGGGAACTCATTCAAACTAAAGTTCTAATCCTTTTTTTATAATCTGAGATAGGTGTTTGTTAATTGATTTTGATTTAATTGAAGTTCGAATCATGAGTTATAATCAAGTCTAGTGACAGGATTTGATGAAAGCTATGATTGTGATTTTAACCTATTGGAACTAGGATTGACTTATACAATTGAGTGTACTCAAGTCCTAACTTGAATTGTGGGAATCGAATCAATGAACAAGCAACTGTTTTAGATAATTATTGATTGAACCGCTCTATATTTTGATCGGATAGAGATATGAATTCGATTCCGATTGTGTTGTGAGAGACTTAGTTGTGTTGATGCATTGAAACTTATCAAAAGTGGATCCTTGGCGCTCTAGTGCCTTTTTAGATTGATATTACCTCTCATAAATCACTATTTTACTCCAAATCACTATTTTTTAGATTTAGCTCTTAATAGGATTTTAATTATAAGTTGTTTTAGATAAATTCTAAGAATACCCATACATAAATCTTTGTGGGAATGATACTTGGTCTTTTCGAATTATTACTACATCGCAGCCCTATACTTGGGGAAGCGAACAAGTTTTTGGCGCTGTTGCCAGGGATCTTTATGCGGTATTTTGAGAATTTTCTGAGATAGCTTTTAATTGAGATTGTGTTAAGTTAGGTTTATGATTTATTTTGCTTTTTAGGGTAGGTTTTCTTCTAATATCAGAATGCTAACTTAGTTTCTTTTGATTTTGCAGGATTTTAACATAGATCTACAATTCAGGTTCTATCCTTCCACTATGCCAAAACAGCAAAAAAACGACACAAAATGCTTGATTTAACGACGGATTTGGTCCGTCGTTAAAATGCTTGGTTTAACGACGGACTGTATTCGTCGTTACAGTGAAAACAGTCCGTCGCTAACTACTACCACCTCCGGCTTTAATCGACAAAATTGTACGACGAATAGAATCCGTCGATAACTGTGAATTAACGACGGAAATAGTTCGTCGTTAATATTACGACGGATATAATTCGTCGTAAATTAATGTATTCAAGAGGGATTTCCTACGTCGTAAAATTCTGCGTCCGGAGACGGGATGTTGGGATTTATCGACGGACCTTCTTGGAATTAACGACGAATATAGTCCGTCGTAAATTGAAAATTATACATACCGCAATTCATTTTAAATAAATTTGTTTCTTTAATAAGTTTTTAAAAAAAAATGGATTTTTAGAAAAAAAGTTGACAAATTTAATAAAAATTAACAATATTTAAGAAAAAATGGGATTTGGAAAAATAATATTCTAAATTTAGAAAAGAACTAGAATTTTGAAAGAAATTGACATTTTGAAATAAATTGAGACGTTTGAATGAAGTGTATAAATTTGAAATAATGTAGACTTTGAGAAAGATTGAAGTTTTGCATTTTGAAAGATATTGACATATTTTGATAAAAAAAAATTAGATTTTCAAAAAATTGTCATTTTGAAAACGAACATCGGAAAGTTTAAAAAATTGTGATTTTGAACAAATGTTGAGTTAATCTTGAATAAAATTTATAAGTTTGAAAAAAAATGTAATAAAATTAATAATGTTTAAGAAAAATTGAAATGTAGAAAAAATCAAAATTTTGAAAATAATTAGGATTAAAAAAGAACAAAAAATCTGAAAGAATTTTGACATAAATTAGGATTTAAAAGGATTTAAAAAAAGTTGGACATTTTAACATAAATCAAGAATTTTGAATAAAATTTATCGGTTTGAAAAAATAGATTTTCAAAAAAGAAATTGTGATTTTTAAAAAGAAATTTAGATTTTGTATTTTGTAAAAAAATTGAGAAATTTGATAGAAAATGAAATGTTGAAAAAACAATTGACATTTTGAAAAAAGTGTTTATGTATTAAATTGCGATTTTGAGAAAAATTAAGAAGTTTTGAAAAAAAAAATTGTAATAAAATTAATAATGTTGAAGAAAAATTAAGATTTAAAATAACGAGATTTTCAAAAGAAATTCGGGATTTACAAAGAACCAAAAAGAAATTGTCATTCTTAAAAAAATGAAGATTTTGAAAAAAACTGCAAAGATAGAATAAAATTTTTAAGTGTGAAAAAAATTGCAATTTTTAGAAATAAAATAGGATTTTGTATTTTGAAATTTTTTGAGAAATTTGATAAAAAAATTTTACATTTTGAATTCTGAAAGTTGACAAGTTTATTAAAAAATGTGATTTTGAAAAATAAAATTGTATTGTTTAAAAAAAAAATTAACAATTTTAGGACATTAGGAGATTATACCAAAATTGATATTTTGAGAAATCTAAACCGGTCCATCCACTTTGTGAGATAATTTTAGTATATTATACAAAAAAAGGTGAGAACTCGGATTCTGGTGGGTGAGAACCCTGACTGTGGGGCCACTCTGATGAATGTGACTACATCCACACCGTACATCCATATTGAAAGTTCACTTTAGGGCGTGTTCCAAAAAAATGAAGCAATTCCAAGTCCCAGATGGAACATAGTAGAGGAAACAGTACTGATTGACTATTAAAGACTTCCTGTGGGGCCACAAAAGCTTTGGATCAAGATGATATTTTTGTGGTCTATTCATCAAGGTGTTTGTGACCTTACAAACAGGTTGGATGGAAAATAATGGCAAATAAACATTCCGGTGAAATCCATGAAGTTTTCAGGTGGAGAGATTCAATCACGACTGTTTCTATGGTGTGGTCCACCTAATATTTGACTCAGCTTCATTTTTGGTATCATACCCTAAAATGATATTTCAAAATGGTTGGATGGTGTGGATTTAAGACACATACATCACTGTAAGCCCCACAATCAAGGTGTGGACCCCACAGAGTTTACTCAATACGCAAGCCTTTTTATCCAGGCGCGGTTTGGGTGGATCCCTGTATCTGCTAAGGTTGGTGGATCCCCAATTGTGGGGCCACTGTGATGTATGTACCTTACATCTACACCATCCATGCATTTTGAAAGCTCATTTTAGGGCATTACCCAAAAAATGAGGAAGATCCAAATCTTAGGTTGACCATACCACATGAAATAGTAGCAATTGAATCCCCACCATTAAAAAATTCATGGGGACCACTGGAATGTTTATTTTCCATCCAATTTGTTGAAAAGGTCACAAAGACCTGAATGAAGATACCAAACAAATATCAGCTTGACCCAAAACTTTTGTGACCCACTATAAGCTTTTAATGGTTGAGTACCATTGTTTATTGTATTATGGTCCACCTGAGATTTGGATGTACTTCATTTTTTTAATCATGCTCTAAAATGTGTTTTCAAAATGAATGGATGGCGTGGATGTAACACACACATCACACAGTGGACGGCACAGTAATGGATCCACCCACCTCGGTGGATACGGGTTCAGCGAAGCCGCGCCCCTTCCAAAGGGGGCGCGGATTTCCTGCAAAAGCCTTGCGCAGGAAGTTCCTGCACTGGGAACTAAGGTGGGGCCCACAGTGATGTTTTTCGATAAATCCACCTCGTCTATCCTTTTTAGGAGCTCATTTTAGTACATGAAAACAAAAATGAAACGGATCCAAGACTCAAGTGGGCCTCATTAAAGGAAAAGGTGGGTAGGTAAATTACTACCATTGAAACCTCCCTGGGGTCCACAGTGATGTTTATATGACATCCATACCGTTCATAACATCACTACTACTGGGATGAACAGGAAACACAAATATTATCCTGATTCGAAACACCTGTGGCTCCACAAATATTTCAACTGTGGACGTTCAATCCTCACGTTTTCAGCCCACTTGAGTCTTGGATCGGGTTCATTTTTGTTCTCATGTCCTAAAATGAGCTCCCAAAACGGATGGACGGGGTGGATTTATCAAAATAATCACTGTGGGCCCCACCTTGGTTCCCAGCGCAGGAACTTCCTGCGCAAGGCTTTCGCTGGTAATCCGCACCCTTCCAAAGGGGGGGCGAATTAGGTGTTACCCGGGGACAACACCGTGGGTGTTACACCTACCGGCCCACATGGATAGTATTTTTTATATCCACGCCGTCCATCCGCTTCTCCGGCCCATTTTAGGATGGTCTTCCAAAAATTATGGAAATCTAAATCTCAAGTGGATCATACCACTGGAAACAGTGCTGATTGAGTGCCCACCATTAAAAATTCCAAAGAGCCCATGGTAATGTTTCCGTAATGTTTATTTACAATCCAAGCTCTTGATAATGTTAGGAAGATCTGGATGAATGGAAATTTCGAAGATCAGCTTGATCTAAAACTTTTGTGGCTCGCGAAATGCTTTTAATGATTATTCATCATTCTTTCTATTGTTATGGTCCACCTGAGATCTGGAACTTCTTATAATTTTCGATTTCGTCTTAAAATTAGACATAACAACAGATGAACGACATGGATATATAAAAGATACATAAATCTAGGCCCCACACGGTAGAGGTAACACCCACTAAGGTGTTACCAGGGTAACATCTAACTCGCTCCAGCCCAAGCAGCGGACGGAAGCGGATTAGCTGGTGCACCGCACACCAGCGACCAATTTCTGTAGGGCCCACCATGAGGTTCGTGGTATATCCAAACCGTCCGTCCATTTAGAGACATCGTTATAAAGGTTTAACAAAAAAATAGGGCAGATCCAATGATCAAGTGGACCACACTGCAGAATGCAGTGGGAGATTGAACGTCAACCATTGAAACCGTTTTGTTGGTCACAGAAGTTTTGGATTAATCTGATTTTTTTTTACCCTTCATCCATGTCTATGTGACCTTATGAACAGTTTGGATGGCAAATAAACATCATGGTGGGCCCTAGGAATGTTTTAACGGTGAAAATCATTGTTCCCATTGCCTTTTGTGGTGTGGTCCACTTGAGATTTGGATATATTGTTTTTATCATGCCCTAAAATGATCTTGTAAACGGGATGGATGGTGTAGATATGTTAAATACACCATCTTGGGGCCCACACGAACTTGATTTTCTTTGAACCGTTGGTATGAACATGGAGCTCAAGGACTGACAAAGCTGTCTGCAAGCTACACGTACTCACACCAGCAAAGGCAATCCGCTTCCGAAGCGGACTCTCGCGACTTGGGTGAGACCGTTGAACCAGCGATGTGGGTGGGACCCTGAACTTAGGGCCCACCTGGATGTATTCTTTGTAGATCCATGCCGTCCATATGTTTTTTAGTATTATTTTAGGATACAGTACCAAAAATGAAACAAATGAAAATTTTAGGTGGACCACAACCCAAGAAACAGTCATCATTCAATTGTGACCATTAAAAACTTCCTGGAGTCCACCGTAATGTTTATTGACCATCCAATCTGTTGACAAGGGCACGTAGACAGGGATGAAAGGAAAAAAAAATATCAGGTTGATAGAAAACTTTCGTGGCTCACAAAAGGTTTTTAATGGTCATTAACCAGTGTTTCTTATGTTGTAGTCCACTCAAAATTTTAATCTTCTTCATTTTTGGTACCATAGTACAAAATAATCTGGAAAAGCAGATTAACGGCATGGATCTACAAGGAATACATCAAGGTGGGCCTTAGGTTAAGGGTCCCACCCACATCGCTGGTTCCGCGGTCTCACCCCAGTCGCGCCCAGAAGCGGACTGGTGGTAAGCAACTCCGCACGCTAAGCATGCAAAGAGGGGCCCACCGTGATTTATTTATTTTATCCACTCCGTCCATCCATCTTAAAAGTTAATTTTAAATACAGAACTGAAAATTGAAGCATATCAAGTTCTAAAGTGGACCACACCACAGGAAAAGTGTGAACTGAATGTCTACCATTGAATAATTCTTGGGAGGAAACTGAAGTTTTGGATCAAGCTGATATTTGTGTTTTCCCTTCATCCATGTCCATGTGATCTTATGAACAGGTTGGATGACAAATAAACATCACTGTGGGGCATGGAAAGGTTTCAACGGTGGAAATCATTATTCCCACTGTTTCCCGTGGCATGGTCCACTTGAGATTTGGATATGCTTAAATTTTGGGCTCAACCCCTAAAATAATGTGTAAAAACATATAGACGGAATAGATGAAGCACATACATTCTAGGTGGGCCCAACAGAGTTTACACTGCATGGAGAAAGCGTGCGGAGTAAGTCTGACGCAATCCTCTATTCTCCCCAAAAGAGAGACCTCTCTCTCTCTGTCTCAGCTCCTCTCTCTCTCTCTCTCTCTCTCTCTCTCTCACACTCACGGCCCTCCCCCCTGAAATTGCGTCGGGTGGCCTAACACGACACCCTACGCATACGCGTGCGGAAGCTTGAGGAGCAACTAGAATTATGGCTAAACCTATAGGAGGGGGGTATTAGGACCTTTTAAAAAAAAAATCTTTTCGCCTACTTTAACAAATCACCAAATTAAAATACGTAGGCAATTAACACTTCGGCTTCCAAGCCTAAGTGGGTCCAATTAAAAGACTAGTAAGAGATAAGAGCAATAAGCAACCTAGTCTAAGTGACTCATGTGGACTATAGAGGATTGATCAAGAAATGCTCAAGTCAACATGAGGTAGTGAAAGTACATCTTGTGAGTGTGGATGCCTATCAAGTGCCTAGCATACATTCCTAACTAAGCATTCATAATTAACCAATTAAATGCAATGCATTAAAGAGAAATGTGCTCTAATACAATCACAAACACAAGGATGTATAGTGGTTCGACTACTTGTCTACTCCACTCCCGGTTAAAGTACTCAACCCCTTGGAGCACACCGGCATTCACTAGGGAGTTTAAATCTGGTTCCTCCCAACCAAGGTGTTTTAACTCGGATCCACCCAACCGGGGAGTTTACAGGTTCCTCCCAACCTCAACGTTTGCACCCGTGTTGGTGGCTCCCCCTTGGAGACTTTGTTTTAGGCCCTGACTAACGTGCCAAGGAACGGCTGACGTCCCTAGATTTTAGGCCCAACTAATAGGCCAAGGATCGGCTAACGACCCCGGGGCGAGTTTGTCAAACAAACTCTACACTCAACTCCCACAGGGAATTGAGTGGATGGACTCTTAACAAGACAACCTTACTTGTGGGATTGAGCCCCTTGTTGCGCCGTCTTGGGTTGCTTCTTCTCCCTCTCCCGTGCTTGAATCAGCTCCCCTTGTGCTCCCCCGATCGTTGACGCCGTTGCTTTGCCAAGGCTTCAGCTCCAAGATCAGCTACCTTGCATGTGATGCTCCATTGGAGATGCCCAAGGTGCTAGGGAATGGTGAAACCTCTACAAATGGTAGGAAATGGGTTTCCTAGAGGAATTCACCTAAATGGACTCCTAGGTAGTGTTTAGACAAAGGATTTAACTATCATCAAGGTGTCTAAACCCTAGGAATCAAGAGGGAACAAGTCCATTCTCAAGATGCCATTGAATGGCCCAAGCTTGTGATGAAAACACAAGGAGAATGACTTGCTTTAGGTTTGGGATAGAGCCTCTAATGATCTCTAGCAATGGTGGCTTCTATCTCCTCAAAATCCCCTCATTTTTCTCAAAAAACGAATCCCCCTTTTAAATAGATTTTCTTCTAACGGTCAAAAAACGGGCAAATTCGTGCATCTCCGATTGATCGGAGCCCAGTCCTATTGATCGGAGACATGTCCGATTGATCGGAAATCTATCCAGAGAAGTCTCTGGAAGAAATTTTGATTGATCGGAATACTGTCTGATTGATCGGACGGCCCCTTCCGATGGATCGGAAGACTGTCCGATTGATCGGAAATATGTCCAGTGAGTTTTCAATTTTTTCTGGGACAATTTCCGATTGATCGGAATTTCTGTCCAATCGATCGGAGTCCTATCGGAGCACCTGTCCGATTGATCGGAGTCCTATCAGAAACTGCTGTTTGAGCCTTTTTTATTGCAGCAGCTTCCACCTCTTTAATTAGTCTAATTTATCATGTTTTTCATGGAGTTCTAAGACTAATGATGATGACTCAAGGTATACCTAGGTGGTGCAAGTCATCTAAGAGGCTATGGGTTAGGTTTTGGTCAAGGCAAGGCACACCAAGGCATCACATTTACCTGTTTCTTCTTTCTTGATGCAGCCGGGCCACTTGAGTCTTCGGTCTTCGTCTTCATTAAGCTCAACCGACACTAGACCTACTGACCTAAGTAATTGACAAACAAGGTGCACTAGTATGCCACAGAAAAGTGCACTAACACCCCCCTCTCTCACTCACGGCCCCCCCTCTCTCTCTCTCTCTCGCCCCAATCCTCTCTCTCTCTCTCCCTCCCTCTCGATCCCGTTCTTTGTTCCAGCGTGTGGGTGTACAACAACTGCTCCCTCTCTCTCTCTCCTCTACTTCCTCCACCAGGTAAAAAACCCTAACCCTAACCTTGCTTTCTTTTCTTTTTTGGATTTTTATTGTCGAATCCCAAATTAGGGATTTGTATTGTCGAATCCCTAATTAGGGATTTCTAAATTCTATGCTCATAAAAAATTGTAAATTGGATGGTTTACAATTTAAGTAGGCAAATGTTGGCTAGGCTTCAGCTCAGCCGTTGGCAGCACTAGACCACACGAGTATACAGTGTCACCGAGATGCATATATGCCATCTGTGCTAACTCCGAACTTTCCATGAGATGAATATATGGTTTAGATCATCTTACCCAAGAAATCAGGCCCATTTATTTCTGCCACATCCACAGGTTTGAAATTTGGTTTAGGCCATTTTTTACTTTCGAGAGATTCTATCAAAATAGCGGCAGAATTTAAAATATCACATTTTTTTAGGCCATACTGATATTATAGTGAAAGTAGTAAAAAAAAAAAAACAAATTAAATTTGCTATATAAATTTATTTAATTATTTAATATATATATATATGATTTTGTACAATTTTTTTCCTGTTAATATCCTTAAAAAAATAAAAAAAAAATTGAGCTTTCAATACTGAATGTAGTCACATTCATCACAATGGGCCCCACAGTTAGGGGTCCAACCCACCCACCTAGGTGGTTCCGGGGATCCACTGAAGCTATGCCGTCCATTTGGCGTACTTGAATATGGCAGGCACCATTATGAACATAGGGTAGCGTTGTAGACGGTCTGGATCAACGTGTTAGGCTTCAAATTGCGGGTCTTAAGTCATCATTTCAATTAAAATCCCTCCAAGCTTATCTTTTTCTTCAAATTTAAATTTATCAAACCATTGGACTTTGATGCGTAGAGCAACCAATGGTAGGTAGCCACGTGCCATGCAAGAATTCATCGTCTGGTGATTATATACGATGAATTGAGTGAGGAAAGGAGAAAAAGATGTGGATGTGGAACATGCCCTTGATGGGTCCTTTCTCATAAAAAATGAGAAAATGTGCATTGATGGGAGAGGTGTATTAGAGGTCAGCTTTTGGCCACATTTCCTCTGTCTAAAGGCGCATTTATTCCAATGTTCTTTCTATGCCTGCTCATATTTACTTGAAACGAGAGGCAACAATAGAGAATCCCATCTCACATGGCTGCTTTTATAAACATGTCTAGCCCAACTGTACTCATTTAAAGTCCCCTTCCCCATTTCAGCACATGTACATCTACATTAAACTCAAAATAAAATATAAAAAAGAAAAGCACTCGCACAGCTAAGCTACAGCCATTTTTGTAACTTGGATGTCGACACCACCACATTCTTCCATTGGTGCTGTCACCCTGTGTTTTGGTTCTCCAACGTTTCACTTGCTTCCCTAATTATAATTACATATGTAAAAATACATAAAAAGATCTATCTTCTTCTCCCTCTAAAATCTTTTATTTATAATCCTCCTTATTATAAAAATAATTATCATTTTAAAAAGAAATACTTATCAAAATAAATTAAATAACCAAAAGATATATATATATATATATATATATATATATATATATATATATATATATATATATATATATATATATATATATATATAGTGTCCATCAGGAACACACGAAAGTATACACCAATATGGTGCACTACAAGTACACACATGTTGTATACTTGAACAACATTAAGTATTCAGATTTCACATCGTCCAATTGCCTGTTCAATATTCTTTTTTGTTTGTCTAATGTAGACATATTTCTTGTGTGATTTGTGATGAGTTTCTATCTGTTTATGTGTAAAATGACATGATTTGAAGATTAAAAGAACTACGAAGTGGCTTGATCCCAAATCCCTTTTGGGTACGTAGGCAGCCGTTCGTAGTAGACCGTATCGGTTCAGCCACAATTTTTTTTTCCTTCTTGCAGTGTGGATCTTCATTCAAAAGTGTTTTCGAAAGATTTACAAGACATAATGACTATGGGAAATGTTGTGGGTAAATAGCCGAGCGGATGGAAAGTGCTTTCTGCCGACCCGATGAGGACGAGCCGACTCATCTCAGGCCCGGGGTACGAATCGGGTCATGTTTACCCGACGGAAACTGGTCGGCTCGGTCCGATGTAATGAAGGTTATCTTAAGCGAGCTGAGCTGTAAAACTACAGTCTTGGACTTACACCAAGATATCAGGAGGAAAGATCGATATCCCCAGCTTTTAGGGATAAGGATCTTCGATTGTTATACGCGGATCCTAAGATCCCGGGAACCCAACTAGTAGTCTGCTAGAATCACGACTCTCCGAAGGGCAAGCAATCTCGCAACCTAAGTCTATAAATAACGGCACTCTCACCATTATCAAGGTATGCAAGCTAATATCGATTTACACTAAAAATATCCGATTACTCAAGATCACTGACTTAGGCATCGGAGGGTCTTTGGCTGGACCCTAGCCACCCCCCTTATCCTCTGTGCTCTTTTGCAGGATCAAAGGATTCCATCATCTTATATTGAGGGATCAAATTCGTTCAACCGTCCAGATCGTAGATTTACATCTTTGTCTGTTAACCATTTTTTGGTATCAACAGATTGGCGCCGTTTGTGGGATGCGCCTTCTTCCTTTAGGAAGCCCGTGTTCTCACCCAATCGTCTAAGACGATCTTAACATCTTCCTTCTCTTCCGCAATGGCTGGAAAGAGAAAATACAAAGGGAAAGCTCCTGCGATCACTGGACCTTCAGATAATCAAATCTCCGAGAATGAGGATTCATTCTCTGACAACCCCGCCATCCAGTTCGACAGGAATCCTCCTATTTTTGCTCAGTAGGGGGGACAAGAGAGATCTCCCAACTAGGGGGTCAGGTTGTCCCTTCTCGAAGAGAAGGTAGGAGGTGTCAACCACAAACCGGGGGGAGTCGACGAACGATTGGGCTACGTGGATCAAAGGTTAGACGAAATCAAAGCTCTGCTAACCGGTCTGGTCCATCCAACCATGGTGAATGGCAGAGGCCGTGAGGAGCCGCGGCATACTCACTCTCAGCCTCAGCAATCCCAACACTCTCACCAGACTCGGCCGTCACAACGCTCCCAGCAGCCCATTCCGGTCGAAGAAAGCGAGACTGCCAGCAAAACTACAGAGGCAAGGTCTCAGCCAGCAACGGATTTGCCTGCCAGCGACCTGCGGCACTGACTCGAAAGACGAAGAACAGCTCGTCTCGCTCATGAGCGAGCTGATCAAGAAGCCATCGATCGGGTCGATAACAACTTGGGCCCACTGGAGGCCGAGCTGAGGGAATTGCAGGAACAAATGGGCGACATTCAGAGAGCACAGCGAAGTCGAGCTCCAATCGCAGTGGACGCGTTGGTCGACTCATCTGAGTCACCTTTCACCGACGAGATTCGTGAAGAACCCCTTCCCAAAGGGTTCAAGGTCCCCCAGTTGAAGCAATACTCTGGCATAGGAGATCCGGCGGAGCACTTAGAAAACTTCAAAGTCCGCATGGATCTCCTCGGGGCCAACGGACACATCATGTGCAAGGCCTTCCCGTTGTCCTTGACAAGTTCGGCATGGACTTGGTTTCGTAACCTAAAGCCCCGTACTATCAGCTCATTCTCTCAGCTGAGCCGAGCCTTCGCCACTCAGTTCATCAGAAGCACCGACCTGAGAAAGCATTCAACACACCTCGCAGCAATCAAGCAAAAGGAAGACGAGTCCTTGAAAGATTATTTCGCACGCTTCAATTCCGAAGCAGTGCAAATTGAGAATCTCTCACAAGATGTGTTACTACACACCATGATCGGTGGATTACGAGACCGAAGGTTTCTCTGGTCTATTGGGGAAGAACCGCCCCAGTCAGTCGTAGAGTTGTTAGATCGAGCCACTAAACACATCAATGCCGAAGAACTGGTTAACGCTCACCGACCAACGACCAGGAACAAAGATCGTCAGGATAGCAGCAGCTCGAAGAAACATAGGTCGGAGCGAAAGTCGGAACGGAGGTCACCAGCTCGGGGCGAAACTAGCCACGGAGCGAAACCACCTGCTCCGCGGTTTGAAAAATATACGCCACTCAATAAAACCATCGAGCAAGTGTATCTGGCAGAAAAAGGCAGATTCAACTTTGAACGACCTGCAAAAATAAAAACCGACCCCAACAGACGGTCGAAATCAAGGTATTGTCTGTACCACAAAGATCACGGTCACAACACCGTGGATTGCTTCGATTTAAAGCGACAAATAGAGATCCTTATCCAACAAGGGTTTCTGAAAGACTACATCGCTCAGCGTCAGGACGACCGGAGGAACGAAGATCAGTCAGCCGACCCAAACGAAGGACTGAACAACAATCTTGTGGAAGAAATTCACATGATCTTCGGTGGACCGACAACTGGAGATTCTGGGAATTCGCGCAAAAATTATGTGCGACAAGCAAGAACATCCCAGCCAGAACCAGGACCGTCCGGGTTGTCTGTAAACATTGCCAGCCGACCCTCAAAGGTCGCAAAGACTACATCTCAGGCTATAACGTTCACTGAAGAAGATGCCCGAGGAATTGTGCATCCTCATGACGACTCTCTGGTCGTCTCGATGGTAGTGGCGAACAAAAGGCTCTACCGTATGATGGTCGATACAGGAAGTTCGTCAGACATTTTGTACGCATCAGCTTTCGAAAGAATGAAGATTGATCGTTCCCGATTAAGACCAGTTAAAACAGCATTAACTGGATTCACAGGAGATAGCGTCATGCCGGAAGGAGAAATAACTTTACCGGTCACTGTTGGGGAAGAACCTAATCAAAAAATGATTATGGTTGATTTCCTCGTTGTGAACACCCCTTCTGCTTACAATGCCATTATCGGCCGACCTATCTTGCGAGCCCTGAAAGCTGCTGTTTCGATCTATCACCTGACAATGAAGTTCGAAACTGATGGAGGAGTCGGCATAGTCAGGGGAGACCAGCAAGAAGCTCGGTGTTGCTACGAACTTTCTCTGAGAGAGAAAAATAAAAGCACCGTATCAACTGTCTCTCACGCGTCCTCCTTGGACCCAAGAGAAGACAAGCAGGGGCGTGGAACACCAGCAGAGGAGTTAGTTGACGTTTGCTTGACGGAGGCCGATCCGACCAGAGTCATCCAGATAGGGTCACGCTTGACAGACGAGGTACGCAATGGTTTGGTAAACTTTTTAAAAGAGCATGTAGATGTCTTTGCGTGGTCCCATGAAGACATGCCCGGCATCTCACCGGAGGTAATGGTCCACCGGCTCAATGTCGATCCGACCGTAAAACCGATCCGTCAAAAGAGACGCACCTTCAACACGAAAAGGTACGCAATAATTGAAGAAGAAGTACGGAAGCTACGCAAGGCGGGATTTGTCCAAGAAATACGTTACCCAGATTGGTTGGCGAACGTGGTCCTCGTCAAAAAGCCGAACGGAAAATGGAGGGTCTGTGTGGACTACACCGACCTGAACAAAGCCTGTCCTAAGGACAGCTTCCCACTACTACGGATAGATCAGCTCGTCGACGCAACCGCCGGGCATGGGCTTCTCAGCTTTATGGACGCCTTTTCCGGGTATAATCAAATCCAGATGCATGCTCCTGATCGACAAAAGACCGCATTCATCACGGACCGGGGGCTCTACTGCTACAAAGTTATGCCCTTCGGGCTCAAAAACGCCGGGGCAACCTACCAAAGGCTAGTAAACAAGATGTTTGCAGATCAACTAGGCAACACTATGGAGGTATATGTCGATGACATGCTCGTCAAAAGCAAGCGCATAGAAGATCACGTCGGCGATCTACGCGCCACATTCGAAATACTGAGGAAGTATCGTATGAAGCTCAACCCTAGCAAGTGCGCTTTTGGAGTGGGCTCGGGAAAATTCCTTGGCTTCATGGTTAATCAGCGAGGAATTGAAGCCAACCCGGAAAAAATCCTGGCCCTCCTCGATATGAGCTCACCTCGCACAATAAAAGATGTTCAGCGGCTCACAGGAAGGATCGCAGCACTCAACAGGTTCGTCTCAAGGGCTACTGACCGATGTCTTCCCTTCTTCAAACAGTTGCGCAAATGCAAAGAAATGACATGGACTCCTGAATGCGAGCAAGCTTTCGTGGAGCTGAAAGCCTACCTCGGCTCCCCACCGCTGTTGTCCAAGCCAGTGCATAAAGAAGAATTGCTCCTATACTTAGCAGTTTCAGCAGCGGCGGTCAGCTCGGCTCTAGTCCGGGACGATGAGGGGATACAGAGGCCAGTTTATTACACTAGCAAGGCCTTGGTTGATTCGGAAACACGATACCCTCAAATCGAAAAACTCGCCCTGGCTTTAATCACTTCGGCACGCAAGTTAAGGCCATACTTCCAAGCGCATCCAATAGCCGTATTGACCGATCAGCCATTATGGCAAGTACTGCAAAATCCTGAAACATCAGGTCGCCTCGTCAAATGGGCTGTCGAGTTGGGCGAATTCGATATACGGTACCGACCTCGTACAGCAATCAAAGGACAAGCTATAGCAGACTTCATCGTCGAATTAACCGACCCGCGCGAGGCTGAGTGCGATCGTGAACTTGTCAAACATCCAGAGGCAACAAATATCACACCTTCTTGGACATTACGCGTCAACGGCTCCTCCAATTCACAGGGTAGCGGAGCTGGTCTAGTTCTGTCCTCAGCCGATGGGATCAAGATTCAGTACGCACTTCGGTTCGGATTTCGGGCTTCCAATAATAAAGCAGAATATGAAGCCCTCCTAGCCGGTCTTCGCCTCGCCTCGAAAATAGGAATCAGATCGGTACGGGTATTTAGCGACTCGCAACTTGTGGTCGGGCAGGTAACCGCTGAATATCAGGCAAAAGGAGGGAGAATGGCCGCATATCTAAACAAAGCTCGAAATCTACTGTTGCAATTCGACCATTATGAAATTGTTCGAATCCCAAGAGATGGGAACACAAACGCAGACGCTCTCGCAAAGCTTGCATCATCAGCAGACGACGAGCTTGGTAGAATGATACCCATCGAATTCCTCCCTCAGCGCAGCATATCATCAATTGAGCCCGTGAGAATCTTTCCGATATCGGAAAATCCTGATTGGAGAGATCCTTTCATTCGATTCTTACGATCGGGAGAGTTGCCTGATGACCAGAAGGAAGCTCGGCGCGTCCGCTATAGATCAGCTCGGTATACGCTGATAGAAGGTATCCTCTATAAGAAAGGTATTTCCAGCCCGTGTCTGCGGTGTTTAGGACCTGAGGAGGCTGATTATGTATTACGTGAAATCCACTACGAATGTTGCGGGAACCATTCCGGGGCGCGAGCACTTGCACAGAAATCAATCCGACATGGATATTATTGGCCCACTATCCAGCAAAACGCCCGAGAAACTGTCAAAAATGCGATAAGTGTCAACGATTCGCCCCGATACCTCATTTGCCACCTGAAGAGCTCACACCCATGGCTGGACCTTGGCCATTTGCTCAGTGGGGGGTCGACATCATCGGTCCACTCCCAACGGGAAAAGGACAAGTTAAATATGCAATTGTCGCCGTCGACTACTTTACAAAGTGGGCTGAAGCAGAACCACTGGCCACCATCACAGAAAAGAAGACTACGGACTTCATCTGGAGAGCGATTGTGTGTCGTTTCGGAATCCCAAATACCATAATTACTGACAACGGGCGACAGTTCGACAATCAAGGGTTTCGTACCTTTTGCACCGGACTGGGCATTAAAAATGTATACTCGTCCCCTCACCACCCTCAAGCCAACGGTCAGGTCGAAGCAGTCAACAAGATTATCAAGAATCATCTCAAAACAAAGCTCGGAGAAAGAAAGGGGGCTTGGGCGGAAGAACTTCCCGAAGTGCTATGGGCTTACCGAACCACGGCTCGGTCTACTACTGGAGAAACCCCTTTCTTTCTGGCATTTGGAGCCGAAGCTGTTGTGCCTATGGAAATCGGACTCCCCACGAGCAGGACGAGCCATCATAGACCCGATCAAAATGAAGAGCAACTGCGAATAAGCTTAGACCTACTTGAAGAAGCCAGAGAAGCTTCTCAAGTACGTATAGCAGCATATCAGCAGAGGGTCCGACGGTACTACAACTCCAAAGTGCGGGAAAGACGATTTCGAGCTGGTGACCTTGTCCTAAAAAAGGTACATATAAACGACAAGGCCGGTGTTTTCGGCCGTAATTGGGAAGGACCATATAAGGTCATTAGCTCACGTCGACTCGGCACTTATTGGCTCGAAACCATGGAGGGAAAAACCACTCCCTCATCCGTGGATTGCCGAACATCTCAAAATCTATTTTCCATGAACGGTGAATTGTGCTCAGCACAAAATATGTTCTTTGGAATGATTATTTGAATAAAATTCTTTCCTAAGAGTTGTTCTACGATGATTTTTTCAACACGACTTAATATCAGTATAGCACCTTTAACTTTACTGACAGGCGGGCATATAGGCGGCCGACCTGGCTAGCCAGCCTCAAATCGCTTCGACCATGCAAATTCATTACATTAACGACAATACGAAAGAAAAATTTGCAACAGAATTATCAAAATTTGCCTCAAGGGCTTGTATTCAAAATTTTGTTGTTGTGTACATTTTGAAAAAAAAAAAAGGGGTCTAATCCTTGCCAGACGGGCCAGCACCGTCACCTCCGACCCGCGCCTCCTCCTCCTCTTCCTCGTCTTCATCCACTGGCGTGAGATCAAGGGTTGGGAAGTGCTTAAGCACGAGGCGTCTGTACTCCTGAAGTCCGTTATTATACAAATCTTCAGAAATAGCAGACAAGTTTTCGTACTCAGCCTTCGCCCCATTAATCTCCGCCAGGTGCTTTAACTGGACCTCTTTCAGAAGCTCGGCCAGGTGCACTTTCTCTTCTTCAGCCGTCTTCAAAGCAGCCTCGAGGGATTCGGCCTTATTCCCATCGGATACTGCCTTGGTCTCAGCCTCCTTCAGAGCTTCTTCTAGAGACTGGACCTGAGCTTGGGATATTTTCAGCTCTGATTGCGCCACCTTTAGCTCGGACTGGGAAGACTCCAGCTCGGATCGGGTGGACACCAGCTCGGATCGAGAAGACGTCAGCTCGGACTGAGTTTCCTTCAGAAGAAGGACACATTTGTCCAGCTCAGCCTTCATAGCTTCAGTCTTCTTCTTCCAAGAAGCAGCATCGGCCAGAGCCTTCTGCGCCTGGTGATTTCGCTCGGCCATCACCTTACGGATCATAATAAGTGCAGCCGAATCCTGCGAAAGTAATATGGTTAGCAAGCAACGCAGAAAGCATCACAAATATATGGGAAAGAGAATAAAGAGGCTCAAAAAGTTACCCTGAGGCAGCTCTCTAGCACCACCCCAACCATCTGATCCGGGTTGGAAGAAGCTATAATATTCAAGTCTTGAGGGATGGCATGGTTAACACGCATGTACGCATTGATACCCTCCATCCAGTTTGAATACTGCTCCGTAAGCGGAGGCATCTCGACCCGGTCCTCTCGTTGCACTGCCGGGGCAGTGCGAGGTCAAGGAGGTTGAGAAGAGGAGGCACTCGCAGCAGGTCGGTCAGGTCCAGCTGCTGAGGGAGGGGAGATCTGGGAAGAGACAGGCGCGAATATGTGGATGGGTTCAGCCCGAGAACCCGAGCTATCTGGCACATTGATCACCGGCTCATCAGAAGATGTCGCCGGGGTAGCCGTTCGCTCCGTTCTGGGTACGAGTGGCTCGGTTCCGGGCCCCGTTAGCTCGGTTCTGGGCCCCATTGGCTCTGTTGGCTCCGTTCTGGGCTGCGCAGAGTCCGAGCTGGGAAGTTGTCCTGAACCGCAGACGAAGGACTGGGGCAGGCGAGACGATCCCTGCGTTTCGGCTGTAGCCGCCCTCTTCCTAGGGGGCTCAGTAGAATCCAAGCTCTGCCCTCGGTCCAGAAACTTAGCTGGAATCCTCCGCTTGGAGATTGCCTTCGGAGCCATTCCTATATATGAAAAAAAAGGAAAAGGGGGGTGAGGACAGTGAAGCGACGAGCAGAGAAGTAAATCATCAGCTTAGCATTACCGACCTGATTCAGCAACGGAGTTAAGTGTGATTACTTTCCGAAAGTCCCTCTCTGCAGATGGTACGGCTCGGGCTTTGTGAATCTGTCTCTCTTCAACTACAGATAACGCCACCCGAATGGTCGCCGACACTGAGAAAAGAACCGATACATGAGTAAAAAATATATATACATTTATTTCTCGAAAGAATTGGGAAAAACAGTTAGGTCGGGACTTCATCCGACCTGGCAGAGCGAAGTCGGCTCGGACTCGGAATTTCAGGGGTTGAGGCTCGTCCGGCGCGCACTCCCAACTGCCCGACGCGAAGAACCACTTCCTCTTCCAAGTTTTGGTGGAGGAGGGCATACAGGTGATAATCGAGCCGCCCTGGCCCGGCAACGACGAAAAATAATAAAGCCCTTGGCCACCCAAGGACTTGAGAATATACATAGAGAAAAGTTCATTGGAGGTAAACTCCCTATTTCCTAGTCTCTGCCAGAGTATATAGCATCCGACCACGCACTTCCATGCGTTCGGCTGCAATTGGCTCGGAGATAGACCTAAGACGCTAAGGACCTCCCCCACGAAAGGATATAAGGGTAACCTCAGCCCAGACTCTAGGTGCATCAAAGAGATGACCACCTCCCCGGCTCCGGGTCGGCTCGGCCTATCGGCTCGGTCAGGAACCCTAAAATCTATATAGTTAGGGATGTCGTATATCTCCTTCGCAGCGTCCAGTTCTTCCTGGGAAATCTGCGAGATCACAGAATCTAATTCAAAGGGCTCTCTATTGGCCATGTCACTACTGGCGGCAGACTCAGGGGGCTCAGATTCTCCCTCTCCGGTGGCCCCTTCCACCCTTAAACCTGAATCTGATTCACTGGAACTTGCTCCCTCATGACAGAGGAGAGGTAAATCAGATTCACGGTCATCATACCTCACTTTGAGGATGGCCTCAGAGCATGAAGTCTCCGGTTCCGACATTTCTCAGATAAAAGAAAAAGAGAGAGGGGGGGGGGGGGGGGGGGGGAAGCTCTTTGAAGGAAAGAAAAGGAGCGTACCAGAACGCTGGCACAGCCGCTGGGAGGAAGAAAGTTGAAGAAAATGGGGAAGAAGAAGAACCAGGGTACGGATGCAGAAAATAGAATGAAGAAAGGTTTCCAAAAATCCGGCTAAGTATTGAGTTATATACTCGGGAGAGGGTTTGAGCCCTGCGCAGGTCTCAATGCATTCAATGCAAAAGCGACACATGGCAACTTTCTACTTGACGAATTTGAAAAGCTGCGCCGTTCAAGACACGCGGCAGCACCCCGTTCGACTAAATCATATCGACAATATCACTCCGTACGGAGAAATGATGACACCTCGATATATCAAGAGACGCATTTAATGCCCTCGATAAATCGAGAGACGCATTTAAATGCCCTCGATAAATCGAGGGACGCATTTAATGCTATTTTCTCGCTCATCGAAATGACGGCGTCACGGATACAAAACGACAACGATCATCTAGGTCGGCAACTTCCTCTTGAGTTTTTACCCCCGAGCTGAGCAGAACACCCTCGAGGGTAAAAAGGGGGCTTCTGTTGTGGGTAAATAGCCGAGCGGATGGAAAGCGCTTTCTGCCGACCCGATGAGGACGAGCCGACTCATCTCAGGCCCGGGGTACGAATCGGGTCATGTTTACCTGACGGAAACTGGTCAGCTCGGTCCGATGTAATGAAGGTTATCTTAAGCGAGCTGAGCTGTAAAACTACAGTCTTAGACTTACACCAAGATATCAGGAGGAAAGATCGACATCCCTAGCTTTTAGGGATAAGGATCTTCGATTGTTATACGCGGATCCTAAGATCCCGGGAACCCAACTGGCAGTCTGCTAGAATCATGACTCTCCAAAGGGCAAGCAATCTCGCAACCTAAGTCTATAAATAACGGTACTCTCGCCATTATCAAGGTATGCAAGCTAATATCGATTTACACTAAAAATATCCGATTACTCAAGATCACTGACTTAGGCATTGGAGGGTCTTTGGCTGGACCCCAGCCACCCCCCTTATCCTCTGTGCTCTTTTGCAGGATCAAAGGATTCCATCATCTTATATTGAGAGATCAAATTCGTTCAACCGTCCAGATCGTAGATTTACATCTTTGTCTGTTAACCATTTTTTGGTATCAACAGGAAATGTATAATATTGTCAATGAGGTTAGTCATTTTTCTTTTCAATCTCCTCTTTAACTCAAATCTTCTATACTCCTCTATAGTTATGAAAATTTTCAATTTTTACACATAGCATTGTGTACTTCTGTAAATTCATTTAGTAGGTGCAATTAGCAACTTTCTACCACTAGATTTCATGCACCCTAAAGGAATTGCTTGTGAGTCGTTGCTGGATTTGTAGTGTTCCATCTGAATGTACGTCTGCTAGTTTTCTATTGGTTGCCAATCCATGGGCCATTTGCTAAGTTTGAACATTTTTCATGGGATTTTTTCTATTGGCTAACAGAAGCATTGCAAGTGTTTGATGGTGCTTTTCGTTTCCGTAACATTATCTGATATATGATTTTGTCGCTGGTTTCCACTTTAATCTAGATGCCCATGATTTAAGCATGTCCATTTGATAAATGTAGGATATCAACTGAACTTGCTGACTCGTCTAGTCAGTAACATGCATGAGGCCTTGTTTCAAAACAAAAGCGGCAATGATAACTTATTCCGACAAGGCATGGAAACCACTTTGTTGTATTTGCTTATCTAGACTCAATCAGGACTTTTACAGACTTCATTTGATGCTTGATTTATGGCCTTCACTGCAACTTGTAGGCTAGGAGATTGATGAAATAGTAAGTGGAACTTCTGCTTTATATTGTTTAATAGAATTGCTTGTTGGCGTGGGCTCCACCAAGATGTGTTGATGACATCCATTTCAACCATCATGCATGCTCTCTTGTTTTGTTTCTTGCAAAATTGGCGTTTCTTTAGGTCTGTTTTGGCTCGATTTTCGAAATCTTGTGCATTTTTTGAAGGTTTTGGATCTATTGCTGGTTTCAATCTACCATTTATGTTAGCTTTTGCCATTGATTTGCTCATTTTCGGTTCTTTTATTGAAATTGTTGTAAGTAGAATCAGTTTGATTGGATTGATTTGATATTTTTCTTCAGCTTGCGTTGATAAGTGGAATTTAGCAGTGAGTGATCGGATTTTACTGAGATTTTGAGTGTTTTTTTCTTTTCTTTTTAATGTTTTGATTTTTTTCATGGGGTTGTTGACCTTAGAACTGATTGAGCTAACACTAACACTAACACATTAGTTGTTCATGTTTGCATTTTAGGTCCATACTGACAGAAGCAGAGACCACACAATCCCTGATTCGGGTTACTGGCAAAAGCTAACGTGGGCCCATAGAAGTTTTGGATCAGGAATGGATGGTATTTAAGGATGACCGTGGGCCTCAGGAAATTTTAAATGGTTGGTGTTTTCATTCCTATTGTTTTCTATGGTGTGGCTTACTCGAATTTTGGATCTCCCAAAAATGATGGAAGGATCGGATGTCAGGTGGACATCATGGTGGTCCTCACAGAGTTTTCGGCTGCACAGCCATGTGACAAGGATTGATAGGATGGATCTCACCTTGTAACCCGGTGTTAGGATCTGTGGCACCCACCATGACATTTATGTTAGGATTTGAGCCCAAACACGATGGAGATCCCAAACTCAAGTTGGCCACACTTCACAAAACAGTGGGGATAGAAATGCCGACCATTGAAACCTTCTATGCAAGCATTTGTTGCTATTTTACTAATTGTTTGCTTCATGTGCTGAAACTGTAGGATCTGATGCAAGTTCCACCAGTTTACATCATTGCTATAATAATACCAGCTGTACGGCCTTTTGTTTTTCAATCACAGCATAGCTTCACAGCTGCCTCAACCGGAGGTAGTTCAATATGAAAAACTCGCCTGCTTATCATTATGACATTTTATTTCTTGGGTTCATGGTATATGTCTGGTTTTGAATATTGCCAATTCATTTATGTAAACTCCATCCTTGTCGTTATTTTATCAATAGCTTAATTAGTTCTTTCAAAATCATGATTTCAGGTTCAGCTTTGCGGTTTGCTTGGAATTCCTCATTTGAATGGGGTCGTCCCACAATTTTCCCATGCACACTAAAAGCCTTGCTCTTTTAGAAAGACAGCTTAATTGGAGGGTTTCAAAAGATTTTGTTGCTGCATTGTTGATTGGAAAACTAATGTAGTTTCTTGCTGAAGTAATCGGATATTTAAGATGTCCGCAGCTAGTTCGCAAGATGTAAGAAATTCAATATGCAATAAATGATGGATGTGTGAATTAGAAATGGTTAGTTTAGTTTATGTATTGAATTGGTTTGTACCGCTTCGATGATATCAGGTGTAAGAAATTCAAAATGCAACAAATGGGTGCGGATTTTTTTTTTTTTTTTAAACATTAACGACGGACCAGATCCGTCGACGATGTTATAAGAAAACTGACAGATCCTAGTATTATCGACGAATTTAGTCCGTCGTTCTTTTTACAACGACGAATAGAATCCATTGCTGGAACGATGATGGTTTTGGAGGTTACGATGGATATGGTCCGTCGTTTATTTAACGACGGACTATATTCGTCGTAAATTATCGACGGATTCGGTCCGTCGTTTATGATTAACGACTTGCAAAAGAACGTGTGACCATGCGACGGACGAAGCCCGTCGTTAATGATGATTAACGACGAACTTGGTCCGTCGTTGTTTTGCGATTTTGGCGTAGTGTTCTAACCCCTCTTGCTATAGATAGTTTCATATTTTTATTTTTTAGAAGTAGGATTAGATTTTAGGATTGTGTTGAGTAGTTCAAGACCAAGTGCGTTCGTGATCACACTCGGAGATTATTAAGTGACTGAGTAATTGTTAAAGGGATTGATAAAGAGCCTCGTGCTAGAAAACGTCAAAATCTTCCTGAAATTGCTAAAGAGATGGCTGAAAATCAACCCAATCGAGGGGCTAATCAAAATCTAGCCCAAAACTTTACTGAATTGGATGAGAATGAAGTTGGGGATGCACCTCAACCTAGGACTTTACATGACTATTACAACCTGCTACGATGAGTACCCTCTCTTGCATAATTTTCCCTCACAAACGTTTCTTGTGAGGTTGGCTATCCTTGCATTTACATCATCTTCCTCCTTAAGGATGTAAATCCCCCCTTTCTCTTTTTGTTGAGGAGGCTTGAGGTTAGTAGACTTGTCCGAGGTATCCCATGATTGGGCATTGTCGGCCAACATGTCTAAGTAACTCCATGCCTCATCTAGATTTTTGCTCATGAACTCGCCACTGCATATCATCTCTACAAATTGGCACATGTTGGAATTCAATCCATCATAAAAGAAGTTTATAATTCGCCAACTTTCGTAGCCATAATGTGGGCAAGTGAGTAAGAGGTCCTTAAACCTTTCCCAACTTTGAAAGAACAACTCACCCTCTTTTCCCAAAAAGTTCATAATAGATCTTTGAAGGGTGTTAGTTTTATGAGCCAAGAAGAACTTTTTTAAGAATTTCTGGGTCATCTCAGTCCATATCCCTATCGAATGTGGTCTAAGAGAGTGGAGCCAATCTTTGGCTCTTTCTTTAAATGGGAAGGGAAACAATCTAAGTTTGATGACATCCTCCGACACATTGTTGTATTGCAAAGTAGCAACAACCTCATCAAAGTCTTTTAAGTGTAAATATTGGCTCTCAGAATCTAGCCCATGGAACTTAAGTAAGAGTTGAATTACCCCCGGCTTTATATAAATGTTCCCCCCGGTGGTTGGTAGAACCACACATGAGGGTATAATCGTACGGGCCGGTTGTAAGTAGTCACGTAAAGCTCTCATTGGAGTAGCATTGTGCACCTCATTCTCTCCTACTCCCTCTTAATTCACGTTTGTAGTTGGAGTAGGAGGGGGAGAATTCCTTAACGGTGTTTGATCCATACTCCCTAAACTTTCATAATGTTCTATGTATTTTCTGACTCATATATGGACGAAGAGTGGTCCAACTAAACCTCCTTCGGTTTGGAGACGATTTGTGTGGTCATGTTCCCAATGGGACATAAACCACACAAACAAAAATTTGAACTAAAACCTAGATTCTAAAAACAAAATCTAAAAATAAAATTAAAATTCTAGTAAAGCTAAAAACTGAGAATTGAAAGAGTCTAAGTTAGAAGGATAGTAACTGATTTGCTTGAACTAGAAGAACTTCCTACAAAAACAAAACAAACTTTGTTATCTCTATAATTAAAAAAAAAAGTAGTCCTAAAAAAGCAATAAACCCTAATTAATTCTACTTTATAGCCACTAAAACCATTTAGAAACGTTTAACTTAGAATTCCCCGGCAATGGTGCCAAAAACTTGTTCACTTACCTTAAGTGCAAGCCTTGCGATGTAGTAATAACTCGGTAAGACCAAGGTCAATCCACAGGGAATTAGGGTAAACCAATTCAAACCATTCTATCAACCTCAAATTCAGCAATTTTAAAGTTTGATTTAAAAACTAAGTAAAAACAGTAACTTTTGTAGAAATTAGATAATTAATGGAACTAAGGCTTCAAGGATCCACTTGTAGTAGTTCCATGTGAATTCATTCATCCAAGCATAAACACAACTAGATTCGAAGTTCTATCTTTCATCTAGTTGGAAGATTAAGCATTCAAACACAAACAATCCCACTTAAATCAGAAAATAAGATTCTAGTTCTAATGAAGCACATAAAATTAAAACATGTAGCCTTCGAAGTAACAACCATGCCAAGAGACTATGGCATGCTCTAGGGTTATTACAATTCGAATATAATCAATCCATACATGATAATCTCAAAGAATTACAAAGAACCTAAGTCCGAAGCACATGAACTCTCATAAAACATCCAAAAATACCAACTTTATTTAAACTAGAACTTAAAAATCCAAACTTTAAGTAAAGGTACTTAAATTAAACAAATTCTACATGAAACTAGCTACAAGATTCACCTCTTAGCCTTAGCTAGGAGGTTCTATCCGAGCATCATCATGTTAAAAACTAAAGAAAACATGAAAAACTAGAAAAACCCGAAGTCGGTGGAGTTGTGGACACTCCACGGTGCTCTCCGTCACTTCCTACGACCTCCAATCTCTTATAGGATACCATAGGAACGAACCTTAGATGTCCTTTTATAGCAACAAAGCTCCACCACCTCAGAATGTTCTAGATTTGCGTAACAACTTACGCAGCTATGCAGACAGATTCGATGGATCGGAGCTCCTCTCCGATTGATCGAAATGTCGTCTCCGATTGATCGGACAATGGTCGATGGATCAAAAAAGTGTCTAGAGAGTTGTTATTTTTCATCACTATTTTCGATTGATCAGACATGTCTCCGATTGATCGGAACACCCCTGATCGATTTTTTGGACATCCTCCGATTGATCAAAAATCTATCCAGAGAGTTAAAAAATTCAGTTTTTCAAGTGTGTCTGATGGATGGTCCGATTGATTGGAGACCTATCAGAACATGTCCTCTGATTGATCGGAGACCTATGGGGATCCATCGAAACTGCCTGTTTCTACATTTTTTTTTATTTCTATTTAGACTTTCTTCACTTGATTTCTTCATCTCTTTTTTCCTTTCCTTGAATCTTGTCTACTTGATCTTCAAGTGGGTTTAAAAGCATTCTTTTAGCCATCAAATAGGTGAAGTCTCCCTCTCATTACTATAATCACAAACATGCATTAGATTAGTCTTTTAATCATAGGAATCATGCATAAAATGTGATGAACTGGGGTTAGTATATGTATAAATTAATAGCTCAACAACCATGGATCGGGATCTTGACCAAACTGCTGATTATACCTCCACCTTAAAAATAATCCCCAGTGGAATAAAATCGTAAAAAAGTAGTAAACTTGATTCTATACATCCTCAACAATAACGATCTCAATCGTAACCGTTGGATTGTAGGATAATGAGCCAAATCCATACATCCATCCCATCAAATCCATCCATCCATCATGGATGATCTCGATCATAGCCATCAATTGTGAGAGGACAGATCAATCTTTTTACATGTTTTTAATAAAAAACCGGTTGTCCAAAACACCACAGGCATCCCTAATAGAGTTATGTGCAAGTCAGACTCCATTTTTACGAAAAACCTTTTCACAATAAAAACCCCAGGGAGTATCACTCCTCAGAGTGAGTCTTTTCTTAAAAAAACCAGAAAAGACTTTCCCTAGTAGAGCACTAGACTCCCAAGGCACTAAAAGATCTTCCATATCTCTGGATGGGAGCCGGCACAAAATCAAATAAGATCCGATATCTCTTAGTTTCCCCAAAGGTCATTGGATTTCAATGCATGTAGAGTACGATCGACTTAAACTCCAATGTTAGGGTGGTTGTATCAAATGCTAAGGTATGAAAAAGATGAAGGCCAAAACTCAGTCAAAGAAACTATTTGAACAGTAGAAATGATAAATTATAGGCTGTTAGTGCACTTTTCTATGGCATACTAGTGCACCTTGTTTGTCAATTACTTAGGTTAGTGAGTCTAGTGTCGGTTGAGCTTAATGAAAATGAAGACTGAAGACTTAAGACGGACCTGCTGCATCAAGAAAGAAGAAATAGGTGAAAGTGATGCCTTGGTAAGCCTTAACCCTGCACCTACCCAAAACCATAAACCTATAGATGACCATGACTAATAGGCATACCATTAGTCATCTTAGATTGGCCTTAGGTGTCCCAAAAGACCACCAACAGATTGGCCGAGAGGTTGCATGTTTTACTGAAAAACAGAAACAAACAGCAGCAAAACATATATGGCTAGGCGCCTAACTCAGTGTCCACCAGGCACTCGACTTTAGAAGAATCCATCCAAGTGAGTGGCCTGAAAAACCAGATGGTCATCGGGCGCCCGACCACAACCTGTCCGGGCACCCGATCAGTGCAAAAACCGTCCAGCAGCACGACCATTTCAAGATTGAATTTCATGCACCCGACCTAGTGTCATTGGGCGCCCGACCACAACTTGTCCGGGTGCCCGACCAACTCAAGAAATTTCCAGCGACTAAAATCATTTTCTGGACCGGATTCTGGGCGCCCGACCACAAGCGTCTGAGCGCCCGACCCTGCGTGAATCTACTCGTTATTTGACTGTTGGGATAAACTTTATAAAAGCGGGGGCTTCGTTTTTAGGGCAAAGAGAGGAGATTTTGAGGAGATAGAAGCCACCGTTACTGAAGACCATTAGAGGCTCTATTCCAAACCCAAAGCAAGTCATTTTCTTTGTGTTTCATCACAAGCTTGGGCCATTCAATGGCAATATGAGAATGGACTTGTTCCCTCTTGATTCCTAAGAGTTTAGACACCTTGATCATAGTTAAATCCCTTGTCTAAACACCACCTAGGAGTCCAAATATGTGTATCCCTCTAGGAAATTCATTTCCTATCATTTGTAGAGGTTTCACCATTCCCTAGCACCTAGCACCTTGGGCATCTCCAATGGAGAATCACATGCAAGGGAGCTGATCTTGGAGCTGAAGCCTTGGCAAAGTAACGGCATCAAAGATCGGGGGAGCACAAGGATGATTCAAGCATGGGAGAGCAAGAAGAAGCAATCCAAAGCGGCGCTACAAAGGGGCTCAATCCGACAAGTAAGGTCGTCTTTGTTTAGAGTCCATCCACTCAATTCCCTGTGGGAGTTGAGTGTAGAGTTTGTTAGTCAAACTTGAACTAGGGTCATTTACCGATCATTGGATTGTTTGTTGAGCTTAAAACTTTAGGCACGTTAGCTGTTCCTTGGCCTATTTGTTGGCCTAAAGACTAGGGGTTGTTTGGCACTCCTTGGCTCATTTGCCGAGACTAAATTGAGGGACATTTGCCGTTCCTTAGCACGTTTGGCTAGCCTAAACAAGTCTCCAAAGGGAGCCACCAATACGGGTGTGAACGTGTAGGTTAGGAGGAACATATAAACTCCCCGGTTGGGTGGATCCAATTTAAAACACCTTGGTTGGGAGGAACCAGATTTAAACTCCTCACTGAATGCCGGTGTGCTCAAAGGGGTTGAGTACTTGAACCGGGAGTGGAGTAGACAAGTAGTCGAACCACTATACATTCTTGTGTTTGTGATTGCATTTGAGCATATTTCTTATTATGCATTGTGTTCAATTGCTTAATTATGAATGCTTAATTAGGAATATATGCTAGGTACTTGATAGGCACATCCATACGCACAAGATGTACTTTCACTCCTCAAGTAGACTTGAGCTCATGTTGATCCATCCTCTATAGTCTACTTTTGTTGCTTAGACTAGGATGCTTATTGCTTAAACCATATGCTAGTCTTGTGATTGGACCCACTTAGGCTTGGAAGCCGAAGTGTTAATTGCTTAGTTTGAATTGATAAATTACATAAGTAGGCGAAAATATTTTCAAAAGGTCCTAATCACCCCCCCCTTAGGACTTAGCCATAATTCTAGTTGCTTCTTAAGCTTCCGCACGCGTATACGTAGGGTATCGTGTTAGACTACCCGATGTAATTTCATAACCTAAGTGTCGAAATCAAAAGGTTGCATGGAAAAAGGTCACCCGCACATACCTAGTCCTGGATGCTTGCGAAACTTGATCGAATCCAAGTCGATGTAGCGTATCTCCCGTAAGGCTTCAAAAAGTATAAGGTACCTAACCACTTTGACAATCAAGAAAAACAAATACTCCTAAGGTGATCTGGTAAGCAACGGGCATTCCATTTCCAATTAACAACCTCATAAGGCCGTAAAAGTACAAGGGCTTTGCTAGAATATGTTCTTCCGATAATAGTACCGATCAGGAATGAAAGGGTTACAATTGGGACCCCATATTGGAGCCAGTGCAGGGACAATCGCAACATTTTCTCTGAACCCTCGTGATATGTACGAGTTATCTATTTCTAAACAACCAGCTTACTTCAACACAAAGGAAAACAATGATTCCATTCCACAATCCATGAGTGACCAAGTTAATGGTGGGGTGTCCAGTTGCTTTGGCATTCGGTTGCACGCAACCTTTGCCAAAGAGGGGCATCTGTAAACACCCCACCCTAGGCCGAAGGATGATTATGATTGGACAGTTGGGATGGATGGCGATCCCTACCCTCATCTAAACCTCGATCCATGTCCCAAACCCTTATCCATACCCATATCCAAATGCTAATCCATATCCAAACCCTTGTCCATGACCTAAACCCTAAACTAAAACCCTACCCAGTTAACTCACCCAGCCAGAAAACCCTAAATCGTAAACCATGAAAAACTTGCCCTTAGGAAAAACCTACCCTTAGGAAAAACCAAGCTAAAACTTCCTAATGGGTCAACCTAGTGAGTCAACTCACCCAATCAGCCTAACCCTTCCACCCAATCGACTCATCTAGTTAAAGCCATAACTGAACCTAAACCCAAGCCTAGGTCCAACCCTTAGGCGTAGAGCTGAGCTGGACATAAAAGTACATCTAACCGAAGGGGAAAAAAACACATAGGCTTGGAGTCCAGTTGTTCAAAGCTGGAACTCCAACTAAGGATGGGCGGCACCCTGGGTGCTGCTCGCCCGAAATTACGGGAGTTGCCACTTGGAGCAACTATAAATACCCTCCTCGCCTTTAGTTTTTGGTATCTAAAAAATCTCAGCCTTCCTCTTCAAGTAGCGACTTCTCTCCATTCAGCCTTATTCTATTCCTCCACTGAAGAGAGTGAGAGTGAATGAATAGAAGCATAACCTTGGTCTAGCCTGGTTTAACTAGGGTTCAAGCCTTTGAAGTCATCCAAGTCACTCAAGCTAGCCTATGCAACACATCCGTCCATCCAATCGTTCAATATCATCTTTGTCTAGTTCATTTCTAGCGCAACACTCTCTGTTTCTCCAACCCCCCTGCTCATTACATCCATTAGCATAACATTACCCCATCTTTAAGACCTAATCAATCTTAGCGTATGCTCTGTGGCTTACTGATTTAATCGGATCATGCCTATTAGAAACTCTGACCGACCAAACTCACCGTTATACATCGTCTTATCACACACATCCATCCATTGAGAGTATACAAGAACTGATCCTAACCTTCAGAAATTAGTAAGATTCGGTGAAGTAGAAACCATACATTTGTATGGACAAAGTGGGTGCTTAGCACCTCCCCTCTTTGTAACCATGGTTCCTTACTTCGAATCTCTGACCACAAATCCATGAGTCATTTTAGAGTCGGGAATATTCAGATTCTTATCTCTAACGTTTCTATAGGGTCTGACAAACTATAGAGACGAAATAACTAACTAGTGGCGACTCCGGTCTAATCAATTATCTACAACTCAAATCTAAATGCCCTCAAGAGAGGCCAAACCGCGTGGAAGCTACGACTTGTTGCCCTCTCGCATGAATTTGACGTTCACAACTAAACGTCATTTGTTTACTTTGTCCCTTTTTTTAATGAATGAATAGTTTATTTACTTTGAATGAATGAATGTTTTATTTACTTTGTTCGTTCTTTTTTATTATTAAAATTTATTTACTTACACAGTTACACTACTAAATCGAGATTTGGGATAGAAACAGAAAAAAAAAAAAAAAAAAGATCAAGTCGACTTGACTCAGTGGTGACTCGTCCCGACTTGGTTCGAGTTAGTCCAGGCCAAACCGGAACTCGAATTGGATCAAGTATGCTAGACTTGGTACTGAGTCGAGTCGAGTTCGGGTTAATTCTAATTCAAAGCTGGGTCGATTGGGTTAGTCCTAACTTGGTCGGACTCCACTCAATGCGCAACTCTAACAATTTATATATATAATATATATTGTATGTATGTCGTGTGTATTCATTTATTAATATTTCCTTCAGCACGCGCACCGAGTGCTTTTGGACTGGCCAGCTCAGCTATCGAGCGGAATGGTACTTTCAAAACGTTTCCAGTTTCAACCCCCCTAAACAGCGTATCTAAATTCAACCCTACTCTGTCAAGTTCTCCTTGCCAAGAGAAAGTGTTCACTCGGTGCGCTGGTTGACTAGAGGTAGGGGTGTCCATGGGCCGGGGCCGGGGATTGGAGTAGGTCTTGGCCCAGAGTTTGCACTATATACGGCCCAGCCCTGTGTAAAATTCTAATTTTTCAAGCCCAAGCCCGGTTCATTGACACCCCTAACTAGAGGCCTGTTTCTTCTTCTGGTCCTTGCATAATAAGCTTATTCTACCAGTGCTGTTCTTAGAGCCCACATTGGCGTGTGTATAACATTCAAACTCTCCAGCAGCTCCGGTTTGAAAGTTGGACAGTCTAAAAATCAGGCTAATCCAACCATTTTGTGAATTTGGTGGCCCACCTTTTCAATAGTCAGCCCACTCTATTGTGTATGTCATCCAATCGGTGCATTAACTTGGCGCCTCTATCACGAGATGCCCAAAATTAGGCCCTAAAAGATCATTAGATGAGCAGCACATTGGAAAACAATGAACTAATGATAAACCTCTAAGTTAATGGGGTAGCCCACATGATGGTTTGATCGGCTTAAAATTTTAAGCCAGTTATTGAGTAAACTTTTTCGGGCCCACAATGATGTACGTGTCAATCCACGCCATCCATCTGTTTTTCCAGCTCATTTTAGGGTATTAACCTAGAATTGAAGCATAAATCTGAAGCTCAAGTGGAACACACCACAGGAAACAGCGGGAATTCAATGCCTACCGTTGAAAACTTCTTGGGGGCCACAAAAGCTTTGGCTCAAGCTGATCTTTGTGTTTTTCCTTCATTAATGCATGTGTGACCTTATGAAGAAGTTGGATGACAAATAAACATAATTGTGGGCTCTAGGAAGGTTTCACCTGTGGATGTCATTATCCCCCTGTTTCCTGTTGTGTGGTCCACTTGAGCTTTTTATATGCTTCAGTTTTGGGTTCTTACCCTCAAATGAGCTGCTAAAACTGATGGAAGGTATGGATAAGACGCATATACCACGGTTAGCCCCACAGAGTTTACTCAGTATGCAATCCGCGTCCAGTGGGGCACCCTTGATCCACAGGCTTAGATGCAATAGACATACTGGGGTGGGGCCACGAGCAGCATTTGTAGAACAAGCTTACTCTGCGAGGACTAAGTACCTGCCTATTGGTGTCGTTTTCATGTACCGAGGTTCGCTAAACCCACTTTCACCTCTCCAGACTCAACTCGCATATGCCCATCCCATATTTGCCAAATCTTGGCATATGCGGAATATCTAAGCCATCGATTTGGTTGGGCCCTTTTGTAGATGACCAGTAATCACAATTGTATCTTTCAAAAGCTCCACTTCTCATATGGCCACATATACATGGAGATGTGACTGTATGATTGTCCAAATGAGTAAATGGAGGTTTCATAACTAATCCAGCATGGTTAATATAAGTATGTTAAAATACGATTAAGGAGCAGATTCCATGCTGCCACGCCTCCGGTTCGTTCTGAATGCTTGGAAAACATGTAATAGATCCAAACCGTCCATTTCATGCATTCAATAGTGATTAGGAAATGGGCTAAAAATAACAGTGTTTTGACATTATAGCCCTTTACTATGTGGCAAGCAAACGAACATAGAAAGGCATGTGTTAACGTCAGATTCTGGTAATAGCTTTCCTTCCTTCAGATGTACGATCCTCTCGAAGATGAATTATTTCTCTTCACCTGAAAATCAAAGAGAGAGACTAAGGTGGCTGGTATCCAGCCATTAGCCCTCTGATGCTTAAGTTAGAGATGAGCTTGAAAGTAAGATGAAGTGTAAAACGTGGATTAAGATGTTGTGTACCTTTCTCATCCATCGGCCCTCTATTTATTTAGGTCCAAATGGACTAGTCCGTCACGTAGGCTATTGATATCTTCAGGATTTCAAGGGATAAGGTGCTATCTTATCAGATTAGACACCTAATTGATTACGTTCTTTGATGGAAATCCCATTTAATCTGGGACTATGAGTAGAAACAAACCCAAACAGGCCTGTAATCTGGGCCAACTCATGAGCTATATGGGCTGCTGAGACTACAACCGAGAGGCATCCCCACCAAACGACTGGCGACCATGGCTGTTTGGATACGAATAGCGATTGGCTTGTGAGAGACTTCCTGAAATTGTGAGATGCGCCCAACTCGGCTCGCTAGATGATATATTATGTTTGCTTATTCGCGGTTTATAATACTCAAGAGGCACTCGCACGTCGTATATGAACCATATGAAGCTGCTCGAGAGTTGTTCGATCGTGAATACTTTCAACCAAATCTATTATACAATAAATGCCGCCCAAGTCCTTTGTTTTGAGCAACTAAGCAAAGGACTTGACTACGCATGTAACCACCTGACGCGTCTTTCGAAGGGGAGGAGTAGTACATGATTTAACTTTTTCATTAATAAGCATCAGCTTTTCGACCGAAGGAAATGAAGAGGCACTTGCCACATATTTTCAGAAGTTCATGCGCGTGCCCGTTCGACTGTCGTGCCAAACGAAGGATCACCGCGTGAAAAATCTCATTAAGCAATTAAATCCTTGGATTTACCAAACGAGCTGAATTAGGAAAATCACTTAAAATAGCTCGTTTCAGTGGTAAGCACTGAAATTAAGTTTTACCAAACAAGCCAAATAAGAATTTTTTTTTAAGTTTCCATCTTTTGGATTAACGCTAAACAGAGAATGCAATGAGTGATTTGGAATTTAATTTTTTTTTAAATGACGACTATACTCTCTTCAAAATTACTTTTGATCTAAAGCTTTTTATTTACGTAGGTTAGTAGATGTCTTGACATGGCAAAGTTTTTTGGACCTCATTATAACGTATGTGTTCTATCCACACCATCCATCCATTTTGCCAGACCAAATTGGGGCATGGGTCAAAAAATGAGGCAGCCTAGAGCTCAAGTGGACCACACCATAGAAAGTTGTAGAGGCGGTGATGCCCACAGTTGAAACCTTCCTAGGGCCCACCATGATGTTTATTTTCCATCAAATCTGTTCATAAGGTCACACAGACATGGACGAAGGGAAAAAGCAAATATCAGGTTGATCCAAACAGCTAATCCGCTCTTGGTCTCATGCCGAGCAGGAAAAAACGGATGTACAGGGTGAATTTATCACAAACATTTCGGTGAGGCCCACTAGCTTCCCAGCTAGGAACTTTCTGCAAAAGGCTTTCCCTGGAAATCCATGCCCCACTCGTTTCAGATAAATACGTTCTCCTGATTGGACGTGAATTGTCTGCGAAAGCCCTTTGGAGAAGCTTCCTGCGACGGGATGCTAGGTGGGGCCCACCGTGATGCTTGCGTAACCGTTTAAGCTTTTAGGCCGATTGGTTGGTCATTGTGCCTTAATTGATATCAGAACCAGACGCCACTGGTGAACGATGGTGTTACGATCCCGAGGGTTTAAGAGCCTAACTTTACATGTTCCACCAGTCCTGGGGCTTTTGGCGCATTGGTTAGGTACTTAACAATTAGTATCAAAGCCAACACCACGTCTCGTGTTCGAGTCATGGAAAGGGCGACCTGTGGAAAGGGCAACCTGGACCAGAGTGAAAGCTGCCACGGCGTGGAAAGGGCTACCTGGAATAGAGGCCAAAGTGAGTGCCGCCACAGAGTGGGCCGCCATGGACGTCGACTGCGGAGTGTGGTGGAATGTTACGATCCCGAGGGTTTAAGAACCTAACTTTACACGTTCCATCAGTCCTAGGGCTTTTGGCGCATTGGTTAGGTTCTTAACAGATGGCCTTGGAAGCAAACTCCCATATGCTCCATGGCTCAAGACCCGGTCAGTGGAGCATGGTAGGTGTGGGGTCTATCCGAGATAAAGGCATATATCAGTACTCCGATGTGGATTTCAAACCAGCATTACGGTGGGGCTGACCTAGCTTCCAGTCGCGAGAAGTTACTGAGAAATGGTGTCGCAAACAATCCGCCTCTCTCAGTCCCTCTCAAAGACACGAACAAGCGATTATCACAAAGTCATTATTGGTGAAGCCTTCAATCTGATGCTAATGACTGGGTTCAGGTGACCGACCAGGTGGTTCGGCCGACCGAACCTTGCCTATTGAAATTTTAAATTTTGATTAAAACTCTCTAGATGTTTTTGGGCCACTTTGAATGCCTGACTTGGGCCCGTGTGGCGACCGACTATATCGGCTGTTTTGCACAGATTTGTGTGAATTGTTTTTATTTTTGGTTTTATATTATATAAACAGGTGGTAATAGAGTATCTAATACATTATTAAACGTATTTGGGGTGACAACGTATTTAGGGTGAGAGAGAGAGAGAGTTTTGGTGAGAGGGAACTAGTGTTTTCTCTTAGGGTTTCCTTCCTAGGTTGTTTATCCCATGTACTTTTAATATTCATAGTGATCGCTTTGTGCTATGGTTTTTTCCTGCATTGATTTTTTCACATAAAACAGATTGTCTCTTTTGTGTTGATTGCGTGTGGTGTATGGTGATCTTTTGATTCTATACTTTGTCTTCCGTGAGATTTCCCAATAAGTGATTTCCAAGCTATCATTGGGTGTAGCAAATTCGAATATGAGACGATCGCATGACATCGAGCATGAAATTCGGCATACAGTTCTCCGGCGAAAACAACTTAACATTATCGAAGGTGAAGATAGAAGTCATCCTAATTCAGCAAGGAGTCGAGTAGGCCCTTGAAAACGACCAGAATCAATCAAGGATGATGAGTGGACCCAGATGGACAAGTAGGCCAGAACCTCTATACAATTATGCCTGGCGGATGACGTCCTATATCATGTCATGAGGGAAAAGACCACGACTGATACATAGACTAAGCTAGAGAACCTGTTCGTAAAGAAATCTCTAGAGAAATATATGTATCTGATGATGTAGCTTTTCACCTTAAAGATGACAAAGGGGACTGATATGGATGACCACATCAACACGTTCAATCGGTTGATCTGCAAGTTGTTGGATATTGGATAACAGATGAAGGACAAGTATCAAGCCTGCATCCTGCTGAACTCACTTCCTAGTTTATATGAGTCGCTCAGAGACTCGTTATGTGTGGGCAAGGAAATTATAAACGTTGAGACCATCGTCTTAACCCTCCAATCGAAGGCGAGACAGAAGAGCGGTAACGTTGGGTCTTCCTCCGATGTACTAATTATGAGAGAAAAAAATTTGGAGAGGGTGAGGGATTACCACGTTCTATATCCAAATCCAAGGGTAAGGGAAAAGCCAAGTTGAAGTATTGGGTATGTGACTAAGTATGACACATGAAGAATGATTGTAAGAATCCTGAAGGAAAGAAAGAGAGGATGGGAGAGTCTTCAAGAGAAGCCAGTACCATTGAATCTTCTGAGGATGGTAGTGATGTGTGTGAGGTCTTCACAGTGTCGAAGACAGGATCTCTCAGCGATGAGTGGATCATGGACTCCAGGGCTTCGTATGTGCCCAAATCGGAGCGTCTTTACTTCCAACAAGGAATATGAGGGGAATTTAGTATTTTTAGGCGATGACTACTCCTGTAAGGTTGTAGGGATTGAACTGTGTGCACAAATATGTTCGATGGGATTGAACGGACCCTGACAAAAGTGAGGCATGTTCCTAGGTTGAAGAAGAATCTGATTTTTCTTAGGTGCACTTGATACGATGTGGTGCAAGTTCACCGATTTTGACTAGTTCTGCAAAGTTTCAAAGGGGGACCTTATTATTATGAAGGGATAGAAGCACAATTATATTTTCAGGTTGATTGGGAGCACTTCATTAGTTGGAGCTGCAATGACTGTAGCGGATTCCACATCTGCACATGTGTGGCATGCATATTTAGGCCACATGAGCGAGCAGGGCATTAAAGCACTTTCAGATCGTTCTTTAATTCTTACTTTTAAATCTATAGACTTTAGTATATGCGAGCATTGCATGTATGGTAAATATTCTAGATTTTCATTTAAAGGAGGAAATATGTATGTAAAAAGGTACTACAATATGTCCATTCCGATGTATGGGGGCCGTTGCCCGTAGTTTCTATTGGGAGTTCATCATGGTTTGTGTCATTTATCGATGAGATAGTAGGAAGGTTTGAGTTTATTTTCGGAAAAATAAATCCGATGTCTTCACCACTTTTAAGTATTGGAAGGCTATGGTGGAGAATTAGTCAGGGTAGAAATTGAAAGTGTTGAAAATCGACAATGGTGGAGAGTTTATTTCATGGGAGTTTAATGAGTATTATAAAGAAGAAGGGATTATGGGGCACAACATAGTGTGCGACATGCTAGAGTAGAATGGTGTGGCAGAGCGGATGAATTGGACTCTCTTGGAGAGAGCCCAGTCCATGTCGAGTAATGCTAGGTTGGGTAAAGAGTCATGAACTGAAGCCATTAACACGGCTTGTTACTTGATAAATCGGTCACCTTCTATGACAATCGAATATAAAATTCCTAAAGAAGTGTGGAGTGGTCATTCGATTGACGGCTCATGTTTGCGTGTTTGGTTATGAGGCTCTCTCATATACCGTCAGTTAAGAGAGATAAGCTTGACCAAAGGGCCAGAAAATGTATCTTTGTGGGCTACGGTGATAGAGTGAAGGGTAACTGGTTTTATAACCCCGTTACACGAAAAATCACCATTTGTCGTGATGTCAGGTTTTATGAGGGTTCTTCGTTCTAAGAGGATGTGTTAAAGGAAACCAAAAAATCAAAGGTTTTTGACATCCAAGTTGAAAGAGATAAGACACGGGCCAATACTAAAACACAAACAAAGGGACAGGATCAGGTAGAACATCTACCTATGCGAAGAAACCCACCTAGAGATCGTAGCTTACCGATAAGGTATAGGATAACTCGAACATTGCATTAACCCTTATTATGGATGAGGGGGATTCATTTAACTTTGAGGATGCACAACATGATGTAGATGCTAAAAAGTGGAAGGCGGCAATATAAAAGGAGATGGATTCTCTACACAAGAATGAGACATGGGAGCTAATGGAGCTTTCATTGTGTCGAAAAGCGATTAGTGTTCGCTCGCCCCAAGTGTAAGGCTTGCGATGTAGTAATAATTCGGTAAGACCGAGGTCAATCCATAGGGAATTAGGGTATACCAATTCAAACCATTTTAGCAACTTCAAATTCAGGAATTTTGAAGTTTGATTTTAAAAACTAAGTAAAAATAATAAATTTTGTAAAAATTTTATAATTTATGGAACTAAGGCCTCAAGGATCCACTTGTAGTAGTCCCAGGTGAATTCATTCATCCACGCATAAACACAACTAGATTAGAAGTTCTATCTCTCATCTAATTGGAAGATTAAGCTTTCAAACACAAACAATCCACTTAAGTCAGAAAATAAGATTCTAATTCTAATGATGCACATAGAATTCAAATATGTAGCCTTCAAAGTAACAGCCATGCCAAGTGACTATGGCATGCTCTAGGGTTATTACAATTCGAATCTAATCAATCTAAACATGAAAATCTCATAGAATTGCAAGGAACTCATGTCCGAAGCATATCAACTCTCATAAAACATTAAAAAATACCAACTTTATTCAAACTAGAACTTAAAAATCTAAATTTTAAGTAAAGTATTTGAATCAAATGAATTCTACATTAGAACTAGCTACAAGCTTCACCTCTTAGCCTTAGTTAAGAGGTTCTAGTTGAGCATCATCATGCTACAACTAAAAGCAATGAAAAAACTACTGACAATCATAAAAATTAAAACTGGAGGAGTTGTAGACGTTGCACAACAATCCTCTTCACCTCCCACAAGTTTCCAAGCCTTCTATGATACTTTAGGAACGAACCCTAAGTGTCCTTTTATAATAGAGAAGCTCCACCACCTCAAAATCTTCTAGAATCCACGTAGTACTTATGCAGCGCATGAAATTTTGGAGCTTGAAGAACAAGCTTCTTTTGATTTTTCGCATGGTCGACCAATCGGGCGATGTTGAGCTTTGAATTGTGCATATTCTAACCTCAATTCATCACACATTATACATAGTTTTCATAGTTTAAAGACTAATTTAATGTATAGTTTTGTGGTTGTAGGAATGAGAGAGAGAGAGACTTCGTCATTATGATGCTTAGAGGCCCTTCTTATATGCCTTGAAGTTCAAATAAATAAAGGACAAGAGATGGAGGAAAGATGCAATGAAATGGAGGAAGAAAAGATGAAGAAATATCACATTTTTCATGCCAGCCGGCCGGCTGGCCAAACCCTCAAGAAACTGCAATTTCTCTGGACAAATTTTATGAAGGCCGACCTATGGTCCAGCCGGCTGACAGGTAGCCATGCACTTTCTAAATTCAGATTTCAAACAGCTGGCAGTCCCATTTTTTATTTTTTGGCCCAGTTCACGGGGCCCATCTTGAGATATTTGAAAATCCAACTTGTCCATGTCGAAGAGGAGCTCGACTCGAAATGACCCAAGTAGTTTCGTGTCGATCGGAGGTACGGATTGACCGTGGCAGCCAAAACAATACGAATTGTCCAGAAAGTTTCTAGATTTTGCCTATTCAACATTGGGTTGGTCCAGGTGGCCCACTAGTACTGATATGAAAAATCCAAGCTGACCATCTTCTAGAGCACATCAATATATGAAAACCACGAACTTTCAGGTCAAAAGGATGTGTGGTTTAATCATACCGATTGAAGAAAGATGGACCATCTAGAGAGATTCCAACTGCGCAGATTTTATAAAAAGCCCTTAGTGTTCTAATTTTCGGATCATATTCTGAAATTGTTTTGGACAATTTAAGCCATTTATAATGTATAGGAGGAAGTTTTTTACTGATGTTCAAAATTTAAGATCAATCCAACCTCTGTACACTCCGTAGCGTTAAAAGCAAGATGACTGGTTATGACGGTACCCAAATTGCGCGATTTTGAGAAGTGGTAACTGATCTAATTGGTGGGCCCATTCAAAAGATAATCTTGGAAATCTAAACCATCTATGAGGAAGATCATATTACAAGGAAGCTAAAAATTAAATTTGAAGGCAATCCGATCATTGGTTAAGCCGTACCAAGCGAAACAAAATCTACTATGTTGCTGTATTATTGTTGCATTATAAAAGGAGGTGTTTTCTTCTCTTCCAAATCCAGCAAGGACGTGGGGAGCAAGGAGTTCAAGTCATAGGAGGCTTCCTAACCACCTACAACTAGTTTTTCTTCTAATTCTAGTTTATTTTTATGCTTTTCATTAGTTAACCTCTTAGCTAGAGCTAAGAGGTGAACCTTGTAGTTTTCTTAGATGGTTTAATTCGTTTTCAAGGTTTCAAGTTTGAATTTAATATTGAACAATGGTTTGTTGAGTTTTAATGAAGTTCTAAGTAGTTTTTTTTTTAATCTTATGATGGCTCATGAATGTTTGGAAGAATTACATTAGTTTCTTAATTATTTTGCAAAGATCTAGAGATGTACGCTCTGAGGAATTAGATTCAAGACGCTCTAGAACTTGGATCTTCATGTGGGAACTTCAAACCAAAGTTCTATCTTTTTCAGATATTCTGAAATATGTTTTGGTTGTTTATGTGATTTGAATCAAGTTCAAACCATGATATTTGTTAAGCCTAGTGACAAGGTTTGATGCTTATCATAGTTGTGATCTTAATCTATTGGAACTAGGCTTGACCTATGCAATTGAGTGTGCTCAAGTCCTAACTTGAATTGAGGGAGTCATGTCAATGAACAACACATATGTTAGATTGTTTTGATAATATAACTGCTCTATAATCCAGCTAGATAGGATTTGATTTCGATTCTAGTTAAGTAATTGAGAAACCTATTCGAATTATACATCATGCAGAACTAAGTGGATCCTTGATGCTCTAGTTATTCCTTATTATCAGATTTTTCTGTTTCATGTTTAAAACTGATTTCATAAATCCCTCTTAAGATTCTAGTTATTAAAATAGTTCGAATTGTTTACCTCCTTCCCTTGAATTAACCTCGGTCTTATCGAGATTATTACTACATCGCAGCCTTGCACTTGAGGCGAGCGAACAAGTTTTTGGCGCCGTTGCCGGGGAAGAGGTTAAATGGTTCTAATTGTTGTAGTAGCTATAAAGTAGTCTTAGTTAGGTAGGATTTTCAGTTTTTCTAGAAGTAGTTTTCTGATTTTTTTTTTTAGATTTTTAACAATTTTCTGTTTTTGTGTTTTGTAGGAACTTAGTTGCTGACATAGTTTTCACCTTCACAGGTAACATCTCCCCATCTCCTTTTCTTCTTTTTGTTCTTCTTCTTAGATTAGGGTAGTTTCAAGTTCTTAAAATCCCATTATGGCTGAATGGATGGGTGGTGCTTATGCATACTTTTTGAAAAATGAGATGTCGGACTATGGAATAACTCATTATGATTGGAACAATTATAAGCATGATTATTTTTCTAAGACTCAATCTACTTCTAATACTCTCCTAAGTAAGACATTGCGAGATTACCGAAATAAGAATAATGTGCATAAGTTTTCACCAGGTAAGACAATAGGAGAGTATCGAAAAAAGATGAATAATATTCCACCAGTTAGGACAATGTATGATCACTTGTATGGCTACACATATTAAAAATCATCAATAGCCTAACATATGACATGCATAATCCTAATTGGTGAGAGTATCAAAATTTCAACTTGGGAGATAAGCCAACCATGGATGTTAACAATTATCCTGAAGAGTTTCTTTCTCATGAGCTTCAACAGACACAAACTCTTGAGGATACGCTACGAGAATTTATGAAAATAACTGAGCGATGCTTACAAAACCTCTCACCAACCTCTTAAAATCCTAAACCCGACATTGGGAACACCGAATCATTCCCCAACAATGAGGATGAGGCTATCCAAGCCCAACCCTCTTCTGATTTAATGACTAAACTTTTAGAGAATGTAGATCTCAGTGATCTCAATGTTACCATCGATTACGGTGAATCAACTATCTTTTTTAGCTATTCCGATTTGAATGATGAAGATATTTCAAGGACGGTTGACGAACCCGAGGAATCTACAAAATCTGAAAGTGATAGTATGATTAATTACAATGAGGGTTCAATGGATGATTGTGAGCCCATGATTTCTTCTTCCATACAATGAGGGTTCAATGGATGATTGTGAACCCATGATTTCTTCTTCCAAAGGGCTGAATGTTTATGAGTCGCTAGAAGATATTCTTACTAGAGAGATGGCCGAAGTTGAGCTTTTTAAGTCCTTCCACCAACAACACATGCCAAATTTTATTGTGGAAGAACTCCCTTGGGTTGAAAATCCTGTTTCTTTGGATGATGGGGTGGCACAATCTGAAATTTCAAACGATTTTGTGAACCCATGATTTCTTCTTCCAAAGGGCTGAATGTTTATGAGTCGCTAGAAGATATTCTTACTAGAGAGATGGCCGAAGTTGAGCTTTTTAAGTCCTTCCACCAACAACACATGCCAAATTTTATTGTGGAAGAACTCCCTTGGGTTGAAAATCCTGTTTCTTTGGATGATGGGGTGGCACAATCTGAAATTTCAAACGATCAACTTATAAGTGATGTTGTACCTTCCACCAACCCCGACGAACTTTATATGGAAAACCTTCTCTCTAAAGAAAAGGAATTCCTTACCATTGAAAAAGAATCATTCAATCACCTAGGGAGGACGAGGACCCTTCATCCGACTCTCTCGATTTCCTAGAGGAACGCATGGCTCACTCCTATGATCTTGATGATGAGATGATTAAGGAGTTGGACATTTTGTTAGACACGGTGTTGGTGCCTGAAGAACACCATTCCACTGATTTATACTCTTTACCATTGTTTATGAAAGCACCGTGCAATTTTAAAATTGTGGAGACGACAACCTGAACTGAAGAATACTTGATGAACATCGCTCCACCATCATGGATTCTTCAACCCATTGAAAATTTTGATTGGGAGGACCCATTTTTAATCAATCATAACCCAATTCAGAATTTGAGGAGATATCTTTTTGTTGCCCTTATCTCCTCCTTACATACATGTGGTGCACACTATGATTGGACTTCAATAAAGAAAAGCACCCATGCATACTATCGAGCAGGACTTTGGTTGCCCTTATCTTCTCCTTACATACATGTGGTGCACACTATGATTAGACTTCAATAAAGAAAAGCACCCATGCATACTATCGAGCAGGACTTTAGATGGTCCTCATAAGAAACCTATTGAAATTCATGAAGATCTTGCTTAAATTTAATCATGTAGTCGATCAGACTAATAATGGTAAGAAGGTAGGGTAAGATTTCTTTTCTGCATTTATGATTGAATAAGTATCATCGAGACAATGAAAGATGCTAGATTTGATCAACTTGCTACCTCAGGTACTCTCGTTCTCACTCTACTTTGTTTTATGTCATTGCTCTCATGTCATGCATATTGCATATCTTGTTACATTGAGGACAATGTAAGATTTTGGCTGGAGAATCTACTAGCATTTGTCACATTTTGAGCAAAGTTTGAAGAAATTTTTTGATTTTTTGAAAATTCTAAACTCTTTTGGATAACTTTATTTCTATGCACTTGGGATGTCATAAGTATGAAAGGATGAGAAACGAATTGATATGATTTTGAGATCTCTAAATTAGTTTAAATATAATAGTTTTCTATATGAATTCCCCTATTTATATGATCGATAGAAAATTCAAACACTTTTGAGTGTAGTTAGCATTACACGATTCTCATGGTTGAAGGGATTATGTAGAATTATAGATTGGTTAGGCTAAGATTTAAGGTATTGAGGAACCAAGCCAGGGAACTTTGTCCATCCTTGTTCATGAGAAAATATGAGAAAAGAACGAAAGATATGGATTTCTAAAAATCCTATCTAATATGGAAAGAAAAAGAAAGTAATGTTATTCATTGAATATATGTTGAAAATTTTTGAAAAAGGATACCTATTACCAACCAGGGGAAGGTCTACCCGTAACCTAAGCTGGAATTGGGAAATAGCGTGAAAGCCGTCGAAAGAACGGTAAGGCAAATTCTTGTCATAGGCTTGTTGTTGATCTGTACACTCTTAGATCTTTAGTTTTGTTGATCTATGAAGAAGGTAATCCTGAAACTCATGAGATGAACATTCACTATGTACGCTAGACCACACTTGTTCAGATTCTTCTATTTATCAATCAATTAGCGGAGATTCTATGTGAAACACTCATTATGTTTAGGGAGTTTAAGATTTTAGTTTCCATCACCAAATTTTACTGAATTTTATATTCGTATGTCTTGAAGTTTATAGAAGTATAGTTTCTGAGAGAGAGTTGGGGTTATGGGAATATTGGATTATATTTCATGCAGGTTTTGCTCGGGACTAGCAAAATGCTGGTTGGGGTGTGTGTTGAGCTCTGAATTGTGCATATTCCAACCCCAATTTATCACACATTATGCATAGTTTTCATTAGAATGAGAGAGAGACTTCGTTATTATGATGCTTAGAGGCCCTTCTTACATGCCTTGAAGATCAAAGAAATAAAGGACAAGAGATGGAGGAAAGATGCAATAAAACGGAGGAAGAAAAGATGAAGAAATATCACATTTTTCATGCCAGCCGGCCGGCTGGCCAAACCCTCCAGAAACTGCAATTTCTCTAGACAAATTTTATGAAGGCCGACCTGTGGTCCAACCGGCCGGCTGACAGGTCAGCCATGTACTATGTAAATTCAGATTTCAAACAACAAGCAGTCCCATTTTTTTATTTTTCGGCCCATTTCATGGGGCCCATCTTAAGATATTTGGAAATCCAACCCGTCCGAGTCGAAGAGGAGCTCGACACCGAAATAACTCAAGTGGTTTCGTGTCGATCGGAGGTACGGATTGATCGTGGTAGCCAAAACAATATGAACTGTCCATAAAGTTATCAGATTCCACTACTCAACACTGGGCTGGTCCAGGTAGCTCACTGGTGCTGATATGAAAAATCCATACTGACCATCTTCTAAAGCACATAAATATATGAATAACCACAATGTTTTAGGTCAAAAGAATGCGTGGTTTGATTGTGCCGGTTGAAGAAAGATGGAACATCCAGAGAGATTCTAACTGTGCAGATTTTATAAAAAACCCCAAGTGTTCTAATTTTCAGATCACATTCTGAAATTGTTTTAGACAATCTAAGCCATCTATAATGTATAGGAGGAAGTTTTCTACCAATATTCAAAATTTAAGATCAATCCAACCTTTGTACACTCCGTAGCGTTGAAAGCAAGATGACTGGTTCTGAAGGTACCCGAATTGCGCGATTTTGAGAGGTAGTCACTGATCTGATTGGTGGGCCCATTTAGAAGATAATCTTAGAAATCTAAACTATCTATGAGGAAGATCTTATTACAAAGAAGCTAAAATTAAATTTGAAGGCAATCCAATCATTGGTTAAGCCGAACCAAGCGAAACAAAATCTGCTATGTTATTGTACTATTGCTGTATTATAAAAGAAGGTGTTCTCTTCTCTTTGAAATTAAGGAAGGACGTGGGAGCAAGGAGTTCAAGTCATAGGAGACTTCCTAGCCTCCTAAAGCTAGTTTTTCTTTATTTTCTTAGTTCTAGTTCTAGTTTGTTTTTATGCTTTCAATTAGTTAACCTCTTAGGTAGAACTAAGAGGTGAACCTTCTAATTTTCTTAGATGGTTTAATTCGTTTTCAAGGTTTTAAGTTTGAATTTAATGTTGAACTGTCACACCCTAAAATTTGGGACTCGAGTACAACGACCTACAGCCCGAGTTCCAAGGTGTGAATTGAAAATTTGAGCGTCAATTCCATGAGATTCCATTCCACACATCGCATAACAAAAATAAATCCCAAATATAGAGTTTTTTTTCCACTAATATCTTATTACATTGAATTTTACAAGATAAAATAAATAAACTACAGTTGGCGTTTGAGTAACATGTGACCATCTGAATACTCTGCCCTGTCTACGTATTTTCCTTCCTGAAAACCTACAAGAACTGTGGTGATTTTGGTGAGCTAAAAGCCCAGTGAGGTCATTTCTATCACATGTAATATTCCAGTTAATAAGAGACAGGATGTAAATCATCAACGGATAGAATTGTATGAAATATACAAAGATGAGGTTATAATTGATACACTTTATGATTTATTATAAATGAAACATGATTATCATGATGTCATGTATGTTATGATACGTGTGATAGCAATAAACGTCTAGGAACTCGCCGCCACTGAACATTAGGAACCTGTCGTAAATCAACCATGCTCACCTAACTGGTACAGTGAGGCGGCAAATCAACCATGCACGCCAGTGGGCAAATCAACCATGCACCACTGATCCAACCGAGCAAATCAACCATGCTTAATAAGTGAAACGACCAGAACTCGCTGCCACTGAACATTAGGAACCTGTCGCAAATCAACCATGCTCACCTAACTGGTACAGCGAGGCGGCAAATCAACCATGCACGCCAGGAGTCAAATCAACCATGCTCCTATTCTGTCGCAGTGTATAATGAATGCGTATGTCATGAGTTATGGAAGCACTTCTTCAAGCATACAATGCATATCAAATTCAAGTCCAATCACACCATGCATGTGTTTACTTTATTCAAGTAATTCTTTGTCTCAATTTAGTTATTGTCAATCGAGGAATTTAAGAAGATCATCGCGTAAGGTTTAGTGTTGACGAATAACTAAGGTTATTTCAAGAGTTATGTATCGTACATTATCTAAACCTAAGTTGTTGTCGATTAAGAAGTTTAAGAATAATGTCACGTGGAATCTTGAGAATACTACGTGTATCTAGGGGTGCATGTTGGCGACATCACTTGTATGAAATCCTACGTGGAATTGTCGTGGAATTCTAACATGTGCATTAAAAAGGAAAACTTGATAAAATTAATTCCATAAGAAAAAGATAATTGGTAGGTGAACTTTAAGGATAGAGATAGAAGATGTATGGATCCCTTATCTAGGATTAAATATGCGATTTTAAATTTAATTTAGAAAGAGATCAAGGGATGGATCGCTACCTACGAACAATGTTGAAGGATGACATGAAAATTGAAAATCATACTAAGAAATAAACAAAATTAAGGGAGAAGTATTAACTAGAAATTTATATGATGAATCACTCACTTATGGCAGGTCCTAAGCTCCAAATCGAGTCTGAGTCGGCTCAGTGAGTCGACTCGGTTGGAGGAAGACACTTCTCCTTCTCTCTTCCTTTTTTTTCTCCTTCCTTTTTCTTTCTTCTTTTTTCTTTCTTTTGGCCTGGGACGCTGCCGCAGCACTCTCTCTCTCTCTCTCTCTCTCTCTCTCTCTCTCTCTCTCCTAACGTCTCACTCTCTTTCTCTCTCCAACGTCTCTCTCTCTCTAACGGATCTCTCTCTCTCTCTCTCTCTCTCACTCTCTCTGACGTTTTCTGAAGAGAGAAAGAGATAGAGGATGGGCTTTTATAGCCGTGTAAACAGTCCCACGATCGGACGTGGGGTTGACAAGCTTTCCTATTCCAAGAAGGATTCAATTCCTTGTATCACGTATCCTACACGTTTGGGACCATTGGGAAGATAGGTGGGGTCCACACGACCCTAGTACAAGCCGTTCTTGTACACCCATGCAAGGCGGAATGCGAGATCTTGGCAGTTTTAGCTACCATTGATTGTAAATCACGGACCGGCATACGCTATACACGAAGTAAAAGATAAAACAAAAACTTCAAAGGGGCTGTCTACTATCGAGGGGAGGTCAGATGGACGGCTTGGATTGACTATTGGGGCCCACCCTGATGAACGCAAGGTGGCCCAAAGCTTCCAGCGGACGGACGCTGTTACGTAAAAGATGAAGAAGAAGACTCGTACTTGGCTTCTTTTTCTTTTTTTTTCTTTTTTGTACGTAACATGCACGTGTAATATAATTTTTATGCTCCACTTGTAAGTGGGGTCTACTTGTAGTGAATTTAGCTAGTTTTCTCCGTCCAACTAATGGCCAACATAAAGTTAGCCGTCGATGAGAAAAATGAGACAGATCCGAGTTGAGGTGGAGATGTGGATGATGTGGATCTTGGTGTTCTTGGTTTTAAACGGTTGATTGAAGTGGGTCACACAATCAACTGTTAGGATCAAGGTTTGAAAGGAATAAGTTTATGAGGAGGAGAAGACGGATGGACAGCTTGGATTAGCAAGGTGGGGCCTAAAAATGAACGGTGTGAGCTGCGTGGATTGTCAGCAACGAACGTCAGCAAGGAATACTTCTTCCCTTTTTTCCTTATATTACGTGCGTCGCACGTATACACCTAAACTACCGCTTCCCTCACAAGTGGGGTTCCATTTCGGTGGATCGAGACCACCCAATCCGTTCAACAGGTCAGCAACATATATTTAGCCGTTGACGTGAAAGATGGGATGGATCCGAATTAAGGTGGGCCACTTATGGCCTGATTTATGATTAGGACATTTGTAGGATGATTGGAGGGCTGAAATTCGACATGTATGGTTAAATTATGTACTAGAACTAGTGTATGAAGTTTCGTGTGAAAGTGAATGTTAGAAATTATAATACTTAAAAAATGGTGGTGTAACTTAAGTTTGACTGATGGCATTTTCGTAATTATTGTAAATTTACAAGTTTTGTGGAATCTAACACTTTTACACTATTCTAGGACTTATTTTGAGCAATTTTAATAAAGGTACCATACTAAAATTCCTTACAGATTATTTAATATTAATTTACCAATATTAAAGTTATTTAATTTATTAAATAATTAACTAAATTATAATTTAAATGATTCTAAAATCCTAGAGTGCTATAAACACGCTTGAGAAGGTTCATAGGGTTAGAAAATCAATGATTTAAGTAAATGCTTGGTGACGGACCATATGTAAGGATCAGATTTATGGACAGACATGTGTACAGGACGATGTGAAGATTGTACGACGAGTTTACGTTGATCGCGTAGTTCAAAATCGAAGTGGATGGTTAGATGTTCCTGTCTAGCAACGATAGATCATTCTAACGGTCCGTCTCTTGACTTAACTAACTATACTAAGTTTTCAGAGTCTTAAAAGTGTCGGGATATGTATAAAATTATATACCTTTGTGTATGTGTGCGAACCACACGGCCTAGAATTTTATTTCTCGCGTGTGAAAACACGCACTCGTGTACCGACTCGTGCGCCCAAATTTTTTAGGGTATTACATGAACAATGGTTTGTTGAGTTTTAATGAAGTTCTAAGTAGTTTTTCTTAATCTTATGATGGCTCATGGATGTTTGGAAGAATTACATTAGTTTCTTAATTGTTTTGCAAAGATCTAGACCTATACGCTCCAAGGAATCGGATTCAAGACGCTCTAGAACTTGGATCTTCATGTGGGAACTTCAAACCAAAGTTCTATCTTTTCCAGAAATTTTGAAATATGTTTTGGTTGTTTATGTGATTTGAATCAAGTTCAAACTATGATATTAGTTAAGCCTAGTGACAGGGTTTGATGTTTATTATAGTTGTGATCTTAATCTATTGGAACTAGGCTTGACCTATGCAATTAAGTATGCTCAAGTCCTAACTGGAATTGAGGGAGTCATGTCGATGAACAACACGTGTTGGATTGTTTTGATAATATAACCGCTCTATAATCTGGCTAAATAGGATTTGATTTCGATTCTAGTTGAGTAATTGAAAAACCTATTCGAATTATACATCAAGGAGAGTTATAAGTAAATCCTTGATGCTATAGTTTTTCCTTATTATCAGATTTTTCTGTTTCATGTTTAAAACTGGTTTCATAAATCCCTCTTGAGATTCTTGTTATTAGGATAGTTCGAATTGTTTACCTCCTTCCCTGTGAATCGACCTCGGTCTTACCGAGATTATTACTACATTGCAGCCTTGCACTTGAGGCGAGCGAGCAGGCGACCAGTCGTCGACCCTCTGTTTTGGTCTAATGAGTTTACTTTGAAAACTTCACAACTCCTGGAAAATAGGACTGGTCGGACGGCTGGTCAGTTTTGTACATTTTTTGTCTAACAAGGTTAGCTGCAAAGGGGGGCTTCTATTTGAATTTTCGACCAGTCGGATGACCGGTTATGGGCCATGGCCGACCGGTCGGCAGTGCAATTTTTTTCTGCACTATTTCTTCTTTCCTTCTCTTTCTCCCTTGCATCTTTCTTCCACCTTTTGTCACCTATTCTTTTGGTCTTCAATGTATACAAAGTGAATCATTTAACATCAAATTTGTGAAGTCTCTCTCTCATTCCTATAATCACAAAACATGTATTAGAATAGTCTTTTAAACATGCAAACTATGCATAATGTGTGATGAATTGGGGTTAGAACATGCACAATTCAGAACTTAACAATTGGGTGCAAATGAATTTTTCAGAAGAAACGGGATAAGCACGAGGCTAAATTGGTGGTGAAGGATTATCCTCAACACGAATGCGTAGACTTCAGTGAGATATTTACGCCAGTTGTTAAGAAAGTATCTATCAGGTTCGTATTGGCTCTAGTTGCCTAATATTACCTCGAGTTGGAACATATGGATGTGAAAAAGGCTTTTTTGCATAGGGAATTGGATGAACATTTTTACATGTCACAGCCAGCAGGTTATACAGTACAAGGGATATAGAATAAGGTTTGTAGGTTAAAGAGGTTGTTGTACGACCTCAAACAATCGCCTAGGTAGTGGTACAAGAAATTTGATTCCTTAATGATGAGTTAGGGCTTTTTCAGGAGCGAATATTATCACTATGTTTATTTTAAGACACTGAGTGATGGAAAGTCTCTGTTATACGTCGATGACATGCTTATTTTCAATTATAGCATGTCTAACATCGATGTGTTGAAGATTCAACTTTTAGAAACATTTGAGATGAAAGATCTAGGGGCTGTAAAAAGAGTTCTCGACATTGATATTCATAGAGACAGGAAGAGGAGCATGCTTTAGTTATCTTAGGCTGAATACCAAGGGAAGGTATTGGTGAAGTTTTTTATGGATAAATCCAAATTGGTTAACGTTCCCCACACGACTCACTTCGAGCTTTCTTAAGAGCAGTGTCCTAAGACAGATGAAGAAAAGCAGGACATGTCTCGTGTGCCTTATTCAAACGCAGTGGGAAGCTTGATGTATGCTATGGTTTATACAAGACCTAATATTTTAAAGGCTATGAGTGTTGTTAGCAGATTTATGTCAAACCCCGACAAGCAACATTGGGAGGCAGTGAAATGGTTACTTTGATATATTTGTGGTATGCAGGACATTGGGAGGCAGTGAAATGGTTACTTTGATATATTTGTGGTATGCAGGACATTGGGAGGCAATGAAATGGTTACTTTGATATATTTGTGGTATGCAGGACTATATTTTGACATTCCAAAGGTCTAAGGACAAGTTGATTGGATATGTGGATTTAGATTACGTGGTCAGTGTGGATTGTAGGAGATTGACTTTAGGGTACTCGTTTGTGCCAGCGGGTGAAGTGATTAATTGGACTGAAGCAGAGTATATGGCGGTAACATAAGCTTTTAAGGAGGTTGTTTGGTTGAGGGGAATGATAAATCAGTTGGGGCTTCAACATGAGGTCGTGCTAGTTAATTTTGATAGCTCTAGTGCTATAAATTTGGTTAAGAATTTTATTTATTACTCTCGTATTAAACACATTGATGTGAGTCACCATTTTATCCTACAGACATGCTCACCAAGGTGGTTCCTGCAGAGAAGTTCAATTTTTGCACAATTTCTCTGGTATTGGTGTTGTAGAATAAAAGTTGGTCATCGAAGAAGTGTAAAAGACATGACTAGCGAGTGCCTCTCCGTTAAGTCGGGACCAAACCATCTGACCAGCGAGTCATTCTGCTCGCATCTTATATATCATGCAAAAACTTGCGACCGCCTATACACCCCCAATATGCAAGCAGCTCTGCTCTTGGTCGTCAGACAAGGGCATCTTCGAGTCCGAGCAACTCTGCTCTTGGTCGTCAGACGAGGGCATCTTCGAATCCGAGCAACTCTTCTCTTGGTCGTTTGTTTGCTGGAGATATCCTTCGTCTTATAGTACTGGCAGCCCATATAGGCTAGTTTGGCTTGTTTTTATTCAAAGCTCCGAACCATGAGGATCTCCATCAAGAGACATAATCAGCTAGACGTCTAGAGTGATTGGGCCATCCCCTTATCTAAGGATTAATAGGATAAGCACTTTATTCCCTAAAATCAGCAGTGATCTTAACGGCTTATGTAACAGGCTGGATCACCCAGATCTTTATAAATAGATGGTGTCACAGATGATAAAGGTACACAATCTCTAAGCTCACGTTTCACACTTCATCTTACTATCAAGTCACCTCTAACTTAAGCTTCGGAGGGCCAACGGCCAAGCACCGACCACCCTTAGTTTTCTCCTTTGGCTTTCAGGTTTGGAGGGGAGCTCACCTCGAGAAGGGTGTATAGTTGGGAGGGACCTGTTACCAGAATCTAATGTTAACAGATTGGTGCCATCTGTGAAAAAGAGTATTCAATTTGTTCTCATTACAAGTTGTCACCTCCCACTATGCCTTCTAAGAAAACAACTCATCCTTCCACCTCAAAGCATACGTTACTACCACCAGACATCCCTGAGCCAACTCCCAACCTTCCTCAAGCTGCTTCAACAGGTATTCCTCTTGCAGAGCCCAACCTTCCTGCGCAGAATCCGTTTGAAGATATATCTGGTGGCTTTGATGGCATTATACGTTTCGTTGGAGATACACTTCTTAGTCTCTAGGCTGGATTTCAACCCCTATCTAATCGGTTTGATCAGCATTTCCCCAAATCGCAGCAACCTCCAGAAGGACCGCCATTATAATCTACACCTGCAGCTTCTAGACACTCTCTAGATGAACCACAAGTTTAAGCCAACCCTCCTTTAAATCTTATTCATCGTGGCAATCAAGTTCCTAATCAGTGCCCACAATCTATCCGCTCAACGCTTCCCGACAACGTCAGCCTAAAGAACAACTCGATGATGAAACATCCAGTTATACACTACCTTGGGAAGGAGATCTCAGGAAAATCGCAGATCGTTTCACTAATATCGAACAAGGATATCAATCTAATCTCCCGACGTCCACTTTGGCGACAATCCAATGAAGTAATGAAGGCTCCTCTGCCTAAAAAATATCGGACGCCCAGCATTGTTCTGTATACAGGTATCGGCGATCCCCTTGAGCATCTGGAGACGTATAGATCCCTTATGGAGCTAGAAGGATATAGCTCCGAAATCATGTGCAGAGCCTTCTCTTTAACTCTAAAAGACGCAGCGCGTACTTGGTTCAGTTATCTAAAGCCCCGATCCATTGAATCCTTCTCTCAGTTATCGGATCTCTTTCTTTCTTAGTTTATGGGAAGCATCCATATCAAAAAACCTGCATCTCACCTATCAAATTTGAAGCAGCAGCATGGAGAGACGATTAAAGAATTCACCGTTCGATTCACGACAGAAGCAGTCCAAACCAAAGGTTATACTGAAGATAAGGGGCTCACCGCCCTTATAACGAGCATTACAAGTGAAAGATTTCGATTCGCCTTGGATAAAAGCCCTCCTAAGACAATGATCGAGTTCCAAGCCAAGGCTCAAAAGTACATTGATGCTGAAGAAGTAGCCCTGGCTCGCCATGGTGTTCAAGGAAAAAAGTGAAAGGCTGAAGATATCTCTCTAGCAGATAAGAAATACCGATGTGACCGACGTGATCGTTCTCTAAGGAAGTCTTATTCCGAGAAATATCACAATTATAGACCTCTTAATCGATCTCCCGAAAAGGAACCGATGGAGATCAAACATAAGTCGTATGTCAAATGGGCCCCAAGGATCAAGTCGGATCCCAAAAAAAGAGAAAAGAAAGTTGTGGTACTTCCATAAAGATCATGGGCATAACACTCAAGATTGTATATCCCTTAAAGATCAGATCGAAGCCCTCATTCAAAAGGGACACCTCCGAGACTGTTGCACGGCAAGATTGTTTGCCGAAATGATCTGATACCCTAACGCGTCGTGATCATCAAAACCAGAGGAAGAAGTCACCGCAACATCATCCTTCACAGGAAGATGTCGAACCAGTAGGTAAAATCCGAACTATTGCAGGCGGCCCGACTTGTAGAGGAGACTCACAAGCCTCAAGGAAAGCACATACTCAAAAGGCGAGCCAGAAGCCTCAACACGTTTATTGGGTGGAGAAATCATCCAGTCGACAAACTTGAGCCATCAGCAAATTTCCTTCTCTCATGCAGATGCTGAAGAACTCAATTTCTCTTATGAAGATTCCATCGTCATAGCATTAAATGTATCGAATTATTTAACTCATCGTATTATGTTGGATACAGGTAGTTCTGCAGACGTCCTTTACATTGAAGCTTTCAACAAGATGGCTCTCGCTAGAAACCTACTCAAACCTATCTCGACCCCTCTTGTCGGTTTTGGAGGTGAAGTAGTGACGCCAGAGGGAAGTATCGACCTTCCCATCACATTCGAAGAAGCTCCAACCAAAGTCATTATTTTCATCAATTTCCTTGTGGTCGATCGAAAATTGGCATACAATGCCATCTTAGGCCGACCCTCGCTCACCAAGATAGGAGCGGCTCTACACCCCCTCTACTTATGCATCAAGTTCCCCACTCCAAACGGAGTGGGAGTGGTTCGAGGAAATCAAAAGGAGGCTTGAGCATGTTATGAAATTGCAGTACAAGATCGAAAGAGTATCCAGGCAACTCCTATAATGACGATTTCAGGAGATTTAGCAAGTTCTCCCACAACAACAAACCTGGACCCAAGGGAGAATACGTATCAAGTAGGAGCACCTGGAGAAGAAACGATCGAAATTCAATTATCTAACGACGATCCTTCCAAAAAGGTCCATATCGGGTCATCTATAAACCCTGCCTTTCAGATTCATTTGATCAACTTCTTGGTCGAATATCAAGATGTATTCGCCTGGTCTCATAAATACATGCCAGGTATCGACCCCAACGTTACAGTTCATCGCCTGAATGTAGATCCAAAATTTAAACCTATCCATCAGCGTCGACGAGCATTCACAACTGAAAGGCAGATAGTGATTAAAGCGGAGGTCGAAAAATTATTGGCAGTCAACTTTGTCGAAGAGGTCGACTACCCAGAGTGGGTCATGAACGTCATTCCGTGCACAAGGAAAACGGTAAGTGGAGGATGTGCGTAGATTATTCTGATCTGAACAAGGCATGCCTGAAGGACATCTTCCCGACTTCCCGCATTGACCAACTGGTCGATTGCCCTGCTTAGCTATATGGATGCTTATTCTGGTTACAATCAGATCATGATGCATTGTTGAACCTCCAATTTATACATTGCATTGCCCATTACATGACATGGTTTACATGATTTTCATGATTGAAAGGCCCATCTAACACATGTTTTGTGATTATAGGGGATGAGAGAGGACTTCATTCAATTAGGGATTAAAAGGAAGCCTTTGGAGCTAGTGGATGAAGGATGAAAGAGGACCGAAGAAAGAATAAAGCAAAGAGAGGAGAAAAGAAAGAAAGAAGAACAAAATGAAGAGAGCTAACCGGTCTTGACCGGTCGGCCATGTGCACTGAAGAAAGGAGAAAGCCAGACCGACCGGTCTTGACCGGTCGGCCATGTATACTGGAAGCAAGAATGAAGCCCGACCGGTCTTGACCGGTCGGCTATGCACACTGTCCATCTTGTTTAAACGAGTCCGACCGGTCTTGACCGGTCGGCTGTGCTCCCTGGAATGTGTAAAAGATCAGTCCGACCGGTCTAGACTGGTCGGCGCTGCGTAAATAGAGTCCTTTCTAAATCTGGACTCCGAAAACTGCTGCGCACTGCGTAACCTTTCGCAGATTCCGACGCAAGGGAGGTTTCTTGCTATAAAAGGACACTTAGGGGCTCTTCCTAGGTCATCAGAGAAGCTAAGGGACGTGGTTTTGGAGAGAGGAAGCTGTCGTGGAGCGTCTGCAACTCTTCTATTTCCGGTTTTTCTAGTTTTATGCTTTCATTAAGAGTTTTTAGTTGTAGCATGAATATGCTCGGCTAGAACCTCTCAGCTTGTAGCCAATTCCATGTTGGATTCAGTTTAATTCAAGTAATTTTAATTCAAGTTTGAATTTTTCTTATGTTCTAGTTTTCAAAAGTGGTAGTTTGAGATGTTTTATAAGAGTTCATGTGCTCCGGACATGAGTTCCTTGCAATTCTCTGAGATTATCATATAATGCTTATTTAGATTCGAATTATAGTAACCCTTGAGCAGGCCATAGTCCATAGGCATGGCTGTTACTCCGCAGGCTATGGTTTTGAATTCTATATTGATTGAAAGGGACTAGAACTTGGAAGTTCAACTTGATTTGGATTGAATGTGTGTGAATGCTTTATTTTCCAACTAGATGAGAGATAGGACTTCAAATCTAGTTGTGTTCTCTACTTGGATTGATTGAATTGACATGGGATTGCTACAAGTGGATCCTTGAATGCCTTAGTACTTTATATCACTGATTTTTTTAATAAAGTTACTATTTTAGTTAATTACTCAATTAATCTGATTTTCTTCTTAAAACTAAGTTGCTGGAGTAGTTTGGAGATTGTTCTAATTCCCTGTGGATCGACCTCGGTCTTACCGAGATTTATTACTACATCGCAGCCTTACACTTGAGGCGAGCGAACAAGTTATTGGCGTCGTTGCTGGGGACTTAGATAACGGTTTTCAAATAATTTCAGTGGCTGTAGAAGTAGAAGTAGATAGGTTTTTCTGATTTTCTTAGAACTAACATATTTTTTTTTGTTATGTAGGAAATTTTCTCTAGTTCAAGCACATCAGGTGATACCTTTCTAACTTAGCTTTTTTCAGATTAACTTCAGATTTCAGTTTTCTAGGTTAGGATTAGTTTTGATTTTTGGTTAAGTGGTTTATGTCCCGTTGGGAACGTAATCACTCAAATCGTCTCCAATCTGAAGGTGGTTTAGTTGGACCATTGTCAGTTCATAGACGAGTCCAAAATTATCAAGAGCATTGCGAAAGTTTGGGGAGTATGGAACAGACACCTTTAAGGAATCCTCCCCCCCCCCCCCCCCCCCCCCCCCCCCTACTCCAACTACAAACGCAAATCAGGAAGGAGTAGGAGAGAATGAGGTACATAATGTTCCTCCAATGAGATCACTACGGGACTACCTACAACCTGCCCGAACAATTACACCCTCTTGCGTGGTTCTACCAGCAAACGGTGGAAATTTTGACATAAAACCGGGTGTAATTCAACTCTTACCAAAGTTCCATGGGCTAGATTCTGACCGCCCATACTTACACTTGAAAGAATTTGAAGAAGTGTTGGCCACCTTGCATTACACCAATGTTTCCGAGGATACTATCAGACTTAAACTTTTTCCTTTCACTTTGAAAGAAAGAGCCAAGGATTGACTTCACTCTCTCAGACCACATTCAATTGGGTCATGGGTTGAGATGAACCGGGAATTCTTAAAAAAGTTCTTCCCGACTCATAAAACAAACACCCTTCGAAGAGCCATAATGAATTTCTCGGCCAAAGAAGGTGAATCTTTCTTTCAATGTTGGGAAAGATTTAAAGATCTCTTGCTTGCTTGCCCACATCATGGCTATGAGAGTTGGTGAATTATAAACTTTTTCAATGATGGATTAAGTTCCAATATGCGCCAATTTGTGGAGATGATGTGCAATGGCGAGTTTGTGAGTAAAAATCCAGATGAGGCTTGGAGTTACTTGGACATGTTGGCTGAAAATGCCCAATCTTGGGATACATCAGATAAACCCAATAACTCCAAGCCCACTCAAGAGAAAGGAGGGATCTATGTCCTTAAGGAGGAAGACGATGTGAATGCAAGGATAGCCAACCTTACAAGGAAGGTTGAAGCCATGGAACTTAGTAAAAGTGGAGTTCCCAAGTCCAATGAAGCTGTTGAAACCATGTGTGGGATTTGCCTCACCGATTTACACGCTACGCAAGATTGTCCCACAATTCCTGCATTTTAAGAGGTATTACATGAACACGCCAATGCCACATATGGTTATCAACGGCCTTTCAATGGACCGGTAGGTAATACGTACAATGAGAGTTGGAAGAACCACCCAAATTTTAGTTGGAAGAATGCTCCTACGAGCAATCCAACCAATTCTCAAAGAGGGCCACCCAAGCAAAATATGGCCCCACTTCAATTCTCAATGGAGGATACTTTGAAGGCGTTTATGCAAGGGCAAACGCAAATCAATCAATCGAATCAGCAAATGTTCCAAGAGCTTAAAACCTCGGTTGATGATATTAAGGGACGCTTGAATGCTAGGGAAGGGACCTTTCCGGCCCAACCTCAGCCTAATCCAAAGCAAGTACATGAAGTGAGCATCCCTAATCCTCCCAACCAAAACATGGAGCAAGCTAAATCCATCACCATCCTTAGAAGTGGTAAACAAATTGACAAAACTATTCCGATGAAGGCCGATGAGCCTAATGATCCGGTAAATTCTGAGGATGAAGATGGATCTAACTTAGCCTCACAACAACCGGAACGCATTTACAAGCCCGTGGCACTATTCCCTTCAAGATTGGTTGCCCCAAAATCTCTCCCAAATTCTCATGATATTCTAGAGATTTTCAGACAAGTCAAGATTAATATCCCTTTGCTTGATGCCATCAAACAAATCCCCTCTTACACCAAGTTTCTAAAAGATCTATGTACAACAAAACGCAAATATAATGTGCAGCGAAAGGCCTTCTTAACTGAGCAACTGAGTGCCATCCTCACTCAAAAGACCCCCCCAAAATTCAAAGATCCCGACAGTCCCACCGTCTCATGTATCATTGGAGACTACCGGATTGAGCGTGCCTTATTAGATTTGGGGGCGAGTGTGAACTTGATCCCATACTCGGTATATGAGCAATTGGGTCTTGGTGAATTAAAACCCACCAAAACCACGTTGCAACTTGCTGATAGATCTATCCGTGTACCAAGGGGGATAGTTGAGGATGTTCTAGTCCAAGTTGACAAATTCTACTACCCGGTAGATTTTATCGTCTTGGACACACAACCGGTGTTGGATGCTAGCACCCAAATACCGGTAATATTAGGCCGCCCATTCCTTGCTACATCAAACGCAATCATCAATTGCCGGAATGGAGTGATGCAACTATCTTTTGGAAACATGACACTAGAGGTGAATGTGTTTCACTTGGGCAAAAGACATAGGGATGTCGATGTGATGAGTTCTTCGAAGTAAACATGCTCGAAACTTTTGAAGAAGAAGAACTCCTCCAATTGGAACCACTAGGAAGCTTGGAGACATGCTTAGCACATTTCATGGATTCTGAAGACCCCATCATTAGTGAGATTGTGCAGGCATTAAATATAGAAAGACCAGTAGTTGATATTAGCCGGTGGAGGCCCCATTTTGAGAAATTACCACCAACCACATCAAGGCCTCTACCGTCTAACATCAAACCACCGAAGCTTGACCTCAAACCATTGCCATCCGAGCTTAAATACGTATATTTGGGTCAGGAGGAAACGTTCTCAGTTGTCATTGCCTCCCACCTAGAGAAAGACCAAGAGCTCAAGTTGATTGAGTTACTCAAAGAACATAGGGAAGCCATAGGTTGGACAATAGCGGATCTCAGAGGGATAGATCCTTCGGTTTGTACTCACCGAATACACCTTGAAGAAAACGCAAAAATGACTAGACAACCTCAAAGACAGTTAAATCCAAACATGATGGAGGTTGTCAGAGCCGAGGTGTTAAAACTATTGGATGTGGGTATTATCTACCCCATCTCAGATAGCTAATGGGTGAGTCCTACCCAAGTTGTCCCCAAGAAATCCGGTATTACCATCATTGAAAACGCCAACAACGAGCTTATACCGACTAGGGTGACCACCGGTTGGCGTATGTGCATTGATTATAGGAAGCTCAACACGGTTACTAGGAAAGACCACTTCCCTCTCCCATTTATGGATCAAATTTTGGAGAGGTTGGCAGGCCATTCCTATTATTGCTTCTTAGATGGCTATTCCGGATACAACCAAATTGAGATAGCTCCAGAAGACCAAGAGAAAACCACATTTATATGCTCGTTTGGCACCTTCGCTTACCGAAGGATGCCATTCGGGTTATGTAATACACCCGCCACATTCCAATGATGCATGTTGAGTATTTTCTCGGACATGGTGGGTGAGTTTCTTGAGGTATTCATGGATGACTTTTCTGTTTTTGGTAGTCGTTTGATGAGTGTCTCAACCACTTGAAGTTGGTCTTGATGAGGTGTAAAGAGAAGCAACTTGTATTAAACTGGGAAAAGTGCCATTTCATGGTACAAAGAGGAATTGTCCTTGGACATATCATCTCGTCCAATGGAATAGAAGTAGACAGGGCAAAAATTGACATAATTTCTAATCTACCACCACCCAAAAGCATACGCGATGTGCGGTCCTTCCTTGGACACGCCGGTTTCTATCGAAGGTTTATAAAGGATTTTAGTCATATCTCAAGGCCTTTATGCAACCTTCTACAAAAGGAGAACCAATTTGAGTGGAGTGCCGAATGTCAATTAGCTTTTTCAAAGCTAAAAGACATGTTGACAACCGCTCCTTTCATGCAACCACCAGATTGGTCCATTCCTTTTGAGTTGATGTGCGATGCGAGCGATTTTGTTATTGGGGCGGTGTTAGGCCAAAAGAAAGATAAGAAGCCCCATGTTATCTACTACGCAAGTAGGACCTTGAATCCCGCCCAAGTTAATTATTCAACTACGGAGAAAGAGCTCCTAGCTGTCATTTTTGCCTTGGACAAATTCAGGCCATACTTAATAGGATCCAAAGTCATTGTTTATACGGATCCGGAGGCGCTGAAATACCTTCTTTCTAAGAAGGATGCTAAGCCTCGTTTGCTTAGATGGATCCTACTCCTTCAAGAATTCGACTTGGAGATCAAAGACAAGAAGGGGGTAGAAAATGTGGTGGCGGATCATCTATCCCGCCTAGTCCTACCAAATTCCATTGACAAGTCACCTATTGAGGACTCATTCCCTGATGAGCAACTCTTTGTTGCTATGCATCCACCATGGTACGCTGATATAGCTAATTATCTCTCCACAGGTGCGATGCCAATTCATTAGACTGCGCAAGACAAACATAAAATTCTAAGGGAAGTGCGCAGATTTTTCTGGGATGAACCTCTATTGTTTAAATATTGCCCAGACCAAATTATAAGGAGATGTGTCCCTGATGATGAACACAATTCAGTCATCTCCTTTTGTCATGATCAAGCATGTGGGGGTCATTTTTCAGCCAAGAAAACAACTGCAAAATTCTGCAGTGTGGTTTTTATTGGGCTACGTTATTCAAGGACACCCACGAGTTTTGCAAAGCGTGCGAGCGCTGCCAGAAGTTAGGAGGACTATCCCGTTGAAATATGATGCCTCTCACCCCAATTCAACATCTTAAAGTGTTTGACTGTTGGGGCATCGATTTCATGGGACCATTCCCCTCATCTTTCGGACATGTCTATATTTTGCTTGCCGTAGACTATGTGTCTAAATGGATAGAGGCTATCCCATGTAGAACCAACGATCATCGTACGGTTCTCAAGTTCCTCAAAGAAAACATACTTTCTAGATTTGGGACGCCTCGGGCCATCATTAGTGATGGTGGTTCTCACTTTTGCAATAGACCTTTCGAAACTTTAATGAAGAAATATGGTATTAGGCACAAAGTGAGTACCCCATACCACCCACAAACAAGTGGGCAAGCTGAAATCTCCAATAGGGAAATCAAGCAGATTTTAGAAAAGACGGTGAGACCGGATCGCAAGGATTGGTCCCTAAGATTAGATGATGCACTTTGGGCTCACCGTACCGCCTACAAGACACCCATTGGAATGTCCCCTTATAGACTTGTCTATGGGAAAGCTTGCCACTTGCCTGTGGAGATAGAACACAAAGCCTATTGGGCAATTCGGGCTTTAAATTTTCACATGGACAAGGCTAGCTCGCTTCGCAAACTCCAATTAAATGAGCTTGATGAAATCCGGAACGATGCATATGAGAACTCGAGAATTTACAAGAGTAAGATGAAGGCTTTCCATGACAAACACATCTTCAGGAAATCTTTCTATGAAGGACAGAAAGTACTCTTGTATAATTCCCAACTTCACCTTTTTCTGGGAAAATTACGATCTCGATGGACCGGCCCATATATTATCAAAGAAATTTTTCCTCATGGGGCTGCTGAGATTGAAAATGCAGCAAATGGTAACTGTTTTAAAGTTAATGGACAACGCCTTAAACCATTTGTTGAGAAATTTGATTCAGAGGACGTGTCCATCACTCTGAATGATCCTATCTATCGGGATGATTGATCTCCTAGTCTGATGGAGGTATAGCATAAATAGGTTTTCTTTAGTTTTACTGCTTTAGTAGGTTTTAGTTGTTGGGTTGGAGACTTCCATGATCGCTTTCTCAGGTACTATTGATTCTCACTCTCTCATATTTTATCATTGCTCTCATGTTCATGCTACTTGAATATCTTTTTACATTGAGGACAATGCAAGATTTGGTTGGGGGGTGAGATGAGATTCCTCATCTAGCATATTGCAACATTCCGAGCTTCATATGCGCAAATTTTTTTTTCGAATTTTCTAACATCTCAAAAACTCTTTTTGAAAATCTTGTTTCTATACATTTGAGATGCTATGAGTATAAGAAGAGGAGATACGAAGTGTGTGATGTTGTAGGTCTTGAATTTCTCCCAACATAATGGTTTCATATGTTAGTTTCCCTATTGATGTGATTGATAGAAAATTTGAACACCTTTACACCAAGTTCACATTACACGATTTTCATGAGTTGACAGGTTTATGTGATTTGTGGATTAGCTAGACTTTGATTTAAAGGGGTTGAGCAGCCAAGCCGGGGTATTTTGTCCATCCTTGTCCATGGGAAAATAATGACAGATATGGATTTTTAAAAATCCTATCTAATTTAAAAGAAAAAGGAAAGAAAGGATGAAATCGGGAAGGAAAGAAAAATGGTGGAAGATTCCGAAAAGGGCTACCTATTACCAACCGGGGGATGGTCGAACCGTAACCAAAGCCGGAAATGGGACATAGTGTGAAAGCCGTCGAAAGGACGGTAAGGCAAACTCCTGTCATAGGCTTGTTGTTGCTCTGTGCACCTTAAGATCCTTGGTTTACTTAATCTATGGAGAAGATGATCCCAGGAACTCATGAGATGAACTCTCACTGTGCACACTAGGTTGAATTTGTTCGAGTTATTCTATTTATCAATCAGTCAGCGTGAATTTCATGTAGAAACCTTTTATTGTTTGAGAGTCCAAGGTTTCAGCTTCTATCACCTAATTTTTCCAAATTTTATACTTATACACCTTGGAATGGATAGAATCATGGGTTCCGAAGGAGAGTTGGGTTTGGAGGTTTGAAATTGTTTCACGCATGTTTTGCTCGGGACTAGCAAAAAGCTGGTTGGGGGGTGTGTTGAACCTCCAATTTATACATTGCATTGCCCATTACATGACATGGTTTGCATGATTTTCATGATTGAAAGGCCCATCTAACACATGTTTTGTGATTATAGGGGATGAGAGCGGACTTCATTCAATTAGGGATTAAAAGGAAGCCTTTGGAGCTAGTGGATGAAGGATGAAAGAGGACCGAAGAAAGAATAAAGCAAAGAGAGGAGAAAAGAAAGAAAGAAGAACAAAATGAAGAGAGCTGACCGGTCTTGACCGGTCGGCCAGAGGAGGCAGACCGGTCTTGACCGGTCAGCCATGTGCACTGAAGAAAGGAGAAAGCCAGACCGACCGGTCTTGACCAGTCGACCATGTATACTGGAAGCAAGAATGAAGCCCGACCGGTCTTGACCGGTCGGCTATGCACGTTGTCCATCTTGTTTAAACGAGTCCGACCGGTCTTGACCGATCAGCTGTGCTCCCTGGAATGTGTAAAAGATCAGTCCGACCGGTCTAGACCGGTCGGCGCTGCGTAAACAGAGTCCTTTCTAAATCTGGACTCCGAAAACTGCTGCGCACTGCGTAACCTTTCGCAGATTCCGACGCAAGGGAGGTTTTTTGCTATAAAAGGACACCTAGGAGCTCTTCCCAGGTCATCAGAGAAGCTAAGGGACGTGGTTTTGGAGAGAGGAAGCTGTCGTGGAGCGTCTGCAACTCTTCTATTTCCGGTTTTTCTAGTTTTATGCTTTCATTAAGAGTTTTTAGTTGTAGCATGAATATGCTCGGCTAGAACCTCTCAGCTTGTAGCCAATTCCATGTTGGATTCAGTTTAATTCAAGTAATTTTAATTCAAGTTTGAATTTTTCTTATGTTCTAGTTTCCAAAAGTGGTAGTTTGAGATGTTTTATGAGATTTCATGTGCTCCGGACATGAGTTCCTTGCAATTCTCTGAGATTATCATATAATGCTTATTTAGATTCGAATTATACTAACCCTTGAGCAGGCCATAGTCCATAGGCATGGCTGTTACTCCGCAGGCTATGGTTTTGAATTCTATATTGATTGAAAGGGACTAGAACTTGGAAGTTCAACTTGATTTGGATTGAATGCGTGTGAATGCTTTATTTTCCAACTAGATGAGAGATAGGACTTCAAATCTAGTTGTGTTCTCTACTTGGATTGATTGAGTTGACATGGGATTGCTACAAGTGGATCCTTGAATGCCTTAGTACTTTATGTCACTGATTTTTTTATTAAAGTTACTATTTTAGTTATTTACTCAATTAATCTGATTTTCTTCTTAAAACTAAGTTGCTGGAGTAGTTTGGAGATTGTTCTAATTCCCTGTGGATCAACCTCGGTCTTACCGAGATTTATTACTACATCGCAGCCTTACACTTGAGGCGAGCGAACAAGTTTTTGGCGCCGTTGCCGGGGACTTAGATAACGGTTTTCAAATAATTTCAGTGGCTATAGAAGTAGAAGTAGATAGGTTTTTCTGATTTTCTTAGAACTAACATATTTTTTTTCTGTTTTGTAGGAAATTTTCTCTAGTTCAAGCACATCAGGTGATACCTTTCTAACTTAGTTTTTTCAGATTAACTTCAGATTTCAGTTTTCTAGGTTAGGATTAGTTTTGATTTTTGGTTAAGTGGTTTATGTCCCGTTGGGAACGTAATCACTCAAATCGTCTCCAATCTGAAGGTGGTTTAGTTGGACCATTGTCAGTTCATAGACGAGTCCAAAATTATCAAGAGCATTGTGAAAGTTTGGGGAGTATGGAACAGACACCTTTAAGGAATCCTCCCCCCCCCCCCCCCCCCCCCCCCCCCCCCTACTCCAACTACAAACGAAATCAGGAAGGAGTAGGAGAGAATGAGGTACATAATGTTCCTCCAATGAGATCACTACGGGACTACCTACAACCTGCCCGAACAATTACACCCTCTTGCGTGGTTCTACCAGCAAACGGTGGAAATTTTGACATAAAACCGGGTGTAATTCAACTCTTACCAAAGTTCCATGGGCTAGATTCTGACCGCCCATACTTGAAAGAATTTGAAGAAGTGTTGGCCACCTTGCATTACACTAATGTTTCCGAGGATACTATCAGACTTAAACTTTTTCCTTTCACTTTGAAAGAAAGAGCCAAGGATTGGCTTCACTCTCTCAGACCACATTCGATTGGGTCATGGGTTGAGATGAACCGGGAATTCTTGAAAAAGTTCTTCCCGGCTCATAAAACAAACACCCTTCGAAGAGCCATAATGAATTTCTCGGCCAAAGAAGGTGAATCTTTCTTTCAATGTTGGGAAAGATTTAAAGATCTCTTGCTTACTTGCCCACATCATGGCTATGAGAGTTGGCGAATTATAAACTTTTTCAATGATGGATTAAGTTCCAATATGCGCCAATTTGTGGAGATGATGTGCAATGGCAAGTTTATGAGTAAAAATCCAGATGAGGCTTGGAGTTACTTGGACATGTTGGCTGAAAATGCCCAATCTTGGGATACATCGGATAAACCCAATAACTCCAAGCCCACTCAAGAGAAAGGAGGGATCTATGTCCTTAAGGTGGAAGACGATGTGAATGCAAGGATAGCCAACCTCACAAGGAAGGTTGAAGCCATGGAACTTAGTAAAAGTGGAGTTCCCAAGTCCAATGAAGCTGTTGAAACCATATGTGGGATTTGCCTCACCGATTTACACGCTACGCAAGATTGTCCCACAATTCCTGCATTTCAAGAGGTATTACATGAACACGCCAATGCCACATATGGTTATCAACGGCCTTTCAATGGACCGGTAGGTAATACGTACAATGAGAGTTGGAAGAACCACCCAAATTTTAGTTGGAAGAATGCTCCTACGAGCAATCCAACCAATTCTCAAAGAGGGCCACCCAAGCAAAATATGGCCCCACCTCAATTCTCAATGGAGGATACTTTGAAGGCGTTTATGCAAGGGCAAATGCAAATCAATCAATCGAATCAGCAAATGTTCTAAGAGCTTAAAACCTCGGTTGATGAGATTAAGGGATGCTTGAATGCTAGGAAAGGGACCTTTCCGGCCCAACCTCAGCCTAATCCAAAGCAAGTACATGAAGTGAGCATCCCTAATCCTCCCAACCAAAACATGGAGCAAGCTAAATCTATCACCACCCTTAGAAGTGGTAAACAAATTGACAAAACTATTCCGGTGAAGGCCGATGAGCCTAATGATCCGATAAATTCTGAGGATGAAGATGGATCTAACTTAGCCCCACAACAACCGGAACGCATTTACAAGCCCGTGGCACCATTCCCTTCAAGATTGGTTGCCCCAAAATCTCTCCCAAATTCTCATGATATTCTAGAGATTTTCAGACAAGTCAAGATTAATATCCCTTTGCTTGATGCCATCAAACAAATCCCCTCTTACGCCAAGTTTCTAAAAGATCTATGCACAACTAAACGCAAATATAATGTGCAGCAAAAGGCCTTCTTAACTGAGCAAGTGAGTGCCATCCTCACTCAAAAGACCCCCCCAAAATTCAAAGATCCCGGCAGTCCCACCGTCTCATGTATCATTGGAGACTACCGGATTGAGCGTGCCTTGTTAGATTTGGGGGCGAGTGTGAACTTGATCCCATACTTGGTATATGAGCAATTGGGTCTTGGTGAATTAAAACCCACCAAAACCACGTTGCAACTTGCTGATAGATCTATCCGTGTACCAAGGGGGATAGTTGAGGATGTTCTAGTCCAAGTTGACAAATTCTACTACCCGATAGATTTTATCGTCTTGGACACACAACCGGTGTTGGATGCTAGCACCCAAATACCGGTAATATTAGGCCGCCCATTCCTTGCTACACCAAACGCAATCATCAATTGCAGGAATGGAGTGATGCAACTATCTTTTGGAAACATGACACTAGAGGTGAATGTGTTTCACTTGGGCAAAAGACATAGGGATGTCGATGATGATGAGTTCTTCGAAGTAAACATGCTTGAAACTTTTGAAGAAGAAGAACTCCTCCAATTGGAACCACTAGGACGCTTGGAGACATGCTTAGCACATTTCATGGATTCTGGAGACAAGGCTAGCTCGCTTCGCAAACTCCAATTAAATGAGCTTGATGAAATCCGGAACGATGCATATGAGAACTCGAGAATTTACAAGAGTAAGATGAAGGCTTTCCATGACAAACACATCTTCAGGAAATCTTTCCATGAAGGACAGAAAGTACTCTTGTATAATTCCCAACTTCACCTTTTTCTGGGAAAATTACGATCTCGATGGATCGGCCCATATATTATCAAAGAAATTTTTCCTCATGGGGCTGTTGAGATTGAAAATGCAGCAAATGGTAACTGTTTTAAAGTTAATGGACAACGCCTTAAACCATTTGTTGAGAAATTTGATTCAGAGGACGTGTCCATCACTCTGAATGATCCTGTCTATCGGGATGATTGATCTCCTAGTCTGATGGAGGTATAGCATAAGTAGGTTTTCTTCAGTTTTACTGCTTTAGTAGGTTTTAGTTGTTGGGTTGGAGACTTCCATGATCGCTTTCTCAAGTAGTATTGATTCTCACTCTCTCATATTTTATCATTGCTCTCATGTTCATGCTACTTGAATATCTTTTTACATTGAGGACAATGCAAGATTTGGTTGGGGGGTGAGATGAGATTCCTCATCTAGCATATTGCAACATTCCGAGCTTCATATGCGCAAATTTTTTTTCGAATTTTCTAACATCCCAAAAACTCTTTTAGAAAATCTTGTTTCTATACATTTGAGATGCTATGAGTATAAGAAGAGGAGATACGAAGTGTGTGATGTTGTAGGTCTTGAATTTCTCCCAACATAATGGTTTCATATGTTAGTTTCCCTATTGATGTGATTGATAGAAAATTTGAACACCTTTACACCAAGTTCACATTACACGATTTTCATGAGTTGACAGGTTTATGTGATTTGTGGATTAGCTAGACTTTGATTTAAAGGTGTTGAGCAGCCAAGCCGGGGTATTTTGTCCATCCTTGTCCATGGGAAAATAATGACAGATATGGATTTTTAAAAATCCTATCTAATTTAAAAGAAAAAGGAAAGAAATGATGAAATCGGGAAGGAAAGAAAAATGGTGGAAGATTCCGAAAAGGGCTACCTATTACCAACCGGGGGATGGTCGAACCGTAACCAAAGCCGGAAATGGGATATAGTGTGAAAGTCGTCGGAAGGACGGTAAGGCAAACTCCTGTCATAGGCTTGTTGTTGCTCTGTGCACCTTTAGATCCTTGGTTTACTTAATCTATGGAGAAGATGATCCCAGGAACTCATGAGATGAACTCTCGCTATGCACACTAGGTTGAATTTGTTCGAGTTATTCTATTTATCAATCAGTCAGCGGAAATTTCATGTAGACACCTTTTATGTTTTGAGAGTCCAAGGTTTCAACTTCTATCACCTAATTTTTTCAAATTTTATACTTATACACCTTGGAATGGATAGAATCATGGGTTCCGAAGGAGAGTTGGGTTTGGAGGTTTGAAATTGTTTCACGCATGTTTTGCTCGGGACTAGCAAAAAGCTGGTTGGGGGGTGTGTTGAACCTCCAATTTATACATTGCATTGCCCATTACATGACATGGTTTGCATGATTTTCATGATTGAAAGGCCCATCTAACACATGTTTTGTGATTATAGGGGATGAGAGCGGACTTCATTCAATTAGGGATTAAAAGGAAGCCTTTGGAGCTAGTTGATGAAGGATGAAAGAGGACCGAAGAAAGAATAAAGCAAAGAGAGGAGAAAAGAAAGAAAGAAGAACAAAATGAAGAGAGCTGACCAGGCTTGACCGGTCGACCAGAGGAGCCAGACCGGTCTTGACCGGTCGGCCATGTGCACTGAAGAAAGGAGAAAGCCAGACCGACCGGTCTTGACCGGTCGACCATGTATACTGGAAGCAAGAATGAAGCCCGACCGGTCTTGACCGGTCGGCTATGCACGCAGTCCATCTTGTTTAAACGAGTCCGATCGGTCTTGACCGGTCGGCTGTGCTCCCTGGAATGTGTAAAAGATCAGTCCGACCGGTCTAGACCGGTCGGCGCTGCGTAAACAGAGTCCTTTCTAAATTTCAACTCCGAAAACTGCTGCACACTGCGTAACCTTTCACAGATTCCGACGCAAGGGAGGTTTCTTGCTATAAAAGGACACCTAGGGGCTCTTCCTAGGTCATCAGAGAAGCTAAGGAACGTGGTTTTGGAGAGAGGAAGCTGTCGTGGAGCGTCTGCAACTCTTCTATTTCCAGTTTTTCTAGTTTTATGCTTTCATTAAGAGTTTTTAGTTGGAGCAGGAATATGCTCGGCTAGAACCTCTCAGCTAAGGCTGAGAGGTGAAGCTTGTAGCCAATTCCATGTTGGATTCAGTTTAATTCAAGTAATTTTAATTCAAGTTTGAATTTTTCTTATGTTCTAGTTTCCAAAAGTGGTAGTTTGAGATGTTTTATGAGAGTTCATGTGCTCCGGACATGAGTTCCTTGCAATTCTCTGAGATTATCATATAATGCTTATTTAGATTCGAATTATACTAACCCTTGAGCAGGCCATAGTCCATAGGCATGGCTGTTACTCCGCAGGCTATGGTTTTGAATTCTATATTGATTGAAATGGACTAGAACTTGGAAGTTCAACTTGATTTGGATTGAATGTGTGTGAATGCTTTATTTTTCAACTAGATGAGAGATAGGACTTCAAATCTAGTTGTGTTCTCTACTTGGATTGATTGAGTTGACATGGGATTGCTACAAGTGGATCCTTGAATGCCTTAGTACTTTATGTCACTGATTTTTTTATTAAAGTTACTATTTTAGTTATTTACTCAATTAATCTGATTTTCTTCTTAAAACTAAGTTGCTGGAGTAGTTTGGAGATTGTTCTAATTCCCTGTGGATCAACCTTGGTCTTACCGAGATTTATTACTACATCGCAGCCTTACACTTGAGGCGAGCGAACAAGTTTTTGGCGCCGTTGCCGGGGACTTAGATAACGGTTTTCAAATAATTTCAGTGGCTATAGAAGTAGAAGTAGATAGGTTTTTCTGATTTTCTTAGAACTAACATATTTTTTTTCTGTTTTGTAGGAAATTTTCTCTAGTTCAAGCACATCAGGTGATACCTTTCTAACTTAGTTTTTTCAGATTAACTTCAGATTTCAGTTTTCTAGGTTAGGATTAGTTTTGATTTTTGGTTAAGTGGTTTATGTCCCGTTGGGAACGTAATCACTCAAATCGTCTCCAATCTGAAGGTGGTTTAGTTGGACCATTGTCAGTTCATAGACGAGTCCAAAATTATCAAGAGCATTGTGAAAGTTTGGGGAGTATGGAACAGACACCTTTAAGGAATCCTCCCCCCCCCCCCCCCCCCCCCCTATTCCAACTACAAACGAAATCAGGAAGGAGTAGGAGAGAATGAGGTACATAATGTTCCTCCAATGAGATCACTACGGGACTACCTACAACCTGCCCGAACAATTACACCCTCTTGCGTGGTTCTACCAGCAAACGGTGGAAATTTTGACATAAAACCGGGTGTAATTCAACTCTTACCAAAGTTCCATGGGCTAGATTCTGACCGCCCATACTTACACTTGAAAGAATTTGAAGAAGTGTTGGCCACCTTGCATTACACCAATGTTTCCGAGGATACTATCAGACTTAAACTTTTTCCTTTCACTTTGAAAGAAAGAGCCAAGGATTGGCTTCACTCTCTCAGACCACATTCGATTGGGTCATGGGTTGAGATGAACCGGGAATTCTTGAAAAAGTTCTTCCCAGCTCATAAAACAAACACCCTTCGAAGAGCCATAATGAATTTCTCGACCAAAGAAGGTGAATCTTTCTTTCAATGTTGGGAAAGATTTAAAGATCTCTTTCTTGCTTGCCCACATCATGGCTATGAGAGTTGGCGAATTATAAACTTTTTCAATGATGAATTAAGTTCTAATATGCGCCAATTTGTGGAGATGATGTGCAATGGCAAGTTTATGAGTTAAAATCCAGATGAGGCTTGGAGTTACTTGGACATGTTGGCTGAAAATGCCCAATCTTGGGATACATCGGATAAACCCAATAACTCCAAGCCCACTCAAGAGAAAGGAGGGATCTATGTCCTTAAGGAGGAAGATGATGTGAATGCAAGGATAGCCAACCTCACAAGGAAGGTTGAAGCCATGGAACTTAGTAAAAGTGGAGTTCCCAAGTCCAATGAAGCTGTTGAAACCATATGTGGGATTTGCCTCACCGATTTACACGCTACGCAAGATTGTCCCACAATTCCTGCATTTCAAGAGGTATTACATGAACACGCCAATGCCACATATGGTTATCAACGGCCTTTCAATGGACCGGTAGGTAACACGTACAATGAGAGTTGGAAGAACCACCCAAATTTTAGTTGGAAGAATGCTCCTACGAGCAATCCAACCAATTCTCAAAGAGGGCCACCCAAGCAAAATATGGCCCCACCTCAATTCTCAATGGAGGATACTTTGAAGGCATTTATGCAAGGGCAAACGCAAATCAATCAATCGAATCAGCAAATGTTCCAAGAGCTTAAAACCTCGGTTGATGAGATTAAAGGATGCATGAATGCTAGGGAAGGGACCTTTCCGGCCCAACCTCAGCCTAATCCAAAGCAAGTACATGAAGTGAGCATCCCTAATCCTCCCAACCAAAACATGGAGCAAGCTAAATCTATCACCACCCTTAGAAGTGGTAAACAAATTGACAAAACTATGCCGGTGAAGGCCGATGAGCCTAATGATCCGGTAAATTCTGAGGATGAAGATGGATCTAACTTAGCCCCACAACAACCGGAACGCATTTACAAGCCCGTTGCACCATTCCCTTCAAGATTGGTTGCCCCAAAATCTCTCCCAAATTCTCATGATATTCTAGAGATTTTCAGACAAGTCAAGATTAATATCCCTTTGCTTGATGCTATCAAACAAATCCCCTCTTACGTCAAGTTTCTAAAAGATCTATGCACAACAAAACGCAAATATAATGTGCAGCAAAAGGCCTTCTTAACTGAGCAAGTGAGTGCCATCCTCACTCAAAAGACCCCCCCAAAATTCAAAGATCCCGGCAGTCCCACCGTCTCATGTATCATTGGAGACTACCGGATTGAGCGTGCCTTGTTAGATTTGGGGGCGAGTGTGAACTTGATCCCATACTCGGTATATGAGCAATTGGGTCTTGGTGAATTAAAACCCACCAAAACCACGTTGCAACTTGCTGATAGATCTATCCGTGTACCAAGGGGGATAGTTGAGGATGTTCTAGTCCAAGTTGACAAATTCTACTACCCGGTAGATTTTATCATCTTGGACACACAACCGGTGTTGGATGGTAGTACCCAAATACCGGTAATATTAGGCCGCCCATTCCTTGCTACATCAAACGCAATCATCAATTGCCGGAATGGAGTGATGCAACTATCTTTTGGAAACATGACACTAGAGGTGAATGTGTTTCACTTGGGCAAAAGACATAGGGATGTCGATGATGATGAGTTCTTCGAAGTAAACATGCTTGAAACTTTTGAAGAAGAAGAACTCCTCCAATTGGATCCACTAGGAAGCTTGGAGACATGCTTAGCACATTTCATGGATTCTGAAGACCCCATCATTAGTAAGATTGTGCAGGCATTAAATATAGAAAGACCGGTAGCTGATATTAGCCGGTGGAGGCCCCATTTTGAGAAATTACCACCAACCACATCAAGGCCTCTACCGTCTAACATCAAACCACCGAAGCCTGACCTCAAACCATTGCCATCCGAGCTTAAATACGTATATTTGGGTCAAGAGGAAACGTTCCTAGTTGTCATTGCCTCCCACCTAGAGAAAGACCAAGAGCTCAAGTTGATTGAGTTACTCAAAGAACATAGGGAAGCCATAGGTTGGACAATAGCGGATCTCAAAGGGATAGATCCTTCGGTTTGTACTCACCGAATACACCTTGAAGAAAACGCAAAAACGACTAGACAACCTCAAAGATGGTTAAATCCAAACATGATGGAGGTTGTCAAAGCCGAGGTGTTAAAATTATTGGATGTGGGTATTATCTACCCCATCTCAGATAGCCAATGGGTGAGTCCTACCCAAGTTGTCCCCAAGAAATCCGGTATTACCATCATTGAAAACGCCAACAACGAGCTTATACCGACTAGTGTGACCACCGGTTGGCGTATGTGCATTGATTATAGGAAGCTCAACACGGTTACTAGGAAAGACCACTTCCCTCTCCCATTTATGGATCAAATTTTGGAGAGGTTGGCAGGCCATTCCTATTATTGCTTCTTAGATGGCTATTCCGGATACAACCAAATTGAGATAACTCCAGAAGACCAAGAGAAAACCACATTTACATACCCGTTTGGCACCTTCGCTTACCGAAGGATGCCATTCGGGTTATGTAATGCACCCGCACATTCCAACGATGCATGTTGAGTATTTTCTCGGACATGGTGGGTGAGTTTCTTGAGGTATTCATGGATGAATTTTCTGTTTTTGGTAGTACATTTGATGAGTGTCTCAACCACTTGAAGTTGGTCTTAATGAGGTGTGAGGAGAAGCAACTTGTATTAAACTGGGAAAAGTGCCATTTCATGGTACAAAGAGGAATAGTCCTTGGACATATCATCTCGTCCAACGGAATAGAGGTAGACAGGGCAAAAATTGACATAATTTCCAATCTACCACCACCCAAAAGCATACGCGATGTGCGGTCCTTCCTTGGACACGCCGGTTTCTATCGAAGGTTTATAAAGGATTTTAGTCATATCTCAAGGCCTTTATGCAACCTTCTACAAAAGGAGAACCAATTTGAGTGGAGTGCCGAATGTCAATTAGCTTTTTCAAAGCTAAAAGACATGTTGACAACCGCTCCTATCATGCAACCACCAGATGGTCCATTCCTTTTGAGTTGATGTGCGATGCGAGCGATTTTGTTATTGGGGTGGTGTTAGGCCAAAAGAAGGATAAGAAGCCCCATGTTATTTACTACGCAAGTAGGACCTTGAATCCCGCCCAAGTTAATTATTCAACTACGGAGAAAGAGCTCCTAGCTGTCATTTTTGCCTTGGACAAATTCAGGCCATACTTAATAGGATCCAAAGTCATTGTTTATACGGATCATGCGGCGCTGAAATACCTTCTTTCTAAGAATGATGCTAAGCCCCGTTTGCTTAGATGGATCCTACTCCTTCAAGAATTCGACTTGGAGATCAAAGACAAGAAGGGGGTAGAAAATGTGGTGGCGGATCATCTATCCCGCCTAGTCCTACCAAATTCCATTGACGAGTCACCTATTGAGGGCTCATTCCCTGATGAGCAACTCTTTGTTGCTATGCATCCACCATGGTACGCTGATATAGCTAATTATCTCTCCACAGGTGCGATGCCAATTCATTGGACTGCGCAAGACAAACATAAATTTCTAAGCGAAGTGTGCAGATTTTTTCTGGGATGAACCTCTATTGTTTAAATATTGCCCAGACCAAATTATAAGGAGATGTGTCCCTGATGACGAACACAATTCAGTCATCTCCTTTTGTCATGATCAAGCATGTGGGGGTCATTTTTCAGCCAAGAAAACAACTGCAAAAATTCTGCAGTGTGGTTTTTATTGGGCTACGTTATTCAAGGACACCCACGAGTTTTGCAAAGCGTGCGAGCGCTGCCAGAAGTTAGGAGGACTATCCCGTTGAAATATGATGCCTCTCACCCCAATTCAACATCTTAAAGTGTTTGACTGTTGGGGCATCGATTTCATGGGACCATTCCCCTCATCTTTCGGACATGTCTATATTTTGCTTGCCGTAGACTATGTGTCTAAATGGATAGAGGCTATCCCATGTAGAACCAACGATCATCGTACGGTTCTCAAGTTCCTCAAAGAAAACATACTTTCTAGATTTGGGACGCCTCGGGCCATCATTAGTGATGGTGGTTCTCACTTTTGCAATAGACCTTTCGAAACTTTAATGAAGAAATATGGTATTAGGCACAAAGTGAGTACCCCATACCACCCACAAACAAGTGGGCAAGCTGAAATCTCCAGTAGGGAAATCAAGCAGATTTTAGAAAAGACGGTGAGACCGGATCGCAAGGATTGGTCCCTAAGATTAGATGATGCACTTTGGGCTCACCGTACCGCCTACAAGACACCCATTGGAATGTCCCCTTATAGACTTGTCTATGGGAAAGCTTGCCACTTGCCTGTGGAGATAGAACACAAAGCCTATTGGGCAATTCGGGCTTTAAATTTTGACATGGACAAGGCTAGCTCGCTTCGCAAACTCTAATTAAATGAGCTTGATGAAATCCGGAACGATGCATATGAGAACTCGAGAATTTACAAGAGTAAGATGAAGGCTTTCCATGACAAACACATCTTCAGGAAATCTTTCCATGAAGGACAGAAAGTACTCTTGTATAATTCCCAACTTCACCTTTTTCTGGGAAAATTACGATCTCGATGGACCGGCCCATATATTATCAAAGAAATTTTTCCTCATGGGGCTGCTGAGATTGAAAATGCAGCAAATGGTAACTGTTTTAAAGTTAATGGACAACGCCTTAAACCATTTGTTGAGAAATTTGATTCAGAGGACGTGTCCATCACTCTGAATGATCCTGTCTATTGGGATGATTGATCTCCTAGTCTGATGGAGGTATAGCATAAGTAGGTTTTCTTCAGTTTTACTGCTTTAGTAGGTTTTAGTTGTTGGGTTGGAGACTTCCATGATCTCTTTCTCAGGTACTATTGATTCTCACTCTCTCATATTTTATCATTGCTCTCATGTTCATGCTACTTGAATATCTTTTTACATTGAGGACAATGCAAGATTTGGTTGGGGGGTTGTTGGGGTCCCAAAAGTGAGGATCCCCGAAACGATGATCCTGAATGCCCAAACCATCACTCGGTCAAATTTAGGGACAGTGCATCTGAAATCGCGGCACGAATCGCGACACACACACCAGACTTGACCAAAAGCAGGGAATTGGGCCAGTGGTGGACCCCACCGGGCATCATGATCAAAACTGTCAAAATTTGGGAGGATTACCTCAATTATGAAGAAATAGGAGTAGTGCATCGGCATTCATCGCGAGGCGGACCCCACAAATCCCCCAATTTGCAAAACCTAAGATTGAAGAGACATGTATACGACTAGCGCATTCAGAAAATGAATTACAGGACGCACTGCCCCCAGCGCATCACAAAAGTCCTCCAGCGCGTCAAGAAATTCGGACGGATTGAATTTAAGGAAGCACTGCTTCCAGCGCATCCATAAATTCACCCGGCGCATCACGTTATTCAATCATTTTGAATTTTAGGACGCACTGCCCACAGCGCGTCCAAAATTCACCCGGCGCATCCAAAAAATCAGCCAATTCCAGGACGCGTTGACAGCTGGCGCGTCCTGCAAACCAGCTTGTGGACTCCGACCATTTCGAGACGCGCCGAGCGCATTTATCAACTCGCCGACCCAATTTCTCTACACGCTACACGTGTCGACCGCCTATTGGGCGACCTTACCTATAAATACCCCCTCCCACCGCCTCATTCGAACGATTCAGAGAGAGAGAGCCGATCCTCGTCGCCGGAAAACCTTTTTCGATTGCCGGAATCCCTCACCGGAAATCGCTTCTCCGGTCACAACAGGTCTGCAGATGAAATAACTTACAAGTCACCCTTTTTGGCGCGCGGGCCCCAGCGCATCACAAAAGTGATGCAGCGCATCAGTAAAAACCCTCAGCGGATCAAATAAATCAGCATATTAATCTATTTTTCGACGCACGGGCCCCAGCGCATCGCAAAATAGGCCAGCGGATCAGAAAAATACATCATTCATTAACAAAGTTATTTTTTGGACGCACTGGCCCCAACGCATCGCAAAATAGGCCAGCGGATCAGGAAAATACATTTTTGGACGCGCTGGCCCCAGCGCATCCAGAAAATCAGGCCAACGAATCGCAAAAATCAGCACTTTGAGCGTTCACCTCAGCACCTTTAAATCTTCATTTTATGACATTTTCAATCGCCGTTTGAGCCTATTTTGGGTATTTCGAGCATTCCGGACACAATGGAGCGGTCAAATGACCCATCCGGGACACCTAACAAGCAGAATGCGAGCCTTCGGGATCTGACCCAATCCGACGAAACGAATGGAGCAATCCTCCCGAAGAGAGGCCACCAGTGCCCAGAGCCATTACATGTACTACCATAATATGACTCGGATTCAGGCCCGGATTAAGCAAAAGGGACTATGGTTAACACGATAAACTATACCAGGAGAGTTCTAAACTATCACACACAATTTGTTAAAGGCTGATACTTCAAGAACAGTCGGTGCCCTACCCATCCAAACGGCATCCGCTGGTTGATCTGTTCGGTACACACAACTGTGGAATGGACTTCCCGAGGTCACCTGTCCATACATTGACAGGCGCGGGCCCAAAGTCGTCCTTCCCGGCCATAAACCCTGGCAGTCTCAGCCCGGATCTTCGGTCAAAACATGGGACATAGACATCTGACTCGTACGAAGATGGATCAGTCCTTAACAAAACACAACAAATACAGGTCTCCGTGACCATACAAATACAGGTCTCCGTGACCATACAAATACAGGTCCCCGCGACCATACAAATACAGGTCTCCGCGACCATACAAATACAGGTCTCCGCGACCATACAAATACAGGTCTCTGTGACCATACAAACACAGGTCTCTACGACCACACAAACACAGGTCTCTACGACCATGAACTCTGAGACCATAGTCCCCGCTGACTATTCTTTTGCCTTTTAATCAAGGGTCATCGATCATTCGATGTAATTAAGGGCTCGTGCCAGATCACGTCCTGGAATGTACAAGATCTCAGAATCTCTGGAATAAAATTCGCCTTGCGATATCTCTTCTCTTGTGTACTTTTGTGAATGCTTGTGATTGTCTACGAATGTTTCTATATTCAGAACCCCAGAGCAACAAAACACCACATTTCAGGAAGATGTCCCAGGTGTTCATCCTCTAGTTCTAACAAACTGGCAACTCTGCTGGGGATCGAACTATACCAGAATCTCTGGTTATATCTGAATATAGGAACACTCTAAGATCAACCACTTACAAATACGAATCTACGCATAAGAAAGTTACCGCGAGGCGTAATGTTTCGGCGCCCCTTGGGCGTCAAACTGGCGACTCTCAACAGGAACGTTCTTCCCTTCATCTTTAAGGCAATAGACATTTAAAAGGTTTTCGAACCCACGATTTCCACAATTACACGTATTTTGTCTCCTTCTTGCTTATTTTGTCGGTTTATGCACTGCGATCAATGGGCTTATACTCCCGACCGCACTTGTGAACTGTTCTAACGGTTTTTATGACACAACAGAATTAGCAAGATATTAGGACAGACAGAAGAAATGGCATGCTCAATGACCAGTTCGTGCACCTTCTTTACCACTGGAGACTTCAACTTCCCTCGCTTCATCCCAACCACGACGACTGCTTCTAGTTCAGGATGGCAGTTGGTCGAAACGCGCCGGCAGAAGAAAGAGCAGAAGAAAGCAACCAGCTTAGCAGCATACAAGAAGGCGAATGTTGCAAGACCTCGCTCCGCAACCAAGAGACAATGGCAACCAAAACAAGGGCAGAAGATTTCCACCAACTGTCAGGCCACATCAACCACGTCCTCGGTGCCTACGATGACGATGGAACAGTTTCCGCCATTGTCCAAGACCACCCCTGCCACATATAAATCCACCAAAACCGCGATTGCGAGGAGCTCCCAGCCCATGACAATTCCCAAGCCAGGACAGCGGCAGGTTCAGAAGGCCCGACCAGTAATGATCGCAATGGTTCAGGTAGCAGAGGCAGAGGAGGGATCGTACGAAGCAGACGAACTGCCTACAGTCCAAGATCAGATCGACAGATTAGTTCAGGCTAATCGGGAAACGAATGAACGAATGAGGGTGATTCAGGAAGCATTGACCACTTTAATAGCTCAGAATGCTACTCGAAGCCTTGCACCACCTACGCGTCCATTAGCCGAAGAATCTCAGGGGGCAGCAGAAGAGCCAGCTAGTGCCGAACCACTTACCCAGGCCAAAAGAGTTCCAGCGGAACGGATAATAGTCCCGACTACGTAAATGACGAGAGAGGAACTGTCGCAAACAATTACAAGTCTCATGCGACAAGAGAAGGAGAAGGAAAGAGGAACTGGGTACAAATATCAGGTCCCATACCTGCTGGAGATAGAAGAAATACCATTTCCGGTCAACTTCAGATGTCCGGATTTTAAAAAATTTGACGGTAGGGGATCGCCAGAGGAACATATCACTCGCTTCCTCACAGCATTGGGGAATTGGTCGACCGTCCCACAGTACTGTATGCGGTTATTCGGGTCAACGCTGACAGGGAAGGCTTTTCAATGGTACATGTCGCTACCAGCAGGATCAGTGAAGTCATGGGAGCAAATGCGAGACAGTTTTATCTCAAAATTCTTCTCTATAGAAAGAGAAACATCAGTAACAGATCTGGCCTTGATCAGACAGAGACAGAGCGAACCCGTGGAGAGGTTCATGGACCGATGGGGGACGATAGCCGCTCAATGTCAAGAGTTACCCAGCGAGAAAGAACAGATAAAGATGTGCATGCGAGCCCTGGACCCAATGATATCATACGGATTGTCAGGGAATAGTTTTCACTCTTTCCGAGAATTGGCCACCAAAGCACACCTTGGTAGAAGAAGCCGCAGCACGGGTGAATCTCAGGCCAGAAAGGCAGAAAAGAGAGGGAGTAAGGGTTGCAGAAACACACAATATAAACAAGGGCAAAGGTGCAATAGATCGGAAGCGGCCCGCCGTGGATCCCAAGACAGACACGAAAGCAACACCTACCCAAGACAGAGGCAAAAGGCCCTACGGTTCTCAAAGAATAACAATAGCCGAGAGAGAAAGAGCCAACGGCCCATACACCTTCGACATGGCCGACCTGATCCCCATCATGGAACAATTGGTGGAAGAAAAGGTAATCCGCTTGCCAGAACCGATTCGGCCCCACGAGGTTGGGAAGACAGATGATCCCCAGTATTGCAAATACCATCGGTGTCTGAGCCACAAGACCGAAGACTGTTTTAGCCTAAAAGGAAGAATACAGGGGTTGATCAACCAAGGGGTGATCAGTATGAAGGCACCGAAAACGACAACGAAGGAAACAGCGGGGGTAGTTTCAGCCTTCCCCTCAGACGAAAACACCCAATTGTACATTCCATTCCCCGAACCTGAGGAACCCTGGACTTTGGTTAGCAGCCAGAAAAGGCTCGAGAACCGAAGAAGACTCCTCGACCGCAAGAAGAAAGGGACGAAAAAGAAGGGTAGCCAAGAGAAGAGCCGACTTATAGAGGCTCAGGTACATTGCGCGATGGTGTCATTTACAGAATAGCCATTAACAGAAGAGACATTGCAGGCAGGTAAAGAAGAATTCAACGCCGTCATCCTTCGATCCGGAAGGCAAATGCCGGAGCGCATCTGACCAGAACTAGTAGACCCGATGCAAGAAGACGGAAACCCGGATATACCCTCAACAAGGCCCCAGGGGCAGAAGTTGAAAGAGAAAGTTGTCGAGGCCACGCCCAGTCGGCCGGAGCCAAGACAAGGGGCAGCACCAGTAGTGTATGATGTCGTGTCACACCTGCGAAGGGTCCCGGCTCGCCTGAGTATATACGATGCCTTGTGCCTCTCAAAGGTATATAGAGAAATGTTGATCAACGCGCTGCTAGACAGTGAAGCCCGAGAAGTAATGATGACGGAAATCGAAGCAGAAATGAACGATCCAGATACGTTCTGGGAAGGAAACGCACCAATCCAGCAAGCGATGCAAATAGATCACCCCTCTGTAATTACATTCTCTGAAGAAGACCGCACAATTGAAACAACAGACCACAACCGTCCGTTGATGGTCACAAGAATGATCAGAGACACAGAAATTAAGCGATGCATGCTCGACGATGGGTCCGCGGTGAACATCATGTCGTTGAAGACACTATAGAGGTTGGGTTATAGACCATCAGCCCTACGACCCAGCACCATGGTCATTCAAGGGTTCAATTAAGACAGCCAACGCACTCTAGGGTCGATCACTGTGATGCTAGAAATCGAAAAGCTGAAGACAAGAGTAACATGTCAAGTAATCGACGCAGTGACAACGTATAATCTTCTGCTAGGGAGGCCGTGGCTCCATCAGAATCCCGTCGTTCCCTCGACCTATCATCAGTGCTTCAAATACAACAGAGAGGGAGTTCAGTACAGAGTGGCAGCAGACCCGAAACCGTATACAATCGCGGAATCATTCTTGGCTGATGCCAGATACTACGACCCGGTCGACGAAAGAGAGGTCACAAAGAAGCCCGACGTAACGCAGAAAGGGCAAGGGGCGAAACCGAAAGTCAACAAGTTCGAACAGAGAGGCAAACCTCAGTTCATTACTCAGAAAGAAGCCGCAGGTCAGCCGGCTGAAGAACCTCGAAGGACCACCAAGAAGTTTTACATAGTCCCGAAGCACTTGCGACAGCCCGGGCAGTCCGTCCTCGAAATGATGTCGAACCATCACATGAGTGTGCTCAAATCTAGCTTCAATATGCCAGTGCTGAAAATAGGAAGGGTTAGACCTTTCCCAAGAGCTCCTAGCCAGTTTGTGGTACCACTGAATGCCGATACAAAGAAAGAAATCAAATTCTATTCAGTGTCAAGTGAATCCACGCAGTCTAGAGACGAGGCTGAGAAATCACTCTGTTTACCTCAACCGATAGAAGAGGGAAGATACAGTGAAGCCAGCCGCAACATCATGAAGAATATGGGCTTCTGTTACTCAGAATCAGCCTCGAATGGTAGAATGTTAGCGCCGTTCGAAGAAAACACCAAAGTTCACCGAGGAAGAGAAGGGTTAGGGGTAAAGATGAAGATTAGGCATGTCAACATGGTGACAATCAATCCTACGGAAGAGGTACAGCCACAAGAGGTAGTCGACGTCATCCAACCCAGTGCCGCAACTGCACAGATAGAGGACGGGGGACAGCCCACGATAGATGAGCTTGAAGAAATAAATCTGGGAACCCCAGAAGACCCCAGAAATACATACCTGAGCAAAAATGTCCCAGGAGAAGAGAAAAAGAAATACATTCAACTGTTGAAAGAGAACCGGGATGTGTTCGCTTGGACGTACTCAGAAATGCCAGGGCTAAGTCCAACCGCGATGCACAAGTTGGGCATCCTGAAAGGGAAGAAAGCGGTCAAACAGCCTCAACGACGATTCCACCCAGACATAGTGCCCAAAATCGAAGAAGAAGTCGAAAAGTTAATCCAAGCCGGGTTCATCCGAGAGGTCAAATACCCACAATGGATCTCAAACATTGTGCCGGTCAAGAAAAAGAATGGTCAAATCCGGATCTGCGTAGACTTCCGAAACCTCAATGAAGCATGCCCTAAGGATGATTTCCCACTGCCTATCCCAGAACTACTGATCGACAGCACGACAGGATACGCAGTAATGTCCTTTATGGACGGTTACTCAGGGTATAATCAGATTCGTATGGCCCCAGAGGATGAGGAATCGACAGCATTCCGTACAACGCTGGGCATATACTGTTACCGCGTGATGTCGTTTGGGTTGAAAAACGCAGGGGCAACGTATCAGCGTGCGATGCAAGTGATCTTCCAGGACATGATGCATAAACATGTCGAATGCTATGTAGACGATCTGGTAGTGAGGTCGGCCGGGCATGAGCAACATAGAGAGCATCTAAGGCAAGTGTTCCAAAGACTGAGAAAGAAAAGCCTTCGCATGAATCCATTAAAGTGCGCATTCGGGGTTTCCTCTAGCAAGTTTTTAGGATTTGTTATCAGGCACCGAGGCATAGAAATCGACCCTACGAAGATTAAGGCGATCAGGGAAATGCCACCCCCGAAGAACCTCAAAGAACTAAAAAGCTTCCAAGGCCGGGTCGCGTACCTAAGAAGGTTCATCTCGAACTTGTCCGGTCGTTGTCAACCATTTTCGCGCCTCAACAAGAAAGGAATACGGTTTGAGTGGGATGAAGCTTGCCAAAAAGCGTTCGACTCTCTGAAGGACTTACTCGAAAAATCTCCAGTCCTTGCGGCACCGATCAAAGGGGAGCCACTAATTCTCTACATTGCCGCCGACGAAAATTCGCTTGGAGCCCTCTTAGCCCAGAAGAACGAAGGAGGAAAGGAAAGTGCACTCTATTACCTCAGCCGCACGCTGGTGGGAGCCGAGTTTAACTACTCAGCGATCGAGAAGATCTGTCTGGCACTGATCTTTGCTGTCAAAAAACTCAGACATTACTGTCTCTCTCATCAGATAACGTTGATATCCAAAGCAGACCCCCTCAAGTTTCTCATGAACAGACCCATGTTGTCTGGGTGGCTGGCCAAGTGGGCCCTACTCTTGTCAGAATTCGACTTGACATACATACCGGCTCGGGCCGTCAAAGGGCAAGCAATTGCAGACTTCCTTGCCGCGCATCCAGTGCCGAGCGGTGAAGAAATAGAATATGACCTCCCAGACGATCAGGTTATGACGACTAATGAAGCACGCCATTGGGAGATGTATTTCGACGGCGCAGCCAGAGCGGTAGGGTCAGGGGCAGGAGTTATATTCATCAGTCCGCAAGGGGACCTGCTACCCTATTCATTCACGTTAGTCCCGGCATGCACCAACAACGAAGCAGAGTACCAGGCTCTTATTATTGGATTACAATTGGCCCTGGAAATGCAAATCAAGGAAATACGTATCTACGGTGACTCTAGGCTTGTCATCGGACAATTGACGACAGAGTATGAAGTCCGCAAACCCAAATTATCACCCTATTGCCACCAAGCGCAGTCCATGTTTGAGCAGTTTCGGAACAGCAGTATCTCGCATATACCGAGGCAGGAGAATGTACAAGCAGACGCGCTCGCCAGTTTAGCCGCTGCTTTGGCTAACCCTAGGGGCAGCCCACTTCAGGTAACAATTGAAGAAAGAAGGATCCTGCCGACGACCGCATTGCGCGGTAGAGAATTGAGTGCCAATCCCGTCTGCTGCTTTGAGATCACAGCGGAAGATGACTAGAGAAAATCATTCATTGACTATCTGAAGTACGGATTTCTGTCAGAAGAGCCCAAAACGCGCACACAAATCAGAAGACGCGCCAACTCATTCATACTCCAGAATGACGTACTTTACAAGCGGTCCTACGAGGGAGTACTGCTGCGATGCCTAAGCCAAGATGAAGCACATAGTACATTGAAAGAAGCTCATGGCGGAGAATGCGGTGCTCACCAGGGAGGAAAGAACTTACACCACCGTGTATGACACATGGGTTACTACTGGCCGACAATGACGAAGGACGCGATAGAATACGTAAAGAAGTGTCACCAGTGTCAAGTTCATGCCGACATCATACATTCACCACCGGAAGAGTTGCATCAGTCGGTAATGTCATGGCCTTTCGCAGCCTGGGGCATGGACGTGATCAGGCCGATTAGTCCGCCATCCTCCCAGGGACATCAGTACATCCTCGCAGCAACTGACTATTTCTCTAAATGGGCCGAAGCAGTCGCCTTAAGAAACGTGAAAGCCAGACATGTTGAGGGTTTCATCCGTCACACCATATTATACTGACATGGTATCCCCGAGAGAATCACCACGGACAACGGGACGCCCTTCAAGAATGCTACTGTCGATAAACTGTGCGTAAAATTCAAGATCAAACATTGCTACTCATCGCCCTATTATCCTCCTGCGAATGGATTGGCCGAAGCATTCAACAAAACTATTGTGAAGATTCTGAAAAAGACAGTGGGAGAAAATAAGAAGGACTAGGACAGACGGTTGCCCGAAGAACTGTGGGCTTATCGAACTACACACCGCATGGCCACCCGGGCTACGCCCTACTCACTGGTATACGATACAGAAGTCGTGATCCCAATGGAGATACAAGTCGAGTCACTACGGGTCGCTCTCCGACACTCCCTGACAACCGAACATAATGCCAAGAGCCGGAAGGTCGAACTCGATGATTTAGATGAAAAAAGGCTCGCTGCCCAGCAGAGGCTCGAGATATATCAAAAGCAAATTTTCGCCACGTACGATAAGCGCGTCAGGGGAAGATCATTCAAGAAAGGCGATCTGGTGTTAATGATGAAGCGTCCGGCACCGCTCCAAGGATCGAAAAGCAAATTCAACCCAAAATGGGATCCCGTCTGCATCATCGACGAAGTATATTCCAACGGAGCCTATCGGGTAATAGATTGCAAAGGGCAGGGCATCAGTTCGCTAGTGAATGGCCGATTCTTGAAAAGATATTACACCTGACATAAACTTATCACCGCAAGCTGTAAATACCCCAGCAGAGGGAATGCAATAGAATAGAGGCCAAAAGAAAGGATGCCATGCAATGACTAAACTAAAATGCTAATCATCTGCTTTATGTTTACACAGGTATTGAAAGGGTCACCAAGGCTCGAGACACGTCAAGCAGGACACCATGCCTTTTCGAGATTATTAAAATCAAGATCAACCCTAAGCCGAGGCCTGGCTACATCCTCGTGCACATGCGTAGGTTTAAGTCCTAACAGGGGGACGTTCCTTTCCAAATAGCACGATCTATTTTGCATTCAAGCTCAAGAGGAACGGCAAGCAGGCTAAAAAGCACAATATGAACTCAGCATCACAATAGCATACATAATGATACGACACTCATTACAACGTGTTTTAAAATTATGAAAGAATCATTATTATTACAACCTAACCATCTAAAGTTCTCAAACACTGCTCCAATAGGTTAACTGCGGACCCCGCGATTGCCTTTTATCTTGCCTCAGCCTCAGCCAAGACTTGGACAGGGTCAGGAGTATCTTGGAGAGACCGCTGTAGCTCCGTAATTCGTGCCCTCACAGCGTTACACTCCACCTTGCCTTGGTCAATAGAAGACTGCAGGCTTGCTTTCTGACCACCGAGTTTCGAAAGTTTGAAATGGACGACAGAATGTTCAGCACGTAATCGGGCCATCTCATCCTCAATTTCTACGAGACGCCTGGTGGCCTCTTGGTGCTCAGTATCTACAGCCCGCCAATCCTTCTGTACTGTGGCCACATCCGCCTCGTGCAACTCTAGCTCCGGAAGAAGGGACCGCAACTGACTACGTTTTTCTTCAACAGAGGGGTCAGTCTTAAAGTGCCTCACATCGTTCACTTGAGCCACACCATCTTTGAATTGTGACACATGGCTGACTATCGAAGAAATGTCGACTCCAAGCCACATAGCAGTGAGTTCCAACGCTTGCAGTGCCTCATCCAAGATAGACCCTTCGTCTCCTTTCCTAAGCGAATCGACGATGTCGGACAGTAAGCTCTTCAGAAGGTTCGCCTTGGTTCTTGATAAGCCTCAGAGAGATGAGAGGAATGCCTCGGGCAAGACTACAGGAGCCGGGACGCTGGCAGGGGCAGTGGCTGATCAAAGAAACAATAAACATTAGCACACTAGAGAAAGAAGAGAAGCAAGCAAACGATAAAGGAAAGTAGTATACCAGCAGGGGTTTCGTCATCCGGTGCATTAGTTGAGGCAACAGGAATTGACGAGCTAGGGGCACATCCAGCTGCGACCTCTGCTACCGGATCAGGCAATTCAGAGGAAGGAAGAACAACGACCTCAGGGGAAGAGATAGCTTGAACTGGTTCAGCTGTCAGGGGCACTTTGGCAATAGGCTCTGGTGCGCTAGCGGCATCTGGAAGCATGGTTCCTCGAGGTAGGAGTGATGCCTCTTCCATAGCAACAACAGATCTCGCCTCAGGAGTGGGGCTAGGATTCGCCGCAGCCTCGGTTGTATTGACAGGATCGGCAAGAGGGGGGTCTTCAGCTCGCGTCTCACCATCGATGTCCATAGGGACGGGTTCTATGTCTACCTCAGGAACAGATCTCTCATACACTGGCTCGCTACCTTCACCTCCCTCCACAGGACGATCTCCGCTGAGGCCCGCCTGCGAGCTCATCTCCCCTTCTTCCCTTGGCCCGCTCGCATCATCGGTCGGAACGCCGCCGGTGGCATGGGGGAGTCGACTCCGTGCCTTCTCATCCCTGTAAAGCCTCAATAGGTCCTTTATTTTCTTGCCTCCGTCAGAAACAGAGACGCGATAAGCAGTCTTTATGCGAGGCCCAGAACGTTCAGGAGACGGTTCGAAATCACTATCCTCGGGAACAGAACGTCTGGGCAGGCTCGTCCGACCTGCTGGGCTCTGGCCGCGACTTCCCTGACCACCGGACGGAGGAGTACCTGCGGTCGCAACATTATCTCCCTCGTCGCCACCCTCTCCACCCTCTCTGGTGACCTCCTCACCAATATCACCCCCTCCATCATTGCCATCACCAGCGTCATCATCATTTTCGTCTCCTCCGCCGTCATCAGCAGCATCTTCCTCGTCACCGTCCTCATCACCGGCGGCCTCGCCATCATCATCATCGCCAATATCATAACGCTCCCTCTGCCCCTCTGCCATGGGACCGACGAGTGGGGAATCCGGGTTCCCTTGTAGCGTGATCCTCTGGCCATAAGCGACCCACCCTTCGAGCGTGTGCTCGGGTTTCTCATGATCTATTATAACGTTCAAGGAGGTCATGAACTTCTGCACGCCCGGAGTAGCCAGTTGGCTGAGCGGCTCTGCCACATAACCTAAGCCGTCGGCAGGAGTAGGATTGACAATCGGAGGGGAGACGAAGACAGGATCGGTTACGTGTCGGTTGTTGCGGATCAAGGAATATTGGTGAGCCCACCACCGCATCCATCCATATGTGGCGCCGGGGACATACTCTGTGCCCGGGACAATGAAAGAACAACCCGACCTGGTAAGCAGAAGCTGTCACCATATCCACTTCCAATGGATCGGTCCTGTGCCGTATGCCCGCTGCTCTCTCGTCACTGGTTCGAGCGACTCCGGTACCCCTTGATCATAACCGAACTGCCTGGCAAATCGGTTCGGGTAGTATGGCTCTCTCCAAAACTCAGCGCCCTCTCTTAAAGGCAGTGAGCTCGGGCGAATGGACACCAAAAACGAGCGGTGATAAGAACTGAGGCTCTCGTCATCATCGAGTAGGTCTGGATCCTCGCTGTTGGTCCCCGAGAAGAGGAAGAAGTCGACGTCATCATTGCGAGCTATCTTTGCCTCGATAGTCGCCAAGTTTTCGCTTATCATCTTCCGTTTCTGAAAAGCGTGTAGCGGAACAGATCCCCTCTGGATGAAGTCCTTGAGCTCCATGCCATAGACCCATGGGAAATAGACCCCAAGCCATCCCGAGAAGAAATGCCACCCACAATAAGAAGAATTTAATCCAAAGGAAGCCGAACCCTTATTGCTGATGACGCCGCCAAAGGCCCGATATATGGAGCACAATACCACCGGGGCCAATGCGTAGCGATGGCCGTTAACCAGACTCCCTGCAATAGCAAAGCAGGAGACCCTCACACTATCCGCCTACTTGGAGCTCGGGAGGGCCACATAGCAGAGCCAGTAGGCTAAAAACCCAGCGAGTTCACAAGTGGGAGAGAGCTTGTTTGGCTGTGGGAACTTCTTTTTCATTTTGGCCTCCAGAATCAACTTGTCCTTGCGGCCTTCATCGTACGGTCCGTAATTTAAGCTGAGTCAGGAAGAAAACCATCAGTGGAAGAAAAGAATGAAATAGGACGCGAACAGTGCAAGACAAGAGAAGAAACTCACTTCAGACCGTGACTAAAGTAAACCAGCCAGTCCTCAAAGGGCACCTTATCCTTGGAACCCAAAAATTGCGGAAGCTCCTCGAATAGTTCGTAGCAGGCTTCTGAATAAAAGCCTTCATCAGCACCATTCTTCTTCTTGGACAGCTCCTCATCACTAGGAGTCCATTCATCGTAGATTCTGCCACGGATAGGGAGACCTGCTATCCGATACAGATCCCAGAGGGAGATACTCATTTCTCCGCAAGGTAGATGGAAGGAGTTGGTGATGGAACTCTAATGGTTCAGGAACCCCTTATAGATGCAAGGTTCTTGATGGAAGTAACTCGATGTCGCTTGGATGGCCCGAAGGAGACCTACTTGCTTCAAGGTCTCTTCGTGCTGCTTGACTATCCGATTGGCCCAAGCTTCATAACCGGGGTGAGGGCTTAAATGTCCTCGGGTCCTGAAACCCCCGGTCGGCCAAATTTCTGCATCAGACAGAGGACGAAACCTTTGGCGCAGGGTCTCGTAGTAGTGTGTTGGAAATGGCAGATGAGGGTCGTGGTTTGGCTCCAAAAATATCATGTCCTTCTCCCCGAGGACAGACTGTAACGTGCCGTTCTTAGATATAGCACAGTTAACGAACGTCTCCGGAATGGAAGTCCAGGAGTCGACGCTGTAGAAAGAATTTGCGCGACTTATATCAGAGGGCTCAATGCTTGGCAGAGAACGATATCTCTGGAAGCTTTTAGGAAAGCGGATGAATTGCTTCGTGTAAGGGTTGCGAATCACGAGAGATGATACTGGCAGCTTCACAGAAGACCAGACAACCCTCATCCTATCGGACTTCGACCTAGTCTGGTTCTCCATATAGACCTGCTTAGCGCTCTTCCCAGTCGTCTTTGGACGACCTCGCTTAGCAGACTGGGCGGGCACAATCTGGCTCGCTTCGCCCTCTTCAGACCCGACAGCCTCATCAGTCCGAAAACCTTGCAAGGGAGCGTACCACGCATCCCATTCCTCCTGGGTACCCTCATCAGGAGGGGGCGGTAAGGCCTTATCGCAGAGTATCTTCCGCTGGACATTCTTCGGAAGGGTCAGAATACGTTCGTAAAAGTTGAATGTCTCAGGCGGGAGAAACCACTGCGGATTCTCAGCTGACGGTCTGGAAGCCTGCTTGATGGCAGCACGTTTACGCTTGGATGAAGTTTAAGGCGGACCCGAAGGACCGGCTTGCGAAGGATTGCTGGCCATTATAATCTGCAACGACATAGAAAGGGTTTAAGTACAGAGCAAATGAAAATATCCCCATAAAGACCAATCAAACATTCACAAAATCCAAAGGCGTACAGGGCAACAAGCAAACAAAGAACGAGCGCCGATCCAGGCCACTACGCGACATCATCAACCAATGAAAAGAAATGAAACGACAACATCCGCAACAACATCATCACAAACACACAAACTTTCAAGAGGCAGGAGTAAAGCGGAAAAAGTATAATTAGCATTCATTAAACCACGAGGGCTATGCCAAAGCCCAAATCGTTAAATGTCAATTGTTTAAAAATGATAAAAATCGACAGTCAATATGAAATGACCCAAAATTGTGGGGACCCTTCCCCGAAGATAGAAAATGAAGATTTCAGTCCTGCACCAGAGGAAGAACTCGAGCCCTCAGCTCATCGACCTTCTCTTGAATCTGGGCCTCTTTGAAGACCAAGTCCACCAGGATGGAGATGCATTATTGCACAAGATCGAAGTTCAAGTGCTCAGCATTGGCGTAATTCCTTATCGCAGACAAGTCAATCGCCAGGTCGTCGTGCTCCCGGATAGCCGCTCTGACCATTCTCCAAATGCCAGGGCGACGATTCGGGTACTCGGCCTCCGCCAAGGGGATAAGCCAAGCCAAGAACCTCCTGCTCTCCCTCTTCTCATCCTTTAGGAAGCTGAGGCGCTTCGAGAGGGATAGGAAGGAAGCAGCCAGAGAAGGCTCCGCCGCCTCCAGAACCGCCAATTCCTCCAGGAGGGAAGAATCGCCGATGAAACCAGAGATAGCCTGCTTGCGTTCGTCGGAGATAGAAGCCATCGCCGAGATATTCTAAAGAGCTCGGAGAATGGGGCGGGATTCAGCGCCAAGATGAGTCAGGGCTTCGGCCACCTCATCGCATTGACCAGCAAGAGATGACCAAGCCTCGGGGTGGTCTAGATCGTTTAGAAGCCGCCCCATGCAGTCCCGGGCCGCGCGAAGGGAAGCACGGGTTATGGCCATTGTCTGTTAAAAAAAAGACGGATGAACCAAATGAAGCAGTCCGACAAGAAAAAGCGCGCGCAAAGCCACTCGCGTAAAGTCAGAAAAGTCAAGAAAAGACATGCAAAGGTATGCTCGAAACATCATTTTAAATCACCACTAGAATTGCCCATTAAACTAAGGTAGCCAGGAAGTCTCCCAAGTGCATGAGACCCTACGCCTCCCTAAGACAAGTGGCACGCATATGCGAATACGAAACAGAGGCATAGGGGTTCACACCCTTTGGAGACACGGCGGACCGCCGGTGCAGAATTCGCAGAAACCGCAGACCCCACTGAGGCCCACGGGCTAGGCGCGCGAGGCTTCACGTACCCTGTTGATACTCAAAGCAAATCTGGTTTAATAAGAGGGTGCGTGAGACCCCACGTGCCCGGAACAAGTCCCAAATATCGTGAGCAACGGTCAAATGAACCCGCAGGTGAGTGTGTTAAGCCACGATAAGCACACTAAAGTAGGACACTAGAACTGGACAACTTCTCAAACTCAGAAATCAGTGCTCGTCGGCTTTAATACGCTCAACAATCGGGTCGATTAACCAAGTCTGGAAATATGTACGGGAGCCGGTTTGCGTAACAATCCAATAAATATTCACAAAGTCCCAAAATCGCACGCGCAGAGCCCATCACGTCACGAAAATCATGCAGATTCACAAGTCCAAAAAACATGATGCGCCGGGCCCAGCTCACCCAGGAAATGGTAAATTCACTAAAGTCATGAATTTTGACGAGCGCCACACCTTAGCGCGTCAATTAAATAAGCTATCCCAGGCGCGCGGGTATGCGCTGGGGCTAGCGCATCGATTAATGAGATAGTGGAACTGCGCAGGGGTCAGCGCGTCATGAATGGGTTTCCACGAGGCACGAGAGGACGCGCTGACCCTAGCGCGTCGATAAAATGCAAGATTTCAAGTTTAACCGACGCGCTGAGTCTAGCGTGACCACTTATTCTATGCGTTGTCCTATGGCGCGTTTAGAAAGTCAGAAATTCTCAAGTATAAATTGATAGCCGCGCTATGCGTAGCGCGTCGAAAAAATGCCCAAGTTCGAATAACTCGACGCGCTACCTAATTTTTTGATGCGCTGGCGATAATAGTTCGATGCGCTGGCGATAAAATCTATGCGCTGGTTGAGAGCTCGTCTACAGTAACGAACAGTGAAATGACGAAATAACCTGGATTCCCCTATTTATAGTGGGACCCGAAAAATCCGATGCGTCGCCATGGATCGCCGCGCGTCCATCCCAACGCATCGGAGGGGCATCTGTTGGGGTCCCAAAAGTGAGGATCCCCGAAACGATGATCCTGAATGCTCAAACCATTACTCGGTCAAATTTAGGGACAGTGCATCGGAAATCGCGGCATGAATCGCGACACACACACCAGACTTGACCAAAAGCAGGGAATTGGGCCAGTGGTGGACCCCACCGGGCATCATGATCAAAACTGTCAAAATTTGGGAGGATTACCTCAATTATGAAGAAATAGGAGCAGTGCATCGGCATTCATCGCGAGGCGGACCCCACAAATCCCCCAATTTTCCAAACCCAAGATTGGAGAGACATGTATACGACCAGTGCATTCAGAAAATGAATTACAGGACGCACTGCCCCCAGCGCATCACAAAAGTCCTCCAGCGCGTCAAGAAATTCGGACGGATTGAATTTAAGGACGCACTGCTTCCAGCGCATCCATAAATTCACCCGGCGCATCACGTAATTCAATCATTTTGAATTTTAGGACGCACTGCCCACAGCGCGTCCAAAATTCACCCGGCGCATCCAAAAAATCAGCCAATTCCAGGACGCGCTGACAGCTGGCGCGTCCTACAAACCAGCTTGTGGACTCCGACCATTTCGAGACGCGCCGAGCGCATTTATCGACGGCCCGACCCAATTTCTCTACGCGCTACACGTGTCGACCGCCTATTGGGCGACCTTACCTATAAATACCCCCTCCCACCGCCTCATTCGAACGATTCAGAGAGAGAGAGAGCCGATCCTTGTCGCCGGAAAACCTTTTTCCGATCGTCGGAATCCCTCGCCGGAAATCGCTTCTCCGGTCACAACAGGTCTGCAGATGAAATAACTTACAAGTCACCCTTTTTGGCGCGCGGGCCCCAGCGCATCACAAAAGTGATGCAGCGCATCAGTAAAAACCCTCAGCAGATCAAATAAATCAGCATATTAATCTATTTTTGGACGCACGGGGCCCAGCGCATCGCAAAATAGGCCAGCGGATCAGAAAAATACATCATTCATTAATAAAGTTATTTTTTGGACGCACTGGCCCCAGCGCATCGCAAAATAGGCCAGCGGATCAGGAAAATACATTTTTGGACGCGCTGGCCCCAGCGCATCCAGAAAATCAGGCCAGCGAATCGTAAAAAACAGCACTTTGAGCGTTCACCTCAGCACCTTTAAATCTTCATTTTACGACATTTTCAATCCCCGTTTGAGCCTATTTTGGGTATTTTGAGCATTCTGGACACAATGGAGCGGTCAAATGACCCATCCGGGACACCCAACAAGCAGAACACGAGCCTTCGGGATCCGACCCGATCCGACAAAACGAATGGAGCAATCCTCCCGAAGAGAGGCCACCAGTGCCCAGAGCCATTACATGTACTACCATAATATGACTCGGATTCAGGCCCGGATTAAGCAAAAGGGACTATGGTTAATATGATAAACTATACCAGGAGAGTTCTAAACTATCACACACAATTTGTTAAAGGCTGATACTTCAAGAACAGTCGGTGCCCTACCCATCCAAACGGCATCCGCTGGTTGAGCTGTTCAGGTACACACAACTGTGGAATGGACTTCCCGAGGTCACCTGTCCATACATTGACAGGCGCGGGCCCAAGGTCGTCCTTCCCGGCCATAAACCCTGGCAGTCTCAGCCCAGATCTGCGGTCAAAACATGGGACATAGACATCCGACTCGTACGAAGATGGATCAGTCCTTAACAAAACACAACAAATACAGGTCTCCGTGACCATACAAATACAGGTCTCCGTGACCATACAAATACAGATCCCCGCGACCATACAAATACAGGTCTCCGCAACCATACAAATACAGGTCCCCGCGACCATACAAACACAGGTCTCTATGACCATACAAACACAGGTCTCTACGACCACACAAACACAGGTCTCTACGACCATGAACTCTGAGACCATAGTCCCCGCTGACTAGTCTTTTGCCTTTTAATCAAGGGTCATCGATCATTCGATGTAATTAAGGGCTCGTGCCAGATCACGGCCTGGAATGTACAAGATCTCAGAATCTCTGGAATAAAATTCGCCTTGCGATATCTCTTCTCTTGTGTACTTTTGTGAATGCTTGTCATTGTCTACGAATATTTCTATATTCAAAACCCCAGAGCAATAAAACACCACATTTCAGGAAGATGTCCCAGGTGTTCATCCTCTAGTTCTAACAGGGGTGAGATGAGATTCCTCATCTAGCATATTGCAACATTCCGAGCTTCATATGCGCAAATTTTTTTTCGAATTTTCTAACATCCCAAAAACTCTTTTAAAAAATCTTGTTTCTATACATTTGAGATGCTATGAGTATAAGAAGAGGAGATACGAAGTGTGTGATGTTGTAGGTCTTGAATTTCTCCCAACATAATGGTTTCATATGTTAGTTTCCCTATTGATGTGATTGATAGAAAATTTGAACACCTTTACACCAAGTTCACATTACATGATTTTCATGAGTTGACAGGTTTATGTGATTTGTGGATTAGCTAGACTTTGATTTAAAGGTGTTGAGCAGCCAAGCCGGGGTATTTTGTCCATCCTTGTCCATGGGAAAATAATGACAGATATGGATTTTTAAAAATCCTATCTAATTTAAAAGAAAAAGGAAAGAAAGGATGAAATCGGGAAGGAAAGAAAAATGGTGGAAGATTCCGAAAAGGGCTACCTATTACCAACCGGGGGATGGTCGAACCGTAACCAAAGCCGGAAATGGGACATAGTGTGAAAGCTGTCGGAAGGACGGTAAGGCAAACTCCTGTCATAGGCTTGTTGTTGCTCTGTGCACCTTAAGATCCTTGGTTTACTTAATCTATGGAGAAGATGATCCCAGGAACTCATGAGATGAACTCTCGCTATGCACACTAGGTTGAATTTGTTCGAGTTATTCTATTTATCAATCAGTCAGCGGGAATTTCATGTAGACACCTTTTATGTTTTGAGAGTCCAAGGTTTCAGCTTCTATCACCTAATTTTTCCAAATTTTATACTTATACACCTTGGAATGGATAGAATCATGGGTTCCGAAGGAGAGTTGGGTTTGGAGGTTTGAAATTGTTTCACACATGTTTTGCTCGGGACTAGCAAAAAGTTGGTTGGGGGGTGTGTTGAACCTCCAATTTATACATTGCATTGCCCATTACATGGCATGGTTTGCATGATTTTCATGATTGAAAGGCCCATCTAACACATGTTTTGTGATTATAGGGGATGAGAGCGGACTTCATTCAATTAGGGATTAAAATGAAGCCTTTGGAGCTAGTGGATGAAGGATGAAAGAGGACCGAAGAAAGAATAAAGCAAAGAGAGGAGAAAAGAAAGAAAGAAGAACAAAATGAAGAGAGCTGACCGGTCTTGACCGGTCGGCCATGTGCACTGAAGAAAGGAGAAAGCCAGACCGACCGGTCTTGACCGGTCGGCCATGTATACTGGAAGCAAGAATGAAGCCCGAACGGTCTTGACCGGTCGGCTATGCATGCTGTCTATCTTGTTTAAACGAGTCCGACCGGTCTTGACCGGTCGGCTGTGCTCCCTGGAATGTGTAAAAGATCAGTCCGACCGGTCTAGACCGGTCAGCGCTGCGTAAACAGAGTCTTTTCTAAATCTGGACTCCGAAAACTGCTACGCATTGCGTAACCTTTCGCAGATTCCGACGCAAGGGAGGTTTCTTGCTATAAAAGGACACCTAGGGGCTCTTCCTAGGTCATCAGAGAAGCTAAGGGACGTGGTTTTGGAGAGAGGAAGCTGTCGTAGAGCGTCTGCAACTCTTCTATTTCCGATTTTTCTAGTTTTATGCTTTCATTAAGAGTTTTTAGTTGTAGCATGAATATGCTCGGCTAGAACCTCTCAGCTAAGGCTGAGAGGTGAAGCTTGTAGCCAATTCCATGTTGGATTCAGTTTAATTCAAGTAATTTTAATTCAAGTTTGAATTTTTCTTATGTTCTAGTTTCCAAAAGTGGTAGTTTGAGATGTTTTATGAGAGTTCATGTGCTCCAAACATGAGTTCCTTGCAATTCTCTGAGATTATCATATAATGCTTATTTAGATTCGAATTATAGTAACCCTTGAGCAGGCCATAGTCCATAGGCATGGCTGTTACTCCGCAGGCTATGGTTTTGAATTCTATATTGATTGAAAGGGACTAGAACTTGGAAGTTCAACTTGATTTGGATTGAATGTGTGTGAATGCTTTATTTTCCAACTAGATGAGAGATAGGACTTCAAATATAGTTGTGTTCTCTACTTGGATTGATTGAATTGACATGGGATTGCTACAAGTGGATCCTTGAATGCCTTAGTACTTTATATCACTGATTTTTTTATTAAAGTTACTATTTTAGTTAATTACTCAGTTAATCTGATTTTCTTCTTAAAATTAAGTTGCTGGAGTAGTTTGGAGATTGTTCTAATTCCCTATGGATTGACCTCGGTCTTACCGAGATTTATTACTACATTGCAGCCTTACACTTGAGGCGAGCGAACATGCATCCACCTGATCGTCAAGATACTGCCTTTATCACAGATCGAGATCTATACTGTTATAAGGTGATGCCTTTCGGTCTAAAGAATGCAAGGGCCTGTTCGCTCGCCTCAAGTGTAAGGCTGCGATGTAGTAATAAAACTCGGTAAGACCGAGGTCGATCCACAGGGAAATAGTAAAAGCTACCAAATCACTCCAGCAACTCCGTTTTTAAAAGAAATCAGATTTAATTGAATGTTTACTTAAAACAGGAACTTAATGGAAAATCAGAGATAATAAATACTAAGGCTTTCAAGGATCCACTTGTAGCAATCCTATGCCAATTCAGTCAATCCAAGTAAAAAACACAACTAGAATCGAAGTCCTATCTCTCATCTAGTTGGAAAATAAAGCAGTCACACACATCCCATCACATTCAAGTTGAACTTCCAAGTTCTAGTTCCATCCAATCAATACAAAACTCAAAACTATAGCCTGCGGAGTAATAGCCATGCCTCTGGACTATGGCCTGCTCAAGGATTACTATAATCCGAATTTAGATAAACAAACATGATAATCTTAGAGAATTAAAAGGAATTCATGTCCGGAGCACATAAACTCAGATAAGACGTCTCAAACTACCACTTTTTGGAACTAAATCATGTAAAAATCCAAACTTGAATGTAAATTACTTGAATTAAACTGAAACCAACATAGAATTAGCTACAGGCTTCACCTCTCAGCCTTAGCTGAGAGGTTTTAGCCGAGCATAGTCATGCTACAACTAAAAACTCTGAAATAAAGCATAAAAACAGGAAAACCCGAATAGGAGAGTTGCAGCCGCTCCACGATCGCCTTCGCTTTCCAAACCCACGTTCCTTAGCCTCTCTGATAACCTAGGAAGAGCCCCTAGGTGTCCTTTTATAGCAAACAATCTCCCTTGCGTCGAATTCTGCGAAAGGCTACGCATTGCGCAGTGTTTTTCGGAGTCCTGATTTAGAAAGGACTGATGTTTTACACCTTCCAGAGAGCACCGCCGACCGGTCATGACCGGTCGGAGTGGACTGTCCATTCATCAGCAAGTGTGGCCGACCGGTCATAACCGGTCGGACCAACTTGAATATGTTCTAGCATATATAGCCGACCGGTCGTGACCGGTCAGCCTTCTCTGTTCATCTCCCAGTGTGCATGGCCGACAGGTCAAGACCGGTCGGCCTGTCTTCTCTTTGATCAGCCTTCATGGCCGACCGGTCATGACCGGTCGGCCTTCTTCCATTTGCTTCTTTTTCTCTTCTTTTTCTCCTTTTTCTTATTCTCTCTCTTCTCTTTGCTTTCTTCTTTCTTTGGTCTTCTTTCATCCTTCATCCAAAAGTTCCAAATGTATTCTTTTGGCTCGTAATTGAATGAAGTCCGCTCTCATCCCTATAATTACAAAACACATGTTAGGTGGGCCTTTAAACCATGAAAATCATGCAAACCTTGTCGTGTAATGGGCAATGCAATGTATAAATTGGAGGTTCAACACACCCCCCAACCAGCTTTTTGCTAGTCCCGAGCAAAACATGCGTAAAACAATTTCAAACCTCCACACCCAACTCTCTTCCAGAATCCATGTTTCTATCCATTCCAAGATGCAGAAGTATAAAATTTGGAGAATTAGGTGAAAGAAGCTGAACCTTGGACTCTCAAAACATAAGAAGTGTTTACGTGAAGTTTCCGCTGACTGATTGATAAATAGAGGAATTCGAACAAATTCAACCTAGTGTGCATAGTGAAAGTTCATCTCATGAGTTCCTGGAATCATCTTCTTCATAGATTAAATAAACCAAGGATTTTAAGGTGCACAGAGCAACAGCAATCCTATGATAGGAATTTGCCTTACCGTCCTTCCGACGGCTTTCACACTACGTCCCAATTCCGGCTTTGGTTACGGTTCGACCATCCCCCGGTTGGTAATAGGTAGCCCTTTTCGGAATTTTCCACCATTTTTCTTTCCTTCCCGATTTCATCCTTTCTTTCCTTTTTCTTTTAAATTAGATAGGATTTTTAGAAATCCATATCTTCTGCTATTTTCCCATGGACAAGGATGGACAAAATACCCCGGCTTGGCTGCTCAACACCTTTAAATCAAAGTCTAGCTAATCCACAAATCACATAAACCTGTCACTCATGAAAATCGTGTAGTGTGAACTAGGTGTAAAAAGTGTTCAAATTTTTCTATCAATCACAACAATAGGGGAACTATCATATAACACCATTATGTTGGGAGAAATTTAAGACTACAACATCACACACTTCGCTTCTCCTCCTCTTCTACTCATAGCTTCTCGAATGTATAGAAACAAGATTTTCTAAAGGATTTTTTGAGATAGTAGAAAATTCGAAAAAATTTGCCGCATGTGAAGCTAAGCTCGAAATGTTGCAATATGCTAGATGAGGGATCTCATCTCACCCCCCCAACCAAATCTTGCATTGTCCTCAATGTAAAAAGATAGTCAATTAGTATGAACATGAGAGCAATGGTAAACAATGAGAGAGTGAGAACAATAGTATCTGAGAGAGCGATCATGGAATTCTCCAACTCAACATCTAAAACCTATTAAAACAGAAGAACAAAACTAAACCTACCTATGCTATACCTCCATCAGACTAGGAGATCAATCATCCTGATAGACAGGATCATTCAGGGAGATGGACATGTCCTCTGAATCAAATTTCTCAACGAATGGTTTAAGGCGTTGTCCATTAACTTTGAAACAGTCACCATTCGCTGCATTCTCAATCTCAACAGCCCCATGAGGAAAAACTTCTTTGACAATATATGGGCCGGTCCATCGAGATCGTAATTTTCCCGGAAAAAGATGAAGTCAGGCATTATACAAAAGCACTTTCTGTCCTTCATGGAAAGATTTTCTTAAGATGTGCTTGTCATGAAAAGCCTTCATCTTGCTCTTGTAAATTCTCGAATTCTCATATGCATCGTTCCGGATCTCATCAAGCTCATTGAATTGAAGTTTGCGAAGCGAGCTAGCCTTGTCAATGTCAAAATTTAGAGCCCGAATTGCCCAATAGGCTTTGTGTTCTATCTCCACAGGCAAGTGGCAAGCTTTCCCATAGACAAGTCTATAAGGGGACATTCCAATGGGTGTCTTGTAGGTAGTACGGTGAGCCCAAAGTGCATCATCTAATCTTAGGGACCAATTCTTGCGATCAGGTCTCACCGTCTTTTCCAAAATCTGCTTGATTTCCCTATTGGAGATTTCAGCTTGCCCACTTGTTTGTGGGTGGTATGGGGTACTCAATTTGTGCCTAATACCATATTTCTTCATCAAAGTTTCAAAAGGTCTATTGTAAAAGTGAGAACCACCATCACTAATAATGGCTCGAGGCGTCCCAAATCTAGAAAGTATGTTTTCTTTGAGGAACTTGAGAACCGTACGATGATCGTTGGTTCTACATGGGATAGCCTCTATCCATTTAGACACATAGTCTACGGCAAGAAGAATATAGACATGCCTAAAAGATGAGGGGAATGGTCCCATGAAATCGATGCCCCAGCAGTCAAAGACTTCAAGATGTTGAATTGGGGTGAGAGGCATCATATTTCGACTGGATAATCCTCCTAACTTCTGGCAGCGCTCGCACGCTTTGCAAAACTCGTGGGTGTCCTTAAATAACGTGGGCCAATAAAAACCACATTGCAGAATTTTTGCAGTTGTTTTCTTGACTGAAAAATGACCCCCACATGCTTGATCATGACAAAAGGAGATGACTGAATTGTGTTCATCATCGGGGACGCATCTCCTTATAATTTGGTCTGGGCAATATTTAAACAATAGAGGTTCATCCCAGAAAAATCTGCGCACTTCCCTTAGAAATTTACGTTTGTCTTGCGCAGTCCAATGAGTCGGCATCGCACCTGTGGAAAGATAATTGGCTATATCAGCGTACCATGGTGGATGCATAGCAACAAGGAGTTGCTCATCAGGGAATGAGTCCTCAATAGGTGACTCGTCAATGAAATTCGGTAGGACTAGGTGGGATAGATGATTCGCCACCACATTTTCTACCCCCTTCTTATCTTTGATCTCCAAGTCGAATTCTTGAAGGAGTAGGATCCATATAAGCAAGCGGGACTTAGCATCCTTCTTAGAAAGAAGGTGTTTCAGCGCCGCATGATCCGTGTACACAATAACTTTGGATCCTATTAAGTATGGCCTGAATTTGTCCAAGGCAAAAATAACAGCTAGGAGCTCTTTCTCCGTAGTCGAATAATTAACTTGGGCAGGATTCAAGGTCCTACTGGCATAGTAGATGACATGGGGCTTTTTATCTTTCTTTTGGCCTAACACCGCCCCAATAGCAAAGTCGCTCGCATCGCACATCAACTCAAAAGGCATGGACCAATCTGGTGGTTGCATGATAGGAGCGGTTGTCAACATGTCTTTTAGCTTTGAAAAAGCTAATTGACATTCGGCACTCCACTCAAATTAGTTCTCCTTTTGTAGAAGGTTACATAAAGGCCTTGAGATGTGACTAAAGTCCTTTATAAACCTTCGATAGAAACCGGCGTGTCCAAGGAAGGACCGCACATCGCGTATGCTTTTGGGTGGTGGTAGATTGGAAATTATGTCAATTTTCGCCCGGTCTACCTCTATTCCATTGGACGAGATGATGTGTCCAAGGACCATTCCTCTTTGTACCATGAAATGGCACTTTTCCCAGTTTAACACAAGTTGCTTTTCCTCACACCTCATCAAGACCAACTTCAAGTGCTCGAGACACTCATCAAATGTACAACCAAAAACAGAAAAGTCATCCATGAATACCTCAAGAAACTCACCCACCATGTCTGAGAAAATACTCAACATGCATCGTTGGAATGTGGCGGGTGCATTGCATAACCCGAATGGCATCCTTCGGTAAGCGAAGGTACCAAACGGGCATGTAAACGTGGTTTTCTCTTGGTCTTCCGGAGCTATCTCAATTTGGTTGTATCCGGAATAGCCATCTAGGAAGCAATAATAGGAATGACCTGCCAACCTTTCCAAAATTTGATCCATAAATGGGAGAGGGAAGTGGTCTTTCCTAGTAACCGTGTTGAGCTTCCTATAATCAATGCACATACGCCAACCGGTGGTCACCCTAGTCGGTATAAGCTCGTTATTGGCGTTTTCAATGATGGTAATGCCGGATTTCTTGGGGACAACTTGGGTAGGACTCACCCATTGGCTATCTGAGATGGGGTAGATGATACCCACATCCAATAGCTTTAACACCTCGGCTTTGACAACCTCCATCATGTTTGGATTTAGCCGTCTTTGAGGTTGTCTAGTCATTTTTGCATTTTCTTTAAGGTGTATTCGGTGCGTGCAAACCGAAGGATCTATCCCTTTGAGATCCGCTATTGTCCAACCTATGGCTTCCCTATGTTCTTTGAGTAACTCAATCAACTTGAGCTCTTGGTCCTTCTCAAGGTGGGAGGCAATGACAACTGGGAAAGTTTCTTCTTGACCCAAATATACGTATTTAAGCTCGGATGGCAATGGTTTCAGGTCAAGCTTTGGTGGTTTGATGTTAGACGGTAGAGGCCTTGATGTGGTTGGTGGCAATTTTTTAAAATGGGGCCTCCACTGGCTAGTATCAACTACCGGTCTTTCTATATTTAATGCATGCACAATCTCACTAATGATGGGGTCTTTAGAATCCATGAAATGTGCTAAGCATGTCTCCAAGCTTTCTAGTGGTTCAAGTTGGAGGAGTTCTTCTTCTTCAAAAGTTTCGAGCATGTTCACATCGAAGAACTCATCATCATCGACATCCCTATGTCTTTTGCCCAAGTGAAACACATTCACCTCTAGTGTCATGTTTTCAAAAGATAGTTGCATCACCCCATTCCGGCAATTGATCATTGCGTTTGATGTGGCAAGGAATGGGCGGCCTAGGATTACCGGTATTTGGGTGCTAGCATCCAAAACCGGTTGTGTGTCCAAGACTATAAAATCTACCAGGTAGTAGAATTTGTCAACTTGGACTAGAACATCCTCAACTATCCCCCTCGGTACACGAATAGATCTATCAGCGAGTTGCAACGTGGTTTTGGTGGGTTTTAATTCACCAAGACCCAATTGCTCATATACCGAGTATGGGATCAAGTTCACACTTGCTCCCAAGTCTAACAAGGCACGTTCAATCCAGTAGTCTCCAATGATACATGAGACGGTGGGACTACCGGGATCTTTGAATTTTGGGGGGGTCTTTTGAGTGAGGATGGCACTAACTTGCTCAGTTAAGAAGGCCTTTTGCTGCACATTATATTTACGTTTTGTTGTGCATAGGTCTTTTAGAAACTTGGCATAAGAGGGGATTTGTTTGATGGAGTCAAGCAAAGGGATATTGATCTTGACTTGTCTGAAAATCTCTAGAATATCTTGAGAGTTTGGGAGAGATTTTGGGGCAACCAATCTCGAAGGGAATGGTGCTACGGGCTTGTAAATGCGTTCCGGTTGTTGTGGAGCTAAGTTAAATCCATTTTCATCCTCAGAATTTACCGAATCATTAGGCTCATTGGCCTTCACCGGAATAGTCTTGTCAATTTGTTTACCACTTCTAAGGGTGGTAATGGATTTAGCTTGCTCCATGTTTTGGTTGGAAGGATTAGGGATGCTCACTTCATGTACTTGCTTTGGATTGGGCTGAGGTTGGGCCGGAAAGGTCCCTTCCCTAGCATTCAAACGTCCCTTAATCTCATCAACCGAGACTTTCAGCTCTCGGAACATTTGCTAATTCGATTCATTTATTTGCGCTTGCCCTTGCATAAACATTTTCAAGGTATCCTCCAATGAGAATTGAGGTGGGGCCATATTTTGCATGGGTGGCCCTCTTTGGGAGTTGGTAGGATTGCCCGTAGGAGCATTCTTCCAACTGAAATTTGGGTGGTTCTTCCAACTCTCATTGTACGTATTACCTACCGGTCCATTGAAGGGCAGTTGATAACCATATGTGGCATTGGCTGTCTCTTGTAGCACTTCCTTAAATGCAGGAATTGTGGGACAATCTTGCGTAGCGTGTAAGTCGGTGAGGCAAATCCCACATGTGGTTTCAACAGCTTCCTTGGACTTGGGAACTCCACTTTTGCTAAGTTCCATGGCCTCAACCTTCCTTGTGAGGTTGGCTATCCTTGCATTCACATCATCTTCCTCTTTAAGGACATATATCCCTCCTTTCTCTTGAGTGGGCTTGGGGTTCTTGGGTTTATCCGAGGTATCCCAAGATTGGGCGTTTTCAGCCAACATGTCCAAGTAACTCCAAGCATCATCTGGATTTTTACTCATAAACTCGCCATTGCACATCATTTCCACAAATTAGCGCATATTGGAACTTAATCCATCATTGAAAAAATTTATAACTCGCCAACTCTCATAGCCATGATGTGGGCAAGCAAGCAGGAGTTCCTTAAATCTTTCCCAACATTGAAAGAATGATTCACCCTCTTTAGCTGAGAAATTCATTATGGCCCTTCGAAGAGTGTTTGTTTTATGAGCCGGGAAGAACTTTTTCAGGAATTCCCGGTTCATCTCAACCCATGACCCAATCGAATGTGGTCTAAGAGAGTGAAGCCAATCTTTGGCTCTTTCTTTCAAAGTGAAGGGAAAAAGTTTAAGTCTGATTGTATCCTCAGAAACATTGGGATAATGCAAGGTGGCCAACACTTCTTTGAATTCTTGCAAGTGTAAGTATGGGCGGTCAGAGTCTAGCCCATGGAATTTAGGTAAAAGTTGAATTACACCCGGTTTTATGTCAAGGGTCCCACCGTTTACTGGTAGAACTATGCAAGAAGGTGTAATTGCACGGGCAGGTTGTAGGTAATCCCGTAGTGATCTCATTGGAGGAACATTATGTACCTCATTCTCTCCTACTCCTTCCTGATTTGCGTTTGTAGTTGGAGTAGGGGAGGGAGGATTCCTTAAAGGTGTTTGATCCATACTCCCCAAACTTTCACAATGCTCTTGATAATTCCGAACTCGTCTATGGACTGACAATGGTCCAACTAAACCAACTTCAGATTGGAGACGATTTGAGTGATTACGTTCCCAACGGGACATAAACCACTCAACCAGAAACTGAAACTAATCCTATCATAAAAATCTGAAATCTGAGAGTAATCTAAAAAAAACTAAAAAGACTAAGTTAGAAAAATATCACCTGATGCGCTTGAACTAAAGAAGAATTCCTACAAAACAGAAAGAATTAGTTAGTTCTAAGAAAATCAGGAAGCCTATCTATTTCTACTTCTACAGCCACTGAATTATTTGAAAACCGTTATCTAATCTCCCCGGCAGCGGCGCCAAAAACTTGTTCGCTCGCCTCAAGTGTAAGGCTGCGATGTAGTAATAAAACTAGGTAAGACCGAGGTCGATCCACAGGGAAATAGTAAAAGCTACCAAATCACTCCAGCAACTCAGTTTTTAAAAGAAATCAGATTTAATTGAATGTTTACTTAAAACAGGAACTTAATGGAAAATCAGAGATAATAAATACTAAGGCTTTCAAGGATCCACTTGTAGCAATCCTATGCCAATTCAGTCAATCCAAGTAGAAAACACAACTAGAATTGAAGTCCTATCTCTCATCTAGTTGGAAAATAAAGCATTCACACACATCCCATCACATTCAAGTTGAACTTCCAAGTTCTAGTTCCATCCAATCAATACAAAACTCAAAACTATAGCCTGCGGAGTAACAGCCATGCCTCTGGACTATGGCCTGCTCAAGGATTACTATAATCCAAATTTAGATAAACAAACATGATAATCTCAGAGAATTAAAAGGAATTCATGTCCAGAGCACATAAACTCAGATAAGACGTCTCAAACTACCACTTTTTGGAACTAAATCATGTAAAAATCCAAACTTGAATGTAAATTACTTGAATTAAATTGAAACCAACATAGAATTAGCTACAGGCTTCACCTCTAAGCCTTAGCTGAGAGGTTTTAGTCGAGCATAGTCATGCTACAACTAAAAACTCTGAAATAAAGCATAAAAACAGAAAAACCTGAATAGGAGAGTTGCAGCCACTCCACGATCGCCTTCGCTTTCCAAACCCACGTTCCTTAGACTCTCTGATAACCTAGGAAGAGCCCCTAGGTGTCCTTTTATAGCAAACAATCTCCCTTGCGTCGAATTCTGCGAAAGGCTACGCATTGCGTAATGTTTTTCGGAGTCCTGATTTAGAAAGGACTGATCTTACGCAGAGCCGACCGGTCACGACCGGTCGGACTGATGTTTTACACCTTCCAGAGAGCACCGCCGACCGGTCATGACCGGTCGGAGTGGACTGTCCATTCATCAGCAAGTGTGGCCGACCGGTCATGACCGGTCGGAGTGGACTGTCCATTCATCAGCAAGTGTGGCCGACCGGTCATGACCGGTCGGACCAACTTGAATATGTTCCAGCATATACAGCCGACCGGTCGTGACCGGTCAGCCTTCTCTGTTCATCTCCCAGTGTGCATGGCCGACCGGTCAAGACCGGTCGGCCTTTCTTCTCTTTGATCAGCCTTCATGGCCGACCGGTCATGACCGGTCGGCCTTCTTCCATTTGCTTCTTTTTCTCTTCTTTTTCTCCTTTTTCTTCTTCTCTCTCTTCTCTTTGCTTTCTTCTTTCTTTGGTCTTCTTTCATCCTTCATCCAAAAGTTCCAAATGTATTCTTTTGGCTCGTAATTGAATGAAGTCCACTCTCATCCCTGTAATTACAAAACACATGTTAGGTGGGCCTTTAAACCATGAAAATCATGCAAACCTTGTCGTGTAATGGGCAATGCAATGTATAAATTGGAGGTTCAACAGGGCCACCTATTAGCGCCTAGTCAATAAAATGTTTGCCGTACAAATTGATAGGAATATGGAGGTTTACGTCGATGACATGCTCGTAAAAAGGATCGTGGCCAATGATCATCTCGCGGATCTCTAAGAAGCTTTTGATTTGATGAGGAAATATCAGATGAAGTTAAATCTAGAAAATATGCTTTTGGGGTATCCGTTGGAAAATTTCTCGGGTTCATGGTTGGTTAACGAGGGATTGAAGCAAACCTTGAAAAGATTAAGGCCTTGGTTGAAATGCAATCTCCATCGACTCTCAAAGAAGTTCAATGATTAGCTGGTCAAATCGCATCGTTAAATAGGTTTATTTCGCGTGACTCCGATAAGTGCCTTCCCTTTTTAAGCCCCTACGTACAACTGCAAAAACCAACTGGGTGTGGACTCAACAATGTGAGGAGGCATTTCAACAACTGAAGCAGTATATGAGCACGCCTCATATATTATCCAAGCATGTTCTGCATGAGCATCTTTTTCTTTATTTATCTGTATCTTCCATGGCCGTTAGCGTTGCTTTAATAAGAGAAGACTCTAAGATATAGAGGCCCGTTTATTATATTAGTCGAGTAATGATAGATGCTGAAACTCGATACTCCGACATGGAAAAACTTGCTCTAACTTTAGTAACTGCGGCTCGTAAACTACGGCCTTATTTTCAAGCCCATCCTATAATAGTTCCTACGAATCATCCTTTAAAGCAAGTCCTTCAAAAGCCCGAAGTATTTGGACGATTAACTAAATGGGCGATCGAGCTTGGGGAACACGATATTACCTTATGCTCGCGAACCACCATAAAAGCTTAAGCCGTGGCCGATTTCATTGCCAAATTCACATATTCAACCCCCACTGCTCCTATCTCTAGTAATGATCCAATGACCAGTGAGCAACCAACCTGGTCGCTGTACGTAGATGGATCATCATGCTCCTCTGGTAGGGGAGCTGGTTTGATCCTGATAGCTCCCGACGGGTCACAATTCCAATATGCTTTGCACTTCGACTTTCATGCCTCTAATAATGAAGCAGAATATGAAGCCTTAATCGTCGGTCTCGAAATAGCAAATATGCTCATGATAACGAATCTACTTATTCACAACGATTCTCAACTGGTCATCAATCAAGTACTTAATGAATTCGAGTCGAAAGAAGACCGAATGGCTTTGTACAAGTCATGAGTACTCATCCTGCTCGTAAAATTGAGCAAATATGAGGTAACTCATATTCCTCGCGAGGAAAATAAGCTCGTAGATTCTCTAGCAAAATTGGCTTCCGCTTCGGAGTCTAATCTGACACGAGTCATCCCTATTGAGCGCCTCTCTACTCTGAGTATTGATTAAATCACTCCAAAGCTAGTCGCTACATTACAGTTATCTCTGTGTTGGATGGATCCCATCATCCTTTACCTCCAGAGCAGACAACTTCCTGATGATAAAAAATCCGCGCGACGAATTCACTACAGTGCTGCCAGGTACGTCTTACAAAATGGAAATTTGTTACGTAAAAGTTTTACTTTACCGTATCTAAGGTATTTCTATCCAGAAGAAGCACGCTTTGTTCTAGATGAAATACACCAGGGGGCATGTGGTAATCATCCTAATGGACGATCTTTGGCATATAAAGCAATAAGGTAAGGGTATTATTGTCCCACTGTGAAGGCAGATACGATCAAATTCTCTAAGAAATGTGATAAATGTCAACGATATTCTCCAGTCCCTCATGTGCCATTTGAGCAAATGACACCGATGGGCAGCCCTTAGCCTTTTACTCAATGGAGAGTAGATATAATCGGACCACTACCTACCGAGAAAGGCTAGAACAGGTTCGCGATTGTAGCAGTCAATTACTTCACCAAATGTGTTAAGGCGGAACCTTTGACTACCATCACCGAAAAACAAACTACTAGATTCATATGGAGGAACATTATATGCCGTTATAGGCTCCCCCATACCATAATTTTCGACAACGGAAGATAGTTCGATAACACCGCATTCTCTGAGTTTTACGAGAAATGGAAGATACGTAATATTCGAACTTCCCCATACCATCCTCAGGCTAACGAACAGGTGGAGGCAGTTAAAAAAATCATCAAGCACCACTTGAAGACCAGGCTTGATGAATGCAAGGGTATGTAGTCAGAACTCCTACCAGAAGTTTTATGGGCTTACTGGATGACAACTCGCGATTCTACAGGAGAAACGCCCTTCTCACTGGCATTCGGCACCGAAGCGGTCATCCTAGTAAAAGTCGAGATACCTACCCATCGAGTGGAAGACTACGAACTAGCCCGTAATGAGGAAAGTTTAAAACTTCACCTTTATCTCCTAGAAAAAAATGGATATAACTCATCTTCAAGCAATTGCTTATCAACAATGAATAGCTCGTTATCACAATTCGAAGGTTAAAACCAGAGCTTTTCAGCTCGGCGATTTGGTTCTTAGGCAAAACATCGGAACGACCACTCGGTCACTGGATCCTAACTGGGAAGACCCATATTGAGTCATCAAAGTTGTTCAACCAGGGACTTACTATTTTGAAGACATGCGAGGAAGACCCTTGCGTCGCCCTTGGCACGTGGAGCATTTACTTCGGTATTTCCCATAAAGTAATGTAAATGCCAGACCATATCCGAATAAAGATAGTCCCTTTTAATCTCAGCTAATCAGCTGCAAGATCTATACACTTGGTCGTTATCCCACTTGTTGGACCCGAATAGCCCTGAAGAGAATATAAACATTCTCTTGACTAAGTATTCTGCTCTCAGCAGAGCCAAAGACTCAATTGATAGGTTAGCCTATCTCCAAGCGGACACGGTCACTAAGACCTCCCTAATTGAGCCCGATTCATTTTCATGAGTTGAGCGAAAGCATCTAACGATTATGAATTCATTCCCATAAATCAAAAGAAGAGATAACAGAACATCTTTTTCATTTAATAACCATTTGTATTATAAAAAAAAAGGGGAAGATACATCTGTTTCAAATTAGGAAAAGAGAAGGAAAAGGAAGAAGGAGCAGCTTGTAGTTGCTTATTCGTCGCTTGGAGGAGATGCTCATCTCTCTGCCTCAGGTCCCGCCTCAGGAACCCTTGCAGCTTCAGTAGCCTTCATGACTTCATTTTCAGCCGCTGCCCTTTCTTCAGCGGCGACGACAGCAATAATGTTATCGAATTCCTCCATGTTGAATGACGGAGAAATTCGTTGCATAACTCTGACCGTGAAATCGCGACTAGTGACATATGCTTCATACCGCTCGTCTTCATAGAGCTGTGAAGTCCGGAACTCCAGAATTGCGTGAGGACCTTCTTCGGACACCATCTTGATGTATGATGTCCTCTCTTCGTCCCAGTGGATGGAGTCATGCTTCAACTGAGCCAAGGCTTTCTTCTCCTTCTCCAAGCCTTCAACGGCCTCCTTGAGGCGCGCTTTGTATTCCCCAAGCTGCTCCTCGAGAGAGATCTTCCCCTTCTCGGTCTTCTCCTTTATTTCTGAAAGTCTCGCAAAGTTAAGATCCAATGATTGATACCGTTCAGTTAATGCCTGGATCTTGCTAATGAGGATCTTCTTCTCCTCATTCAATTTGACGATCAGAGCCTCGTGGGACTTTATTAGTCGATCCCTCCCCCGGATCTCACCTTCCATCGCCAGTCTCTTCTCCTCTCCTTCATCGATAATGCGGCGAGCAACATCGATGTCTCGTCTCGTCCGCAAAGTGAGGTCCAAACCCTGCTAGAGAATAAAGAAAATCGTTATTAAAGGTATAAATTCTTTGAACAACACAACAGAAACGACAACGTGTTTTATGCTTACCGATATCTGTGGAGAGACTCTCTGGACTAGGTTTCGAGAGAGCCCCGAAGGAGCTGGGGGTAATGTTCTAAAAAATGAACTTGCATATCAGATGCAAGTGAGCCGAAATGGTGTAGACTCCAGTCCCCAAATGGTGGACTACAACCATTTCAGAAGTGCTCGCCTCGCGAGCAGCAGAAGGTTCCCGAGCATGAGCTAACTCCAGAGCAGGAGCCAACTCGTGAGCTACGGTAGGCTCGCGACCCTCCTCACCCGAAGGGTGACTCGGCCCCACATCATCGCCTCTTGAGGAGTTATCTATTATATTAATTACCGGCTAGTCACGAGGACCAGCCGAATGGGTCGCTGCCGTTTCCGCTTGGGGAGGATCGTGCGGCCGCAAGCTGCGAGCAGGTTCATCTGCTCGTACACGCGGGCTGGAGGGACCAGCCACTGTCTTCTTCTGCCTTTTTGAAGCAGCGCCTTTTAGACGGGGCAGCACTCCCAGTGCTCCTCTTTTGTCTCCCACGTTCACCATCACTTCCTCCTGGGAGATAAGTCTAGAAGCAGCTAAACAGGGGAGTGAGAGGGTGACGTTGACGTTTCGATCGTCCTCGAAAGCTTGAAGATATTAACAATTTTTTCGTTGAGCTCCCCTCACAAGTTGGGCCTCTGCCCAGTAGGAACACCTACAAGATATGAAAAAGATCAAGTCAGTCAGTAACAAAGATGAAATCCTGCTTATTTTTTCATGGAGGAGTAAAAATCAACCCACCTTTGCAAAAGAAGCGGCTGACTTTATGTCCTCTAGGGTTGGATCCCACATCAGACTCCCAGTTACCAGAGTCGTAAAACCATTCCCTCCTACATCGGGGATAATTTGAAGTGGGATTCCCCATAATAAAGTTCTCCCGATTCCAGAAACAGAGATAGTACCAACCCTAACTGAACAGGGCCTTTTCAGTTGGTACATCCTCAGAAACTCATCAGCAGTCAAGTCTCCATTTCCTGCTTGCTTCAAGAGAACATAGGCACTCAACACAACCCTCCAGCCATTTACTATAAGCTAGCTAGGGGCAATCTTGTAGATGCGGAGAACGTTTCAGATGAAAGGATGGAGGGGGAGACGTACACCAAGTCAAAAAAAGTATTCGTATATGGCGACACATCCCGGCGGTGGAGAACTGCGGTTTCTCCTACTCTAGGTAGTCTGAGAATGATGGAATTAGGAATCCGATATCTTTCCCGTAAACCAGAAAGTTGTTCCTCCGTCATTATCGAAGGATAACCAGAGGCAGAATACCTCCCCGTCGGCACTCTCGCATTGTTTGATTGAGAAGAATCCGGGGTATCGTCTCCCAGAGGAACTATCTCATTATCAGAATCCCACGCCATAGAAAGAAGATAGAAGAAAAGCAGGAGAGAAGAAAAAATACCTCAGCAAAGAGGTTACGCCAAGAAACAAATGGAAAAAGAAAGAGGGAATTTTTTAATATCTCCAGCAAACTTCAAAATGAAGAAATTGAAATTACGTCGGGTAGTCTAACACGACGCGCTACTGTTTACTCGCCTCAAGTGCAAGGTTGCGATGTAGTAATAATTCTCGGTAAGACCGAGGTCGATCACAGGGAATTAGAAAAAAATTTGAAACTATTCCAGCAACTTGGATTAAAACAATTTGGAGATTTAATTAAGAAATCTAACTCGAAACACTAACTTAAGAAAAATCAGTATTTAAAGGAACTAAGGCTTTCAAGGATCCACTTGTAGCAATCCCATATCAATCCAATCAATCCAAGCATAAAACACAAGTAGATTTGAAGTTCTATCTCTCATCTAGTTGGAAGATAAATCATTGAAACACATTCAATCCCACTTAAGTTGAACTTCCAAGTTCTAGTCCCATCACATAGCATTCAAAATCATAGCGTTCGGAGTAACAACCATGCCTATGGACTATAGCATACTCAAGGGTTACCATAATTCGAATCTAATCAAACAAAACATGATAATCTCAGAGAATTGCAAGGAATCCATGTCCAGAGCACACGAACTCTCATAAAAGTTCTAAAATTATCAACTTTATATGAACTAGAATATTCAAAATTCAAACTTAAAGTGAAAGTACTTGAATCAAACTGAATTAAATATGAAATTAGCTACAAGCTTCACCTCTCAGCCCTAGCTGAGAGATTCTAGTCGAGCATTGTCATACTACAACTAGAACTCAATGAAAAAAAACTAAAAAGCATAAAAACCCGGATTCAGGAGAGTTGCAGATGCTCCACAACGGCTCTCTTCACCTCCCACAAAGTTCCTCAGCTTTTATGATGCCTTAGGAAGAGACACTAGGTGTCCTTTTATAGTGGGGAGGCTCTACCACCTCAGAAACTTCCAGAAGTGCATAGCACTTACGCACTTGCGCACAAAAATCGGAGCTTCAAATAGAAACTTGCTATTTAAGCATGGCCGACCTGTCTTGACTGGTCGGACCTATCTGGTCCTTCATCCAGAGAGTATACAGAGAAGGGAAGTGGGTGGCCGACCTGTTGGCCGACCGATCAAGACCAGTAAGGCCTATCTGGACCTTAGTCCAGTGAGTTTTCAAGGTGGGCAGCGAGGTGGCCGACCGGTCAGGACCAGTCGTGGCTCCCTTGGCCGACCGGTTATGATCGGTCGGACCTCTATTTTTCCACAATATCTTTCTTTCTCTCTTTACTTCTTTCCTTGCTTTCTTCTTTGTTCATTGGCCCACCTTAGGTCTTCATCCAAGGGCTCTAAATGGATCTTTTTGGTCACTAATTGGGCAAAATCGCTCTCATTCCTACAATCACAAAACAAGCATTAGATGGGTCTTTTAAACATGCAAACTATGCATATAATGTGTTGTAATGGGATAGATTATGTATAAATTGGATGCTCAGCACACCCCCTAACCAGCATTTTGCTAGTCCCGAGCAAAACATGCATAAAACAAGTTCAATTTTTCAAAATCCAACTCTCCTTCAGAAACTATATTTCTATTCATTCCAAGATATACAAGTGCAAAAATTAGAGAAACTAGGTAATAGAAGTTGAAATCTTAAACTCTCAAAACATAATAAGTGTTCATATAGAATTCCCTCCGATTGATTGATAAATAAAACTTGAACAAATTCAACCTAGTGTGCATAGTGAAAGTTCATCTCATGAGTTTTCAGGATTATCTTCTTCATAGATCAACTAAACTATGGATCTAAAGGTGTACAGATCAACAACAAGCCTATGACAGGAATTTACCTTACCGTCCTTCCGATGGCTTTCACACTATGTCCCGTTTCCGGCTTTGGTTACGGGTAGACCATCCCCTGGTTGTTAATAGGTAGCCCTTTTCAGAATTTTCCACCATATTCTCTATTATTCCCATGTTTTCATCATTCCTTTCCTTTGTTTTTTTTTCATATTAGATAGGATTTTTAGAAATGCATATCTTTCATTATTTTTTCATGGATAAGGATGGACAAAGTACCCCAGCTTAGTTCCTCAACACCTTAAATCTAAGCTTAGCCAATCCACAAATCTACATAATCCCTTCAAACCATGAGAATTGTCTAATGTGAACTAGACTCAAAAGTGTTCAAAGCTTTCTACCGATCAATTCAATGGGGAAATTCATAGAGAAAACTATTATATGGAAGATAATTCAATGATTTCAAAATCAATCACTTTATCTATCTTTTTTTCATAATTGCATCATCCCAAATGCATAGAAATAAGGTTTACCCAAAGAGTTTTGAATTTTCAGAAAAATTGAAAAATTTTCAACATATAATGCTCGAAATGTTACAAAACACTAGATTCATGTAGGAATCTCACCCCCAACCAAATATTGCATTGTCCTCAATGTAAAAGATGTGCAATGAGCAATAATATGAGAGCAATGATAAAAATAAAGGATAGTGAGAACGAGATCACCTGAGAGAGTTGATCATGGAAGTCTACAACTCCGACAACTAAATCTACTAAAGCAAATAGAGCTAAAACAAAAAACAAACTAGACCTAATCCTACTTAAAGCAATAAAAAAACCTAAGTTATCATTTTAAAAAGAGAATCTCCATCAGACTAGGAGATTAATCAGTATTATATCATCCAAAAGGACAAAGTTGAGCAGGATCATCAAGTGGTGTAACAAATTTTTCAATAGAACTATCCACCATCCTGTTTTAGAAAGTACATTGGTGACATTAATCATTCTAACCCATTGAAAATCCTGCTGAAAGGTTTCATCAGGTTCGTCAATAAAATTGTCACATGTACTAGGAAAGGAGAATTGCATTAGTTGGAAATTATTGAAGATGGATCTCCTTTCCTTCTTGTCTGGGCAAAAATCATTCAAGTATGGGTCATCCCAAAGGTGGTGTTCATCATTTTGAACAAACCAAAGAGATGTGGAGACTTGTATTTCTTCTTCATAAGTCGTTATGGTCTCCACAAAATCAGATTTCACTGGTGCTTCCACAACTAATTTTTCAGTTTGGCAATCTATGGAGGTAAGCTTTTTATACACTGGATGGGTCTCCCTCAAGGCGTGTACGATGTCTTGAATCATGGGATCATCCCAATCTTCAAAGTAAGTCAGACACTCCTCTAGAGTATAGGAGACCTCATAGGGGAAAGTTTTCAGATTTAGATTTTTTATGTCTTCCTCCTTTTGTGTAGGTTTGATTGGGAACTTAACCTCCACGCTTTCAGATTTTGGCCTCTCCGTAGTCAAATCAAGCACCAATTCTTCCAAATCCTGCATAATAAATGTGTTTAACTCAGAAATTGGTGTCTTGTCAAATAAATTTTAAAAAATTGGCACTTCCAAGGCCTCATTAACAATCAAATAAGTTTCATTCTTGGAGTGTGCCATGCACGTCTCCAATCTTCTAAGTAGATCATGTTGGAAAAACTCCCCATCTTCCATGGATTCTATCATGTTTACCTCATGGGGGCCATCATTGGCATCCTAATCCTCAAAAGGATCGAAGCTAACAACATCTAGAAGATCAAAATTCTGATTTAAAGCGAACTCCTCTTCCACGATTAATTCAATCATATCAACCTCATGGACATCATCATCATCCCTATGCCTTTTGCCCAAGTGAAACACATTCACCTCCAATGTCATATTCCCAAAGGACATTTGTATCACCCCATTCCAGCAATTTATGATTGCGTTTGATGTAGCAAGGAATGGGCGGCCAAGAATTACCGGTATTTGAGTGCTAGTATCCGTAACCGATTGTGTGTCCAAGACAATAAAATCCACTGGATAGTAGAATTTGTCGACTTGGACCAATACATCCTCAACTATCCCTCTCGGTACATGGATGGATCTATCAACGAGTTGCAATGTAGTTTTGGTGGGTTTTAATTCACCAAGACCCAATTGCTCGTATACCGAGTACGGTATCAAGTTTACGCTTGCCCCCAAGTCTAGCAATGCACGCTCAATCCGGTAGTCACCAATGATGCATGAAATTGTGGGACTACTGGGATCCTTGAATTTTTTTTTTTTTTTTTTTTTTTTGGAGGGGGGGGGGGGGGGGTCTTTTGAGTGAGAATGGCACTCACTTGCTCATTTAAAAAGGCCTTTTGTTGCACATTATATTTGCATTTGGTTATGCATAGGTCCTTTAGAAATTTGGCATAAGAGGGGATTTGTTTAATGGCATCAAGCAATGGAATGTTGATCTTGACTTGTCTGAAAATCTCTAAAATATCATGAGAGTTTGGGAGAGATTTTGGAGTAACCAATCTCGAAGGGAATGGTGCTACGGGCATGTAAACGCATTCCATTTCTTGTGGGACTGAGTTAGATTCGTCCTCATCCTCAGAATTTACCGAAACATTAGGCTTGTCGGCCTTCACCGGAATAGATTTTTCAATTTGCTTAACACTTCTAAGAGTGGTGACGGATTTGGCTTGCTCCATATGTTGGTTGGGGAGATTAGGGATGCTTACTTCATGTACTTGCTTTGGATTGGGCTAAGGTTGGGTCGGAAAAGTCCCTTCCCTAGCATTCAAGCGTCCCTTAATCTCATCAACCGAAACTTTAAGCTCTTGGAACATTTGCTGATTCGTTTGATTTTTTTGCGTTTGTCCTTGCATGAATGCCTTTAGAGTATCTTCCATTGAGAATTGAGGTGGGGCCATGTTTTGCATGGGTGGCCCTCCTTGAGAGTTGGTAGGATTTCCCGTGGGATTATTCTTCCAACTGAAATTTGGGTGGTTCTTCCAAGTAGAGTTATACATGTTCCCCACCGGTCCATTGAAAGGCCGTTGATAACCATATGTGGCATTTACGTGTTCTTGTAACACCTCTTGAAACGTAGGAATTGTAGGACAATCTTGCATAGCATGTATATTAGTGGAACAAATTCCACACATGTTCTCAATAGCTTCATTGGACTTTGAAACTCCACTCTTACTAAGCTTCATGGCCTCGATCTTCCTTGTGAGGCTGGCTATCTTTGCATTCACATCATCTTCTTCTTTAAGAATATAGATGCCTCTTTTTTCCTTTTGTTGAGGAAGCTTAAGATTACTAGATTTTTCCGAGGTATCCCATGATTGGGCATTTTCGGCTAACATATCCAGGTAACTCCAAGCTTCATCTGGATTTTTACTCATAAACTCGCCGTTGCACATCATCTCTACGAATTGGCGCATGTTGGAACTTAATCCATCATTGAAGAAGTTTATGATTCGCCAACTTTCGTAACCATGATGTGGGCAAGCGAGTAGGAGATCCTTAAACATTTCCCAACATTGGAAGAAAAACTCATGTTATTTAACTAAAAAGTTCATTATGGCTCTTCGAAGGGTGTTTGTTTTAGAGCCGGGAAGAACTTTTTCAAGAACTCCCGGGTCATCTCGTTCCATGACCCTATCGAATGTGGTCTAAGAGGTGAAGCCAAGTCTTGGCTCTTTCTTTCAATGAAAAAGGAAAAAGTTTGAGTTTTATAGCATCTTCTGAAACATTAGTGTATTGCAAAGTAGCTACCACTTCTTCAAATTCCTTTAAGTGTAAATATGAGCTTTCAGAGTGTGGCCCATAGAACTTTGGTAAAAGTTGAATCACACCCAGCTTTCTATCAATATTTCCCTCGATTGGTGGTAAGACCACGCACAAGGGTGTAGTTGTACGGGCCGGTTGTAGGTGGTCCCGTAATGATCTCATTGGAGGAACATTGTGTACCTCATTCTCTTCTACTCCCTCTTGATTTACGTTTGTAGTTGGAGTAGGGGGAGAGGATTCCTTAAAGGTGTTTGATCCATACTCCCCAAACTATCACAATACTCTTGGTATTTTTGGACTCGTCTATGGACTGATAATGGTCCAACTAGACCACCTTCGGATTGGAGACGATTGGTGTGGTCACATTCCTAACGGGACATAAACCACACAACTAAGAACTAAACTAATCCTAAGTCTTAAAACAGAAATGAACAAAAATAAAAAAATTGAAAATCTGTAAAAAGCACTAAGTTAGAAGGATATTACTCGATTTGTTTGAATTAGAGAAGAAGTCCTACAAAATAAAATAATTTGTTAGTCCTAGGAAATCAGAAAAACCTATCTACTTCTACCTCTACAACCACTAAAACAATCTAGAACCGTTATCTAAATTCCCCAGCAATGGCACCAAAAACTTATTCGCTCTCCTCAAGTGCAAGGCTGCGATGTAGTAATAATTCTCAATAAGACCGAGGTCGATCCACAGTGAATTAGAAAAAAAATTCGAAACTATTCCAGCAACTTGGATTAAAACAATTTAGAGATTCAATTAAGAAATCTAACTCGAAACAGTAACTTAAGAAAAATTAGTATTTAAAGAAACTAAGGCTTTCAAGGATCCACTTGTAGCAATCCCATATTAATCCAAGCATAAAACACAAATAGATTTGAAGTTCCATCTCTCATCTAGTTGGAAAATAAATCATTGAAACACATTCAATCCCACTTAAGTTGAACTTCCAAGTTCTAGTCCCATCACATAGCATTCAAAATCATAGCCTTTGGAGTAACAGCCATGCCTATGAACTATGGCATCCTTAAGGGTTACCATAATTCGAATCTAATCAAGTAAAACATTATAATCTCAGAGAATTGCAAGGAATCCATGTCCGGAGCACATGAACTCTCATAAAACTTCTAAAATTATCAACTTTATATGAACTAGAATATTCAAAATTCAAACTTAAAGTGAAAATACTTGAATCAAACTGAATTAAACATGAAATTAGCTACAAGCTTCACCTCTCAGCCCTAGCTGAGAGATTCTAGCCGAGCATTGTCATATTACAACTAGAACTCAATGAAAAAAATTAAAAAGCATAAAAACTCGGATTCAGGAGAGTTGCAGATGCTCCATGACGACTCTCTTCACCTCCCACAAAGTTCCTCAGCTTCTATGATGCCCTAGGAAGAGACCCTAGGTATCCTTTTATAGTGGGGAGGCTCTACCGCCTCAGAAACTTCCAGAAGTGCGTAGCACTTACTCACTTGAGCATAAAAATTGGAGCTTCAAATAGAAACTTGCTGTTTACGCATAGCCGATCGGTCGTGACCAGTCGGACTGGGCTGGCCGACCAGTCTTGACCGGTCGGACCTATCTGGTCCTTCATCCAGAGAGTGTACAAAGAAGGGAAGTGGGTGGCCGACCAGTTGGTCGACCGGTCAAGACCGGTCGGGCCTATCTGGACCTTAGTCCAGTGAGTTTTCAAGGTGGGCAGCGGGGTGGCCAACCGGTCAGGACCGGTCGTGGCTCCCTTGGCCAACCGGTCATGACCGGTCGGACCTCTGTTTTTCCACAATTTCTTTTTTCTCTCTTTACTTCTTTCCTTACTTTCTTCTTTGTTCTTTGGCCCACCTTAGGTCTTCATCCAAGGGCTCTAAATGGATCTTTTTGGTCACCAATTGGGTGAAGTCGCTCTCATTCCTACAATCACAAAACAAGCATTAGATGGGTCTTTTAAACATGCAAACCATGCATATAATGTGATGTAATGGGCTAGATTATGTATAAATTGGAGGCTCAACAGCTACACATACGCGTGCGGAAGCTTAAGAAGCAACTAGAATTATGACTAAGTCCTAAAGGGGGGGTGATTAGGACCTTTAAAAATCTTTTTGCCTACTTAACAGATTTAGCAAATTAAACTAAATAAGCGATTAACACTTTGGCTTCCAAGCCTTAGTGGGTCCAATCAATAGACTAGCATATAATAAAAGCAATTAACATCCTAGTCTAAGTAAGCATAGATTAATAAATGATTAACCTAATGAAGAACCTAATCTATGCAACTCAAGTAGACTTAAATGAGGATGGATCAATTAAGCTCAAGTCTACTCAAGGAGTGAAAGTACATCTTGTGTGTGTGGATGTGCCTATCAAGTGTTTTGCATACATTCCTAACTAAACATTCATAATTAACCAATTAAACAAAATGCATAAAGAGAAATGTGCTCAAGTACAATCACAAACACAAGCATGTATAGTGGTTCGACTACTTGTCCACTCCACTCTCGGTTTAAGTACTCAACCCCTTTGAGCACACTAGCATTCACTGGAGAGTTTAAATCTGGTTCTTCCCAACCAAGGTGTTTTAACTCGGATCCACCCAACCGGGAGTTTACAGGTTCTTCCCAACCTACTGTTCACACCCGTGTTGGTGGCTCCCCTTAGAGGCTTTGTTTAGGCCCGACAAACGTGCCAAGGAACTGCAAACGTCCCTGAATTTAGGCCCGACAAACGAGTCAAGGAGTGCCAAACAACCCCTAGTCTTTAGGCCGACAAATAGGCCAAAGAACCGCTAACGTCCCTAGACTTTAGGCCGATAAACATGCTAAGGATCGGCAAACGACCCTAATTCGAGTTTGTCAAACAAACTCTACACTTAACTCCCACAGGAAATTAAGTGGATGGACTCCTAACAAAGACAACCTTACTTGTCGGATTGAGCCCCTTTATAGCGCCGCTATGGCTTGCTTCTTCTTGCTCTCCCGTGCTTGAATCATCTCCCCTTGTGCTCCCCCAATCATTGATGCCACTACTTTGCTAAGGCTTTAGCTCCAAGATCAGCTACCTTGCATGTGATGCTCCATTGGAGATGCCCAATGTGCTAGGGAATGGTGAATCCTCCACAAATGGTAGGAAATGTGTTTCTTAGAGGAATACACCTATTTGGACTCCTAGATGGTGTTTAGACAAGGGATTTAACTATGATCAAGGTGTCTAAAACCTTAGGAATCAAGAGGGAACAAGTCCATTCTCAATATGTCATTGAATGGCCTAAGCTTGTGATAAAAACACAAGGAGAATGACTTATTATGGGTTTGGAATAGAGCCCTAATGGTCTTTAGCAATGGTGGCTTCTATCTCCTCAAAATCCCCTCTCTTAACCATAAAATCGAATCCCCCGCTTTTATAAAGTTTCTCCCAAAGGTCAAATAATGGGCAGATTCGCACAGGGTAGGGCGCCCAGAATCCGGTCCAATTTAAAAATTTTGTCGCTTGACATATTTGTAGTTGGTCGGGCTCCCAGACAAGGTGTCGTCGGGCGCCCGATGACCATACTTTCACTGGTCGGGCGCCCGGTGGTCACTTTGGTCGGGCGTTCGATATTCAGTCCAGAATGGGTGTTGTGCTGCTGAACATTTTTTGCACTGGTCGAGTGCCCGGTCAGATTGCGGTCAGGCGCCCGATGACCATCTGGTTTTCTAGCCAACTTACTGGATTCTTCTAAGGTCGAGCCCCCGGTGGACACTGGGTCGGGCGCTCGGCCAAGCATGATTTTCTGTTGTTTTGCAGCAGATCATGCAACCTCTTGGCTGTTCTTTTGGTAGTCTTTTGGAACACCTAAGGCTAATCTAAGATGACTAAGGGTATGCCTATTGGGTCATGGTCATCTAGATGTTTATGGTTTTAGGTAGGTACTAGGTTAAAGCTCACTAAGGCATCATTTTTACCTGTTTCTTCTTTCTTGATGCAGTTGGTCCGTCTTGAGTCTTCGGTCTTCATCTTCATTAAGCTCAACCAACACTAGACTCACTGACCTAAGTAATTGACAAACAAGGTGCACTAGTATGCCACAGAAAGGTGCATTAACAGAAACCTCTGCAGACTCCAATATTTATAGGTAATCATTTCATCCGGATTTAGGTGACATGCAATGACCCTTCATTCGGCACGACAGTTGAACGGGCACGAGCATTAACTCTTGGGACGCGTGGCGGGCACCGCTTCATTTCTCTTAGCCGAGCAGCTACGAAAAGTAGGCGCCCATAAATGCATGCTCAGTCATGTACGGCTTCTCCTCCGAAGATAGGCGGTTACATATAAAGACAAGTCCTTCGCTTGGCTCCGTAACACCAAGGACTTGGGGGGCATCTGTTGTAGAATAAAAGTTGGTTGTCGAAGAAGTGTAAAAGACATATGACCAACAAGTGCCTCTTCGTTAATTTGTGACCAAACCATCTTACCAACGAGTCATTCTGCTCGCATCTTATATATCATGCAAAACCTGCGACCGCTTATACACCCCCAATATGCGAGCAGCTTTGCTCTTGGTCGTCAAACGAGGGCATCTTCGAGTCCGAGTAGCTCTGCTCTTGGTCGTCAGACGAGGGCATCTTCGAATCTGAGCAGCTCTGCTCTTGGTCGTTTGTTCGCTGGTGTAGACACCCCACCTTCGGCTACACTCTTGGTAGAGAAAACTGGATGAATGGAGGACCATACCCCCAAATCCCAAGTCCTAACTCAGCCAAACTCACCCTTGTAAGCCCCAATCCATAGCCCAACCCAGTCAACCCAGTCCTAAACATTAGCCTGAAAAACCCCCCATAAGAAAAGCCAGTCAAAAAATCCTAAAAAAGTCAAACTCACTGAGTCAACCCACTGAGTCAACCCGCTGAGTTAACCCGCTGAGTCAACTCATCGAGTCAAAACACCGAGTCAAACCGTCGAGTCAACCCGCTGAGTCAAGTCACCGAGTCGACCCGCTGAGTCAACTCACTGAGTCAACCCACCGAGCCAAACAGCAGCCCCGAGGGAGCGACCGTACCTCGCTGGAAACCGAGGAGCGGCCATACGGGCGGCCCACAGCGGGCCGCCCAAAAATATTTATGCAAACTGCCACTGCCCGCTGCTATAAATACCCCCCTCCCCTTCTCATTTCAGCATCCCTTCAAGTCTGTTCAGTTCGAGAGCTCTGAGTCTACCTCTCCACCCTTTTAGCCCATTTTTCCACCAAGGAGAGCCCGAGTGAGGAGAGCCTAGCCCTGGTCTAGCCCAGCCTGACCACTGGTCTAAGTCTCCCAAGCCATCCAAGTCCTGATCCAGCCACTCGAAGCCAACCCTTGCGACACCTCCGTCCATCCAGCTACTCTTTTTCCAGCATCATCTCATTTGCATCTAGCATAAGTGCAACATTTACTTTTTTTCCAACCCCCCTGCTTCACTGTAAAGCACCTTGATTATTCAAGCACACTGCATACGTCTTAAATTAAGCACCTGTCAGTTCGAGCATATGCTCTAGGCTTGCCCGTTGTTGGAACCTGCCCATCAGAAACTCTTACTGTTCAGACTTGCATTCATGCTTCACTATAAAGCACCTTGATTATTCAAGCACACTGCATACGTCTTATATTAAGCACCTGTCAGTTCGAGCGTACGCTCTAGGCTTGCCCGTTGTTGGAACCTGCCCATTATAAACTCTTACTGTTCAGACCCGCATTCATGCATCATGTCATCTATGAGAATGTACGAGGATTGAAATAGACTTTCAAGTATTAGTTCGATTCTGTGAAGTAGAGACCGTACTTCGGTACGGGCAGTGTGTGGGGTTCTTAACCTCTTCCCACCCTGTAACCGTGATCCCTTACCTTGAATCTCTGGCCGCAGATCAAAAGGAGTCATTTTAGAGGAAGGAATATTCGGATCCCCTTCTCTAACGTTTCTACGGGGTCTAGCCGACTATAGATTCGAAGTAATTGGCTAGTGGCGACTCTGGTCTTATATAAACTCATTTAAACACATCCAGCTTAAACACGACTACCAGACAAAGCCCTCGAGAACGAGGCAAGCCAATGGCACAAACGGCGATTTCGCACCCACGCATCCTCCTCTCCTTCTTTTCCCGAAAGGGGAAGGGACGAGAAGAACGTAGTGTGGGAGCGCGGAAACGGCGAGGGTCCACAGCTGGGGATATCCTTCGTCACATAGTACTAGCAGCCCATACAGGCTGGTTTGGCTTGTTTTTATTCATAGCTCCAAATCATGGGGGATCTCCATCAAGAGACGTAATTAGCTAAACATCTAGAGTAATTGGGCCATCCCCTTATCTAAGGATTAACAGGATAAGCACTTTATCCCCTGAAATCAGCAGTGATCTTAACGGCTTGCATAACAGACTAGATCACCCAGATCTTTATAAATAGATGTCCCCACAGATGGTAGAGGTACATAATCTTTAAGCTCACATTTCACACTTCATCTTACTATCAAGTCACCTCTGACTTAAGTTGTGGAGGGCTAATGACCAAGCGACGACCACCTTTAGTTTTCTCCTTTGGCTTTCAGGTTTGGAGGGGAGCTCACCTCGAGAAGGGTGTATACTTGGGAGGGACCTGTTACCAGAATTTGACGCTAACAATTGACAAAGATGAAATGAAGACGCAATGTGCATGAGAAGTGGTTGAGCTGTGATTGAAGATGAGATGATGAATGAAGCAAGGAGGAATATCGGGGGATTGATGCCTCAGTGGAGATTGTTGGTGGAGCCTTTAATCTGATGCTACTGAGGGAGTTTAGGCGACCGACCAGGTGGTCAGGTGATCGAACCTTGCTCGATGAAATTCTAAATTTCGGCTAAAACTCTCTGGATGTTTTTGGGCCAGTTTGGGTGCCCGCCTCAAGCCCATCGAGCAACCGATGTGGGGCTCGGGCGCTCGACCCGACAACCGACTGTGTCGGCTGTTTTATGCGGATTTGCACTAATTGTTTCTATTTCTGATTTTATCTTATATGAACGGGTGTAATCGAGTAATAGGGTATCTAATACGTTGTTAAACTTGTTTAGGGTGAGAGAGAGTTATGGTGAGAGGGAACTAGGGATTTTTCTTAGGTTTGCTTCTTGGGTTGTTCATCTCATGTATTTATGATATTTACAGTGATAGTGATCTCTTTGTGCCATGGTTTTTTCCTACAAGGGTTTTTCCACGTAAAATGGATGGTCTCTTGTGTATTGATTGCTTGTGGTATGTGGTGATCGTTTGATTCTATTGTTTCTGCTTTCGCGAGGTTTCCTAATAGTGATTGAAGAGCTGGATGTAGGGCTGTAAATGGGTCAGCAGACCCGATGGGGTACCCAGACCCAACCTATTTAGACCCGACCAAGACCCGACCCATTTGTTAAATGGTTGGGGTCTAGGTCCAAGAGCAGACCCAGTTGCTAAACGAGTCTTGGTTTGGTTTCCTTTATATTAGGCCTGACTTGACCCGACCCAAACCCATTTAATAAGTGGGCAGGTTTGGTCAATGTTTCAAGGGACCCATTAAGCCTAGATCTATCTAAACTCAGTTTTAAGTCTTGTAAAAATGCTTACATACTTAGATCTAGACCCAGACCTATTAGACCTGACCCATTTATAAATGGATCTGGGTGGATCTCCCTCTACCAGACCTAGACCCATTAATAAATGGGTCTGATGGGCTGACCCGAACCTGACCTAGACAGGCACATTTAATAAAAAGGGTCTGCGTGTAAAATTTGGACCCAAAGCCATTTAGTAAATGTGCGGTCCGGTTTTGGCTAATCCCGTCCCAAACCCGACCATTTACAGCCCTAGCTGAATGGCCTAATACTCGCAAACATGGCACTTTGTGCGAGCGTATGCAAGATCTTGACCTTGTAAGAGTTGGGAATCTGCGTAGGCGGCGTGTCGTTGCTTTCTTTCTCACCGTCCATTTTCATCACACAATTGCCGCTCAACCAATGAGTGGATTTGCATGATTTTCGTACCAATGGCTACTCATTATCATTCCCACCTAAAATTTGGCATGGATCTGAAACACGTTTGCAAAATTGACACTTCTGCCGCAATTCACTTCTTCTCCCTCTTCTTGCGCGAGGAATCCCATTAGAACTTCTGGTCTCGACCCTCATTTAATAGAGAGGGTGAGTTATTGATACTCTCACTTAGACTGACAGTTGATACTCAGGCCTTAAGAAATTGTACACGTGCAATATCAAAACTCAAATCAAAACCGTAAAAATTACAGAACACTCTGTAGATACCATCACCCAAAATTCAGATTGGTCTAACAATCTCACCATTAATGAATCATCACTTATTTGTTACAATCCGAGTTTTAAGTCTCTTACATTTCAGCCGTCCATTAAACATCAACAAAGCAGTCGGGGAAAGAATTCTATGTATATTTGCACCTATAATTTGGACCGTCTAGTTTAATTAAACTGTAATTTCTCAGTGACTGAAGATCAACCATCGTACTCTTGACAGGGTATAAAGCTTCTTCTAGACCTTTTTATTACAATGCATTGATTCCAAGCGTTGATTTGTCAAGGCGAGAAAAACAATTAATAGAGGAGAAGGGTCCCGCACAGCAACGTCTGTACTCAGAAACTTGCGCCATGGAATTATGTAGCGTTTGGCTACGCTTCCTATGGCTTTGGATTCTATTTTCTTCAAGAATTCGATTGTGTTTTGGGTGCTTGGAAGAGGAAAGGGGTGCTCTTCTTCAAATCAAAGCTTCCATTAACTACCACGGAGGTTCGTCTCTCCCTTCATGGGTAGGTGCAGACTGTTGCAGATGGGAAGGTGTGAAATGCAGTTCTAGAATGGGTAGAGTGAGGGAAATTGCACTGAATGCGACAAGGAAAGTTGACTTGGGCAATTGGTATCTTAATCTCACTTTATTCGACTCCTTCAAAGCGCTCCAACGGCTTGATTTGTCATCCAACTGGCTTGCATTTGAAGGTACAGGGAAAATCCAATCTATTTATAATGCCTTTGTTTTAATTTCTGTGACGACAATGATGATCATCTAAGCCTTATCTCAACTAATTGGGGTTCGCTACATGAATCCCTTTTCACCGTTCCACTCCATCAAGGGTCATAACTTCAATTAGACCATAAGTCATTAAGGGGGTGTTTGTTTTTTTCCAATTACATGTATAAGTAGTGGTAAATAACCATTAATGACATTTGAAGGGCGTTTGTTTGAGAGGAAAATACACAAGTAATTAGGCCTCCAAAGGAGGGTCCAAATGCATGGAATCCAAGAGGATTTTGGAACCGTCAAAATCTGTGGGTCCCACAGTGATATATGTTTGTGATCCACGCCATCCATCTGTTCTACCATCTCATTATAGGGCATGAGCCCAAAAATGAGGCAGATTGGAAGCTCAAGTGGATCACATCGCAGGAAACAGGGGAGTAATGCCATCCACCGTTCAAACTTGAAACCTTTGTAAGGCCCACAAGGATGTGTATATCTATCCCGTGTTTTTTCTTATTACCTCCACCCATGTCCTTTCGGGCCATTTTTTTTAGCCTTTATGATAATCCCATGTCCTTTGGGGCCTTTTGTTTTAGTCCTTGTAATAATGGTGAAACATGTTAGTCTGTCATTTGCAAAACAGGTTCAATTCATATGTTTTCTTTTTTTTCTTTTCTTCTCTTTTTTTCCCTTCCTTTCTTGTTGCTGTTAGGCTCTTGGAAGAAGTGGAGATTGAAGAATCTAGAGTTCCTAGACCTAAGTTGGAATGCTTACAATAAGTATTTTTCCTTCCCTGGTGGAACTGCCATCTTTAAAATATCTTTCTTTGCAAGGGAATAAAATTGGTGGATTGCTTCCTATTAAAGGTACATGTCTAAGCTAACATGCTTACAGGCTACAGCATTTATATTTTTTATGGTTTATATACCATTTCTTTTTAAAGTTTCATTACTTGTGATTGATATTTAGTTTCTTGTAGAAATATCGGGTTTGATGAAGTTAGAGATCTTGGATCTAAGTGAGAATGGATTTACTAGAGGCATTTCTCCATCTTTGGGCAACCTCACTTTTCTCAAGGCCTTGAACCTGGGACACAATCTTCTTAATGGTTTCCTCACAATCCAAGGTAGAAAAGGATTGAAATCTTTAGTAAGCTTTAAATTAGTTTATCTGCATGTTAATGCATTGAAAAATGCAATGATGTGGACAGAAAGGCATTTATCTGTATGTTAACTGGCTATCTTCTTAAATAAAACGATCAAAAGTTCAAAGAAAAATACTACTTTAGTGCAAGGTTCATCCTTGAGTGTTGCTTAAAATCTATGTTACATTTTCCCTTCGAGGTTTCCTCAAATACATCCCAATGCATTGATTGCGATGCTTCAGGACTTTAGTCTTTGATATGGGTTATCTTCCAATGATCCAAACTATTCATATGACAAGTCTCACTTTATATGTTTGAAAAGATGACAAATAAAAGATCTCAATTGGATCATTTCAACCTTTTGATAATTTGGTTCTTTTGCTTTAAACCTGAAGGGTTACCATAACCCATCTATAGGGACCCCTATCGAACAGACAGGTTGGGTCATTAAAAAAGGCCCAAATCCAATGGCTAGAGTTCAGATGTATCTTATTGTAATATGTCAGGATGTATTCCAGCAAACCTCTTTTCCTTTGGCTTCAATATTAGTATCAAAGCCATCACATATTATGAAAGCCCTAATAATAAGATGAGGAGAGGTTAGAGGCACCACCATCTATTGAGGCTCTCTCTCTCTTTTTCTTCCTTCTCATATTCCCATTCTCTTTCTGAATCTCAATCAAGATCCTTTATAATGTGTTTTTTTTTTAGAGACGAATTGTTTCCCCTCCAACCGTACATGAATGCCCCAACTTCATTAATCTTGAGTGCCCACCTTGTATGGCCCACCTTGACTGCTCTGCCCCAAAAAATTTCTATAGACAATCCTACCCTTCTGATAAGAGGCTTGAAGATGGACAATAGAAAGAAATACAGCAATGCTCCACATTCAACAGTAAAGACGTACAATGATGAGATGATTATCAGGATATGGTAATAGAAATATTTTGAGCCATGAGATATTGAAGGTGTGGTCCACCAGGTGAGATTTCTAGTTGAATGATTGAGCATCAATCATTCAGTTGGACTTAATTGGGCCATGTCTGGATAAGATGGTACTTACATTATTGTTTTTACAGGTATGTGGCGGTTGCAAAGCCTTCAAGAACTGGATGTTGGACACAATCTACTAAATGGGCATGTTCCTACATGCCTTGGCAAACTATCATCCCTTCGAATGCTCGATCTCTCCAATAATCAATTTGATGGGAACACTCCTTCCGTTCTCTTGACTAACCTAACTTCGATTGAATACCTCGACCTTTTAATAGATTCAATGGCACAATTTCACTTTCTTCATTGGCTAATCACTCACAGCTCCACGTAATCGACCTCTCAAGAAACAATGGACTAGATGTAGAAACTGAGTTCCCATCTTGGGTTCCATCATTTCAGCTAAATGCCCTGTCATTATCAAACTGCAATATTAACAAGAAGACCGGCACACTTCCTGGTTTTCTCTCAACACAAAAACGTCTAGAAATCCTCGATCTCTCCCACAACAAAATGGTAGGAGCCTCCCTTTTTGGCTGATAGGGAATAATACAATATTACAATACTTGAATTTAATGAATAACTCATTTACTGGATCGTTTCACCTGCCCTTACATCCCAACTCCAACTTGCATTGGTTTGACATCTCTAACAACAACATTTATGGAAGTCTTCCCTCAAATATAAGTCTGCTTCTTCCCGGTTTAGAATTGCTTAATTTGTCTAGCAATGCTCTATTAGGTGAAATTCCATCTTCAATCGGTGACATGCTACAACTAACAGCTTTAGATCTATCGAGTAACAATTTCTCAGGAGAAATACCTGATACTCTTGCTGTAGGTTGTACCTCCTTGACCACATTAAACCTTTCGAAAAATAAATTACATCGTAGAATGCTGCCGTCAATTTCTAACCTGATCTATTTGATGCATTTGATTTTGGATAGCAATGGCTTCACCGGAACAATTCCACAGAGCTTGTTCAATAGCACTGTTTTGATAAAACTAGATCTTAGAGACAATCATTTGTCAGGAACAATTCCAAGTTTGATGGGGACGCTTACAAGTTTGGCAACACTTCTCTTGCACGGAAATCAGTTCGAAGGGAGCATTCCGTTACAGTTATGTGAATTGGGCCTTCTTCAGACATTGGACCTCTCCAAAAACATTCTCTATGGTCCCATTCCTAGTTGCTTCAACTTGTCGAATTTGAGGTACCTGCACTTGCAAGGAAATGGCTTGACGGGAAATGCTCCAATTGCTCTCTCGAATAGCCTTTCACTAGTAACGTTGGATCTCAGTGACAATGATTTCTTTGGTAGCCTTCCAAGTTGGATGGGAACTCTTTCTGAGTTGAGGATCCTTCTCTTGAAGGGAAACCATTTCCATGGTTCCATTCCCACCCAAATGTGTAAATTGAACCGGCTACGAGTATTGGATCTTTCTCAAAACAACCTCTCTGGTCACATTCCTCCTTGCTTCGGACGCATGAGATTTGGGGGTTCAGATGACGGTGACGATGCATACATTCAAGATGTACAAGCTTTTGATGAGTATAGAGAATTATACTCTTACAAGAGCTTACATATTTCAAAACAGTACAGTGTTCTAACCTTTTTGCTTAAAGATGACACAGAAGAGATTGAGTTCGTCACAAAGAGAAGATATGAATCCTACAAAGGCAACATTCTCAACTTCTTGTCGGGAATCGATCTGTCACATGACAGCTTGGGAGGTGATATTCCATCTGAAATGGGAAACCTCAGTGGGATTCATGCATTGAACATGTCACATAATGATTTAACGGGTCCGATCCCTGAATCGTTCATTGGGCTAAAGAAGATAGAGAGCTTGGACCTTTCCTACAATCGATTGAGCAGTGCAATCCCATCTCAGCTAGGACAGCTTAACTTTCTTGGCGTCTTCACGGTCACCCACAATAACTTGTCTGGTAAGATCCCGTATTCAGGTCAGCTTACAACGTTTGACGAGAGCAGCTATGTAGGTAATCCAGGTCTTTGTGGTCTACCATTGGAGAGAAGCTGCAATTCTACTCCAAAGGAAGAAGGAGAAGGAGAGGATGAGGATGATGGCTACACCGACCGTCTTGTTTTCTATGCAATTTTTGCAGGCTCCTGCATTATTGGGTTCTGGGGATTCATTGCACTTCTCTACTTCCATCAAAGATGGCGAAGTAGGTACTTTCGTACCATTGATGCATGTTTCTACTCTTGCTACTACTAGATTTTCGACGGCCTTCACTTGCATTGAAGCAATTTTCCTTGAATTAATAAGAGCTTTTTTATTTTGCTAGTAGTATTTATGTATCAATCAACTTGTAGACATCCCACTTTTCACATGTTGCTTTTACTAGTGTATTTTCTTCATGAATTTTTTATTTTATTTATTTATTTATTTTTCTTTATAGATGCTCTGGTGCTCTATAAGTTATGATGCTCCAAGTTGCCTTGGGTACTTAACCCAATTAGACTTTTCATTAGGTCCAACTTGTGTTTCATGGGTGTTTGAGTGCTAGACATGTACAACTATACATACCATAGATAGCTAGATGGATGGATTTGTGTATATCTGTTAAGATCTTCTACAGATCTCCACGGATGACCCACCTCTTCTAATATATTTCCATCATTTAAAAAAAAAAAAAAAATGTACTTCCACAATGTAGTCTGTGTAGGTAACAACCATGCAAATATGACAATGATCTGAAAATATAAACCATTAATTTTTAATATTGAAGCTCAATTTGATCCATCCATTTGTTTGGGTCGATCATGGATTGCCTATGGATGGATACAGAAATAAGGACAAATCAAAGGTTGATCTGATCATCTGATCAGCCAAATTTTGCACAGTAGCCACATGAAAACCGTTCTGGACTTAATGGACTGTTGAAATGAATTGGACTGGCCAAGTGACCTATGCAACCAGGAGCACTTTCACTTATACTGCCGAGAGAACTGGATTTTTTTTTTTTTTTTTTTTTTTTTTTTAACTAGTTAGTTCCTTGGACTTGGGCTTGTGAACTGGCGAGGTTGAGCCAGGTCAAGGTTTACCAGATACGAAATTAAGACCCTGGGCACAGGCCCAGCCATGTCGAGGCAGAATAAACTGCCTTATTTGCAACTGTTTGGGTAAGTATCAGGCCTGACCCATCGCCGAACAAAGACCAACGCGGATCAGGTGAGGCCCTTACTGTATGGCCCACCTCGGTGTATGTGTTGTATATCCACGCTGCCCTTCCATTTTGCCAGCTCATTTTTGGGAACATAAAAATAGGCACTCCAAATTTCTGCTGGACCACACGGTAGGGATTGAATTCCCACTTGGAGGCAGCAAAAGTTTTGGATCAAGCTGTCACTTGTGTTTGCCCATCTTCCAGGTCTGTGTTGCCTTATCAACAGGTTGGATGGCAAATAAACATTACAGTGGTCCCCAGGATAACGGTGAGCGTTTAATCACCATTGGTTTAGTCCAGCTGAGACCCGCATGGTGAATGGTCTGTATCGATGGTTAGACCCCTTTTTTCCTATAAATAATACAAACCATCCATTTCATAGCAATTGATCCCTACAAATAATTCAAACCATCCATTTCATAGCAATTGATCCCTACAAATAATACAAACCATCCATTTCATAGCAATTGCTCGAATGCTATGGATGCTCCGATCAAAGTGATTCTTGAAGAACAAATAAAATAAACGGTGGGCCTGAGACCACTTGATGGACAGTCCATATTGATGATTAAGCCCATTTTCTACAATCTATATGGACCATTCATTTTATAGCAATTTTTTGTGGTTAAGATCATCCAACGAAAGAAATTCTTGAGAGATGCATGCAATCAAAAAGAGGATTCCACGAAGGACAGCCCAGATTGATGATTAGATCTATCTCCCTACAATCAGTGTGGATAGGCCATTTCCTTGCAATTGACCAGACGGTTAGGATGATTTATTTGAAACAATCCTCGAGGAACGTATATGTATGAAGTGGGGCCCACATACTGAATAGTGCATGATGAATAATACGGTCATTTATTATGATCAATATAGTGTCCATTTTCTTAGCAATGAATCAGATGATTAGGGTGGACCAATCTAAGCAATTCTTAGGGATAAATGAAATGGTAGAGAGGCCCACATGATGCACGGTCTAAATTGATGAGTATATTTGTTTTCATACAATCAATATACACTATCCATTTTCTGATCTATTGATTGGATAGTTAGGTTCATCGTATCAAAGTGATTCTTAGGACGTCATTTAATAATTAGAGGGGTCGCGCATGATAATGGGTCAAAATATAAGATTAGATCCATGGGTCTACAACCATATGGACCTTTCATTTTCTAAGAAATCTATCGGATGGTTAGCATGATCCAATTAAGAAATTCTTGAGAAACAGATGAAATTAAAAGTGGGCCTGCAAGATATAGGGTCCATAATGATAATTAGAGCCATTCTCCTACAATAAATATGGATCATCCATTTTAATGGTAATTAATCGAATGACTAAGATGGTCTGATCAACGTGATACATGAGAAGACATGTAGCCAACATGATTGAAATTTTACATTAATGATTTGACCTATAAAATATATGGGCCATTGTGAGCACTCTCAGGAGCAAGGCTTGCTTACTCCTTTCTCTTGTTGCTCAGAGAGGGTGTGGTAGTGACTCAAATATGATAATGCATATACTTTAGAGCTCCTACTAGTTAGATGAAACTTAAAATTTATAGCCGGCTAGAAATCATAAAATCACTAAGGATTTGGGAGTTATAAGATTCCTCAACTCGATTGACTCCTCTAGTCACTTTACAACCTAAGATCTTAAGGCTTCGGTGAAGGAAAATAAACAAGTTAGGCTAACTTATTATGTTTCTGAAAATCCAATCTGATCATTAGTTGCATGACCTAATTTTAGGCATAGGTATAAAAAATAGCCTCATATATGATATAGGTAGACAATTAGATTAAAAACAATGTACACAATGATGCTCATCCTTCTAACAATTTCCCTTTGCCTAACCCACCTGAATCATGAATTTTCTTAATTCTTGGGTCTTAGACTTGAAATTGCGGTTTTACCGCTTGTAGAGATACTCGGAGATATGTCTATGGACCTAGAGGGGGGGTGAATAGGACCTTTTTAAAATTCTTTTCGCCTACTTATGCAATTCAACAAGTTTAAGCTAGGTAAGCAAGAACACCTTGGCTTCCAAGCCTTGGTGGGTCCAATCACAAGACTAGCAAGAGTTAAGCAATAACCAACCCTAGTCTAAGCATGCATAGGTAAGAAAATGATTCAACTAATTAAGCTACTAACCTATGCACCTTGTGTAGACTTATGAGATTGGATCAATGAGCTCAAGTCTACACAAGTAGTGAAGGTACATCTTGTGCAAGGATGCCTAAAAAGTGCCTAGCATGCATTCATATCAATCATTCATAATTAAGCAATTAAACTAACAATGCAAAGATATCAATGTGCTCAATAACAATCACAAACACAAGGATGTATAGTGGTTCGACTACGTGTCTACTCCACTCCCGGTTCAAGTACTCAACCCCTTTGAGCATACCGGCATTCACTATCGGAGGTTTTAAATGAGGTTCACCTCTCAACCTTTACACGGAGGTTTTATCGGTTCACCTCTCAACCGTATCCGGAGTTTTAGACATAGGCTAACTCTCAACCTTATCGCACGTTTACTCCCGTGTCGGAGGCTCCCCCTTGGAGACTTAGTTTAGGCCCGGCAGACGGGCCAAGGAACGGCTAACGTCCCTAAGGCGAGTTGACAAACAAACTCTAAAATGGACTCTCAAATGTGACAACTTACTTGTCGGATGAGCCCATTGTTTAGCGCCGTATTGGGTTGCTTGATCTTTGCTCTCCCGTGCTTCAATCAGCTTCCCTTTGCTCCCTCAATCGTGCCGCCGTTGCGTTGTCAATGCCTCAGCCACATTCGATCAAACACCTTGCATGCGATGCCTTGAAAAGCCCAAGGTGCTAGGAGGATGGGTGAATCTCATACATGGGATGTGTAGGTTGTTCCAACTAGGAGATTCACCTAGAGAGTCTTCTAGAGGTTTTGGACAAAGGATATACCTATGTGGAATAGTGTCACACCTCTAGATTTGAGAGAGGAATCAAGTCATCTCTTGATAGCATTTGAATGCCCATACTTGTGTTTGAAACACAAGGGATATGACTTGAAAACCTCCTCTTTGAGGCCCCAAATGATGTACAAGATAAGTGTGGAATGGGCTCTCAAAAAACTTCTCTCGAAATGCCCAAGAATGGAGCTCCTTATGTAGAAAAAGAGAGCCCCAACGGTCATAAAACGGGCATAAAACGGTTATAAAACGACCTGTCCCGACCGGTCACGACCGGTCGGACCCCTCTGCTGTAGGATGAAAACAGCCTAGGCCAAATACACTGGCCGACCGGTCATGACCGGTCGGCCACCCTCACTGGACAGGCCAAATGCATCAGGCCGACCGGTCATGACCGGTCGGCCCCCCTTGCTGGCTGGCTTATCAATGTAGGAAGCCAAAACTGGCCGACCGGTCATGACCGGTCGGCCCACCTTGCTGTTTCCCTTCTATTGTGAAGGCCGACCGGTCATGACCGGTCGGCTGGTCTTTGTAAATCCAGCAGGGCTGCTGGCCGACCGGTCTTGACCGGTCGGACCAGCCTGGGTCCCCCTACAATGTGCTAAATCTCTACTTTCTTCAGCTTGTCGTTTAAGGCCAAGGTTTGGTTGATCAAATGGGACACCTAGGGCCTATCAATGATGCCTACAGGGTTCTAACTATGGTCAAGGTCATCAAGGATACAAAGGGGATAGGTTTTGGTCGAGGTTAAGGCACCAAGGCATCTCATATACCTGAATCTTCTTCCTAGATGCAGCTGGACGTCTTGAGTCTTCGGTCTTCGTCTTCTTTGGGCTCAACCGACTCTAGACTCATAGCTGTAAGTGATTGACAAACAAGGTACACTAGTATGCCACGGAAAAGTGCACTAACAAGACTTAAATGTTTTTATGAAATCTAATGGTTGGAGTAAATTACTCATAATTTTTACAGTGAAACATAAAAAATCAACATTAGATATTTCTCCCAATTATTTCATTTGATGTGGCTCATATGAAACATAGACCTGTTTTTTTTATTGGCTTTTTTTTATTTTACCATGTGGGCCCACTAAAACTTGGTGAAATTGCGTGGGCAATCTAACATGACACGAATACAAAACTTGACAGAGCTAAAAACTTGACGAGCAATCTAACATGACAACAATACAAAACTTTACGACGACTACGTCCTAAAGGAAGAGGAAGGAGGTGAATAGGACTATTTCAATATTCATGCCTAATTAAAACTAATTTTTCAATTAAACAATTAACACTTAGGCTTCCAAGCCAAGTAGGTCCAATTACATAGATTACAAATAATTCAACTATTAAACAACTAGTCTATAGTGGTAGTGAAAATACAACTTGTATGTGTTATCATTTAAGTACGTAGCATATAATTCAATTCAAGCAATCATACCATTCAACACAATAAGCACATAAGCATGAATATGGAATGTATACAAATTGCAATTATAAACACATTCATGTATAATTGTTCAGTTTCCTTACTCCACTCTCGGTTTTCACACTCATCCCTTGAGTGCACCATATTTCACTATCTCGGAGGATTTAAATTAGGTTCACCTCTCAACCTTTACAATTGGTTTTCTATAGGCTAACCAATAACCTCGATCCCAATCCAAGGATCGGCTCCATCGGACATTACGTTGGTTTTCTATTAGGTAACTAACAACCACTTGAGGTCCTAGTCCAAGGCCCTACGTACACTCTCGTCGGAGGCTATTTTGAGACTAATATGTACACACTCATGTCCTATAATGATCCTATACAAGAATCACTCACAAAGGTTTTAAGGCTATACTACAACCTTAGTCCTAATCCAAGGACCCATGTATACTCCCGCCAGAGGCTCCCCCTTGGAAACTTATATGAGTTTGGATTACAAATTCTCACACTCAATCCTACATAAGGAAAGAGTATAAATGGACTCTAAAAATGACCCTACTTAGTGGTCGGATTAAGCCTCGCTTATGTGCCTTCTTCGTGTTGCTTCTTCACACTCTCAAGTGCTTGAATCAGCTCCTCGTTGCTCCCCTCGATCATTAAGGCCAAATGATTCACCTCTTTTGATCTACCGCCTTGCGTATGATGTCCCAGTGAGGTGTCCAAGGTGATGGGAGGTAGTGGAATCTTTACAACCTAAGGATAGGATTTGGTTCTATGTTATGGATTCACCTATGTGGGTCTCCTAGAAGATTTAGACAAGATTTTACCTATTGAGATTAGTGTCTAAACTCTAGGAATAAAAGAGATCAAGTTCATCTCCATTTTTAGCTTTGAATGCTCTTGCTTGTGATGAATTTCAAGGGATGTGACTTTAATCTTCTAGAATTAGAGCCTCAATGTATGTGGAGTTGTAGTGGAGTTATGGTGGCTTCTAATGCATTAAAAACTCATCATATAGCCCAAAACTTGAATGTCATATACATAGAGTTAAAGCTTTAATGGCTAGAAAACGGGCATAATGGCTAGTTGTTGACCTCTCGACCCGATCCGTCGACCGATCAAAATTGACCTTCGACCTATCGAAACTAGGAATTGATCGGTCGAAATATTCCGTGGCTTAAGGTATTTCTTGTTGTCCTGAAATCACCACTTTCGACCAATTAGCCCTCAGTTTTGACGTGTCAAAAATGTCCTTCAACCTGTCGAAATGAGCCTTTGATCGATAGACATTTATAGGCACATGTTGGGGCTCAAATTCCCACCCATTATAAAACAGCATCTAGCGGTCTATCTACGATGATTTGGATCAATTTTGAGGTCAGGAATATCCAACAAATGCCAGCGCAACCCTAGCCTGTGCAGTCACGACCAAAACTTGTAAATGACATTTTGGAGCAGAACCGGACATGCGGGTTGCCGCCAAATAATCCCAAATGCCCTAAAACCCTTAACATGTAGATCTCAAAGTCGCGTGGTGCGTATCTTTATCTGTACGTACCAAAATGCCTTTTACCCCTGTTCAGAGCTGACAGAAAGGGCCCGAAAGCCTACAGGTACCATTTCAGAGCGGAATTGGACATCAGTAATGCCTTCAAATGATCCGGAATGCCCGAAAAATCTTAACTAGTAAATTTGAAGTCCTTACGTCGCATATTTCCATGTGTACGCTTCTCATAACAATATTCCTATGCAAAGAGCCGACCCGGAAGCTCCAAATTGGGAAGGAGCTACCAAAATTCACAGCAGATAACCATCGGTACTCCACCTCATTTATTCAGGAGGTCAATCCCGGCTTAAAAGTGGCTTGGCGTCAGTGACTTCGGTCTTCGAAAAGGTAGTTGTCCTCTGAAGGTTGCCCGTCGGAACCTAAACTTGAAAATTTCTAAGTATTGGGGATACATGCACACACCACATAGGAGACATGTGCATGGCATGGGGGGACATGCGCCCACACCCACACAACATGCGCATGAGAGTCCTCTCTCTCCCTTATTTATAAATTTTCAAAGTTTTAAAATTCAAAAAATTGAAAGTATAAGAAGTGTGGCAACATGCGCCCACACAAGGTGGCACATGCGCCCACCTCCCTGGGACATGCGCTTGTCCCCTTTTGTTCCCACATGCACCCATACAACATATACGTGCGCCCGGACCCGATTAGATACCCGATAATCTTACTATAAATAGTACTTCCATCTATGAGAAGGACTGCATCACCACTGCCAGAGCACTCTGCAGAGGTAAAATCCTCGCCGCAAGTTTTGCCGGAATCCTTCGCAAGAAAGGGTTTTCCTCGCCGGATGCCTTCGCCGGAAAGGAATTTCTCCCACCGGAGCAAAATGCAGAGGGAGAAAAGGGGAGAAGCTTCAAAAATACTCTAAGTAGTGGAACCTTTTCCACCTTATAGAGGGACATGCGTCCACTCTTGGCCAGAAAACCATGCAAAATACTAAGTGGTGGGGCAACATGCACCCACCACCATATTTCAGGTGATGTGCCCCATTACATGCGCCTACCACCATATTTAAGGCGCATGTGCCCCATTACAAGCACCCACTCCCATTGTTTGGGGAAGAAAAATTGAAAATCCTCTAAGTGGAGGAGGCACATGCGCCCACCTCCCTCTCTCACCTTTCTCTCTCCTCATTTCCTCACACAACATGCGCCCAAGGAGAAGACTTTCTCCCTCTCTCACCTTTCTCTCTCCACATGCGCCTAGGTGAGGTTGCATAGGGCCACATGCGCCCACACCAGCTACCACATGCGCCCACACCTACCCATGCGTCTGGACGCTGTCATAGAGTAAGGACTTTCTGTGGTGTGGCCCGCCTTTGATGTGGCCTGCCTTCTGATCATATTAACCATCTTGGACGCACATCAACATTCTCTATACATCCCCCGGATCGGATTCACCAACGGTCGATGTTAAGTGGGCCAAATCACAGATTTAATAAAAAATGACCAATACTTAACCAATTTACAAACCCTGAAAACCCTTCCGAAAGAGCAGTAAACGATCAAAAACAAGAAGAATCGGGTGGAATTTGACCGATCCCGCATGATCTATCATTGTTCGAAGATGATCGCGACCGGTACTCACTGAATTCCCCGATATATATATATATATATATATATATATATATATATATATATATATATATATATATATATATATATATATATATATATATATATATATATATAAACCATCCAATTAATGTCCAGCAATTCTATTTTTATTTTTTGACCATTGGATCAAATCAGCAAGACCATTTGATATTTAATTTTTTAAATAGTTTAATTATGGACACAATTATTGAAATGTAACCATTTGATCATTTCATTTTAACCATCCAATAAATTCCTATCAACAATCAAATCAATATAACCACTAAGATAATTTTATTAATTTATTTATGGACCACTAGCTACCATTGAGATTCTCCAATAAATGAGCACCAAAATTTTTTTTAAAAAAATGTAATGATATTTTAGTTCTACGTGTCATAAAATGTGATCATTGGTGTGCATATATTTATTAAATTGATAGACATGTGGACTATTCCCATTAGAGTGTATGAGAACAAAACTATGTATTATTTAACTAATAAGAAAATCAATATATAATAGTCTACTTAATCCCTATATGAATCGGGTCGGGTCGGGTCGGGTCGGGTCACCTTTAACCCTAACTCGATCCATAAAAATTCAAGTCGGGTCAGGTCAACCCAAAAATTGAATTCGGGTCAATTTTTCCAAAATAAACTAGAAAAAATCAGGCCGGGTCGGGTCGTGAAAGCAGCTCGGGTTGCATTTTGCCAGGTCTAGTCTAGTTGCACCAAATATTGCCATTTCACAATATTTCAAAAATATCATGAAATTTGGTGCAAATGCACCCTTGAAAATTAAAACAAAGAAAACAATGATAATTGTACTAAGCTGTTCAGGGCATGTTCGGGTTTGGTGGTAAACAAAAGAAGGGAAAGGAAAACTAAGATGGAAAGACAAGTAGAATGAAAAGTGGCATTCCTATTAGCTAGGGAAAGGAGAGCCCTTTACATTGTTTGTTTTGCTATAAAAATTGTTCTAGAAAATATTTTTCCTTTATACTTTCATCAATTTTCCATTTAAAACTTTACATTTAGAATGAAACCTCTTTTTCATCTATTGGCTTTTTGAAATAGTTAAACCTTTTTTTTTTCTTTTTTTTTTTGAGTAAACTGATTTTCTTCTCTTTCTTCCTGTAAGGAAGAAAATTTCCTCACTTTTCAAGTTTTTAACCTAATCCAAACATGCCCTTGAGAGAAATTTAAGTTTTGGGAATTGTTAAGAGTATAAGATACATACAGCTTTATATGCGCTCGACCTCATGGAAAGTTGCCATGAGGTCGAGCAGTGTGGCATTGTGGTCTGTATCAGAAATCCACCCCAGCAGTCAGAAGCAATATTCTGTGTTGGGCCATGGACATAAAACTCAGGATAATCCATGACTTGGGCGGGCCACACCGTAGATAATAGTCGAGAGTTGATATCCACCCATTGAAAACTTTATGATCGTTTATAGGATCGACTGAGATGTGGTTGAGAAATCCAGCCCATCCATTGTGTGTGTCCCACTTAAACAAGAGGTCACACCAAGTTTCAACCGTATCCAAAACTTAGGTGGGCCCTACAAGTGCTTTTAGATGTTGTAGGCATGATTTTACACTGTTTCAGATGGTATGGCCCACTTGAGCTCCGAATACAGCTGATTTTTAGGATATCACATACCCAATAGAGGACCCACCAAATGCATGGTGTGAATGTCTGATACACATCACAGTGGGGCCCAAACAGCTCTACGCATAGTACCTTTTCCTATATATACAAGTGTCTATGCATCTCCCACCTCTTATAAGATATTGATATCATTCTGAGTGGAAAAAAAAGAAGATATATATCAATTCCATGTGAGGTAGTCCATAAACCCTAACATGGTATGAGAGTCATGACCGTGATCTTGACCGTCCATCTTTCCATCTTTTTCCTCCAATTCTCACCATTCATCAACTTGTGTTCCATCAACCCTAATCCCGTTCTCCATCTATTCTTCCGGAAGCTGCTGACTACCATCGTTGTCCCTCGCCGCTGATCTATTACAAAATTTTAGAATTGAGAAGTGGGGAGATCTAGTGATGAGATTAACTGCTCATGGAAGTGATTACTTCGTGAGGAAAGATTTGAGAAAGAGAAAGAAGGATATTAGCTCACTGTTTCATTATTTACCTCCACAGTTACATTGTAAGGTTCTTCTGAATAGACATTTCAAAGCACTTAAAAACTTTCCACAAAAAGTTTTTCCATGCATCGAAAAAGGCTATTAGAGGATGATACTTAGGAAGCGTTTGGACTATAACTTACTTTGATAAGCTACTTATGCCTTAAGTAGCTTATCTTGTTTTCTACTTATTCAGCCAATAAGCAGGTTTAGTATAAGTAGCTTATCTTGGTTACTACTTATTGAGCCAATAAACATGTTTGTAACTAGCAAACTTATAAATAAAAAAGAAAAAAGTATGTTTGGTGTTCAACATCATAAGCAATTACCCACAAGTTTGTTTAGTCCACCTCACACCCACCATCCATCATGTGGGGCCAACCTTTGATGTGGACCGTTCATTGTGTGGGCTCCACCTTTGATGTGGGTTGTCCATCATACAGGGTCCACCTTAAATGTGGGTCATTCATCACTATGGCCAAACCTTTAATGCGGACCATTCATTATGTAGGGCCCACCTTTAGTGTTAGTCATCATCAAGTGGGGCCCGCCACAAAAATCGCATTTTTGCGACGGACCAAGTCCGTCGCAAATCTGTATTAGCGACGGACTTGGTCCGTCGCATCGGCCGTCGCAGTTTACCATGTGGCAAATTTTAAACGACGGATTATGTTCGTCGCTTTTAAACGACGGATTATGTCCGTCGCTAAATTATGTAAAGCGACGGACTTAGCGACGGACAGCGGTCCGTCGTACAAAATTGTTGCCACGTAAATTGGTCCGTCGTTAAATTTATGGGCGACATTTATTTAGGAATTTTAGCGACGGGTTAGGTCCGTCGCTAAATTTTCTGAACACACCTATTACGTTTGAATTTATTTTTGAATCTATTGCACCTGATAGTCAGCCAAATTATTTAAAACAAAAAAAAAAATTAAAACCTAACAAATCATAATTATATCATATATGAAACTTAAAAGTCCTTACATTTCTAGTGAAAAATAATATTAATATTTGTTACAAATCTACACATTGAAGTGAACCATTCTCCATAGAATGAGCAACTAGGCTTTATTTTGTTCCCAATATTGAAACCAATCTCTTGACCATACGTGAAGCTAGCCTTCATTTCTAATCTTTCCTTTGTAGCTACTTCCACCTCATACGTTAGCAAATCCATCAACTGGTCCACCTGCAAAATCCAGAATATAAAACATAAAGAGTATCAGTATTATAATGTAAGAATAAAAGTTATATGAAACATACATAATGTTTTCTTCACATATGTGATTAAGAATCAAAATCTTAATCGGGCTTTCCTTGATCTCCGTGTAGTGAAAAAGATAATCATAAATTTGTATTTGAAGAAATTTCATTTTTAAAAATTTTAAACTGACATATTTTGTTATGCTTCTGCTGAAGAGCTCGATGGGAAAGAGTAGATGACATGACAGGTTAGAATGCAGCTCGCAATAGGTGTTCACTTCTGTAGAAGGAATTAGTACCTTGTGGACCAAGTGCTACGTGGGTAGAACTTTTATAAGATCCACACCGTCCATCGGGTATGCTGCCTCATCTTCTACTATGAATCGAAAATCCACGACCACTCAGAGTTCAGGTAGACTGCACCCTAGCAAAAAGTTAGGATGGGACACCGACCATTAGTATTGTTTAGGGCCCACCCTGGTTTTTGCATTTCATCCGATCCATTCATCTGATGTGCCTTAGTAGGATGAAAGATTTATCCAAAATCCACAGTATTCCGAAACTCAGATGGGCCATACCATATGAAATTTGTAGTTTTTTAGATATAAATTTATGGGGTGGCCCACCTGAGTGTTGAATCAGCCTGATTTTTAGTATCAATTCAAAACAAGGGATTATGTTCCTGATGGACGGGGTGGATTCCATGCATGTTAACAAGGTAAGCAAGATTTTTCCTTTCAAGTATGCCTATTTTGTACAAATAGGCTTATGATTCATTTGATCCAGATCGTTAATGTTATGGCACCCACTACAGATGGAGGGTGATCTAGAACTCATCCCGTGGGGCAATGATTTATTGCTTCGTTGAAATATTGGAGAATATTTTTGTGGAATCCACCATCCACAACGAGGACCAAAAGAATAACAGTAACATGGCCCAGTTAAATTTCATTGGATAAAAGAATTGGATGGTAGTGATGAGTGGGACCCATAACAACATGCAAGAGAGCAACGGTCCGGATTAATAAGCCATGTCCCGGCCTATCAAAATGAATTCGATTCCCATGGAATCTGAATTTTCCACGGTGTGTGGAAAAAATACAGAAATCGATTTCCATTTCCAAGGTTTTACTAAAAATGTGGATCAATTTTCAAGGTTATGAGAGACAACTAACTCTCTGTCCATTGACCTTCTAACATTTCTCCTGGAGAGCTGCACTCCAAACCTAACAATGGAACTTCCATTGGATTCCACAGGTTTCCATTTGATGAGGATTCCCCAGAGGTTTTCCAGATCCACATTTTGGATTCTATCCAAAATGCATGAATGCGTACTGTTTCAGTTCCCGAAATGGAAAATGCATGTATGAGAATAAAAAAGTGTGTAATTGTGGCTTCCTATCATACAGAAAAACTAGAAAAAAAAATGGTTAATTTAAAGGTTTCACCCAACTGCCATTTTAATCTTTGTCGGGCACACATTTAGGGCCCATTTGGATACCAACAAATAAGTTACTTTTTCTGCTTACAGCAGTAGATAAAGTAACTTATTTCAGATAAGTAAGTTTTGTTTATGGTTAATAATAAGTAACTTTTTTACTTAAAAGTATATAATCACTTCAGTAAATTTTTTTTGCTTTTCAATTTTTCATCGGTTGTCGAGGAGAGGAATAGAGGAGACGAAAGAGAGGAAAAGCTGATAAGTATGTTATTTACCAAACATACTTATATTCTTAATAAGTAGAAACTAAGACAAGCAACTCGTAGCATAAGTAACTTAAGCAACTTAAGATCCAAACGGGCCCTTATTGTGACAAAATTTTTGAAGGGTGAACTGTCCATGTTACATAGGAATGTGAATGTAATAATCCTCATAGTAATCTGATTGAACAGATCTTCACTAACCTTCCAGTCATGCATGGATCAGTTTCAGACCGATAAACATAACCGCCAGTGATTGATGCAGATCCTTCCTGTTTATTTACATCTGAGTGGGTGTATCCCATCATAGGGAAGATGGCATTTATTGAGTCAGGAGTAGTATTTCCACCAGGAGTCTGTAAAGTAGTATAAAGATCTGGACCTTCGTAAACGCGCCAACCATAGTTTCCACCCTTAGTAATCAAATCCACCTCTTCATATACTTCCTATGAAGTCCAAACATCATAAATAAGCATTAGGCATGTTTAATATCCAAACTGGTTCTTAACTGGAAAATCAACTTTGAAAGAGAAGTGAGGAAATCATAATATGTTAAAGGGAACAGAAGTTTATTTTCTTGTTCTTAAACAAACTCTCACTGGCCTTTTTTTCCCATCCAATGCCTGGTTATGATTTCTAGGTTCAAATAAATACCAATCTGCAGCCTTCATATGAATATAATTATAAGAAATACAGTGTTTGGCCCGAGTTATTGGCGTTTCTGTTTGCGCAGCACCCTGTACAGGTGAGGCTGACCTACCACTTATCCACAATGTTCATTTGGTCACCCTCACAATGCACGACAGATCCTTGCCATCCATTAATTGGCCTGAAAATGGATGGCTAACAGTCTATATACAACTGCAAAGTCCACTCATCAGATGGCTGGATTGTCTGATTGAGATGATTTTTGGTCAACTGTTCATCTGCTGCAGGACCCACTAGACGAAAGATCTAGATCACTGAAAAATGGGCCCAACATATATGAAATGAATGATTCAAATGGAAAGGGCAGTAATTTGGGACGAGCATGGCAAAAGACCTCATTAGCTTATTACTTCAGAAAGGTGGCCTGTTTGATGATCATGAAAATTCTCAGGATGATGAATCTCAAAGGTAAACTAAGGCCCTGTTTGGTTGATCCTTACCAAAATATCTAGTGCATAATACTGTTAAAAACAGATGGAAAAATAAGTGGCAACCAAACAGGGCTGAAGCGAAGTAGCAAAAAGTTAAGATTCCAATGTGCAGTTACTAGAACAACACACATAACAAAAGTTTAAGACATGAAAAAGAACTCAAAAGGAAAAAATCTCAAAACCTGGCCAACATCTGCACAGATAAAGTAGGATGGCCGTTCTGAATCAAAACTGCAACGCCATGGATTCCTAAGCCCCAAGGCCCAGATTTCAGGCTGCAATTGACTGTCGTCAACATAAGGATTATCCCTAGGAATTGAATAATTTCCCCACAGACCAAGGTCTTCTATTTTGGTCGCACCTGGAAATACATTACAAGGTGAGAAAGAAATTGTTTGTGAATCCACTACCATGCAAGGAAATCATCATGCAGAAAATTTTACTGATAATGTTCAATAAACCCAATGAAATGATTCAAGTATCCACGAAAAACAGAGGAAAATTTACCTTAGCTATAAATCTAACCATGGACAGCAGCTTTTTCCTTCGATAGTGTATTAACCCTACGTGTGAGATCTTTCATCACATCTATGATCATGGATTTCTTCTCGATCCTGAATTGGATGGCCAGTTTCATTGAACTGGAAACATCATGCTGTAGCAGCGACTCATCTTCCATTATCTTAGTGGGGAAGTGTCCGAGTGCAATCACGCACAATGCAATAACAGTCCGGAGCGCCGCAATTTCATTAGATGCTCCTAAGGGAGCTTGAGCTGATAATGACTTCAGAGAGTTTAAGTCATGCTTTTGTACGGTTTCCACATCGGTCGCTAGGAGCACTCTTAAGGCAGCTAACAAGCGGCCGTCTATCAATTCAGGACCTCCTAAGGTTACCTGCAAAAGAATCAAATGAAGTCAATATCGGCAGAATGGTGTTGGAAAGGTGATGAACTGTCTTGTGAGGGAATTCTGCTCTTATATTAGTAAGAGTACAATTTTGAAGTGGGAAATGAAGATACATTGTTTTTGGATTGCACCTATTTGTGCCTCAAAGCTATATTGAAACTCGTTACGAAGAGTGATTTGAAAATCAACAATCTCCAATCTTCCACAGTTATGACATGCAAACGAAGGAATTATTTAAATTAAGGTTTGGGAAATGTTTGAGCATCCCTAGATAGGTGGCGGGCAGGATGCTTTTCTGTCAAAACTAATATCAATGTGTTTTGGCTTTTGATTCAGGGCAGAAACACCATATCCCACTCTATGGTTCTGTTTCGCAGCTGCCCCAAAAGCTAACCAAAATAGACGGTTATCTGTTCTGCCTGGATTCGCCAGTAATCTGAGGTATGTTCCACAACAAAGGACCAGCAATGGGGTTCATAGCCAATTAACTTTTTCTCCTTTCTTTCCAACAGATGCAGCCAATTAACTCAAAGAATTAGGTAACAAAATTCTAATAGGACATCCAACAGTCCATCTGATCGGTGGGGCCCACAGTTAATCGGAAGGCCACATATACCATAAAGTTGGACTCTGATGCCCATATCCAAACCTACAGGTCCTAAGGGGTTTAGAAACGGTGTTTTTTGTACAAACTACCTGGCCCCATAGACCACTCGGTTGGGACAAGGATAGTTCTAGAAGATCTAGAAGATTTTATTACAAGAGCAAGTTTAGTAAAGGACATGGATATTAGAATAGATTTCTTCTATTCATAGTAGGAGATTTGATAACTGGTTTGCTAAGTCAATAGGCTAGAAAGCCATCGTATGTTGGGAGGTTATCATGATGTTGATGATGATGCTAATGATGATGATGATGAGGAGGAGGAGGAGGATGAAGATGACAACGACGACAATGTCAACGACGACAATGGTAACATTTTGAATAAGCAAAAATGAGGTTTGCTTTATTTTCCTGTGATTGGATTCAAACACTCATGGGCATGGTTTCAAGACTCGGTCAAACTCAATCCGGTTTGGCACACTGAGTCAACCCCAACGCAGGCGAGTTGGGTCAATTCAGCCCCAACTAGGACGAGTCACGAGTTGACTCAGGGCCAAACGAATCGGGTCAAGTTACCAGTCTTTTAACCATTATAATGAGAGTGATTATTCTAGAACCCTTTGATGCAACTCCTTGGGGCTTGTGTGAAGAGATTCTGGATACTTATCCATATTCTCTTTCATATTTTCTTATTAGTCTTTGGGTTGTTTGGAGCCAATCCAGAGTATCCAGAGATGGAACTAACTGCCCAAAACTCATACGTATTTAAATCCTAATAGTGATATTGATGTTGTCTCTACAGCCACTTTCAAATTATATTATTAAGTATTGAAAGGAACTGTTAGGTCTTGCACATAAGCAAACATACATTTTCCGTGCACGATTTAATACATGTGAGGGCCTTGATTCGGTGATCCAAACCACCAATTCAATGGGCTCCACCATTGGTGGAGGACGGCTCGAAAATCTTCAAAATTGGAGATCTTAACCCTTAGATTTAGTGGTGGCATACAGATTAACGGTTAAGGAGAAAATACAGGAATTATCCCAAACTAACAGCAAAGAGTCCAAAGCTCAAGAGGGTTGGGATTTCCAATATGGGAGATCTTCAGAGCATCACTTGTCCACAATGAGCCAATCAGATCAATGATCTGAATCACCCTAAAAGTGTCCACCGCATGTAGGGAATCCTGCGCATCAGTAAACTGCACAGATGCTCATGCATGGAACCCTCTAGTTCCCAAGTAGATGGCTTCTGTGGAAAGTCCATTCAACGTAGCTCAATTCAAGGTGAACTTTTATGGAGATAAAACCTTGAGAAGAGCACCGTCTCCATGTAAATTTAGCTGCGATAGAATCTGCTGCTGCCACTGGGCAGGTGAAGAAAAAGTGGGTGATGAAACTCCTGCAGCCATGCTAGCAGCATCCAGAAGAACTCCATCATACTTGAGTTCGATATAGTCATATGGGTTCGATGCAGTGATAAATCCATAATCGAGAAGGAGAAGATCATTGCTCAAACAACCATAATTCAGTGTCAGGGGAGTATCTTGCTCGATCCGTGTTTCTGCTACAACCTGCATGCATTGAGCACATGAATAAGCTGGCATTTCATACACTTCAGAAAGTTGATCATAATACATGTACTGATGTACAACTCCACTAAGACTCCACTTAGTCTACTCATCGAGTTTCAATTGCAGGGATGGAAGGAATATGGTCATATACATGATATGATTCTTGGTGGGGTGTTTCAATTTGGAAATATGTTTGTATGCATGTACGATTCTTGGTGGGGGTGTTTCAATCGCAAGGGATGGGAGGAATGCTTCTAGATGACCACGGTACAGTGTTGTGGCCATTCTCAGGCCCTGTCAAAGTGGAATCCAAGATAATGGCAATATCCCTAGCAGTCAGGGATTCAGTGCAGGCCATCCATAACCATTTTCACCAGACATCTATTGTGATTGAGCTCCCTCACAGGGAAGTTTGCTGTTGGGTGTTTGGGAGGATGGAGCATCCTTGGGATGTGGATTGTATAGTGGAAGAGATCAGGCTGCCGACTGGAGGTTTCAACATTTCATTTACCCCTTCAACTGGTTCACCTGATCCCTTATGGATTTTGCTTGTTCCAGGGCTAACACTCCTTTCTAGATGGGGATCTCCCTTTCACCCTCTTAATTTTTTAATAAAATTCTGTTAATCTTTTGAGGGAAAAAGAAAGGTCTCCTCATGGAGTTAGAGGAACTATATGATCATCGACCCAAGGATATGCATTTTGTACAGGTGGGGCCCATGATTCAGTTCCAGCCCATTTGTCTGATATGAACCACCATGGATGAATGTCTCAAAAATCTCCAAGATTGGAGTATCATGGCCACAAATCTTTGAGTTTTTTTTTTTTTTTTGAAAGATGAGACTTTATTGAAAAGGCGGAAAGAACCACAAGCAATATTACAAAAAAAAAAACAGCATATAATCAGACCAAAACAGATAAAATAAAAAGAGAGAGAGAGGATAGAAGCAGCACATCCATATTGAAAAATACATTTTAGAATGAAGTTCCATTTTTACTACACCTTAATTTGATATTCTAATGATACATAATCCATCAGTGATACCATGGTCAACTAGATTGAATTGTATCAGACTGAAGTTCAACAAAGGCATCTATAGAATAGATTCTTGGCAGACAATTTAGCTACCTTATCTACCATAGCCATGTAATCTGATTTTGCACTTCAAGTTGAAAAGTATTTTTTGTTGATCCAAGCACAATTTTTTTGAACTAAAATACCAATTGCCAGAGAGATCTTATATGATTATGTTCTCCTTCCCACTAACATCACTGAATGTAATAGACTATGCACCAGAATTCCAAATGTGTTTTGAGCCATCAATTTAGGTAATCTAATATATCTAGGAGTTATCTTCATTACTTGCAAGTTGCAAGTCATTCTTGTGGTTTATGAACAGGGATCCAGTTTCCTGCAGGTGTAGATCATGTCTTGTGGAAGGAAGGTAATAAAATGCAGTTGATACTTAGCCAGTAGGAGTTTTAATTAGATCATGTTAAACTGCACAAAGCCTTTTATTCATCATAAGAGGTGTAAAGACAAGCTCGCTATTCTCTATTCCACATTATGAGAAGATTAACTGCATACTTTTTCTGTAGTGATCACTGCTTGTGTTAACCTCATTCAAGAAAATATCTAAAGGAACCAAGATCTTTCATATCAAACTCGGTGAATATTGAGCAGCATCTGGATGGATCGTCTGTTTGTCTTTAGTAGGATTTTTCTGTTTGCCTATGACTAATTGGTCCACCTCAACTTTGATTTTGTCAGCACTGCTGCATTTAATGTAGTGAGTGCTGACGTGAGTTGAGATGTACCAAATTCCTGTTAAAGATTAGCAGACAGTCCAGATTCATTTTATAAATGAGTCTGGATCCTCTGTTTGCTGGCCATGTGATAACATGGACCAGTCAAAAAGTTGCAAACAGTAATTTCCCTTTTTGCAGAAAACAGAGGATACAGAGGATCAAGGCTCTTTGTAAATGAATTGGATTAGGGTTGGATCAATCCTTTCTATGGCCCTGTTTGATCTCGAACGAAACTGTAGCTCTCAACGGTTGGGTCCTACTATTCCCAGACTGGGTTTTGCCTTGACCGGCTCTTTTTGGTTCCGGGTCTCATTTTTTTTTTAGGACCTGGATTGAGACCCGATGGGTTCAGTTCCTTTCACTTTCAGGGGCCCATTGGGTTTTTGGACCTTTGTTTTGAGTGGGGTTCATGTCAGGTCGACGTCAAAATAAGAGCATTTACATATGGATGTATTAGATCAACAACATGTGCGTTACTTAGACATATTCATGGTGTAAATGTCAACATGGGCTATCTAACAAGCCTGCGGCTTCAAACCTCTTTCTGTTGCTTGTTTTAACAAACACTGTGACCAAATGGGTGTGTCAGCTGGGGCGGGCCCCACCATGATGTATGAAATTGCGTCGTCTTGGGTTGCTTCTTCTCGCTCTCCTGTGCTTGAATCAGCTCCCCTTGTGCTCCCTCGATCTTTGACGCCGCCGCTTTGCCAACGCTTTAGCTCCAAGATCAGCTACCTTGCATGTGATGCTCCATTGGAGATGCCCAAGGTGCTAGGGAAATGGTGAAAACTCTACAAATGGTAGGAAATGGGTTTCCTAGAGGAATGCACCTAAATGGACTCCTAGGTAGTGTTTAGACAAAGGATTTAACTATCATCAAGGTGTCTAAAACCTAGGAATCAAGAGGGAACAAGTCCATTCTCAAGATGCCATTGAATGGCCCAAGCTTGTGATGAAAACACAAGGAGAATGGCTTGCTATAGGTTTGGGATAGAGCCTCTAATGATCTCTAGCAATGGTGGCTTCTATCTCCTCAAAATCTCCTCTCTTGGCTCAAAAAACGAATCCCCCTTTTAAATAGATTTTCTTCCAACGGTAAAAAAACGGGCAAATTCGTGCATCTCCGATTGATCGGAAGAAGGTCCGATGGATCGGAGACCTGTCCGATTGATCGGAGACAAGTCCGATTGATCGGAAATCTATCCAGTGAAGTCTCTGGAAGATATTCCGATTGATCGGAACACTGTCCGATCGATCGGACGGACCCCTTCCGATGGATCGGAAATCTGTCCGATTGATCGGAAATATGTCCAGTGGATTTTCAAGGTTGCTGGAAAAATTTCGATTGATCGGAGCTTCTGTCCGATTGATCGGACCTTCTGTCCGATTGATCGGAGTCCTATCGGAGCCAGTGTCCGATTGATCGGAGTCCTATCGGAAACTGTTGTTTGAGCCTATTTGATTACAGCAGCTTCCACCTCTTTAATTAGTCTAATTTATCATGTTTTTCATGGAGTTCTAAGACTAATGATGATGACTAAAGGTATACCTAGTTGGTCCAAGTCATCTAAGAGGTTACGGGTTAGGTTTTGGTCAAGGCAAGGCACACCAAGGCATCACTTTTACCTGTTTCTTCTTCCTTGATGCAGCCGGTCCGTCTTGAGTCTTCGTTCTTCGTCTTCATTAAGCTCAACCGACACTAGACCCACTGACCTAAGTAATTGACAAACAAGGTGCACAAGTATGCCATAGAAAAGTGCATTAACAATCTCCCCCTTTGTCAATTACTTACAAAAACCTAACCTACCAAAACAAATACATGTACAAGAGATTACATTGATATGAAATAAAATACAGGACTCTTGACATGCCTAAACTAAGCAGCTCCTCTTCAGTTTGCTCCCCCATAACCTGTCAATCCCTGCATCACAAAACATAGCAAACTAGTTTTGGTGGGACTTGATCTTTCTCCCCCTTTTTGTTAGCAATTGACAAGCTATTCTCTCCCCCTTAATGATGCAACAATTAAGGTTAAGGTAAGAGAAGATAGTATGTCGCAGTTATAACTATAAGCACATGCTAACTAGAGAGAGTATAGGGTGCATGAACATAAAATCATGGAGCATGCTAAAGAACATGATTAACAAGAAAATGTAACTATCTAAGCATAGTTAATCATGCTAAATTGGTCATCTATGATATACACTAAGCATTAAAGCTCAAGGGCTTATAGCCCAATCAACCAACCTCCCCTATTGGTATATCAAGACCAATACTAAGCAAAGATTAGCATACAATGAAGCATAAAACTCAAGATGATTAGCTAATCTAAGCATGGTGATAATCTAGCAAGCAAATATATCAATTAAAAGCAAGGCTAAATTATCAAAATTTGGGCTCATGAGGCTTGAATCCTCTGATTTGCCCATACACACATAAATGAGGCTTAAATCCTCAGATTTACCTATATAAGCATTTCTAGCTACCCTCACTAACTATGTTTAGTTTGATAAGCCTAAGGGTAACTAATTTCCTCAACACCCTCATAAAATGTAGCATGAGGTGAGGGGTTGGGAACTCCTTCTACTCTTAGAAGGGATAGCGGTTGGGATCCCCTCTTAGATAAGCGGGAAGAGGGGTAGTGGTGGAAGCCGAGAGAGCTAGATCATTATGTTGGCTCCCATCACTAGTAGAATCATCGGATTTGGAGTCCGACTCCTCCGTATTATCCCACGTGGCAGCCATCGCCTTTTTGCCTTTCGGTTTAGGCGTTTCCGAACAGTCCGGGGCAATATGGCCACGTTGACCGCAACCGTAACATCGGACGGATGAAGGTTTGGATGATTTCCCTTTATGTTTATCACCCTTCTTGTCCTTCTTGTCACGGCTATTCCCTCTATCAAATTTGAGGAATCTCTTGAATTTTTTGTTTAATTTTTCTTCCTCATCATCCTCATCATCGCTATCTTCCTCCGACTCACTCTTAATTTTCTTATGTTTGTGAGAGGATTTTAGGGCGATGTTTTTCTTCCTAGAGGGGGCCTTAAAGTGTAGTTCATGAGTTTGTAGGGAACCTATGAGTTCTTCTACTTTCATGCTATCTATATCTCTACACTCTTCTAAGGCAACTATCTTGGAGTCAAATCTTCCCGGGAGGGACCTAAGTATTTTTCTACAAATCCTTCCTTCCGGAACCCAATCCCCCAAGACAAACATGGAGTTGCAAATATCTGACAATTTAGTATAAAACTCCATGAAAGTTTCAGTCTCTTCCATCCTAATGTTTTCAAATTTGGTGGTTAAGAGCTGAAGCTTCGAGCGTCTTACTGTGCTAGTTCCCTCGTGGGTAACCTCAAGTATATCCCACGCTTCTTTTGCAGTTTCGCATGTGAGAATGCGCTGAAATTCGTCTGGGGAAACCGCACAGCAAATCGCATTGAGAGCTTTGGCATTTGCCATGTATTGAGCTCTCTCTATGTCATCCCATTTGGAATCATCTTTGGGAATGACAATATGTTTCCCATCAACCTCCACTTGCTCGGTGGGCAAGGTATATCCAGTTTGTGTGCTAAGCCACACCGGACGGTCCATGGATTGGAGAAAAATTCTCATTCTCGCCTTCCAATAAGCATAGTTGGACCCGTCAAAGAAAGGTGGACGGTTGGTGGCACTCCCATCTCGGTTAGACATGATGCTAGTACTCCGGTATCAGATCTTACTCTAGACGGTTACGTCCTTGAAGAGCAACCCGCTCTGATACCAATTGAAATTGCGTCGTCTTGGGTTGCTTCTTCTCGCTCTCCCGTGCTTGAATCAGCTCCCCTTGTGCTCCCTCGATCTTTGACGCCGCCGCTTTGCCAACGCTTTAGCTCCAAGATCAGCTACCTTGCATGTGATGCTCCATTGGAGATGCCCAAGGTGCTAGGGAAATGGTGAAACCTCTACAAATGGTAGGAAATGGGTTTCCTAGAGGAATGCACCTAAATGGACTCATAGGTAGTGTTTAGACAAAGGATTTAACTATCATCAAGGTGTCTAAAACCTAGGAATCAAGAGGGAACAAGTCCATTCTCAAGATGCCATTGAATGGCCCAAGCTTGTGATGAAAACACAAGGAGAATGGCTTGCTATAGGTTTGGGATAGAGCCTCTAATGATCTCTAGCAATGGTGGCTTCTATCTCCTCAAAATCTCCTCTCTTGGCTCAAAAAACGAATCCCCCTTTTAAATAGATTTTCTTCCAACGGTAAAAAAACGGGCAGATTCGTGCATCTCCGATTGATCGGAAGAAGGTCCGATGGATCGGAGACCTGTCCGATTGATCGGAGACAAGTCCGATTGATCGGAAATCTATCCAGTGAAGTCTCTCGAAGATATTCCGATTGATCGGAACACTGTCCGATCGATCGGACGGACCCCTTCCGATGGATCGGAAATCTGTCCGATTGATCGGAAATATGTCCAGTGGATTTTCAAGGTTGCTGGAAAAATTTCCGATTGATCGGAGCTTCTGTCCGATTGATCGGACCTTCTGTCCGATTGATCGGAGTCCTATCGGAGCCAGTGTCCGATTGATCGGAGTCCTATCGGAAACTGTTGTTTGAGCCTATTTGATTACAGCAGCTTCCACCTCTTTAATTAGTCTAATTTATCATGTTTTTCATGGAGTTCTAAGACTAATGATGATGACTAAAGGTATACCTAGTTGGTCCAAGTCATCTAAGAGGTTATGGGTTAGGTTTTGGTCAAGGCAAGGCACACCAAGGCATCACTTTTACGTGTTTCTTCTTCCTTGATGCAGCCGGTCCGTCTTGAGTCTTCGTTCTTCGTCTTCATTAAGCTCAACCGACACTAGACCCACTGACCTAAGTAATTGACAAACAAGGTGTACAAGTATGCCATAGAAAAGTGCACTAACAATGTAGACCATCAGGTGTGTTCTAAAAAACGAGACTAATCCGTCATTCATATGGGCCACATCAAGACAAATAGTTGGAAGGAGAAACATGTGCCTCCCTTTGGGTTGATGTTGTCCATCTCTCTCTCTCTCTCTCGTTGATATTTTCTCGTACAAAAAGCTGATCACCTGCCAGGAGAGGTACCGGAACTTGTAGCACCTTACTGTCATTTCCATCTACTTGCCACAAGAACGGTAGAATTTCCCTGTACAATATCCTGTAGAATTTGTTTTCCACTGAGTCAGGCCCTGTTTGGTAGCTGTGGAAAAATGAGTTCATCTCATTTTATGGCTGCCCACAAAGTGTAATACCCGTAGAGGCACTACAGCAAACACCCAATGGGCATTTTTTACATCTCTACACTTCTCACACTCGACAATCATAACTGTCCATGATACTGCATTTTTTTCTCTGGCATTTCATCGAACATGTCTTTGGTGGCACCAACATTCCCCAATTCACATACCCATCAACCATAGCAGTTCAGGAAATGACATCCCGCTCCGGCATTTCATCAAACATTTTGCAATGAATCAAACTTTTGATTCTCAGGCGGATGGGACTCCGAACCATGACTCGACTGTGCAATCAATAGAGATTTTATGTTTTTTAGAGAGAGAGAGAGAGAGAGAGAGAGAGAGAGAGATTTCATACCAGCTGCAATGGCGTCGAAGCTTGGAAGCTGCAACGGGAGCGGGGATGGGAGGCGTCGAAGCTTGGAAGCTGCAACGGGAGCGGGGATGGGAGGCGTCGAAGCTTGGAAGCTGCAATGGCGATTTTTGGGAGAGAGAGAGAGAGAGAGAGAGAGAGAGAGAGAGAAGGGGCGGGAGACGATTGAGAGGAGGGAATGACGATTTGGGGATTTTTTTAGGGTAAGGGTGGGTTAATCGGATTGCACAGTTTTACCGTGCGGAGTAAACTCAGTTGGGCCCACCTAGAATGCATGTGCTTTATCTATTCCGTCCATATGTTTTTCCAGTTCATTTTAGTGGTTGAACCCAAAATTTAAGCATATCCAAACCTCAAGTGGACCATGCCATGGGATCGAGCCTGTCTTAACCGTTGCTTTGGTGGCATGCTGATGAATGGCTGAGAAAAGTTGAGGATAAAGATCAAGGTGGGGTCCATTTCAATGGGGGCAGTTGTCACTGATGAGATGGTTACCTTTTTCTATCAACGGTCAATGCTGTTTCTGGGCTTTTAGCATGTTCACATTTTGAACCGTCAGATCAAATCCCCGGTCAATCTAGATGTGTGGAGATGCTTCGATGGACCATCATGTTGATGGCTTCTGGCAAAAATAAGGTAGCAGGAAAATGGACGGTTGACATAAATTGGAGCAAAAGTTAGGCAAAGGTCCAGATTCTGACAATTAGGATCATCCAAATACTTCAGTTTTTTGGATACTGATCATCCATGTCGGGCCCTACCAGATCAACGGTTCCGATGAAGAGAAAAAAATTCCCATATTCACGTATGGGACCACACTTAAAATTTCTCTTCACAACTTGTGATTTGCCCATTCTCAGCGAAACCTTTCCAATGGATTAGGAAAAGTGATCACCTACAGGCGACCGTACCATAATATGTGGTACCGCACCATCATTACTACTAACAAAACCCCTTTCAGGAAATCCGTACCATAAGAACAATAGGCCCCACCATGAATATCCTCTCTTTTTTAAAATGAAGCTGTCTTGTCCGTAGATGGGCCACATATGTATTGGTTGTAAAATGATTTCAACGGTGTGGCCCACTCAAATAATAGAATAGTCAGATTTTTGTTTCAGATAATCTTCATGGTGGGATCCACCGTTTTCATGGTACTGATTTCCTACAAAAAAGTAAGGCTGGCAGAAAAGGATGGTACAGTACCACAAGTTGTTGTACCTGTATCTGATGGTGAATCCCGTAGACAACAGGGACGAAAGTGGGGCCTTTGATTATTGGAATAGATGCCTCTTCTTTTTAGGCGATCCACGTGAGAGGTTGAAGAGGTGAATCGCGACACGCATGCTGATAGAGAACACGTGTAAAAGATCCAGGCCAATGATTTAGGTGGGGCAGTCAATGAACATGCTCCAGCCATAAATCAGCTCATACATTCATCAGACGAGCACATCGTACGGAGGAAATCTGACGGTTCAATGGAAAATAACCAACGGCCTATGTGTGGGCTACCAGAAGAGTGTTAAAAGCATGAATTTTGGGAAAATCATTCTCTCATAGAGACCCACCTTCTACATTGTCTAGATCTCATACACGTACAAGAATTTAGCATGTGTGACGCAGATCACCTCTCCAATCACCAAACCTCAACTTTGCACCAATGAACATGTATGTATGCATAAACCAATCTGATAACCAGTTAACTGAATGAGTGTAATTTTGCATTTTCAACTATCCAATAAATGTCCACCAATAAATTTGGCCCACTCATTTCAAATTTCTCGCTTTTATTTAAACCACAATTTTTTTCCAACATTTTTTTTCAAAACCGGTAAAATTTCTTTTTTTTTTTTTATCAAATATTTCAACTTTTATTTCTTTTGAAAATATCATTTTTTTAACAAACTTCTTAATTTTTTCGAAATACAAAATCTTAATTTCTTTATAAAAATTTCAATTTTTTTACATACTTATCAATTTTATTCGAACTTCTCAACTTTTTTCAAATGGTCATTTTTTTTTTTAAATCTCAATTTTTTGAATCTTATTATTTTTCTAAATCTTATCAATTTTAATTTATTTTCAAACCTCTCAACATTTTTTGTTTGAAAATCACAAATTTCTTTTTTAACTTCACAATTTTCTTTTTCAAAATATTTAATTTTGTGAAAATTTGAAAAGAAATTTCAAACATATTAATTTTATTCAAATTTCTCAATTTTGTTTTTAAAATCTCTTAACATTTTCTTTCAAATTACTAAATCTGTTATTTTAAATATCAAATTTTTTAATTTTTAAAAAATATCAGTTTTTTTCAATATCTCATTTTTCTTAAATTTTATTTTCCGACGGACCTTATTTGGGGGGCATCTTTTCGGGCTGGGATTAGCGACGGGCCAAATTCGTCGTTAAATAGCGACGAATTAAGTCCGTCGGAAATTAAAATTTTGCGACGGACTATGTCCGTCGGTAAATCCCGCGACGAAATCCCGCCTTAATTTCGAAAAAGCGACGGAATATTTTCAAATACGACGAATTCGGTTCGTCGTTAAACCAAACAATTTTTGCGACGGTCAATGTCCGTCGCAAAATCCGTCGCAAAAATGCGATTTTGGCGTAGTGGCATCATGTATAGCCCACCTTTGATGTGGACCATCCATTATGCAGGCCTCACCTTTGAAGTGGGTTGTCCATCATTCAGCCCACTTTGGATGTGGGGCTTTTTATCATTATAAGTTGACCTTTGATCTGGACCATCCATGTGGCCCCACATTAATATGGGGTCATCCATCATATGGAACCCACCTTTTATGTGGACCATCCATCGTGTGAGCCTCACCTTCATTGTGGATAGATCACCATGGGCCTCCTTTGATATGGACCGTGAGAGAGCCTCCTTTGAGAAGACTAGGAGAGAGAAGTAGAAAAGTCACAAGTTCAAAAGCTAAAATAGAAAAAAAGAAAGAAAAAAAAGTACTTATTTTAATAAGTAGCTTTTGGCACATAAGTTACTTTTACAATTATGCTTAACAAACTACTCAAGTGAAAAAGTAAATTAATTAACATAAGTTAAAAAGTAACTTATTTGGTGGTATCCCAACGAGCCCTTCACATGTTTAATTGAAGTATTATGTTTTTGTCATTTCTTTTTTTTTTTTTTTTTTTTTAACATAATTCGTATCTTCGTTTAAATGGTCAGACCTAGATTGCACATGATTGTTTCCTTTCCCCACCACATATCATAGTGGTAAATATTATTACACGTAAGGGCCATACAATGGTAATTTGCTGGTATGGTTTTTTGTTGACTGGTTTAATGCGTGTGTGATGGATGTATGGAGTTTTGTAACATCCAAATTGTGGGCCCATTGTGGAAGGAGGCGAGTCCAAACATGAAAGTAATTGGACAATCTTAACCATTTTATTTCTCCTGTTGTATTGGTTTAGCCCAGCCGGTTGGGTAGAGGTACCATGCTTCTTGTACGAATGAATTATCTAGTATTAATGTAATAAGCGAGGGCATAAAAGAGAACCATGCCATTTTGATAATTGATCTTCTAAGGCTTGCTCATGCATTGTTTTGTTTCATTTATTTATTTATAGCTATAGTTTTAGTGATTCTTGGGATCGTCTTCCAGTACTTATAATAAAGTGTTGGATATATTAATTTAAAAATGATCCCCTGCTCCTGAAATGGTGTTACAATCCAATCCATCCATTTCATGGGCCATCAAGCAAAACCACACCACATCAGATTATCGAATCCATCAGTAAGTTTACCTTAACTTTGGTTCCCATTCATTTTTCAAATGGATGGATGCTTAGAATGATCTGTTAGAAATGATTCTTCCCAACAATAAGTGATCAATAATAAGCACCAAAAAGCAGATAGTTCGAATGGCTGACTAGAGGTACTTTTTTATTTATTTATTATTATTACAAGTGATGTTGACTGTCTGCTTTACGTTCCCTTGATCAGATGCTTAGAATTGCCTGATTGGTGTGAATTTAACTGGGTAATCCACGAAATGTATTCACCACCAACTGGTCAGATCAGATGGATAGATTAGATTGTCTAAGTGTTCCAATGCAACTACGAGCATAGTAACTTGATCTCCATTGAGTTGACTATTCTAATTCCACAAGGTGTTTAACTCTTCTCTTAGTACATATATTAATTTCACATTAGCTAATTACACTTGTATTGTCGTCGAAGTTTGGCCAATGCTGGTACAAGAAAGCTGAAACTGTGGTCCACTTCAAATGGATGGCTAAGATAGTAAGGTAAACAGAGAGGTACAAGTACATGGACACCATGATATGATTAGACTAAATGGGTTCTCTTATGCATTTGCAGCTCTGGAAGGATGGTCGAGATTGAGCAAACTAGAACTCCTAGACCTGAGTAGTAATTTCCTCAATGGAAGCATTCCACCATATTTGGGTGCTCTATCATCGCTAAAGAGTCTTTTTTTAGGGGCCAACCAAATGGGAATTTCATGGACAGGCTTTGAAAGATTGCGTGGACTCAGAAGGCTAGAGCTCCTGGATCTACGTTCCAATTCCTTCAATGAAAGTATTCTCCTGCATTTGGGTTCCATGCGGTCCCTCAAGAGCTTGTATCTAGGGGACAATCAATTGAGAGAATCATCTCACATCACAGGTATGCAACCATAAACATAGCATACATCTGGACCACCCATAACTTGGGCCCTATTGTTGATGGACCATAGCCCAAAAATCACATTGATCAGATGAACTTAAACATATGAATGCTTATATTTAATCTGGAGACTGATCAATTTACTTTAAACCAGTCAATTTGATAACCGTCAATTGGATGGTTAGGATCATTTGATAAGAGTATTTTCAGTCCATGAGCCATCCATACTTTATCTAACATTTTGGATGGTCCGGATTGATTTAAGATGCATGCCACATGTATGGTGGACGCTACACCACCATTTTATATATGGTGATGAACTATGTCCCTTCAGTTTCTTGTTTTCCTTATGCTCCTTTTTATATGTATTCGTTTTATTTATTTATTTATTACTTTTTGTAGAATTGGCAGCACTGAGCAACCTGGAGGCTGGAGCTGCTGGATTTGAGTAGTAATCGACTCGTTGGGAGTATTCCACCATTTGTGGCGACTTTAACCTCTCTTAGGGCCTTATCTTTGAGAGGAAATGGACTCAATGGATCCCACCCTTTCCAAGGTAATAATAAAAAAAAGAACCTTTTAGTTACATTACATGTTTTATTTCCTGCTCATATTTTTTATTACACCATCAAACCAAGTTCAAGATCTCACCTTTCCAAACAGTATTGAAAATAATTAAGTTACTCTCTTTTGTAGGTTTATGCAAATTGGAGAAGCTGGAAGAGATAGATCTCAAAAGGCAATGAACTGGAAGGCACATTGCCTCCATGTCTCTTCAACTTGACATCCCTTCAACTACTCGATCTCTCTGAGAATAAATTCAGTGGAAACATCCCCTCGTCTCTCATCTCTAGCCTCACCTCTCTCAAGTACCTTTCTTTATCTTATAACAATTTCGAAGGCCTTTTCTCATTTTCCTCATTTGCCAACCTCTCCAATCTCAAAGTTGTCAAACTTTCATTTGCTAGTGTTACCAAGATTGGGGTCCAAATTACAAACTACACCAATGAGTTAGCTATAGAGACCGAGTATCCATCTTGGGTTCCTTCATTCCAGTTGAAAGTCCTCCACTTGTCGAATTGCAACATCGACAAGCATACCGGTGTAATTCCCAGCTTCCTCTCCAGCCAGTATGACTTGGGACTGATAGACCTTTCTCATAACAAAATGAATGGGAAGTTCCCCACTTGGTTGTTAGAGAACAATACAAGATTAGAATTCCTAAATCTAATGAACAATTCCTTCACTGGGCCATTTCCTTTTCCATCACATCCCAAATTCACACACATTTTGGTTTGACATCTCGGATAATAAAATCGATGGACAACTTCCTGCAGATTTCGGGGCGCTCTTTCCAAGTGTAATTTACTTAAACATGTCCTGGAATGCTTTCCATGGTAACATTCCTCCGTCGATTGGTAACATGGCACAGTTGCGTTCTCTAGATTTGTCCAGCAATGACTTTTCAGGAGAAATTCCAGAGAGCTTGGCCATTGGCTGCAGTTTGTTGACAATTTTGAAGCTATCGAATAATAGGTTGGATGGAAAGCTGCTTCCAAAAAATTCGAACTTGACCCAACTGAGATATTTGTATTTGGAAAACAATCGCCTAACGGGGGAGATTGCAGATAGTTTATTCAATAACACCTATCTTGAGGTTTTACAGATCTCCAACAACTCCATATTGGGTAGGCTTCCTATTAATATTGGGAACTTTTCATATTTGAGGACCCTCATCATGCATGGAAATCATTTCGAAGGTTCTATCCCAATCGAGTATTGCAATTTCAACCAGCTTGAATTTTTAGACCTCTCCCAAAATATAATTTCTGGATACATACCATCTTGCTTTAATGTATCATCTTTAAAGTACATACATTTGCAAGGAAATGAGCTGGCTGGATCAATACCAAATGCTTTGTCCGAAATCTCCTCTCTAGTGACATTAGACATCAGATACAATAATTTATCTGGTGCTCTTCCAGATTGGATCTGCAAGGGCACATTCCCGAACTCGTGTCATCTGAATACGATAGCAATTATCGATCTTTCCAACAACGAACTCTCCGGACAGATGCCTTCATGCTTCAACAACATAACATTTGGGAGGGCAGGAGTTATGGATAAAGCATTTTTTCGTGAAAATATTTTCTATATGGCTTGTGGCAGTCTATCAACATACTCACCAAAAAATCATTTCAACAAACAAGTGTCCTATGCTGAAAACTATGTGTTGTTGGATGAACAAGAGGAGATTGAGTTTATAACAAAGAGTAGGTCCAACTCTTACAGAGGTAACATTCTTTACTTCATGTCTGGAATGGATTTGTCATGGAACCAGTTAACAGGGAGAAATCCCACCTAAACTTGGTTACTTAAGTGGAATTTGTGCATTGAATCTATCCAATAATCAATTAAGTGGACCAATACCAAGAAGCTTCTCGAATCTAAAGCAAATAGAGAGCTTGGACCTTTCTTACAATAGATTGAGTGGGACAATTCCACCACAGCTAACAGAAATCAACTTCTTAGCTGTATTTACGGTGGCACACAACGATTTATCAGGTGCGACGCCTGGCATGATTGGGCAATTCGGGACCTTGGGAGAAAACAGCTATGAGGGCAATCCCTTGCTATGTGGACCCACATTGAAGAGAAGCTGCTCCACCACTATACCAACATCGCCAACAGCCTTGCTAGGGCTAATGGGAGAAGAAGAAGATGATGACGATGATACCAACTCTATCATTTTCTACTCATGTTTTGCGGCATCATATACAACTTCTTTCTTGGGCTTCATAGCTCTTATCTACTTCAACCGCTACTGGAGAGAAGTGTGCATTCTTTTCATGGATACATGTATGGATTCCTGCTATGTTTTTGTTGTAGTTAATTGGCATAAACTATCATCCCATATGCATAAATAATTCATATCCGGACATTGTGGTTTTGGTCGCTCCAAATCACTAAGATTATAAGAGAAATGCATGTGGACCTTTTATCATATATACAGAGAAAGCAACCTAGTAGCTGATTCTCTTCCGAATGCCCCTCGTGACACATCTGGATATTGCTTGTACTCTAGCAATAGTTCTTTCCCAATATAAGCTAGTCAAGCGGTCTTTTGGGAGAAATCAGGAATCCATTCCTTACGAATAAGATGATTTCTTATTTCGGTCATTTTACTGAGGATTAAGGTTTCATGTCCCTGTCAGTGCTCTTATTTCCTTGTAAACTGCTTTTCTAATAAATAAAATTACAGATGGTGAGCTTCCCACCTTTGGCATATAATTTTTTTTTTTTTTTTTTTGGGGGGGGGGGGGGGGGGCGGTGGTGATCATAAAATGAAAGCAAGAAGATCTGGTTAAGCTCACACATGTGTACAAGGCATATCATCTACATGCTTTCCAATTAAGTAGTCTGTTGTTGATCACTTCACTACTATTTAAATATGTAGCAAATTCTTTTGCAAATGGACATAATCTGGTGTAAGTTACAGGAACCACATCATAATGCAATTCTCATCTATGTACACATAGAGCTGGGCACGAACCAAGCCGGCTCGAAAGCTCGGCTCAATTTGGTTTGAAAAAGCTCGGCTCAATTTGGTTCGAATAGAAGTTCAAACCAAATCAAGCCTCAGCCAAACTCGTTAAAAAAAACAAACCAAGCTCAAACTAGGTTAGTACCGGTTCGGCTTGGCTCGACTCGAAGCTCCGTTTGATTTGGCTTGATTCGGCTCGTAGATTTTAAGCACATTGTTTCCTATGGTGTGATCCACTTGAGCTTTGGATATGATTCAATTTTGGGTCATGTCCTGAAATGATATGTAAAAATGGATGGACGGCGTGGATAATACATATACGTGATGACGTGGATAATACATATACATGAATACACACTCTTTCCTTACACTTATAAAGCTATGCTTGTGTAGTTTTGTTTGGAAAAGGCCCTTAAATTTCTATTTTGAAGTTGCACTCCTCTCAAGGATGTTAAACATCATGTAATAAGATACTTTTGTATTCTTTTTGTGTTATTTCTAACTTTTTCAATTCTTTCTATTTAAACAAACAAACAAACAAAAGAGCCGCCACCTGTTCTAACTCGGCCCGGCCCAATTCGAAATTTTCGACCAAACCGATCCTAGCCTGAACCAGATTTTTTTGGAGCAAACCAAACTTTGGCCGCATGGGTCAGCTCGAAACCCAAACTGGGCCAACCCACAAACTGGGGTGGCACAAAAACGAGCCAAACCAAACTAGGTCCAACTCAGCCCGGCTTGGATCGTTGCCCACCTCTATGTACACATGGACAGTTCAATGATCAATCCAGGCCATCCTGTAAGACCCATCTTAAAAAAAAAAAAAAAAATGATGCAATTGAGGATGATCATCTCCTTCAATCTTTCTCTGTAAGATTTCAAAGGCACAATTCCTTAAGAGAGAATTAAAATTTAAGAAAACTCCTGCAAAACTCAATATATCAGTTCAGCCCTCCCAACCGTCCTTGATGCTTCCATGAGACATTTTTACTCTCATGACCTTGTCTTGTTGCATGCTTCAGTTTATGTCATGCAACAAATGGGTACAATACCAAAAATTTTATGACATGCATATTATTCTCCATGTTTTGTGAATAGGCTCATCTTCCCACTCATGGGGGCAATTTCCACGTTTCAACTTCGCAATTCAGTTGTCATGTAATCGTATCATTCAATTCGCAATAACCAAAACTCATTACGTACCACGCCATCTGCATCACCCAATAGGAAAACCATCTCAAGCATAAAGTTTTCTATTCACAAAAGTAAAGAGGCAAGACTGGTGTAGCATCAATCATATTGTTAATGAAGATCGAGAGTTTAACTGCTTTGTATAGAATTAGAGATGAAAATGATTGTTAGAACTAGAAAATTGCTCGGATGCAGTTTTCTGGTGTTTTGTTGTTCTAGGGTTCTAAATAATAAAAATATTCATAGACAATCACAAGCATTCATAAAAGTACACAAGAAAAGAGATATCGCAAAGCGAATTTTATTCCAGAGATCCTGAGATCTTGTACATTTCAGGCTGTGATCTGGCACGAGCCCTTAATTACATCGAATGATCGATGACCCTTGATTAAAAGGCAAAAGACTAGTCAGCAGGGACTACGGTCTCAGAGTTCGTGGTCGTAAAGACCTGTATTTATGTGGTCGTAGAGACCTGTGTTTGTATGGTCGCGGAGACCTGTATTTGTATGGTCGTAGAGACCTGTATTTGTTGTATTTTGTTATAGACTGATCCATCTTTGTACGAGTCAGATGTCTATGTCCCATGTTTTGACCGGAGATCCGAGCTGAGACTGTCAGGGTTTTTAACCGAGGGGTGCGACTCTGGGCCTACACCCGTCATTTGTGACGGGTGACCGCGGGAAGAGCGATCTGCAGTTGTATGTACCTAAGCAGCTCAACCAGCGGATGCCGTTTGGATGGGTAGGGCATCGACTGTTCTTGAAGTGTCAGTCTTTTAACAAATTGTGTGTAATAGTTCAGAACTCTCTCTATATGGTTTATCATATTAACCATAGTCCCGTTTGCTTAGTCCGGACCTGAATCCGGGTTATATTATGACAGTACATGTAATGATGATACATCAGTATAATTCTGGACACTAGCGGCCTCTTTTCAAGAAGTTACTTTGTTCATCTCGTTGGATTGCATTAGACTCCGAAGGCTTGCATTCTGCTCATTGGGTGGCCCAGATGAGTTATTTGACTGCTCCGTTGCATCTGGAACGCTCGAAATACCCAAAATAGGCCCAAACGGGGCCCGAAAATATCACAAAATGAAGATTTAAAGGTGCTGAAATTGACGTTTAGGGTGCTGATTTTTATGATTCGCTGGCCTAATTTTACTGATGCGCTGGGGCCAGCGCGTCCAAAAATGATTGTTAAAGTGTTTGATTTTTCTAATTCACTGGCCTATTTTTGTGATGCGCTGGGGTCAGTGCGTCTAAAAATGATTTTTGTTAAGATGTGCATTTTTCTGATCCGCTAGCCTATTTTTGTGATGCGCTGGGGCCAATGCATCCAAAAATGACTTATTTTATAAACGACTGATTTTCCTGATGCGCTGAGCTATTTTTCTGATGCGTTGGGGCCAATGCGTCCTTAAAATGCTTAGTTTTGGAATATTGATTTATTTGGTCCGCTGAGGGTATTTTTCTGACGCGCTGGGGCCAGTGCGTCCGAAAATAACTTTGTTTTGAAAATGATTGACTTTCGTGATGCGCTATTATACTTGCGCGATTTGAAGTTATTTCATCTTCGGACCTGCTGTGGTCGGAGATGGGATTTTCGGTGAGGGATTTCGTCGATCGGAAGGGGGTTCCGGTGATCGGAAAAGGTTTCCGGCAAGGGATTCCGACGGGTTCTCGAAATGCCCAAGGGACGCAGCTCTCTCTCTCTCTGGATCCGTTCAAATGATCCGTAGGGGAGGGGTATTTATACCCGAAGTCATCCAATACGAGTCCGCCACGTGTAGCGCGTCGAGAAAATGGGATAGCGCGTCGAGAAAATCACTCGGCGCGTCTTAAAATGCCTTAGTTTAAATGTTGATTTTCAGGGCGCACTGGCTGAAAATTCCTGATTTATTGAACACGCTGAGGGTCAGTGCGTCCTGAAATTCCTGAATTATTGGATGCGCTGGACGAATTTCTTGATGCACTGACGGCAGTGCGTCCTGAAAATAACTTTGTAAAACTGTCTGAATTTCTTGATGCGCCGGCTGAATTTCTTGATGCGCTGGGGGTAGTGCGTCTTGAAATTCACTTTGTAAAACTGTCTGCATTTCTTGATGCGCTGGGGGAATTTTCCGATGCTCTGAGGGTCAGTGCGTCCTGAAATTCAGTTTGAAAAAAATGACTGAATTTCATGATGCGCTGACCATGAATTTCTTGATGTGACGACGTACTTATTTATGGTTATCTTGCAAAAATGATGGTTTGTGGGGCCCGCTTTGCGATGGATGCTGATGCACTGGCTCTATTTCTTCATGATTAAAGTAACCCTCCCAAATTTGGAGGGTTCTGATCATGATGAATGATGGCTCAATTTTCCATTTTTGGTTAAGTCTGATGTGTGTTGTGATTTTGTTGAATTTTTCTGATGCACCGCCCCTAAATCCAGTGACGGGGCAAATTGTGCACTTGTAACCCTTGTTTTCAGGATCCTTACTTTTGGGACCCCAACAGATGCCCCTCCGATGGGTTGGGATGGACATGATCATCCATTGCGGCACATCGAAATTTCTGGGTCCCGCTATAAATAGGGAAGTCGGTCATTTTCGTCATTTCACTTCACATTTTCGGCACTTCCGAGCTCTCGCTAGCGCATTGAGCAAATCGCCAGCACGTCGATTAAATATCTCCAGCGCGTCATAATATTATCGTGCGCGTCGTAAAAATCAAGGTTGGGCATTTTCCCTATGCGGTACCCATAGCGCGTCCAAAAATGGATTAAGGAGATCTTGAACGCGCCAGTCCTGCGTGCATATTTACTGGACGCGCTACCATCAACGCGTTGTGTAATTTCAAAGTTTGGCAAAATTCCCTATTTTATCCACTCGCTGATGCCAGCGCATCTTGTTTTTAAACTTGGCAGAATTCACGCATTTTTTCGACGCGCTGGGGCTAGCGCGTACTTGCGTGTCTACCGGAGACTTGTGTTTGTGGGTTTTCTGATTTATACAACGCATTACTCCCTGCGCGTACAGTTCATCGATTTATATGACGTGCTAGTCCCTGCGCGTCTAGTTCATCGGACTTGTAAAAATTGTCATATTTAAGAGACGCGCTGGGGCTAGCGCGCACGTGAATTTCGGACTTGTGGATTGTCCAATTTTGGACGCGCTGAGTCCAGTGCTCCCTGATGTCCAGGGTTATGATTTTGTCCAATTTTGGACACTTTTATTAATCATGTTCAGAACGAATCAACATGCTCATACTCTGGTTCAACTGTTCATTGCTCGTGATATTTGGGCTATCATTTCGGGTGGATGGGGTCCAACTTTCTCTCTAAACTTTTGTGAATGGATGTTGTTGAATCCCGTATACCCGAAACCCTTAGGTCAAGTTGAACTGATTATGATGCTTCTATTTAACTTGAGTTATTTAGGGTTTGTGTATACCTGAATGCTTCCTTTTCTGGTACCTGCACTTTACCTGATATTTTGACGTGTTTGTGCAGATCTTCATGGCTGGTGGCGCTTCCAACGCTGGCCCTTCGAAGGCTAGTCCTTCAGGCTCCAAGGCCACTACGCGTAAACGCAAGAGGACTTCGCCTCAGAAAGTGACGCGACCATCTGATCAGAACCTGCAGTGGTTCCATCCTCTAGAGAAGTTTAACTTCTACGAGCGCATTTTGTCGTTGTCCAAGGAAATTCAAAAGAAGATTCTTTGCGACAAGGTTCTACCAGCCCCTGATGATGAGGGCACCTAGGAAGAGTGGGATGAGTGGTACGCTCCCCTGCAAGGCTTCCGGACCGACGTGTTAGTGCACTTTTCCGTGGCATACTAGTGCACCTTGTTTGTCAATCACTTACGTCAGTGAGTCTAGAGTCGGTTAAGCCCAAAGAAGACGAAGACCGAAGACTCAAGACGTCCAGCTGCATCTAGGAAGAAGATTCAGGTATATGAGATGCCTTGGTGCCTTAACCTCGACCAAAACCTATCCCCTTTGTATCCTTGATGACCTTGACCATATTTAGAACCCTTTAGGCATCATTGATAGGCCCTAGGTGTCCCATTTGATCAACCAAACCTTGGCCTTAAACGACATGCTGAAGAAAGTAGGATTCAGCGTATTGCATAGGGGGAACCAGGCTGGTCCGACCGATCATGACCAGTCGGCCAGCAGCCTTGCTGCTTTATGCAATGGCCAGCCGACCGGTCATGACCGGTCGGCCCCTTTTACACATCAATATGGCCAGCAGGTGTGGCCGACCGGTCATGACCGGTCGGCCTGGAGGTCTCATGTGTCCAGCAAGGTACGCCGACCGGTCATGACCGGTCGGCCTTATGAGTTTTGGGCTATCCAGTGAGGGGGTCCGACCGGTCATGACCGGTCGGCCCATATTCTTGGCCTATACTCTTGATGTTCTCCAGCAGGGGGGTCCGACCGGTCATGACCGGTCGGGACAGGTCGGCCAGAGCCGTTTTATGGCCGTTTTCTGCCCGTTTTGTGACCGTTGGAGCTGCCTTTTCTATATATATGGAGCTCCATTCTTGGGCAAAGTGAGATGCTTTGGAGAGCCCTTTATCCTCACCATTTGCAGATCTTTTGGGGCCTCAAAGAAGAGGGTTTCAAGTCATATCCCTTGTGTTTCAAACACAAGTGTGGGCATTCAAATGCTATCAAGAGATGACTTGATTCCTCTCTCATATCTAGAGGTGAGACACCTTTCCATATAGGTATATCCCTTCTCCTAGACCTCTAGAAGAACCTCTAGGTGAATCTCCTAGTTAGAACAATCTACATATCTTATGTAGGAGATTCACTCATCCTCCTAGCACCTTGGGCATTTCAAGGCATCACATGCAAGGTGTTTGATCGAATGTGGCTGAGGCATTGGCGACGCAACGGCGGCACGATCGAGGGAGCAAAGGGAAGCTGATTGAAGCACGGGAGAGCGGAGATCAAGCAACCCAATCCTGCGCTAAACAAGGGGCTCATCTGACAAGTAGGTTGTCTTATTTGAGAGTCCATTTAGAGTTTTTTTTTCGAACTTGACCTAGGGACGTTAGTCGTTCCTTGGCCCGTCAGCCGGGCCTAAACTAAGTCTCCAAGGGGGAGCCTCCGACACGGGAGTAAACGTGCGATAAGGTTGAGAGTTAGCCCATGTCTAAAACTCCGGATACAGTTGAGAGGTGAACCAATAAAACCTCCGTGTAAAGGTTGAGAGGTGAACCTCATTTAAAACCTCTGATAGTGAATGCCGGTGTGCTCAAAGGGGTTGAGTACTTAAACCGGGAGTGGAGTAGACAAGTAGTCGAACCACTATACATCCTTGTGTTTGCGATTGTACTTGAGCACATTTATATCTTTGCATTGTTAGTTTAATTGCTTAATTATGAATGCTTGATAGGAATGCATGCTAGGCACTTTATAGGCATCCTCACACAAGATGTATCTTCACTACTTGTGTAGACTTGAGCTCATTGATCCACTCTCATAAGTCTACACAAGATGCATAGGTTAGGAGCTTGATTATTTGATTCTTTTATGCACCTATGCATGCTTGACTAGGATTGCTTATTGCTTTACTCTTGCTAGTCTTTTGATTGGACCCACCAAGGCTTGGAAGCCGAGGTGTTCTTGCTTACATAGCCTAATTTGTTGAATTGCATAAGTAGGCGAAAAGAATTTCAAAAAGGTCCATATCACCCCCCTCTAGGTCCTTAGACATATCTCCGAGTATCTCTACAAGCGGTAAAACTGCAATTTCACGACGAAGTGGTTGGGTTTGAAGAGGGTGAGGCTAGCCCGGTTGCACCCGTGCAGTCTGTCAAGCGCGGCCGCCCGAAGACAGCTGACAAGAGCGTCAAACAAGTATATATGGAGAATCAAGCTAGATCAAAGTCGGACAGAATGAGGGTTGTCTGGTCGACCGTTAAGTTAGCAGTTTCATCGTTCATGATCCGTAATCCGTACACGAAGTAATACATTCGGTTCCCAAAGAGCTTTCGGCGATATCGCTCTCTCCCGAGCATCGAACCTTCGGACGTATGCCGGGCCAATTTTTTTTACAGCGTCGATTCGTGGACATCTATTCCGGAGACACTACTCAACTGCGCAGTATCCAAGAACAGTACACTGAAGCCTGTCCTTGGGGAGAAGGACATGATATTCCTGGAACCCAGCCACGATCCCCATCAACCATTCTCGTCCCATTATTACGAGACACTGCGTCAGAGATTTTGCCCCTTGTCAAATGCAGAGATTTGGCCAACCGGTAGGTTCAGAACTCGAGGACATCTGAGTCCTCATCCCGGTTACGAAGCGTGGGCCAACAGAATTATCGAGCAACATGAGGATACCCTGAAGTAGGTGGGTCTTCTAAGGGCCATTCAGGCAACATCAAGTTACTTCTACCGGGAGCCGTGTGTCTACAAGGGATTTTTGAACCATTAGAGTTCTGTCACAAACTCCTTCCACTTACCTTATGGAGAGATGAGTATCTCCCTTTGGGACTTGTACCGGATAGCAGGTCTCCCTATACGCGGGCGAATTTATGATGAATGGACGCCTAGCGATGGCGAGCTGTCCAAGAAGAAAAAGGGCGCGGATGAAGGTTTCTACTCCGAAGCCTGCTATGAATTGTTTGCGGAGCTGCCGCAATTCCTGGGCTCCAAGGATAAAGTACCGTTTGGAGATTGGTTGATTTACTTCAGCCATTGTTTAAAGTGAGTTTCTCGACGTGAGTTGTACTTCTATATTCCATTCCATCTTCTTCTTTTTACTAATGATTCCCTTTCTCTTTCAGCTTGAACTACACCCCATATGATGAAGGCTGCAGAGACAAATTGGTCCTAGAAGCCAAGATGAAGACAAAATTTCTACAGCCAAACAAATTATCTCCTACATGTGAGCTAGCCGGGTTCTTGGCGTATTGGCTATGCTGTGTAGCTTTACCGAGTTCTAAACAAGCGGATAGCATAAGAGTTTCTTGCTTTGCTGTGGCGGGGAGCTTGGCTAACGGGCATCGCTACGCACTAGCTCCGGCAGTCTTATGCTCGATCTACCGAGCCTTCGGTGGTGTTATTAGCAACAAGGGCTCCGCTTCTTTTGGAATAAACTCATCGTTCTGCGGGTGGCACTACTTTTCAGGCTGGCTCGGTGTGTACTTCCCATGGGTCTATGGTATGGAACTCAAGAACTTCATCCGGAGAGGATCGGTTTCGCTGCATGCCTTTTAGAAGCGGAAGATGAACAGCAGAAACTAGGCGACTATCGAGAGAAAGATAGCTCGTCACGACGACGCTGACTTCTTCCTTTTCTCTAGGACCAATAGTGAGGATCCAGAATTGCTCGATGATGATGAGAGCCTCGGCTCCTACCAGCGTTCGTTTTTTATATCGATCCGCCCAATTCATTGCCTCTGAGGGAGGGGGCTGAGTTCTGGAGAGAACTGTACTATCCGAACAGATTGACTCGCCAATTTGGTTACGACCAAGGGGTGCCAGAGACTCTTGAACCGGTGACGCGAGAGCAGCGAGACTATGGCACGGGACCGATTCACTGGAAGTGGTTATGGCATCAACTCTTGCTGACCAGGTTGGGTTGTTCCTTCATCGTCCCGGTATAGAGTATACTCCCGGTGCCACGTATGGATGGATGAGGTGGTGGGCTCACCAGTACTCCTTGATCAGAAACAACCGACACGTGGCCAATCCTGTCTTCGTTTCTCCTCCTATCATCGATCCTGCCCTTACTGATGGTCTGGGCTATGTATCAGAGCCACTACATCAACTGGCCACTCATGGTGTGAAGAAATTTCTGACTTCTTTGAACGTGGTTATTGATCACGAAAAACCTAAGCATACACTAGAAGGATGGGTGGCTCATGGGCAGAGGATCACACTGCGAGAAGATCAAAGTTCTCCACTTATGGGTCCTATGACAGAGGGGCAGAGAGAGGGTTATGATATTGATGATGATGAAGGTGGCAATGATGAAGGTGATGATGGGGGTGACGATGTTAGTGGTGATGGTGACAACGACGAAGATGTTGGTGGTGGCAATGATGGAGGAGGTGGCGGCGGTGTTGAGGGCGGTGATGGCGGTGACAATATCGAGGGTGATGGAGGAGGTGATGGTGAGGGTGATATTGCAGCAAGGACCCCGTCGACTGGCGGTCGGGGAGGTTATGATTAGAGCCCGGCTAGTTGGACGAGTCTATCCAGACACTCTGTTCCAGGAGATAGCGATTCTGAGCCGTCTCCTGAGCGTTCTGGGCCTCGAGTGAAGACTGCCCCTCGTGTCCCCATTGTCGACGGTGGAAAGAAGATAAAAGGTATGTGGAAGCTGTACAGGGCTGAAAAGGCATGGAGTCGACTCTCCAAAGCTACCGGCAGCGTTCCGATCGTCGACGTGAGTGGACTAAGGGAGGAAGGGGAGATGAGCTCTCAAGCAGGTCTGACTGAAAATCGCCCCACAGGGGAGGGTGGAGACAACGAGTCGGTATATGACAGATCTGCTCCCGAAGCAGACACAGATCCCACCCCCATGGACCTTAACAGTGGGCTACAAGCTGAAGATCCTCCTATTGCTGACCCTGTCAGCACTGCAGCCGTAACCAACCCTAGCCCTACTCATGAGGCAAGACCTGCTACTGTCACGGAAGAGGCAGCACATCCTGCTCAAGAAACCATGCCCTCTGACGTTGTTAGTGCGTCGGAGCCTGTCACGGAAGCACCTCCTACTGTTGAATCGATTCAAGCCACCACTGCCCCTGAGATCGTTGTACTTTCTCCTCCTAAATTGCCTGAACTAGCTACGGAGATTGCAACTAAATGTGCCCCAGCATCCTCAATGTCCGTTGCTTCCACTAGTGCACCGGTCGATGAAGTTCCTGCTGGTAAACTACTCGCCTTATTACTTTGTTTGCTCCTTTTCTTTCTTCGGTGTGCTAATGTTTACCATTTCTTTTGCCAACCACTGCTCCTGTCAGCATCCCGGTTCTTGTAGTCTTGCCTGAGGCATTCCTTTCATCTCTCTGAGGCCTGTCAAGGACCAAGGTGAATCTCTTGAAGAGCTTATTGTCAGACATCGTTGACTCGTTGAAGAATGGGGATGAATGGTCTATCTTGGACGAGGCACTGCGGGCATTAGAGCTTAACGCCACGTGGCTCGGGATTGACATCTCTTCGATAGTCAGCCACGTGTCCCAATTCAAGGACGGGATGGCTCAAGTGAACGAGGCGAGGCACCTCAAGGTCGACCCTTCCGTCGAGGAAAAATGCAGTCACTTGCGGTCTCTTCTTCCGAAACTTGAGTTATATGAGGCGGACGTGGCTGCAATAAAGAAGGATTGGCAGGCTGTTGACGCAGAATACCAAGAGGCTACTGGACGTCTCGCGGAGATTGAGAACGAGATGGCCCAGGTACGAGCCGAACATTCTGTCGTCCATCTCAAACTCTCAAAGTTCAGTGGTCAGAAGGCACGCCTGCAGTCCTCCATCGACCAGCACGAGGTGAAGTGTAATGCCGTGAGGGTACAAGTTACAAAGCTGAAGCAGTCTCTTCAGGACACTCCTGACCCTGCCCAAGTCTTGGCCGAGGCTGAGGCAAGACAGAAGGCGATCGAAGAATCTGCAGTTAACTTATTAGAACAATGTTTGAAGACTTTAGATAGTTGAACTGTAACAATCTTCGCTTGTAATTTGGAACATGTTGGAATATGTTGTAATGGATGTTGTAACAATATGTATACTATTGTACTTCTACATTTATGCTGTGTCTTTAGCCTATATGCCCGTTTATTTGAGTTTGAATGCAAATAGATTGTGCTATTTGGAAAGGAACGTCCCCCTCTTAGGACTCAAACCTACACTCATGTGAACGAAGGTGTAACCGAGTCTTGGTTTGGGGTTTATCCCGATTCTCGATGGTCTCGAAAAGGATAGGGTGCCATGCTTGACGTGTCCTGAGTCTTATCAACTTTCCTGATACCTGTGCAAGCACAAAGTAGATGATTAGTATTTTGATTCAATCATTGTATGGTGTTATTTCTTTCGGTGTCTACTTTATTACACTTTCCCTCTACTGGGGTGTTTACAACTCGCAACGATAAGCCTATGTTAAGTATAATATCTTTTCAAAAATCGGCCATTCACCAATGAACTGATGGCCTGTCCTTTGCAATCTATTACCCGATAGGCTCTGTTTGAATATACTTCATCAATAATACAGATGGGATCCCATTTCGGGTCGAATTTACTTTTCGGTCCTTGGGTCAATGCCGAACGCTTCATCATTAGTACGAGATCACCCTTCTTGAATGATCTGCTTCTGACACGCTTATCGTACGCAGCTGAAATTTGCTTTTGATACATTTCAAGCCTTTGTTAGGCCGCGAGTCTCTTTTCATCTAAATCATCGAGTTCGGCCATTCTGATCTTGGCATTGTGCTCGGTTGTCAAGGAGTGCCGGAGTGCGACCTGTAGCAATTCAACTTGGATTTCCATCGGGATCACATCTTCTGTACCGTACACCAGTGAATAGGGTGTGGCTTGAGTGGCTATGTGGTGCGTAGTTCGATATGCCCACAATGCTTCGGGTAATCGTCTGTCCCAGTCCTTCTTATTCTCTGCTACTGTCTTTTTCAGAATTTTCACGATGGTCTTGTTGAATGCTTCGGCCAGTCCATTCGCAGGAGGATAATAGGGCGATGAATAGTAATGCTTGATCTTGAACTTTGCACACAGCTTATCAATAGTAGCATTCTTGAAAGGTGTTCCATTGTCTGTGGTAATTCTCTCAGGGATACCATGTCGGTACAATATGGCGTGACGAATGAAACCTTCGACGTGTCTGGCTTTCACATTTCTCAGGGCGACCGCTTCAGCCCATTTGGAGAAGTAATCAGTTGCCGCAAGGATGACTGATGCCCCTGGGACGATGGTGGGCTAATCGGCCCGATCACGTCCATGCCTCAGGCTGCAAAAGGCTAGGACATTACTGACTGGTGCAATTCCTCTAGTGGTGAATATATGATATCTGCGTGGATTTGACATTGGTGACACTTCTTGACATATTCTATCGCATCCTTCGTCATTGCGGGCCAATAGTAACCCATGTGTCGTACATGGTGATGTAGATTCTTGCCTCCCTGGTGGGCACCACATTCTCCTCCGTGAGCTTCTTTCAGTGTATCATGTGCTTCATCTCGGCTTAGACACCGCAGTAGTACTCCCTCGTATGATCATTTGTAAAGCACGTCATTCTGGAGTACTAATGAATTGGCGCGTCTTCTGACTTGCGTGCGCGTTTTGGGATCCTCCGGTAGAAATCCGTACTTCAGATAATCGATGAAGGATTTTCTCCAATCATCTTCCTCTGTAATTTTGAAACAGCAAATGGGATTGGCGCTCAATTCTCCACTGCGCAACGCGGTCGTCGGTAGAATTCTTCTTTCTTCAATTGTTACCTGAAGCGGGCTGCCCCCAGGGTTAGCCAAAGCAGCGGCTAAACTAGCGAGTGCATCTGCTTGTACATTCTCCTGCCTCGGTATGTGTGAGATACTACTGTTCCGAAACTGGTCAAACATTAACTGCACTTGATGGCAATAGGGCGATAACTCGGGTTTGCGGACTTCGTATTCTGTTGTCAGTTGTCCAATAACGAGCCGGGAGTCTCCATAGATACGTATTTCCTTGATCTGCATTTCTAAGGCCAACTGTAACCCGGTAATAAGAGCTTGGTACTCTGCTTCATCGTTGGTGCATGCTGGGACTATCGTGAATGAATAGGGTAATAAGTCCCCTTGCGGACTAATGAATATAACTCCTGCCCCTGACCCTATCGCTCTGGCTGCACCATCGAAATACATCTCCCAATGGCGTGCTTCATTAATCGTCATAACCTGATCGTCTGGGAGGTCATATTCTATTTCTTCATGACTCGATATTGGATGTGCGGCAAGGAAGTCTATAATTGCCTGTCCTTTGATAGCCCGAGCCGGCATATGTCACGTCGAATTCTGACAAGAGAAGGGCCCACTTGGCCAACCGCCCAGACAACATGGGTCTATTCATGAGAAACTTGAGAGGATCCGCTTTGGATATCAATGTTATCTGGTGAGAGAGACAGTAATGTCTGAGTTTCTTAACGGCAAAGATCAGTGCCAGACAGATTTTTTCGATTGCAGAGTAGTTGAACTTGGCTCCCACCAATGTGCAGCTCAGGTAATAGAGTGTGTTTTCCTTTCCTTCTTCGTTCTTCTGGGCTAAGAGGGCTCCTAGTGAATTTTCGCCATCTGTAATATAGAGAATTAGTGGCTCCCCTTTTATTAGCGCGGTAAGGACTGGAGATTTTTCGAGTAGATCTTTCAGAGAGTCAAATGCTTTCTGACAAGCATCATCCCACTCAAACTGGACTCCTTTCTTGTTGAGGCGTGAAAATGGCTGACAACGACCGGATAAGTTTGAGATGAATCTTCTTAGGTACGTGACCCTGCCTTGGAAACTTTTCAGTTCTTTGAGATTCTTCGGAGGTGGCATCTCCCTGATTGCCTTAATCTTCGTCGGGTCGATTTTCATGCCTCGGTGCCTGATGACGAATCCCAAGAACTTGCCAAAGAAAACCCCGAATGCGCATTTCAACGGGTTCATACGGAGGCTTTTCTTTCTCAGTCTTTGAAACACTTGCCGTAGATGCTCTTTATGCTGCTCATGCTCGGCCAACCTCATTACCAGATCGTCTACGTAGCATTCGACGTGTTTATGCATCATGTCCTGGAAGATTACTTGCATCGCGCGCTGATATGTTGCCCCTGCGTTCTTCAACCCAAACGGCATCACACGGTAGCAGTATATGCCCAATGTCGTACGGAATGCTGTCGATTCTTCATCCTCTGGGGCCATATGAATCTGATTATACCCCAAGTAACCATCCATAAAGGACATCATTGCGTATCCTGTCGTGCTATAAATCAGTAGTTCTAGGATAGGCAGTGGGAAATCATCTTTAGGGCATGCTTCGTTGAGGTTTCGAAAGTCTACGCATACTCGGATTTGACCGCTCTTTTTCTTGACCGGCACAATATTTGAAATCCATCGTGTGTATTTGACTTCTCGGATGAACCCAGCTTGGATTAACTTTTCAACCTCTTCTTTAATCTTGGGCACTATGTCTGGATAGAATCGTCGTTGGGGTTGTTTGACCGCCTTCTTCCCTTTCATGATGCCCAATTTGTGCATCGCAATTGTTGGACTGATCCCTGGCATTTCTGAGTATGTCCAAGCGAACACATCCTTATTCTCTTTCAACAGTTGGATGTATTTCTCCCTCTCTTCTTCTGGGACATTCTTGCTCAGATACGTATTTCTAGGGTCCTCTAGGGTTCCCAGATTTATTTCTTCAAGCTCATCTATTGTGGGCTGTCCCCCGTCCTCTATCTGTGTGGGTGCGGCACTAGGTTGGATGATGTCGGTTACCTCTTGAGGCTGCGCCTCTTCTGTGGGACAGATTGTCACCATGTTGACGTGTCTAATCTTCATCTTTGCTCCTAACCCTTCTCTTCCTCGGTAAGCTTCAGTGTTTTCTTCGAACGGTGCTAACATTCTCCCATTCGGGGCCGATTCTGAGTAATAGAAGCCCATATTCTTCATGATGTTGCGGCTAGCTTCACTGTATCTTTCCTCTTCTATTGGTCGAGGTAAACGGAATGATTTCTCGGCCTCACCCTTAGACTACACAGGCTCATTTGGTACTGAACAAAACTTGATTTCTTTCTTCGCATTGGCACTTGGTGGTACCAAAAACTGGCTAGGAGCTCTTGGGAAAGGCTTAACTCTTCCTATTTTCGGTACTGGCACGTTGAAGCTAGATTTGAGCACACTCATGTGCTGATTCGATATCATCTCTAGGACGGATTGCCCTGGTTGTCGTAAGTGTTTCGGGATTATATAAAATTTCTTGGTAGTCCCTTGAGGTTCTTCGATTGACTGACTTGCAGTTAATTTCTGAGTAATAAGCTGAGGCTTGCTTCTCTGTTCAAACTTGTTGATTCTGCAATCGTATACAGCTTCGGGTCAGTAGCTGAAATTGCGTCGGGTATCCTAACACGACACCCAACGCATATGCGTGCGGAAGCTTGAGGAGCAACTAGAATTATGGTTAAACCTATAGGAGGGGGTGATTAGGACCTTTTTAAAATCTTTTCGCCTACTTAACAAATTTAACAAATTGAACTACGTAAGCGATAACACTTTGGCTTCCAAGCCTAAGTGGGTCCAATCAAAAGACTAGTATATGATAAAAGCTATAAACAACCTAATCTAAACAAGCATAGATTAATTAAATGATTAAGCTAATGAAGAACCTAATCTATGCTACTCAAATAGACTTGAATGAGGATGGATCAAGAAGTTCAAGTCTACTTGAGGTAGTGAAAGCACATCTTATGAGTGTGGATGTGCCTATCAAGTGCTAAGCATACATTCCTAACTAAGCATACAAAATTAACAATTAAACACAATGCATAAAAAGAAATGTGCTCAATATCAATCATAAACACAAGGATGTATAGTGGTTCGACTACTTGTCTACTCCACTCCCGGTTCAAGTACTCAACCCCTTTGAGCACACCAGCATTCACTGGGGAGTTAAATCTGGTTCCTCCCAACCAAGGTGTTTTAAATCGAATCCACCCAACCGAGGAGTTTACAGGTTCCTCCCAACCTACACGCTTGCACCCGTGTTGGTGGCTCCCCCTTGGAGACTTTGTTTTAGGCCCGACTATCGTGCCAAGGAACGGCTGACGTCCCTAGATTTTAGGCCCAACTAATAGTCTAAGGATCGGCTAACGACCCCGGGGCGAGTTTGTCAAACAAACTCTACACGCAACTCCCACAGGGAATTGAGTGGATGGACTCTTAACAAGACAACCTTACTTGTCGGATTGAGCCCCTTGTTGCGCCATCTTGGGTTGCTTCTTCTCGCTCTCCCGTGCTCGAATCAGCTCCCCTTGTGCTCCCCCGATCTTTGACGCCGCCGCTTTGCCAAGGCTTCAGCTCCAAGATCAGCTACCTTGCATGTGATGCTCCATTGGAGATGCCCAAGGTGCTAGGGAATGGTGAAACCTCTACAAATGGTAGGAAATGGGTTTCCTAGAGGAATACACCTAAATGGACTCCTAGGTAGTGTTTAGACAAAGGATTTAACTATCATCAAGGTGTCTAAACCCTAGGAATCAAGAGGGAACAAGTCCTATTCTCAAGATGCCATTGAATGGCCCAAGCTTGTGATGAGAACACAAGGAGAATGGCTTGCTATGGGTTTGGGATAGAGACTCTAATGGTCTCTAGCAATGGTGGCTTCTATCTCCTCAAAATCCCCTCTCTTAGCTCAAAAAACGAATCCCCATTTTAAATAGATTTTCTTCCAACGGTTAAAAAACGGGCAGATTCGTGCATCTCCGATTGATCGGAAAAAGTGTCCGATTGATCGGAGCCCAGTCCGATTGATCGGAGACAAGTCCGATTGATCGGAAATCTATCCAGAGAAGTCTTTGGAAGAAATTTCGATTGATCGGAACACTGTCCGATCGATCGGACGGCCCCTTCCGATGGATCGGAAGACTGTCCGATTGATCGGAAATATGTCCAGTGAGTTTTCAATTTTTTCTGGGACAATTTCCGATTGATCGGAATTTCTGTCCGATCGATCGGAGTCCTATCGGAGCACCTGTCCGATTGATCGGAGTCCTATCGAAAACTGCTGTTTGAGCCTTTTTTATTGCAGCAGCTTCCACCTCTTTAATTAGTCTAATTTATCATGTTTTTCATGGAGTTCTAAGACTAATGATGATGACTAAAGATATACCTAGGTGGTGCAAGTCATCTAAGAGGTTATGGGTTAGGTTTTGGTCAAGGCAAGGCATACCAAGGCATCACATTTACCTATTTCTTCTTTCTTGATGCAGCCGGACCACTTGAGTCTTCAGGTCTTTGTCTTCATTAAGCTCAACCGACACTAGACCTACTGACCTAAGTAATTGACAAACAAGGTGCACTAGTATACCATAGAAAAGTGCACTAACAATCTCCCCCTTTGTCAATTACTTACAAAAATCTAACCTACCAAAACAAATATATGTACAAGAGATTACATTAATATAAAATGAAATACAGGACTCTTGACATGCCTAATCTAAGCAGCTCCTCTTCAGTTTGCTCCCCCATAACCTGTCAATCCCTGCATCACAAAACATAGCAAACTAGTTTTGGTGGGACTTGATCTTTCTCCCCCTTTTTGTTAGCAATTGACAAGCTATTCTCTCCCCCTTAATGATGCAACAATTAAGGTCAAGGTAAGAGAAGATAATATGTCACAATTATAACTATAAACACATGCTAACAAGGAGAGTATAGGGTGCATGATACATAAATACATGGAGCATGCTAAGAAACATGATTAACAAGAAATGTATCTATCTAAGCATAGTTAATCATGCATAATTGGTCATCTATGATATTCACTAAGCATTAAAGCTCAAGGGCTTATAGCCCAATCAACCAACCTCCCCTATTGGTATATCAAGACCAATACTAAGCAAAGATTAGCATACAATGAAGCATAAAACTCAAGATGATTAGCTAATCTAAGCATGGTGATAATCTAGCAAGCAAATATATTAATTAAAAGCAAGGTTAAATTATCAAAAATTGGGCTAATGAGGCTTGAATCCTCTGATTTGCCCATACACACAGAAATGAGGCTGAAATCCTCAGATTTACCTATATAAGCATTTCTAGCTACCCTCACTAACTATGTTTAGTTTGATAAGCCTAAGGGTAACTAATTTCCTCAACACCCTCATAAAATGTAACATGAGGTGAGGTGTTGGGAACTCCTTCTACTCCTAGAAGGGATAGCGGTTGGGATCCCCTCTTAGATAAGCAGGAAGAGGGGTAGTGGTGGAAGCCGAGAGAGCTAGATCATTATGTTGGCTCCCATCACTAGCAGAGTCATCGAATTTGGAGTCCGACTCCTCCGTATTATCCCACGTGGCAGCCATCGCCTTTTTACCTTTCGGTTTAGGCGTTTCCGGACAGTCCGGGGCAATATGGCCACGTTGACCGCAACCGTAACATCGGACAGATGAAGGTTTGGATGATTTCCCTTTATGTTTATCACCCTTCTTGTCCTTCTTGTCACGACTATTCCCTCTATCAAATTTGAGGAATCTCTTGAATTTTTTGTTAATTTTTCTTCCTCATCATCCTCATCATCGCTATCTTCCTCCGACTCACTCTTAATTTTCTTATGTTTGTGAGAGGATTTTAGGGCGATGTTTTTCTTTCTAGAGGGGGCCTTAAAGTGTAGTTCAAAAGTTTGTAGGGAACCTATGAGTTCTTCTACTTTCATGTTATCTATGTCTCTACACTCCTCTAAGGCAACTATCTTGGAGTCAAATCTTTCCGGGAGGGACCTAAGTATTTTTCTACAAATCCTTCCTTCTGAAACCCGATCCCCCAAGACAAACATAGAGTTGCAAATATCTGACAATTTAGTATAAAACTCCATGAAAGTTTCAGTCTCTTCCATCCTAATGTTTTCAAATTTTGTGGTTAAGAGCTGAAGCTTCGAGCGTCTTACTGTGCTAGTTCCCTCGTGGGTAACCTCAAGTATATCCCACGCTTCTTTTGCAGTTGCGCATGTGAGAATGCGCTGAAATTCTTCCAGGAAAACCGCACAGCAAATCGCATTGAGAGCTTTGGCATTTGCCATGTATTGAGCTCTCTCTATGTCATCCCATTTGGAATCATCTTTGGGAATGACAATATTTTTCCCATCAACCTCCACTTGCTCGGTGGGCAAGGTATATCCAGTTTGTGTGCTAAGCCACACCGGACGGTCCATGGATTGGAGAAAAATTCTCATTCTCACCTTCCAATAAGCATAGTTGGACCCGTCAAAGAAGGGTGGACGTTTGGTGGTACTCCCATCACGGTTAGACATGATGCTAGTGCTCCGGTATCGGATCTTACTCTAGACGGTTACGTCCTTGAAGAGCAACCCGCTCTGATACCAACTGAAATTGCGTCGGGTATCCTAACACGACACCCAACGCATATGTGTGCGGAAGATTGAGGAGCAACTAGAATTATGGCTAAACCTATAGGAGGGGGTGATTAGGACCTTTTTAAAATCTTTTCGCCTACTTAACAAATTTAACAAATTGAACTACGTAAGCGATAACACTTTGGCTTCCAAGCCTAAGTGGGTCCAATCAAAAGACTAGCATATGATAAAAGCTATAAACAACCAAGTCTAAACAAGCATAGATTAATTAAATGATTGAGCTAATGAAGAACCTAATCTATGCTACTCAAATAGACTTGAATGAGGATGGATCAAGAAGTTCAAGTCTACTTGAGGTAGTGAAAGTACATCTTATGAGTGTGGATGTGCCTATCAAGTGCTAAGCATACATTCCTAACTAAGCATACATAGTTAACAATTAAACACAATGCATAAAAAGAAATGTGCTCAATATCAATCACAAATACAAGGATGTATAGTGGTTCGACTACTTGTCTACTCCACTCCCGGTTCAAGTACTCAACCCCTTTGAGCACACCGGCATTCACTGGGGAGTTTAAATCTGGTTCCTCCCAACCAAGGTGTTTTAAATCGGATCCACCCAACCGAGGAGTTTACAGGTTCCTCCCAACCTACACGCTTGCACCCGTGTTGGTGGCTCCCCCTTGGAGACTTTGTTTTAGGCCCGACTAACGTGCCAAGGAACGGCTGACGTCTCTAGATTTTAGGCCCAACTAATAGGCCAAGGATCGGCTAACGACCTCGGGGCGAGTTTGTCAAACAAACTCTACACTCAACTCCCACAGGGAATTGAGTGGATGGACTCTTAACAAGACAACCTTACTTGTCGGATTGAGTCCCTTGTTGCGCCATCTTGGGTTGCTTCTTCTCGCTCTCCCGTGCTCGAATCAGCTCACCTTGTGCTCCCCCGATCTTTGACGCTGCCGCTTTGCCAAGGCTTTAGCTCCAAGATCAGCTACCTTGCATGTGATGCTCCATTGGAGATGCCCAAGGTGCTAGGGAATGGTGAAACCTCTACAAATGGTAGGAAATGGGTTTCCTAAAGGAATACACCTAAATGGACTCCTAGGTAGTGTTTAGACAAAGGATTTAACTATCATCAAGGTGTCTAAACCCTAGGAATCAAGAGGGAACAAGTCCTATTCTCAAGATGCCATTGAATGGCCCAAGCTTGTGATGAGAACACAAGGAGAATGGCTTGCTATGGGTTTGGGATAGAGCCTCTAATGGTCTCTAGCAATGGTGGCTTCTATCTCCTCAAAATCCCATCTCTTAGCTCAAAAAATAAATCCCCATTTTAAATAGATTTTCTTCCAACGGTTAAAAAACGGGCAGATTCGTGCATCTCCGATGGATCGAAAAAAGTGTCCGATTGATCGGAGCCCAGTCCGATTGATCGGAGACAAGTCCGATTGATCGGAAATCTATCCAGAGAAGTCTCTGGAAGAAATTTCGATTGATCGGAACACTGTCCGATCGATCGGACGGCCCCTTCCGATGGATCGGAAGACTGTCCGATTGATCGGAAATATGTCCAGTGAGTTTTCAATTTTTTCTGGGACAATTTGCGATTGATCGGAATTTCTGTCCGATCGATCGGAGTTCTATCGGAGCACCTGTCCGATTGATCGGAGTCCTATCGGAAACTGTTGTTTGAGCCTTTTTTATTGCAGCAGCTTCCACCTCTTTAATTAGTCTAATTTATCATGTTTTTCATGGAGTTCTAAGACTAATGATGATGAATAAAGGTATACCTAGGTGGTGCAAGTCATCTAAGAGGTTATGGGTTAGGTTTTGGTCAAGGCAAGGCACACCAAGGCATCACATTTACCTGTTTCTTCTTTCTTGATGCAGCCGGGCCACTTGAGTCTTCGGTCTTTGTCTTCATTAAGCTCAACCGACACTAGACCTACTGACCTAAGTAATTGACAAACAAGGTGCACTAGTATACCATAGAAAAGTGCACTAACAGCAGCTAGTCTGTACTGAACTCCTTCTCTGTTGTACTTGAAGCACTGATGATAGTTTGAGGGAATAACGCGGTTCTGATGGAGCCACGGCCTCCCTAACAGGAGATTGTACGTTGTTACTGCGTCGATTACGTGGCATGTCACTTTCATCTTTAGTTCTTCCATTTCTAGCATCACGGTGATCGACCCCAGAGTGTGCTGGCTATCTTGATTAAACCCTTGAATAACCATGGTGCTGGGACGTAGGGCTGACGGTCCGTAACCTAATCTCTGTAGTATTTTCAACCACATGATGTTTACTGCGGATCCATCGTCAAGCATGCATCGCTCAATTTTCGTGTCTCTAATCGTTCCTGTGACCATCACTGAGCGATTATGGTTTGTTGCTTCAATCATGCGGTCTTCTTCAGAGAATGTGATTACAGAGGGGTGATCTATCTGCATTGCTTGCTGAATCGGTGCATTTCCTTCCCAGAATTTATCGGGATCATTCATTTCTGTTTCAATTTCTGTCATCATCACTTCTCTGACTTCACTGTCTAGTAGCGCATTGATCAACATCTCCCTATACACCTTTGAGAGACATAAGGCATCGTATATACTCAAGCGAGCCGGGACCTTTCGCAAATGTGACACAACATCATATGTTATCGGCGTTGTCCCTTACCTTGGCTCCGGCCAACCGGACATGGCTTCAATAACTTTCTCTTTCAACTTCTGCCCCTGGGGCCTCGTTGATGGTGTATCCGGGTTTCCATCTTCTTGCATCGGGTTGAGTGGTTCTGGCCGAACGCGTTCTGGCATTTGCCTTCCGGATCAGAGGATGACGGCATTGACTTCTTCTTCACCTGCCCGTAATGTCTCTCCCGCTGATGGTGGTTCCGCGAACGATACTATCGCACAATGTACATGAGCCTCGATAAATCGGCTCTTCTCCTAGCTACTCTTCTTTCTCGTCCCTTTCTTCTTGCAGCTGAGGAGTCTCTGTCTATTTCCGAGCTTCTTCCTGCTACTGACCAAAGTCCAGGGTTCTTCGGGTTCAGGGAACGGGATGTGCAATCGGACGCTTTCTTCTGAGGGGAACGCTGAAATTACCCCAGATGTTTCCTTCCTTGTTGTTTCTGGTGACTTCATACTGATCACCCCTTGGTTGATCAACCCTTGTATTCTTCCTTTTAGACTAAAACAGTCTTCTGTCTTATGGCTCAGACATCGATGGTATTTACAACACCAGGGATCATTCACCCTCCCAACTTCGTATGGACGAATTGGTTCTGGTAGGCGAATTACATTTTCTTCCACTAGTTGTTCCATGATGGGGATCAGATCGGCCATGTCGAATGTGTACGGGCCATTTGCTCTTTCTCTCTCGGCTATTGTTATTCCTCGAGAAACGTAAGGCCTCTTGCCTCTGTCTTGGGTAGGTGTTGCTTTCATTTCCGTCTTGGAATCCACGGTGGGCCGCTTCCGATCTATTATACCTTTGCCTTTGTTTATATTGTGCGTTTCTGCGATCGTTACTCCTTCTCTTCTTTGCCTTTCGGGCCTGAAGTTCACCCATGTTGCGACTTCTTCTACCAGGTGTGCTTTGGTGGCCAATTCTCGAAAAGAGTGAAAACTATTTCCTGATAATCCGTATGATATCATTGGGTCCAGGGCTCGCATGCACATCTTCATCTGTTCTTTCTTACTGGGCAACTCTTGGCATTGAGCAGCTATCGTTCCCCATCGGTCCATGAACCTCTCCACGGGTTCACCCTGTCTCTGTCTGATCAAGGCCAGATCTGTTATTGACGTCTCTCTTTCCGTAGAGAAGAATTTCGAGATAAAACTGTCTCGCATCTGCTCCCACGATCTCACTGATCCCGCTGGTAGCGACATGTACCATTGAAAAGCTTTTCCTGTCAGCGTCGACCCAAATAGCCGCATACAGTACGGTGGGACGGCCGACCAATTCCCCAACGCTGTGAGGAAGTGATTAATAGACTCCTCTGGCGATCCTAACCGTCAAATTTTTCGAAATCTGGACATCTGAAGTTGACCGAAAATGGTATTTCTTCTATCTCTAGTGGGTATGGAACTTTATATTTATACCCGGTTCCCCTTTCCTTCTCTTTTTCTTGTCACATGAGGCTTGTGATCGTTTACGACAGTTCCTCTTTTGACATCTGCGCAGTCGGGACTGGCATTCGCTCCACTGGAACTCTCCTGGCCTGGGTAAACTGTTCGGCGTCAGCCGGCCCTTCCGCTGCCCCTTGAGATTCTTCGGCTGACTGGCGCGTAGGTAGTACAGGCTTCTGGTAGCGTTCTGAGCTATCAAAGTGGTCAACGCTTCCTGAATGATCCGCATTCGTTCATTCGTCTCACGATTGGCCTGAACTAATCTGTCGATCTGATCTTGGACCGTAGGCAATTCCTCCGCTTCATACGGTCCCTCTTCTGCCTCTGCTTCCTGAACCATTGCGATCAGCGCTGGTCGTGCCTTCTAAACCTGCCCCTATCTTGGCTTGAGAACTGTCATGGGCTTGAAGCTCTTCATAAGTGCGATCCCGGTCGACTTACGTGTGACACAGGTGGTCCTGGACAACGGTGGAAACTGTTCGACCGTCATCACAGGCACTGAGGACCTGGTTGATGCAACCTGACTGCTGATAGCAATCTTCTGCCCCTGTTTTGGTTGCCATTGTTTCCTTATTGCAGGGAGAGGTCTTGCAACATTCACCTTCTTATATGCTGCTACGATGGCTGCTTTCTTCTGCTCTTTCTTCTGTCGGCGCGTTTCGACCAACTGCCATCCTGAGTCGCCAATACTTGTTGTGGTTGGGGTGAAGCGGGGGAAGCTGAAGCCTCTGGTGGCAAGGAAGGTGCACAAACTGTTCATTGAGCATGTCATTTCTTCTGTCTATCCTAGTATCATGCTAATTCTGCTGCCACATAAAAATCATTAGAACAGTTCACAAGTGCGGTCGGGAGTATGAACCCGTCGATCGCGGTGCACAAACTGATAAAAATAAGCAAGAAGGAGACAAATACGTGTAGTTGTGGAAGTTTGTGGGTTTGAAAACCTTTTAAATGTCTATTGCCTTAAAGATGAAGGGAAGAACGTTCCCGTTGAGAGTCGCCAGTTTGACGCCCGAGGGGCGCCGAAATATTATGCCCTGCGGTAACTTTCTTATGCGTAGATTCGTGTTTGTGAGTAATTGATCTTAGAGTGTTGCTATATTCAGATATAACCAGAGATTCTGGTATAGTTCGGTCCCCAACAGAGTCACCAGTTTGTTAGAACTAGAAAATTGCTCGGACGCAGTTTTCTGGTGTTTTGTTGTTCTGGGGTTCTGAATAATAGAAACATTCATAAACAATCACAAGCATTCACAAAAGTACACAAGAGGAGAGATATCGCAAGGCGAATTTTATTCCAAAGATCCTGAGATCTTGTACATTCCAGGCTGTGATCTGGCACGAGCCCTTAATTACATCGAATGATCGATGACCTTTGATTAAAAGGCAGAAGATTAGTCAACAGGGACTACGGTCTCAGAGTTCGTGGTCGTAGAGACCTGTATTTGTGTGGTCGTAGAGACCTGTGTTTGTATGGTCGCGGAGACCTGTATTTGTATGGTCGTGGAGACCTGTATTTGTTGTATTTTGTTATAGACTGGTCCATCTTTGTACGAGTCAGATGTCTATGTCCCATGTTTTGACCAGAGATCCGGGCTGAGACTGTCAGGGTTTTTAACCGAGAGGTGCGACTCTGGGCCTGCGCCCGTCATTTGTGACAGGTGATCGCGGGAAGACCGATCTGTAGTTGTATGTACCTGAGCAGCTCAACCAGCGGATGCCGTTTAGATGGGTAGGGCATCGACTGTTCTTGAAGTGTCAGTCTTTTAACAAATTGTGTGTAATAGTTCAGAACTCTCTCTATATGGTTTATCGTGTTAACCATAGTCCCGTTTTCTTAGTCCGGACCTGAATCCAGGTCATATTATGACAGTACATGTAATGATGATACATCAGTATGATTCCGGGCACTGGCGGCCTCTTTTAGAGAAGTTACTTTGTTCATCTCGTTGGATTGGATTGGAATCCAAAGGCTTGCATTCTACTCATTGGGTAGCCCAGATGAGTTATTTGATTGCTCTGTTCCTCCGGGACGCTCAAAATACCCAAAATAGGCCCAAACGGGGCCCGAAAACATCGCAAAATGAAGATTTTAAGGTGCTGAAATGGATGTTTAGGATACTGATTTTTATGATCTGCTGGCCTGATTTTACTGATGTGCTGGGGCCAGCGCGTCCAAAAATGATTGTTAAAGTGTTTGATTTTTCTGATCCGCTGGCCTATTTTTGTGATGCGCTGGGGCCAGTGCGTCCAAAAATTATTTTTGTTAAGATGTGTATTTTTCTGATCCGCTGGCCTATTTTTGTGATGCGCTGGGGCCAGTGCATCAAAAAATGACTTGTTTTATAAACGACTGATTTTCCTGATGCGCTGAGCTATTTTTCTGATGCGCTAGAGCCAGTGCGTCCTTAAAATGCTTAGTTTTAGAATATTGATTTATTTGGTCCGCTGAGGGTATTTTTCTGACACGCTGGGGCCAGTGCGTCCGAAAATAACTTTGTTTTGAAAATGATTGATTTTCGTGATACGCTACTATACTTGCACGATTTGAAGTTATTTCATCTCCGGACCTGCTGTGGTCGGAGATGGGATTTTCGGTGAGGGATTCCGTCGATCGGAAGGGGGTTCCGGTGACCGGAAAAGGTTTCCGGCAAGGGATTCCGGCGGGTTCTCGAAATGCCCAAGGGACGCAGCTCTCTCTCTCTCTCTCTCTGGATCCATTCAAATGATCCATAGGGGAGGGGTATTTATACCCGAAGTCAACCAATAGGAGTCCGCCACGTGTAGCGCGTCGAGAAAATGGGATGGCGAGTCGAGAAAATCACTCGGCGCGTCTTAAAATGCCTTAGTTTAAATGCTGATTTTCAGGGCGCACTGGCTGGAAATTTCTGATTTATTGGACGCGCTAAGGGTCAGTGCGTCCTGAAATTCCTGAATTATTGGATGCGCTGGACGAATTTCTTGATGCGCTGAGGGCAGTGCGTCCTGAAAATAACTTTGTAAAACTGTCTGAATTTCTTGATGCGCCGGCTGAATTTCTTGATGCGCTGGGGGTAGTGCGTCCTGAAATTCACTTTGTAAAACTGTCTGCATTTCTTGATGCGCTGGGGGAATTTCCCGATGTGTTAAGGGTCAGTGCGTCCTGAAATTCAGTTTGAAAAAAATGACTGAATTGCATGATGCGCTGACCATGAATTTCTTGATGCGCCGACGTACTTATTTATGGTTATCTTGCAAAAATGATGGTTTGTGGGGCCCGCTTTGTGATGGATGCTGATGTACTGGCTCTATTTCTTCATGATTGAAGTAACCCTCCCAAATTTGGAGGGTTCTGATCATGATGAATGGTGGGGCCCACCACTGGCTCAATTTTCCATTTTTGGTTAAGTCTGATGTGTGTTGTGATTTTGTTGAATTTTTCTGATGCACCGCCCCTAAATCCAGTGACGGGGCAAATTGTGCACTTGTAACCCTTGTTTTCAGAATCCTTACTTTTGGGACCCCAACAATGATTGACTTCCATCCCCAAATGAATAATGCAAAAAGGTCCTAAGTCCTTCATGTCAAAGTTAGGATTGAGAGAGCAAATGAGACTATCCATGCGAGCAGGAAAGGATCAAGACGGAATAAAATCATCGACATTGAGAAGAACAAGCATTCTTTATGAATCATTAGGAATAACAAGAGAGCTATTGGCCTGCAGAAGAAGCCCAAGTCAAACAAGTGCTAATCAAGAGAACCATGCATGCGGAGCTTGCTTGAGTCAATCAATAGCCTTTTGTAGACAACACATGGACAGGATGAGAAGAATCCACATAGCCTAGAGATTGATGCAAATAAACCCCCTCTCAAGAATAACATCTAGAAAGGCTTTTTTTTGTCATAAGCTATCGAATGCTCCCACGAGAAGTGGCAAGGCAAGAACCATTCAGCTAGTAGTAAGCTTTACATTAGGACTGAATGCGTCACAAAATTGAGACCAGCAGTTGATTGTATCCTTTTGCAACAAGCTAAGCTTTGCAATGCTCTATAGTTTTATTATTTTCTTACTTTTTTATAAGAGTTTATAAACTCATTTGCATCCAATGACATTTGAGAGTTATGAGGTGGAACAAGACTCCATGTGCAATTTTTTGAAGAGCAAGAAACTCAATGTCCATTGTAGTGCACCAGTTTGAATCCTTGGAAGCCATAGCATGGTTAGTGGGCTTCTGCTGTGTGCAAGGAGGTGAGAAGATGTACAAAAGACTGGGACGGTTGAAATTGATTGACCCATATCCAAAAGGTATTGAGTCAATGCCCAACCATGTAGTTTGTAGATCTTTCTCCATGGAAAAACCTGTAGGCCTTTCCATTATAACCATCAGTTTTTTAGTAGTGTCTTGCCTGCTAGCCCAGCTAGAAGACGCCTAGGCATTCCAACAGCAGGTCTCAGGTTTGAGTGCATCTGTTATAGCCAAATTGTGGTGGTCGAAGATAGCGAAGATTCAAGGCCCTCAAGCACCTTTGTGACAGTATTCGACCCGCGAGCACCTTTGTGACAGTATTCGACCTGCGAGCCTACATGGTCGAGGCTCATATATCGGACAAGTACGACACACAACTCTTGAGCCACCAAGCCCTCCTGACCGAGGCTCGAATATCAGGGAAGTGCGGAATACCCTCCTAAATATACGAGCTTCTCAATAGTGATCGTCACATCTCAGATATGCGAGAAGTTATCCCCAAGCCCGGACGTCCTCCGCCTTTTTAGTACCAGCAGCCGGTATAAGCCAATTTTGGGCTTACCTTTGTTCGTGGTTCCGAACCTCAGGGGATCATCATTAAGGAACGTAATCGACCAGATGTCTGATTGGATTAGGCCATCTTCTTATCTAAAGATCAGTTAGATAAACACCTTATCCCTTGAAATCAGCAGTGATCTTAACGACTTGCGTAATAGACTGGATCACCCGGATCTGTATAAATAGATGGCCCCACAGATGATAAATGTACACGATTTCTAAGTCTCAAATCCCCTCATTTCCTTTTACAACCATGTCCCATCTAACTTAAGCTTCGGAGGGCCAACGGCTGGACGCCGGCCACCCTTAGTTTTCTCTTGTGTTCTTTCAGGTTCGAAAGGGAGCTGGCTTGAAGGAGGGTGAACGTCTGGAGGATCCTGTTACCAAATCCGACGTAAACAGATTGGCGTCGTCTGTGGGAACTGATCGTCAGGATTAGCTATTCTAATCACTGATCGAAGTTCTCCCACCATGCCTCCCAAGAATACGGTTCACCCTTCCACTTCAAGGCAGACGCTACCTCCGCCTGACATTACCGAACCAGCGTCTAACCTCCCTCAGACTGCTTCGACGTGCATTCCTCAGGGAGACCCTAATGTGCTATCACAAAATCCATTGTTTGATACGTCCGGCAATCAAGAAGACGTTATGCGTTTCCTCGAAAACACGCTTCTAACTCTCAAAGCTGGATTTCAAGCCTTATCTAATCAGCTTGATCAGCATTTTCCGAAGTCCCAGCGACAACCTCCAGAAGGGTCGCCGGCGCAACCTATACCAGTGGCTTCCAGACATTCTGTGGGCGAGCCACAGACTCAGCAAAATCCTCCTCCACCAAATCGAATGCCACTCGGCAACCAAGTCCCTGTACTTCCTCCACATTCTATACACTCCAGTACTTCCCGGCAACAGCAATCTCAGGGGTCTACCGTTGAAGCTTCTGGCTACACCTTACCATGGGAAGGAGACCTCAAGAGAATCCCGATCGTTTTGACGATATGGAACAACGATATCAGGCAAATCGACCATCTGTTGCTATGGCGTCAATACATCGATCCGAATCTCCTTTTACCTGCGAGGTCATGGAAGCACCTTTACCTAGGAAGTATCACACGCATGTCATCACTCCATATACAGGTACTAGCGATCCTCTCGAATGTCTGGAGGATCCTGTTACCAAATCCGACGTAAACAGGTGGGAGGGTGCATCGTGTGACTTACCGTGTGGGTGCGCAATTACTGAGAGGTTCAGAAAACTGCAATTACTGAAACTCCGGCGAACTACTTTCCTGGAACTGCCCATTATTTTTAGAGTCAGGATAGAATTATAATTACTTCCAATGGTCTAAGCATGAATGCATAAAAGTTGAGATGTTTGGATCTAATATGTTCAGGTAAGACATCAAAGAAGGAAACAATTGAGTGATGGGTGGATCTACCTGCCTTTTCATTCAGGCGATGATGATCATTGGAATAGCATGATGAATTTGTTGGATGTGATTGGACATGCATGTGCTCTCCAAGTTAAAATATCGGATGTGATTGGACATGCATGTTGGATTGGTAAAGCTCTCCACATTAAAATATCAAGTTCTCTCTCTCTCTCTCTCTCTCTCTCTCTCTCTCTCTCTCTCTCTCTCTCTCTCTCCACATCTGCACACGGCAGATACATGTAGAAGATTCCAGCAGTTCATTTCTTTGGTCTTACCCAAAATCACAGCAGATAAATCATCAATCCCCCATTTGAAGAACATTTGCCCATTAACTGTCGATCATTGGTTTGAAATTTTTCTAACATCTACTTATAAGACCTTGCTATCTAATCTTTTATATTCCATGTAAATTCCATGGCTGACTTAGTGCTATAGTTGCATAGCTAGCTTGAATGGATAGGATCGTTCCCCAAGGACCATGATGGATGATGCTAGGTAAACAAATGAGTGAGAATGTGGGTAACCCAGATTTTGCTAATAGAGATTAAGAAAAGGATTGAACAGATTTCAGATAACAAACACAAGTATTATCGTATTGCAAGTATTGAAGGTGCAGAAGCCCTAAGTTCTTCAAGTGGACTGAAACCTTTGAGGAATTAGGATGTGATTGGCATACAAGACGATGTGAAAGCATTGGTGCAGCAATTGATTGATGGTGGGATGAAGTGGGGCTTGTTTTTGTAGCTTAAGGAGGCAGCCTGTACGATGTGGATTTTTGTTGTGGGCTGAAAATATAATAAAAACAAAAAATAAAACAAATCGTTACCCATGGACAGTATTTGCCGGTTGATATAGCTTATAGGGCAACGTGATTGGTAGCCATTGTCCAAAGTATCAAAATCGCTACAAGTTTCGCTAGCCGGGAATACAGAAACAATATCGATATCGCCAATAACATCACTGATAACCAGGTTCCTTGCCTTTGAGATTTTGTAATTCCTTCATTACATGCTTGTGGTTTATGGTTGTGGTGCATGAATTCTTGCCTAATTAAACTTCCGCATATGTGATTTGACTAGTTTTAATTTAATTATTCGCTGTTATGCATTTCCGCTTTAGTTTCATTCCGCATCATATTGATAGGCCCGTTGTCATGTGTCACCACTCCAATCCATCTTCTCCTTATACATCCAAACCTTTGGTTTCAATACCCACCTTAATCATCTACTCAGCATCCTCCTTTTTTCAAAGCCTTCCACTCCTAGTCCAACCAAATAACATTAATCCGACACCAACTCCAATCTGTTGTCTTCTATTTGCACATTCAAACTTTGGTTTCCGCGCCCACCTTACATCATCTATGCCATGTCCTCCTTTTCAGAGCCATCCACTCCAAGTCCAACCCATACCACTAATCCAGCACCCACTCCAATCCATAATCTTCCTACAATCAACCCATTCAACCAACTTTACAACCTGCTATTATCCCAGCCTTTATTGCTACAATGCTTCCTCGATATCACAGAAGAGCATGCGACTTCACTGGTTCTGCAGAGGATGAACCAGCTACTGATCACTGCAATAAAGAGAATGCACAATTAAGGAAGCAAGTTGAATAAATAACTCAGCAGTTGGCAAAAGTTCAACCTCCGCCGATCCACAGACGTATTCATGTTTTGTCTCACGGGCAGGTGCCTTTGATGGAAGCCTATGAATGGGACAACACCATCTACCTGTTATGTTGGAAGCCCAATGGATAGGATGAACGTTCAGTCCCTTTTTATTTTTATTTTATTAGTGAGGGGATCTGGGGAAACTGAGATTCTTGAATTCCAGGGCAGATTAACTGCGAATGACCATCAATTTGTTGAACATAGTGCAGTGCATGTTAAACTTATACCCAATATAAAGAAAGTGAAGCTCGTCACCATCATACTTAAAAGGAATTTGCGTCCAATTGGTGGGAACAATTAAAGATAACCCATCAAAGGCAAGGTAAATCTAATCACCAATTGCAGTAAGATGAAGTTCTTCATGAAACTTCCTTGCTGCTAAATTGCATGCAAGCCATGTATCAAACCTTGCACTCTCTTCAACAAGGAGAGTGAACAGTAGAGGATAACATCGAAGATCTCAATCACTTAATTGCACACAAAAATCTCTTTGAGAGAGAAGGATAGTTGCTGGCTTGCTACACGAACATCTTAAAGCTCTCCATTAAAGATGTTCTGATGTTGCAACTGTATGGACCATAGTGGAAACCAACCAATCCACTCTCGTGGCGGAAGCACAGCAAAAAAGAGTAAAAGCAAGGCTGGGAAATACTTGGGCTGCACCCCAATCAAGAGGGATGTCCTATTTCCACTACACGAGAGGCTGCCATGGGAGGTCTCCCCTTACCCACATCATGCCCTAACAACTGAGGGGCCGGTCCATGGTATGCCATAACGGCTATTACAGGGCTGTAAAGGCCGTTACATAAAGGTAATGGTGGCAACCGTTACATGTTATGGGGTCGTAACGGCCATTACACCCCTTGTAACGGCCCATTACACCGCTCGTCCATAAAGGCCATAACAGTCCACATGGGGCCGATACAAGTTTTTCACGGTTTTTATTTTAATAATAAAAAAATAAAAAATAAAAAGACCATAACGGCCATTACAGCCCGTATCATAAAGGTAACGGTAGTGGCCATTACGGCCACCGTTACTGTTATGAAATACCATGGGCTGGTCACAACAAACTGGCGCCATGTCAACTTTCTATCACTACAAGTGTAGTGATTTGAATCATCATGCTTTCAAGCAACAATATCCTGGGGCACTAAACTAATGGAAGAAATTAATGGCCCAAAGCTAATGAATTTGATGAAGATCAAGATCTCGAAGGAGACACCACCAATGATGAGTCGCCTCAGGATGACAAAGGCTGTGTATGCCAATAAATGATAAGCCCAAGTCAATGGTCTTTCTTGAAGGTGGGAGTTTCAAAAATATAACTTCCAAAGACATTGTCCACAAGTTGAGATTCAAGGTGGCCTGTGGCCATTCTAGTTATTGTGGCTCTACAACGCAACCATTCCAAATGCCGAACAGTCACATTCTCTATTGGAAAAAATATTCTGATAACATGTGGTGCAATGTTGTTGACAAAAACATTTGCCACCTCCTGCTGGGGTGTCCATGGTAGCACAATCATTACACCACCTGTTATGATGGACACAAAAATACAAATAGTTTTGTTAAGGACAAGGATAAGATCTTCCTTTAGTCGCATATTCAACATGAACAGTTTGTTTCTGTTGCAAGAGTGCACATTGAAAGGAAAATTAGTAACGAATCTTGCCTCTTTAAGTATGAGTGAAGAGAACAACAACAAGTGTCAAACAGAGTAGTGAGTACCATTACTGATAAATCATAGCTCCTCTTAGTCCCCATCCAAATATTAAGAAGACCATATAATCAGACATCTGATGCTTCCAAATGCGTTCTGGTGGTATCATAATGACTCATCCATAGTTCATGATGTGTTGATCTCTGCACAGTACAAGGATCGGGAAAACGGGCATGTAAGAACAAGTGAGACAAACCAAGCATAGAACAATTGACGTTGCATTAGTGTTTGTTATGAAAAAATGCTAAAAGTTACTTAACATGTCTGTATGTCTCAACATAGATGCCACAAGACCCCATCCCCAATTGCGTATATAGTCATTTTTATCATTATCATAAAAGCTATTATTTCCATCTACAAACATGACGAACAAAGCATGAGAAAATAGTTATGGTACCCTTATATTCCCCTCGAAAAATCACATGAGAGAACTAACAAAGTTATGTATATAAGTCACAGATTTTACAGCCTCACATGCACTGCAGCACCTCAGCCATAGGTTCTTCCATGCAGATGTGCTGGTGTAAAGATAAAACCAAGTCCACTCATTAGACTTGCCATAAGTGAATTTTCCTTTCCAAAAAAAAAAAATCTCCTTTGTTTTCTTGCAGGACTCCACTTGAACAGTTAACTGGCCTGATTTTTGCAGCAGGTAACCTGCACAGTGCAGCCAACCTTATGCATAGCTCAGATGTCCCTCATTGAAACCTGTGCAACATGTTACGGTAAGTGTGGAGATGTTGCATATGGGGCTAGCAAGCCTCTGTAACTATAGGTTCCTTCAATAGATATTGCATGTCTGCGATAGAATCTTATAGAAATTTCCAAAAAAGTATGGAACTTGTATAGCAAAGGTATCTAACTTGTGAGATGGGTTAGTAGGTATGTTTGAATTTATGCATACTGCAACCATGTGAGTTCAAGTTCCAAGGAATATTTGAGTGTGCTATGTAGCCCAACCCCTCAGCCATTAGATTTCAGTTCAGATTCCTTTCTAGCCAGTGAAACATATATGGAAAAAACGCATAAAAGATATGTGATTTTTCTTCAGACTACAAGTTTTGGCACTGAATACGCTCTAGCTTTGTAGGGACATTTGAATCTACACAAACATTTGTACAAGCAGAAAACAAACTATAGATCTATACATGCTTCATGTATGAGAGCATCAAGAATATATCGCGTATTAACACCAAAATAGCATTCCTTCATGACTTCAGGACATTGTTCAATCCCTGATCGTATCGATCATTGCTCTCAATTAGTTTTAAATTTATGCACCCAGCAACAAAATATCAGCAGCTAATTCTCCTTGTCAAGATCGAATACCTGAGGAGCTCAATCTTGGACTTGAAAAGCTAGACTAAGCTTTCTAAATCTGAAAAAATAATCTCATACTCAACCGAATTTTGAGTTGACTCAGACCTACAGTCCTCTCCAAGTCCAACATGAGTTCCGAGATTTCAGATCTGGCACAAAATACTCGTAAAAGCAAAGGATCTCCACATCTATACTGATTTGAATGGCTAATTAGCTTGGCATGAATAACAAATAAATGAATTATGCGTTAAAAAAATCATCCAAGACATGAGTATACTTTTTATCATCGAGCATGCACCAAGTATGTAGCAAGAAACTGTTGATGAATGCCATTTACACCCCAAAAACATTTAATCCAACCTATAAAACCACAAAAGAGAAGGCACAAAATAAAGCAATAAATGTCCAGTTCATATACTGCTATTACTATTATATATCCTGTTTATGTTCAAAGATTTTACGCCATGTTTGGATATATATATTCCAATGGAAAAGAAACGAAAGGTAATAATTAGAAAATGATTATTTCCATAAGCGTTATTGAAACATGGATTATATTTTTACCAAGGCATTCAATAGGGGTAACTGTGGCCATAATGGCCACAGCCATTACCGTTGCAATAGGAAGCCTTAAAAAAAATAAAAATAAAATAAAAAGGAAGCCCATATCAGTCTCATAAGTGTAACGGGCGATTACGGGGCATTTTTCCATCCCGTAACGTGTAACGGTTCCCATGTTACCGCCATTAGGTAACCATATTTAACATCTTGATTTTTTCTTGTTTGGATAGCGAATGAAAATCTCATAGTTGTAAGACAACAATCACCTAGTTTCTTGTGCTAGGGAATCCAAACCATGGAAAGTGCAATGATTACTCTGTGGAATCCTTCCTTTTCTTTGCTATCCAAGCATTTGTCACATCAATGAAAAATCTTTCCATTTTCATCGATTTTCCATGGAGTTGGAGATATTCAAACATGCCCTTAAAGGAAATGTAGATGCAGGACTTTACAGGCAATATGCAGGGAATGAGGGAAAATAAATGCATCAAGGTATAGTTTGTTGAATGCCGTAAGGTGAATAGCTATCTTAAGGCATATACCTCATGATGCACGGCTCTCTCCAGTACAATTATTTTAGTATGGCTTTGGGGACACTACCTCTCCAAACACCCAGTAAGGAGACTTGATCTCAGGCCCTACCTCAAGAGATAGGTTAAACTAACCAACTCAACTACTAAGTTGGGCGTCTCCAAAACAATCTTGACCCAACACCATTTAAGAATGTAGGATAACCTAGATGTCAGAAATGGGGCTTGTTATCAACCTACTATTCTATGTTCGATCCTTTTGGGATCAAGTGATCAGCTAAAGTTTTTCGGAGATGTTCTTGCCATATGTTTGAAACAAAAAATCTTGAGAAGGGCAAGATTAATTTCTTTGTTTAAGCACAGCACCAACAAAATCAAGTTTTGTGAGGGTTAACATTAGTTTTACAAATATTTCTTCTTTTTTATTTGTAAGTACAAGCACCAAAAAGTCACAAAGTAAAAGCATCAACAACAAAACAGAAACACAGGCACAGTTTTGGGATGAGCTACTGTATGCTTGTCAGAAGTTAGAAAAGGAAGCAAAAATCATCCAAATCAACAATTTTTGTGCCTCCACTTTACCATATACATGGAATTTGTTATCTTGGTTTGAGGTCAATCTAACCTGACCTGAACAATGCAGATGTTGACTGAACCTGATCTGACCCAATTTTTCAACCCAAGCCCCACCTGTTTTCATAATTACCCTTCGACAAAACTTGATCCAGACCATTAATATGGGGATCCCAACAATGGAAGACCCAAAAAGGTCTTCTAGATTGGAATCATAATAGGAATCGCATGAAAAAGAATTAGAAATTAAATATTATCGATAGAACAGACACTTTGAGGAGGAAAACCACCAGATACAAGATACTTGAGGATTTCTTCCAGAGAGAGAAAGTGAGAGAATGTTAGATAGACAAGAAAGAAATTCAAACATGCTTTACAACGCACTCATAATATCTTATGCAGAATCCTCCCACATCCTTATGATTCACAAAATACCTAAACATATCCAGCCCATTCTTAATAATCTCCCGAAGATCTAAATGATTTCACCAAATCTTAGTGATCTCCTACTACAGACATTCCTATCCAAGGAATGCTTGTCTTGGGAACCAATCTATATTCAAATACATGCATGCAAGTAATAGCATGTCAACATTTCATACCAGTCCCCTTGAAATCAACATTGTCCTTAGGGTTGCTGCAAAGTTAAAACACCTCATGTTTCCCTTGTAATATTTTCATCTCCATGCTCTCTTCAAATAATGCAGCTTACAGAATGGATGTTGACTTGCTGAAATCCACGGCATTTATTAGACGAACCATTCTGACATCAAAATTCATTTCCTACATTCTGACGTCAAATGGTTATAAATCCATGATTCTTCATGATTTGCATGAAAAATCATGGATTTAGAGCTTCGATTTCAAGATTAGGTGAGAGGACGACTTGCAGAAAATTGGAAAAAGAAAATCAAAATTTACCAATTTCTCGCAGATCGGTTGCATTGTTTGTGTCCAAACACAAAATCAAACATTTATATAGCCTAATCTAGTGATTCTTGGTAATTTGGTAATTTTTAGTAAAAAAGTTATTTTCTAATTAAAAATGTTGAAAAGTAACTTTTTTTTTCTAAAATTCCACTTGGATCAGCAGTCAATTGGCCCCCCATTTAGAGCATTCAGGAGTGTTTGATGGAATCATTATCACATACACTCTAATTTTGGGATTTGGGGGAAGATAGGCCAATATGCACAAAAATTGAAAAAAAAAAAAAAAATCGAAATTTCTCCAAATTTTCTCAAATCAGTGAGGACGAGTATTAGTGTTATGTTAGAGAGGATCTTCTCATAGTATTGTCGGTTTGTGGAGCAGCAGTGCTATGCCCAATCCCGTCAAGATGGAGATAATGATTTTAAGCCACCATGTAGCTCTATGTGAGCTTGAGCCATAGCCACACACATTATTCAAAAGGTATATTTCTAGTTTTCTACTTCTTTTTTACTTTTGAATGTATTGCTTCTGTTTCCAAACATGTCTTCTTACATTTATAAATTATATGAATAGACTTAAAGTATACTTAAATCAATTCAGTCAGACAAAGCATAGATTAGGACCCCATACAAAGGAAACTTATTATGTGCACTTGTTTTTTATGATGTTTTAATTTCTAAGTGTGTATTGATGCTTTTTTTAACAATCCTTTGAAGTTTCACTGAAAAAATTCACAAATTTCCCAATGTTTCCCCATGTTTGCCAACAATAGGGATACATTATGCGATACAACCGATATATACTATGCGATAACCAATATGTATCCATATCCCAAGGGTGCAATACATTACGCGATAACAATATGTAAAACATTATTCCATCTAAGCATAGTCTTCTTATATTTGAATCGTCAAGTTGTCCACCTTGACAATCAAATCAATAAGGGCCTCTTTAGATAGAATGAAAACTAGGAAATGTAAACAGTTTGCATCAACAAGACATTTGCACTTGCTTAGGAAGTAGAGAATGCAAAGACAAAGTGTTTGCATTTGTTTTCTCCTCCTCGGCAAGGGAGTACAACTTTTTTTTAAGTCAAATGGAGGGAAGATAAGTTTGCTTCTGATGTGACATCTTAAATGGCAATTTTGGAGGGAAAAAGGTTTACCTTTATAGCATTTCAATGCAAACAGTTTAAAATGCAAAAGAAAAGCATTTCCCAGTACATTTCTTTAGCAAAACAAACAGGTGCAAAGGGTTTGCTTCCCCTATGCTGATGTCATTTTAGCTCCCATTTATATCACATTTTTCTTTTCCTTGCATTGCCCTAGTTTACCTTCAATCGAAACTAGCTGTAATAGTTATTGCAAAAGTAGAACACGCTCTTGCTTGTCTAGGCTTCTTTTCCTAATCACATTCTTCCTTGAACGCGATGATATTCAGATCCAGTGCTTCGATTCCTACCAAGACACCCTCAATAAACTTTGTCAAAAGATGTCGTAGAGTATTCCTCAAATGATATTCCAATAGATGCTTCCTCCTGAAGTTTAGATCTAGCACCCACAAGCCAATATGACTTCTGATCTAAGCCAATACAACATGGTTTCAATTCCCTCCATCAAGGAGTAATTGTCCCAATCACATTCTTCCTTGAACTCCATAATATTCAGATCCAGTGCTTCGATTCCTACCAAGACACCCTCAATAAACTTTGTCGAAAGATGTCATAATATTTCTCAAATGATATTCCAATAGATGATTCCTCCTAAAGTTTAGATCTAGCAGACTAGCAACCACAATCCAATATGACTTCTGATCTAAGGCAATACAACATGGTTTCAATTTGCTCCATCAAGGAGTAATTGTTTTTCAGAACTTCCTCTGAAATTTTGCAACTCTTGTTCAAGCTCTTCCTTTGTTCTTTCTGTCATTATAAATGTACACTCAAGTGATAGCAGATCGCTAAATGGAGCGTTACAACCCAATTACTCCTAGTCTCTTGCTTAGAATACTCACAAATCCTAAAACTAACCCCAGAATATCAAAATAAATCCACCAAAATTGTAATAATCTACTTAACCACGAAATGATTTCCCAAAATCTTAGTCATTTCCTACAACATGCATCATTCCCATTCAAGGAATACTTGTGGAAACAAATCTATATGCAAATAACCTACTTGTGATCATAATAAGTCAGGTCAAACCAGGTCCAATTGAATGGACATATTCAGTTCAGATTGGGTTAAGCATCAACCGAAACCCCACCCTTAAATCATGGCACAATAGCCCAACCCGAAGCCAGCCCAACCCAACCCAGGTTAAAAGTTGGCTAGACCAATCAAGTTCGGATTGAGCTATGACCAAGTGTTAGCCCCAATGATGATCCTAACCATTCATTCATCAACAACAACGTTAAATGAGTTAAATCACAATGATCGGACAATTTAACCATTACATAAGATGTTGTACAAAAATCATTAAAATGATCAGACAATTTAACCACTTTTTTAACTATCAAACAATTTAACCATTTAAGAAGATGTTGTACAAAAATCATTAAAACCTAATCTATGAATTTTGTATGCCATCTTTTCATCATTAGGATTGTCCAATAATTGCTATCCTTTATTTACAGTCCATTTATGTAGCGTTATGATGAAGAATATTTTTGATGATCATATGCATATATTGGATGAAAAGTGGAGGCACAAAAATTTGTTCTAGTAGAATCATTGGGTCTCATCCATGTATCATCATCATAATCATCGTCGTCGTCGTTGTTGTAATCATCACCATCGTCATCGTCTTCGTTGTGATCCCATCATATTGCATTCTTTTTTCTTTTTTAATTGGTTTGATGTCATGGTTTGGCATATGAATGGTTGAAAATGTTTAGTAATTTAGTAATTTTGTTTTAGTTTAAGACTTTTCTTATAAATTTATTTATTGTTTTTTGGAATAAAGATAGATTAGATTTGTTTAAATTTTCTAATGTTGTGCACAACATGGTGGATTGAGTAGAAATTTTTATGACTTTTTTTTTTTTTTTTGAACATTGAAGTTTTTATGACTTTTCTACAAGATTTTGAAATAAAGTTTGATGTTTTAGTTAGAGATTTGAAAGCTTGATGCTTGATAGAAGTTTGTGGTTTCTATGGTTTTTTTAATGAAATTTAATTTTTCAATTTCAGATTTAAGTACTTTCTATTGATGGCTACAGTCAAAGCATTATATTTTTTGGGTGAATGTCGAGAAATTTACTGAATTTTGTTATGTTTCATGTCAAAAAATGGAGATTTCTTTTCCTTCTCTTCTCATTTTTGTTGTTTTGGAATGGAGTAAACTTTACATTTATTTATCACTTAAAAAAAAAAAAAACCTTTGAATTTGAGCATTTTTTATCAAAATTATTAGGAGGAGGAACTCATTTTATTATGTGAAACTTGGGTGGGCCACACCACAGAGAACAGTTGGAAGGGGATGGCCAACCAATAAGACCTGGATAATTTGTGGGGCCCAGTGTGTTGTGTTATATGCCATCAAATCTGTCCATCAGAAGTGCACCACCAAAAACTAGGCCATTCCAAGAGTCAGGTAGGCTAGACCATTTGAACGAAGAGTATTTAGGCATGATTTACAATGTTTCCTCTAAGTGTGCCTGCATGAGTGTCTGATTGGGCTGATTTTTGGTCTCCAAGGTGAACTTGAGGCAGAGGCATCTGATGGATGGGATGGATGTCATGCAAACATAACCGGTGGGGCCCACAAAAGTCAACACTACCATAACTACAGACGTTTTGACACTATAGGATTATATCTCATATAAATACACATATACGTATATCTGGAAAAAGATCTCATAATCTTAACAATGCAGTACAATATTCTAGTCAATCTAGAGCCTGAAAAAAGAGAAAGGACACAATGTCATGTAAACAACTGGTTGCCAAACTTTTTCCATTCAATCATGAGAATTCTTGTTTTAGATCTTGCAAACGAGGAAAAAGTATAGTAACACAGACCCCAAATAAAATGAGACAGGGATATGATGATGAGGATAACGATATTTGTGTGCTTGTAAGTTTGCATGTATGTACATATATAAGGGGCCAAACCTTTAGATAGAGTGGATGCTATTCAAACATGACGCGTTGGCGATTACACTACACTTGACTGGAACCAAGTTATGGCGATTGTTTTATAGATGACAGGAACCAAGGAGTTATGAAATGGTATCAACTAGCTTCCTAACCGATACAATGCGGGCCATTAAGCCGAAACGGCCCTCTAATAGCCATTTTGGCATCTCCAAAATTATTCGTAAAAATTCTAAAAATTGTGAGGATCCCAAATATGATTCTCTTTTTTTCTTGGACATGTATTTGATAGTGTAATGGGCCATTCTTTTGTAAGAACATTGTTTGTAGAGTAAAAAGGATTAGTAATAAATCCAAAATAGATGAGATAGGGATAAGATGATGATGGTGGCATTTGTATGTTTGTAAGTTTGGATGTACGTATATATATGAGGGAGACAACCCTTTGAAAAGACAAGATGCTACCCAAACATGATATGTTAGCAGTTATGCTATACTTAATTGGAAGTAGTGTTCAGAGCAAGGTGTTTTGTATCCGTTATGATACAGCCGTAAAGGCCAATATATATAGGTAACAATCGTGATTGTTACATAATAAGGGGGTGAAACGGGGCAATGGGTTTTTTTCTACTGTATAGGCCGTTACGGGGCATAACGATTGTTGCCCCAACAATGGTCAAAAAATGGCTTTTTCCTCAATTTTCCACTTTTCTCATTCCAAAAATTTCCTACATCATTATAAAATAGATTTCAACCACTTGTACTATAGTTTTAGCTTTAAAATGGTAGATTGAAGTGATTCGGGTGAATAGAAGCTCCGAGAGCCATTTTTTTCAAAAAATCGAAAAAAGTGGTATGCATGTGATGCGAACATCAGACCATCATGATCCTTTTCCCAAGTGTACCAGCGCAAGAGACGTGTCACACCCATCTCGCTATGGTTCGAAGACATTTGAGGAGCACATGGCAAGCACGTGATAGTTGTACAATAGTAGGCGTATAGCGGAGGAACAGAGGAGTTGATAGACTAGAGAGATTCTAGGCTCTGTAGGACGGTCCAACGGCCCTGTCAGACGATCCGACAGAATCCAGGTCGGACCGTCCTACCCGACGGGCAGACTGATTCGTTTAGGAGTCTTTCTGTTTTTTTTTTTTTTTTTTTTTGTTAGGCACTTTAGTGCACTTTTCTATTTCATGACTTATATATACACATGTTAGAAAACCTTATTTCTCTTAATGAAAGTTTATGAAATTGATTGAGAATTCCTTCTTGCTTGAGATGAGTATGAACCTCCAGTGATTGGAGCCTTCTTTTGGTGTGATGCCAACAGTGTGATGTTGGTTATCCTCTTCTATCTCCTTTCTCTTCTTCTTTTCTACAAGATTCAGGTAAGTTGATTATTCTTTTACATCCAAATTAGAGAACTTTTGGTTTTCTTTGATTTCAGAGCCGAAAACCTACGACCTTGAACCGTTTTCCATTTGGAATTGACCCACAACCCCTTTTTCTTTGTTTTTCCCCAAAACTTTAACCTTTTCCTATCAGATTCCATCAAACCTAACCCAATCCTACTCCGTTTCTCAAATCCGACTACCCCCTCACATCCAAATCCGAATTTTCCCTTTCTCATAGCCTGAAACCCTAACCCTAACACTAATCCACATCAATCCCTAATTTTCAGCCCTAACCTAGGAACCCTAGAGCCCCATGCTTGAATTTTAGGATTACCCTATGCTCGGACATGGAATTTCGACCTTCCATAGGTCCCGGCCATTGAGATTTTATGGTTGCTTTACTGTTTGCCTGTAGTTTATGGTTGAGATTCATGGTTGATTGCTTATTTGGTTTTTTACACGTGCGATTTTAGTAGATTTAATTTACTTATTCATTGTTAAACAATTCCGCTTTAGTTTCATTCCGCATCATATTGATAGGACCATTTTCCTGTGTCACTATGCATTTTTTTCTAATTCTAATACTTGATTGCGGTGTGTGAACATTAGAGACACATTACCATGTTCATAAATTCAATACGCAACCCAATACAACACTCTCACCAAAGAGTGGACCATTACACTACCATAAACATGTTCAAAACAAAAAAAATGCATACAAATGTAGAATACTTACACTATTCTAGATTTTCTAGATATTTTTATGGCGAATTTTTTTTTTTTTCAGGCGAATTTTTTTTTTTTTTTTAAACCGTTATAGGGCTCATAATGGTCGTTACACCCCTGTATCGGTCATTACGACCAATACCCGTATCGGTAACGGTGGTGACCATTACAAACACCATTACCAATGCAGAATACCTTGGTTCAGAGCATCGGTATTGGTACACGTGTCGATGACCGGGGATATGAAAACATGCATGGATATCGCTAATATCATCACTTGTACTCAGAAAAATACCACTATTTGAAGAAAACAATGGGGAAACGATGGGAAAAAGGTTAAACTTTTTTTAGTGAAACTCCTTGAGATGTTAAAAGACACATATTTACACATTTACGAATAAAAAAACAACTATACATATTAAGTTTCAATTTTATAAGGGTCATGTGTAGAAAAAAAGAAAATCGGTGCAAAAAAATATATATAAAATTTGTGGCCAATCAATAGATCAGCCAATACTCATCAATATGTAAAATTTCCACATTAATTAATAGTGAAAAAGACTTTTTTTCAAAATGAACAAATTAGGATTTCTCCCGTTTTCCACTTAAATGTTAATTTTTTCATGAGAAATCCATGTCAATGTATGAAAATCATGCATAGACATTTCCATTGCAATCCATGCTAACATTTGCAAAACATGAAGTTTCTATGGATTTTTCATCACCTTCGGATTTTTGTCATATCTCCGCCTCGAGTTGAGATTTCTCGCTCAAGTCTAAACTTTGATTCGATAAAAACCAAGAGTGATCGAAATCACCAAAGAGAAAATTTCCAAAATAATCCATAAGAAATGGGTTTTTTTCTTTTTTTCTTTTTTGCTTTTGGGATTTTGCAAATTTTTGCTGATTTTTGCCCATTTACAGTTGTTTCCTTGGTATTGAGGATACCATCATTGCTATCGAGGATATTATCAATGATATCACCCATGATAGGGAACTTTTATAAGGAAAATCTCAAAATATCAATGGTATCAATAATATTTCCAAATTTCACAAATTATTATCAAATATCGGCTATATTAAGAAATTTTTAAAATGTCATTCGTGTCAGTATTGGTGACCTAGAAATACCAACAATATTGGAAATATTATTAACAATATCATTAATGTTTGGAGCATTGATTGTAACCAAGGTATTATGCAGTGTTTTAAATAGCGAATAGCGTGCAGTGTAGTGTGCACCCCTCTGAAGCGTGAGGCGTAACTGCGCAAGCTACATAGTGTGTGGCGTAAGCCTACATAGTGTGTAGCGCAAGCTGCATGTTACTTCTAGATTTTTAATTAAGGTTGTTCTTGATTGCACTAATTCCATGATATTCGTCAAATTAGACTGATTAATAATGAAATTTAACAAATTTTCATGATATTTGACGCAACCAAACGCGACTTTAAGTAATAGAAAAGGGTAATCATTAAGAATAAAGGTAAAGAAAGAGCAACAAAACTAATTTAATTATGTTACTTATATTATTTTTAATAAAACCATTAAATATTGATAATGGAAAAATGTAACAAATCATTGAAAATATTATTTGATTTTAATGTTGTAATGAAAAATAACTTGTAATGTGAGGTACGTAGCATGTAGCCTAGTTTATGTAGCGTGTTGCATATGCAAATTATCATGTAGTGTAGGCTACACATGACTTAAGCTATTTTCATGAGCTACGTAGCGTTAAGGCTAAGCTACGCTACATAGCATAAGCTACACGCTGCATAGCGTAGCTTTTTAAAACAATGGTATTATGTAATGATGTCGGCCGGTGTATCAACTAGCTTGTTGGCTGATACAATATGGGTTGTATCAACTGATAAAACCCCCTCATTGGGAAATATGGCCCTATAACGCTGTAATGGCCAGGTTTTTAGAGGGGAAATCTAAAAAAATTATTGATAAAATTCTAAAAAAAAAATGTGAAGATCCCAAATAGGTAATGCCTTTTTCAGTTTGGACATGTATTAGATGATGTAACAGGCTATCCTTTGGTAAGAATGGTGTCTATCATGTAATGTTAGCTTGACCTACTAAAAATTGACCAAATAGGACCTAATCAAACAGAAATCAAGCATGACTTGGTGGATTAGGGCTTGTTAAAAAGGAAAAAATGATGTTTTGCCCCCTCTTCCTATATTTCTCAAAATGGTTCACTTGACTTTGGTTCATTATGGTTTACCCCCTGACACCTTGTGTTTTCATCCTCAAAATAGGCCTACATCTAGGTCAAACTTAGTCTCTAAGCTTCATGATTTAAATGAAAAGGAAGTGGGGATACGAGAGAAAAATTGAAAATAAAAACTTTCATAATGAACCCTTCATGGTCATGTCAGCCTATAATGACCATATCAACCCCATAGCAATGTTGATACAGTGGACCGTGCTCATATCCATTGTTTTCAATATCGACGATAGCGGCTGATATATGCCATGATATATCTTGTATCACACCTATGTGATACGAAACACACACATAGTGCCGGCCGATATATGCCACGATATATCTTGTATCACACCTATGTGATATGAAACACACGTAGTGCCGATATATTTCACCTATTCGGTCAAGTGAGCATTTTCGATTTTTTATCCTTTTTTGTGTTGTAAATCATGTTAAATCAGTGTTAGATGGTTATAAATCCATGATTCTTCATTTTTTGCATGAAAAATCATAGATTTGGAGTTTTCATTTCAAGATTTGGGGGAGATGGGCCGAGTTGAGGAAATCTGGGAGAAATCGAAACTTTTCCATTTCTCACAAACCGGTTGCAATCTTTGTGCCAAACACAAAATCAAATATGTATGTAACTTAATCTAATGATTATTCTTTTTCTTTTGAATGTATGTAACTTTTCCATTTATTGTTTTTTGTAATGTTTTTTGGAAAATTCGACCAATTTCCCAATGTTTCCCCATGTTTCCCAACAACAACAATACATTACACGATACAACCGATATATCCCATGCAATAACCAATACATATCTGTATCCCAAGGGTGTGATACATTATGCGATAACAATACAGAAAACATTCCTCATATCAACTAATGTGGCCCTTTTTTTATAACGGACTGATTCACCTTGTATCATGTAATAGGGTTGACCGTTCCCTTTACTTAACAAGCAATACGGCCACAACTTAACTGTTTTTTAATACCATGACTGGAACTTGGCAGTCCAACTATTGTGCAGAAGATGCAAGTGCAAGTAGATGACAACTTGCCAATCAACTTACACATGAAGTCCCTGTTTCAACTGTGTTGAACATCCAACCCATCCAAAAGATTGGCCCCAACATGACGAATACACAATACTAAAATCAAGCCAATCCACTCATGCATTGTAGAAAACTAAGGAAAGCCGTAGATTTGATCCAATGTACACGTGGTCCACCTGATGAGTGGATCACCAACTTTCATGCTAGGTGATTTTTATGGTGTGACCAACCTTTGGGGCAAATTGGAAAATATGTACAATGCATATAGAAAATAGAAGAGGCAATAAGATACTAACCCCACTTGTGATCAAAAGCTTGTGAAGGAGGTATTAATGGTCTTACCAGATATCCTATTAGTCATTAGTGAACAATTTGGTCCTTAAAAATAGATGATAACGTTCAATTTTATATTTCATATTTCCACATCAATCCTGTAATGTTTCTTCAATTCATTAGAGAGAATTTATGAGGAAAAATACTGATTAATTATATATACATTCATAATGGGATGCAGCCACTTATATGAACTAAAGAACACAAAATGTCTGTAGTATAGTTAACGAGTTCTGATAAAAGTGTTGTGACATAGAAAGGAGAAAGCAATGAGAAACTACATTATCCTTGGCCTGATGATATGCATAGGATCCTTGGGCCTTGAGTATGAATCAGTGGGACCCATAATTCGTGTTCCAGGCAATTGATTTCAAAGGCCTCATCATTGTTATCCCTTGTCCAAAGAATCTCTCAGATTGGAAGGTCCAAGCCATCCAGTTTTTTGCACTTATCCATAGTGCGGACCATTTCATAACCATCTAATTGCAGATCATTTATCCAAGGATTAGGATCACCTAGTCAGGAGTATTTTTGTAGCATGGTCCATATTTGACCTGTCGTGTCAATGACCCAATCACCTAACCAGGCTCCCATTGGTACAAACTTGAAGTTTCAAGAAATCATGCATATCAATGGGCCAAGGATCATAATTTCTCAAAATTCAGATGCTAGACAAAGCAAGCATTAGAGTTTAATAAAAATCCAAGCATTTGACAGATAAACATCATTCAAAGAAGTACCTGAGAGAAGCAGTCCCTGCTCTGTGAATGTGTGAAACCAGCATTCTACTACAACAAACCAACGTATCCAAAAATTCTTCTCCATGTAAAAGAAGCTTTAAACAGCCAAAAAATATTGGAAAACTCATGATAGAAACAATGTCATAATCCTAGCCTCTATGTTGTTGATATACATGTAAGTAAATTGCTCTTCTTTGCCACCCAAATAATCTCCTTTGAAGATGAAGAAGCAAGAATTTATGCAGAAAGTTTCATTTCCTCATCTAAAAGAGTTCACGGCTATCCTCTCAAGGCATCAAAGCTTCAAGGGCATGGCAACACACATTGGGCAGGGTGGGTCCCGTCTATCGGCCTCGGATGTTCTCTCCTCCAAGCAATCGGCGTGATAAGCATGACCACAAGCTAAAATTCCTATGACGGAGAGCTCAATGGTTGACATTGTGTTGCATAGGTGACTAGATAATTTCCGTTTCAATGGCTTCGAACATATTCCACATACCATCTTTGCAACATCTGACGATGCTGAATCCATCACCAAGGCATTGGACCTTATTCTTTGAGGCCTGAAGAAAGCTTTTCCCCTACTCTCTGCATCTCAAGTACAACAAATGACTGTGAGAAGTGTTAAACAGAGCAATCCCTAGATGAATACAGCAGACAATTAAAAATTGTCAGCAGTTTAGATTCAATATACAGATGTGGTCGCATAATGGGTGGACAAGACCTGATCATTGGTACAAGCAGTGTTCATAGAATCAGTATCATTACAGGTATTGCTAGCTAGGGATACATAAACATGTATCATTATCGCCGATATCATCACTGATGCCCGGAAATGTATCATTGACTGAGGGAAGATTGGGGAAACATGAGGAAATGATATAATTTCTCAGTGAAACTTCAAGAGGTGATAAAATACACATATTTGCATATTTAGGAATCAAATAGTTGTAAAAAAGACGCATACATAATAACTCTCTTTAATGGGGGTCTAATAGCATATAACGCGGACTCAGGGAAACATTAGAGAAAGATGGGGGAAATGGTGGAATTTTCCAATGATACTTTCGAAGATGATGAAATACACATATTTGCACATTTAAGAATCAAATAATAGCGAAAAAGACGCATATTTACATATTTAGGAATGAAATAATAAGTTTCCCTTTAATGGGGCCTAAAAGCATGTATCATTGACTCAGGGAAACATTGGGGAAACATGGGGAAATGGTGGATCCATCCATCCATGCATGCACATACATACAAACACACATGCATGATCCATCCATCCGTGCGTGTGTGCATGCATACACACAAACAAGAATCAAGAGATGCGCGCACGCGCACACACCGATCCATCCATCCAACCAACCATCTAACGATCCATCCATCTATGCATGCATACATCCATGATCCAACCATCCATCCATGCATGCATACATACACACATACAAACATGCATTTCATCATACAACCATGCACCCATAAAAAATTTGAAATGGAATTTTTTTTTCTAATAAACAGATTTTTGGTGATATCGATACATTGGTGATATTATAAAAATATCACCAATACATTGACAATACAAGCAATACATAGAATTTACACAGCTGAAAATATTGGTGATACATTGGTGATATTGATACATCGGCAATACAAGTGACACTTGGAATTTACAAAGCCGAGAATATTGGTGATATCAATATATTGGTGGATACTTAGTATATATCGCAGATACCCAGAATTTCTAATACTGCCAGTGTTATCAGTATTGTCGAGCTGGAGATACGAATAATATCAGGGATACTCTGAACAATGGGTCCAAGTAAGCTAAACTTTAGTGCCCACCTGATAGCTGGTGCATGGATCAGATGTTGCCCACGTGCAAAGTTGACAGACGTAGCCCTATGTAAAGGTGCATATGGAAAGGGGTGTGTGGGTTTAGAAAAAAATGTAAATAGATGCATCTAGCATACCTTCATGATACCGAGACTCTGAGTTGTAGTGACTATTAAACTTAATGGAAAGCCTTTCATCACATAGTGGTGCAACAGTTTTACGAAGTGAACTTAGAATATCAATACTGCTACTTGAAACTTGTCTGGAATATTGATTTCCGTAGCGCTGACGTGCACGTCTCCAGAACATTGAACGGCTGAGATTGGAATGATAGCGTGAAAGTGAAGGGTAGCCATGTGGAAGCTTCATAGTTCTCTCTGTTATATCTGTAACGTATGAGAGAGGCTTTGCTGAACCTGAATCAACTGATGAAACAGCCTGGGAAGATTTCTGCGTATAGACATAAAAAAGAAACTATAGCAGCCAATTCTGCAATTAGTAACATTGTGGTGTCTGGATGATCAATTGAACTGAAATGCAATTCATCCAATTCTTTACAGATGAAAGGAGTAAACTGAAGGTGGCACCAAGTTAAATTCATAATGACAACCAAACCTGTTTCCAACTTGGGTTTGAAAAACCAATTGATTGCAACTTGGGACCTGGCCCTCATAGAGAACAAATGAAGCAATCTCACTTGAGACATTTGCTTCTTAAAGAATTTAGTTATTGCAATTTAGTTCAAGTGAAAATCCAAACAATGCCTAAGAAAAAGTGAAAACAACTGAGAACAAAATTTAGGATGAAAATAAATAGCTAACAGACCAACTAACCTCTTTTGATGAGGGATCCATTGCTAAGGAGTTGGATATGTTGACTGCAATTTTCAGAAGAAAAAAAGGGTCAGCCATCCTTAGATTGAATATGTGAAGTGTTTGATTTGTATTTCATCATGAATACTAAAAAAGAATACATGTGGCCTTTACAAATGCTCCAAAAGTTATATGTTACATATCGAACATGGTTTAATAAATGGTATGTTTTGGTTTGGAAATCAATGTCATCAAGCCCAGTTACCCGTGCACCATATTAGATAATACATAAATTGGCATGCAAAAAGATATGCAAACAATACCAAAGTTCTAGCTCTAGTAGCACTAACAAGAGGCTCATCTACAAAGGGGAAGAGAAAAATTGTAATTACAGAATGCGTATTGCTCTGTTTCTCACATCAGCATGGGGTTCCCTGGTTGTCCCTTCAGTTCATTGCAGGTATAAGTTCCATTCCTGTATTTACAATCCTGGAACACACTATCATTGATCAACAACCTTCTCTTCCGATCAAATATATGAAACTTTTGTAGTGAAAAGACGAGAATCTATAAAGCAAAACACATTCAGCAAAGAGGAAAGTGCATGGTATTCAATCCCCGAGAATAGATATCCACCAACCCATCTATCATTAAGCATGCAAAGTCCTAAGGCCAAAAGACTCTACAGCCTCGACAATTCCTAAAGAGTTTTTACTATGTACCCTCTACCCATTTTCACACAGAAAGGGGGGGATATTCTCCTTTTGCATATTTGCAAATTCCCTCTGCCTTTTGCACCATTGTAGAAAATGACTAATTACATCGCAACCACCCCCCTTATTTAACCCAGGTTAGTTTAAAGACAAAATGACCATTTTACCTCCAATTAAAAGAACAAGCAATGGGTTTTTGCAAATACCACCCACTTTTTTTGCTATATAAGGAAAAAAACTGCCTTTCGTGTATTTTTAAATTGGGAGAAAGACCTATTGCCACCTCAAATGGAATATGAGGACCAATGTCCCCCTCATTTTAGTTTTCTTTCAAGCCCACCCAGATTTCCAAAACCTCCCCCCGTTGCCATCAATGGAGAGTATTCCACTTATCAATTTTAATTTTAGTCATTTCAAAGCTCAAGCCTTCAACTTGTACCAACTCACTCCTAATTGGCATAGTTCTTGGTCTCCCTTGCACATGAACAAACCAAGTCTACTTCCCCTCATCTTATTACCTATTGGTCCTCATGCATTCATTTCTAATTATATCCTTCCTCATCTTGCCACTCATCCATCTCAACATCCTCATTTCAGCTACAAACATGTTGTTCCCTAACTGCCCAACATTCTATCCCATAAAGCATGGCTGGTCTTGTAGCTATCCTATAAAATTTCCCTTTTCAGTTCGAGACGAACAAGACGATCACAAAAAAACTCCAGAGGCACATCTCCAATTTCTACCTCCTACATTGAATTCTATAGGCAACATCCTTCTCAATCTCTCCACTCTTATGCATTACTGACCAAGGTATTGAAAGTGGTCATTTTGGAAAATTTCTTGGAACTTAACTAGTTCCTCCTTTCTTACTCTTATTGTTATTGAAATTGCACTCCATATGCTATCTTTTTAGTCTGACTAATTTCAAATCCTTTAGGTTAGAATCCCTCCACAAATCTAGCTTCGTGTTTACGCTTTCCCTCATCTTCTCAATCAAAACTATGTCATCTACAAACAACACACACCATAGGATCTCTTCATGTATAAGCCTTGTCAAACTCAACCATAACCAATGCAAAAGGGCTTGGGCTCAATGCCGATCCCAGGTGCAAGCCTGCAAGTAATTGGGAACTCACTTTTCTCTCCACTAGTGGTCCTCACATTTGTTACTGCTCCCTCATACATATCCTTAATCATGTTAATGTGTTCCTAAAGCTCATTTTTTCCCCAACACCCAAAAGATTAATCTTTAGAGCTCATATCGAATGTTTTCTCCAAGTCAATAAAGACCATGTGGCGATTCTTCCTCCTCTCCCTATATTCCTCCATCGATTGTCTAAGTAGGAAAATAGCGTCAGTGGTAGACCTCCCAAGCATGAAAGCAGTTTTCCAATACATTCATACAATGCCTCAATCTCTGCTCAATCACTCTCCCAAAGTTTCAAGGTATGGCTTATATCAAACCAAAATTAATAGCTAGGAAAAAAATTTAACCATCTAGTTATTTTGTAGAGTGTAGCCCATCTAAAGAGTGAAATTATCTGAGTTTTTAAGCAGAAGATGAACATAACTTCCAAACTTACGGAAAGCTCAGGATCTCACACATGTATCCATGTGTGGTCAGAACAAGAAAGAAAGAACCTCTAATTCTCTCTTCCTTCCATTAGCCATGTGTACAGTGTTGCCTCATCACATTTAAAATGTTTGAGTCTAACACTTCCATGAACAGTTTACTCACATGCACATCTACAAAGATGTCAAGCTTGCGCAGTTACTTTTTTTTTTTGGGCAAAGAGAAGTATTATGCACAAAAGGCCGCAGCCAAAAAGAAACCTACAACCATTCGGGAAACCCCTGAACAAAAAACCACATGGGTCTCCTATCATAACTCACCTCATCCAAGAGCTTAGACGCATGCCTGAGCTCACCTTTAACCAGTGCCCTCATTAAAACCAGATGATGCAGTTAAGTTTCCAAGCCCTACCTTGTCAAGAGAGATGAGGCCCCTGATTTCCTAAGGTAGATCTGATAAGCGGGTGAACGTCCTCTTTCCTTGGGTGTCACTCCCCAATCGAGCCAGCCCATCCACCACCGAGTTCCATTCCCTCACCACAAGAGAGAGGCTAAGCTGACCCATTCTCCTCAAACTATCGATCCGCACCTTCCAATACCACCATTTCCAGTTTTCTAAACCGCCCCCTTGAAGAGCTTTGATAACAATCCGAGGGTCCCTTTCAACCTCAACATTGGACAGACCATGCTGCCTACAAAGGAGTCCATCATGCAAAGCTTTCATTTCCGCTTCATTATTTGATCATGTTCCATATCCATTTGAGAACGCAAATAAGAAATTCCCTTGTGGTCCTCTGCCAATGCCTCCTCCTCCTGACTCTCTCGGATTGCCCCTAGCCGACCCGTCAACGTTCATTTTCACCCATCCTGACAATGGCCTCATCCACTTTACTAAGCACACTACCTTCCTCGCGGTGGGTCTAAGGGCAATGCCTATCTCTCCCGCCACAAGTTGGGCTGCCAGCGAGCGGGGGTTCATATTCGGGATAGATTGGCCTATCCAACAAAGCCATCTTTTCACCCGTCTAATTGTGGCCTCAGCTCCCTCCCAAGAATCATTGAATCTGTGGGCATGTATGGTTTTCCAGATTTCCCATAGCACAAAAGTTGGCGTTAACGACAAGATCACCCACAGATCTTTGCCGGCAGAAAATGTAGCAACCCACCAGCGAGAGACGTGACCCAAAATACTTTGGTCAGCGTAGGGGGCAATTTCAAACAAATTCAAAAAATAGTTCCATACCTCTTTTACAAGCTCGCTCGTCATGAAGAGGTGAAATAGTGACTCTAACTGGGGTCGCTTCGCTCTGTCCAACAGCATGTGCATTTGGAAACCAATGTGACGCCCTTAGCCTGCAGTCTTTCATCCACTGGAATGGCCCCCTGCAGAAGCCTCCAAACAAAGTTCGAATACCGTCGGATCTGCTGATCTCCCAACCTGACTTTGCTGAAATATTTCCTGAAGGATCCAAAGGCCACACGCAATTGTCCTTCCTGGTTGAAGTGCACAGTCCCTCGTTTCGGATGTGATCTAGCACCGACTGGGGGAGAATACTGGAAACAGATTGCTGCATACAGATGTCGTTGTTGTCCAGCACATCTTTCACTTTGAGAGACTTGATGTCCTCCAGGATGTCAGTAAGAGCCCACTGAGAGAGCTCTCCCAACCCTATTCAGTCCACAGACTACATATTGCACTCCCCATTTCCCACCATCCATCGCACCTTGTCATCCAACACTTGAAATACCTGAGAAACGGAGGACCAGAAAGGGGATTGAACAACATTTGCACGGGCTGCATTCCCATCCGACCAATGGCAGGAATACTTCGCTCGAACGAACGAAACCCACAAGGAGTCGTCGTTTCCATATCTCGCCGACCAGGCCAGCTTGAATCTAAACCCGTTCATGACCTCTGTCATCTTTCTAACCCCAGGCCACCCTCCTCTTTCGGAGTAGATAGCCTTTTCCAACTCACCCAGTGCAATTTGTTCTTTCCTGCAGTCTAACCCTAGTAGAAATTGGCAAAGATACTTTTCATTTCGGTTAAGGCAAGCTTCAGGAACACAGTGGCTGCCATCACGTGCATAGGAATACTGCTAAGAACATGCTTAATGAGGGTCATTCTTCCTGCTTGGTACAAACATCTTCCCTGCCACCCTCCTACCCGGGCCACAATCTTGTCGATGAATGGTTGAAATGCCGCTCTCCTACACCTTCCCTTGGTGATGGGCACCCTAAGGTAGATCAAAGGGCTAGCTTATTTGGAGATTCCTAGAATTCTTTCAGTTGCCTTGGCCCTAACTGTGGATATCTTGTCAGAGGAGAAGAATGCACTTTTAGCCTTATTCACCCTTTGGCCAGAACATGCCTGAAATGAAGACAAAAACGCATTTATAACTCTTAGCGACTCGCTGCCACCATTGAGGAAGAGAATGGTATCGTTGGGATATAGGAGGTGAAAGATGACGGGGCATCCCCTCCGAACTTTGAAAGGCTTGCAGAAACCTCTTTCCACAATCCGTATAATCCCTCGGCTGACGACCTCCCCCACAATGATGAAAAGGCTCAGAGATAACGGATCTCCTTGCCTCAGCCCACGAGTTGCTCTGAAGAAGCCCGTTGATTCCCCATTAATCAGAACCGAGAACCAACTATTTCTCTAACATTTCTCCACCAAACTCAGCCAGCTATCGTTGAACCCAAATTTATAGAGGACCGCCCTAAGAAAACCCCACTCCACCCAGTCATAGGCTTTTTCCATATCCAGCTTCAATACAATGTTACCTCCTCGCGTTTTCCTATCTCTGTCTTTGAAAACCTCCTGTGTTAAAGCGATATTTTCCGCGATCCATCGGCCCTGTGTAAAAGCTCCTTGCTCTCACGAAATGATCTTCGGGAGCAAATTATTCAACCTATTTGCAATAACATTTGCAAAGATTTTATATACACAATTACATGGACTGATAGGTCGGAAGTCCGCAAACCTGGAAGGAGAGGAAGACTGCTTGAATGAGACAGATAAGCATTGTCGTGAAAGCCCACCGAAGCCCGCCTCCCTTGAACAGAAACTTCACTGCCGCCAAATCTTGACACACAAAATCCCAGCAACCAGCGAAGGAAGGGCTAGAAAAACCATCCAAACCTAGCACGCTATCCTTTGGGATCGGAAAAACAGCCTGCTTGACTTCTTCAAGAGACGAATCTGCCAGGAGGGCCTTGTTATCCTCTTTCGATATCATTGAAGGAACAGAATCAAGAATATCACCAATAGGTTGTGTTTCCTCTGTCTTGAATTGCATGGCAAAGAATTTAACTTTCTCATCTCTAATATTTTAAAGATGGGACTCATAATGACATTTTTGTAATTTTGGAAGTTGAAATAAATAAAAGAAGGGGGGGACGTCCAACCTCTCTAATGCTTGCTTTTGTGAAATTTTCTTTTCTCCTTTGAGAGAGAGAGTTAAGGTTTTAGGATTGGCCCAAGAGCGTTGAGGATTCCATTCGGATTTTAAAGTTTCCCTCTTTCTAAATTTCGAAGGTGCTCAATGAAGGTAAAGTTCATCTCCTTTTTTATTTTCTTTCTTCTTCCTCTCCTCTCTTTAGAAAACTATTTCTTCTCTCCATCTTATTCTTTTTTTCTCCTTTACCCACCAAACCAACCCTCGAACAACCCCCCCCCCCCCCCCCCCCCCCCCCATAGTATAGATCGTACGGCCAATCAGCCCATATCTCAAAATTTATTTCCTTGGTTGAGATTTGAAATTCTAAACTTTGGTCCTCCAATCTTTCAAATCTTGCACCAACGAGTCACAAGCTTGGCCCATTTTCCACATGTGATGGAGAAGTGTTGATCTGTTGCTTGGATCTGATTAATATGAGGTTTGTGGACTGGTTTATGCTAGAAGTGGAGATATTCTCATTTCCTTAAATCCCTTTTACACTTTTGCTTGGACTTTATGTTTTTTGGTATGGCCCTATTGAATTATTCTAATTTCTTGTTTTGAATCTCTCTAGATTTCCTTGTTTGTAAGTAGATAGTTGATTAATGTTTATTACCTGAATATCCAAACCCTTATCTCACTACCTATGGCATTAAGGCATCACATATCCTGCATCAATTTTGGTATTAGAGCTTCGGTCCAGCATAAATCGGACTTTTCATAATTTTATTGAGTCTAGTTAGCCTTTTCTCTAGATTTTGTTGAGTCCCCCTATAAATCTAGACCATATAGGGTGGTCTGCATTGCGTTGAACTAGAATAGTCAAACTGCACATCCGTTTTTTCTTTTTACTCTTTACGCACCTAGTTCTAGGACCCATCGCAGTTGACATTCCTAGTGTATGCCCACGCGCACTGGTCGTGGGTTCAGTCTTCAGTACACCATGGACTCCGAACAATTTGCCAAGGCTATCGAGGTCATGACAAAAAAACTGGACCAACAAACACGGGCCCTGAGAGAGGAGATGGCGCAGCAGTTTGCGTATCAAGATGGAAAATTCGAGCATCTTAAGGAGAGAATTGCGTGCTTAGAGGCTAGCACTCAAGCCACCCCATTGGATGATACCCAGGCCACCCCCGACATAGGGATTGATGATCAGTCTCAAGTGGTAGGACCTGGTCCACCTGAGGTGGATATTGGTGCAGGCCAGGTCCGCGGATCTAATAATGGACATGACAGGGTGCGTCCTTTACCACGCCCACAGATTCGTGATCCCGTTTCTCCCGCCCAGTGGAAGGGCCATAGTGGGGTGCGGCATCCGCAACCTCAGAGATACCATGAGCATGGGAACCCTGCTGTTAGGGTCATAAAGGGTATTAAGGTTGACGCTCCCAATTTTGATGGGAGATTGGACCCCAAAGTTTTTTCCGACTGGTTAACAGACATGGACTACTTCTTTGAGCGGCAAGGCCTATCAGACACAACGAGTCGAGTTCGCCAAAATGAAATTGGTGGGCCAAGCAAAACTGCACTGGGGAAACGTGGAGCATTGCCGTGAACGATCTAGAGAGGGACCAATTCTCTTTTGGATTGAGATGAAAGAATTGTTGAAAGAGAAGTATGTTCCTCTCTCTTACAAGAAGAGATTGTTCGATAAATGGCACGTTGTGTGCCAGGGATCCATGACAGTCACGGAATGCATCGCCAAATTCGACGAGTACATGAAGAGGTGCAAAGTAGATGAGGATCCCGCTGTGGTTCTAATGCAGGGGCATTTTTCACGGTCCGGGCTCGAGTGGGGTGGCCCGTGTGACTCGGGGGCACACTCGGGGTGGGCGGCTCATGTGGGATGGGTGGCCCGTGCGACTCAGGCCCCACCCGCGCGAGTGGCCCGCGCGACTCGAGCACCACCCGTGCGACTCGAGTGGCTCATGTGACGCGACCCATGCGACTTGGGGCCCACGTAGGAGGGTTCGACCAGGGGCCTGGCCTAGCCTGGGCTATGAGATAAAAGGATATTCTGTGCCTCCCCCATCATCTCTGGAGCTTTTGGTGAGTTGGTCGGATGTCCTGTGTCAAATTGATATCAGAGCGCGAGGTCTCGTGTTCAAAACTCCTCACCAGGGGGTAAATAATGCAGGGGCATTTTTCAAGGTCCAGGCTCGAGTGGGGAGGCCCGTGCGACTCGAGGGCACACTCGGGGTGGGCGGTTCGTGTGGGATGGGTGGCCCGTGCGACTCAGGCCCCACCCGCGTAAGTGGCCCGTGCAACTTGGGCCCCACCCGTGCGACTCGGGTGGCTCGTGTGACGTGACCCATGCGACTTAGGGCCCACGTAGGAGGGTTCAACCAGGGGCCTGACCTAGCATGGGCTATAAGATAAAAGGATATTTCGTGCCTCCCCCATCAGCTCCGGAGCTTTTGGTGAGTTGTTCGGATGTCCTGTGTCAGGTTCTCTCCCATTTCTGTATGGGCCTCAGGCCCGAGCTCCAATGGGAGCTCATTCTTCACATGGTCATCAGTCTAAAGCATGCTTACCAGGTGGTGCATAAGCTGGAGCGCTGTGTGCGCTAGCCCGCCGTGAGGGGGTTCAAGATTCAACCTACTGTGCCTAGAGTCACTCCACAGGGAGCGAGACCTCAGATGGGAAATCAACCCAGAGCTTAACTTGGTACCCAGCCATTTAATAGAAATCGAGGTAACAATGTGGCTGGACCAAGTACTAGGCCTGCGATGCCAGGACAGTGCTACCGCTGTTGTGGCATCGCCACTGAGTGTTCGAACAAGGGTGGGCGTGTTGCCTCTGTTATAAAACACCCCGAAGAAGTTGTAGATGAAGTTGGCGGCAACCAAAATGATAAAGAGCTCTTTATCCCATCCCTCAAGGCGGTTAGTGATGCCGAGAATGAGGATGCGGAGACTACCCCACTTACAATAGTAAGGTGTACCCTGACTCAAATGAAAGAAAGCGATGATTAGCGCAGGACCACCATCTTCTACATTTACGCCGAATGTGGAGAAAAGAGCTGCAAGGTGATCGTGGACAGCGGAAGCTACATGAACGTGGTCTCCACAGCTACTTCAAATCGTCTGGGGTTGAAAGCAGTTCCCCACCCCAGCCCATACTGAGTTTCTTGGGTGGATGCGACATCTATCCCTATGTCCCAATGATGCCTTATTCCGATTAAGTTTGGACCATACAAGGATAAGTTTTGGTGTGATGTGGTCACGATGGATGTTGGCCATATCATTTTGGGAAGACCATGGCTCTTTGACAAAGATGTCACAATATTCGGACACACGAATAATTGTGTGTTCATGCACGAAGGAAAGAAGCTTGTCTTGAGCCCGCTTCCTCCCAAACCTTCCATAGGGAAGAAGGACGTTGTGTCCAAAAGCGTTTCAAAGAATGAGAAGGCGCCTCAGTCAAAATCTCTTCACATCATAGATACAAAGGAGTTTGAGAGGGAGACCTAGGCTAAGACGATGGTATATGTCCTAGTGGATAGGGAGAGTACACCCGAGGTTGCTATGGAGTTACCCAATGAGGTTCGTCCTATCCTGGAGGAGTTTCAAGATGTCTTCCTTGGGGACTTTCCAGACAAGCTTCCACCGATGCGGGACATCAAGCATGCGATAGATCTTGTCCCAGGGGTGACTCTACCAAACCTCCCTCATTATAGAATGAATCCTACCGAACTGCCGAGTTGAAGAGGCAGGTGGATGAATTGTTATAAAAGGGATTCATTCGTGAAAGACTGAGCCTATGTGTCATGCCCGCACTTCTTATGCCTAAGAAAGACGGCACGTGGCGTATGTGCATAGATAATAGAGCCATAAATAAGATTACTGTCAAGTATCAGTTTCTCATACCGAGGCTCGATGACATTCTTGACATGATGGCCACCTCTACTATTTTCTCGAAGATTGACCTCAAGAGCGGTTATCACCAGATTCTTATTTGTCCGGGAGACGAATAGAAGACGGCCTTCAAATGAAAGATGGGCTTTATGAGTGGTTGGTTTTGCCCTTCAGGTTGACTAATGCTCCGAGTACGTTTATGAGGGTGATGACCTAGGTGTTGCAGCCTTCCATGGATAAGTTCTTAGTCGTGTACTTCGATGATATTCTCATCTATAGTACATCCCTAGCCAGCACCTTGAACACTTGAGGCAAGTCTGCATCTCCCTACGAGCAGAAAAGCTCTATGCGAACCTCAAGAAGTGTTCCTTCTTGACCTCTAAAGTTATCTTCCTGAGGTTCATCGTATCGTCAGAGGGTATTTGTACGGACCCTGAGAAAGTCAAGGCTATTGTTAATTGGCCTGAGCCGCGTAGCATACACGACATGCGAAGCTTTCACAGCTTAGCTACATTCTATCAGCTGTTCATTTGTGGGTTTAGGTCCATTATGGCTCTCATTACAGATTGCATACGAAAAGGGGAGTTCCAGTGGACTAAAGTCGTGGCATGGGCTTTCTCAAAAATTAAGAAAAAGACGACAGAAGCACCTTTCATGCGTCTACCTGACTTTTCCAAAGTTTTGGAGGTAGCATGTGACGCATCAAGAATTGTCATAGGTAAAGTGTTAAGCCAAGATGGACATCCTGTGGCCCTTTTCAGCGAGAAGCTGAACGAGGCTAAACAACACTACTCCACTTAAGACAAGGAGTTCTATGCAGTTTTGCAATCATTGGGCCATTGTCGACATTACCTGTTATCGCAAAAATTCGTCAGATTCTCTGATCATGAGGCCTTGAAATATTTGAATTCTCAGAAGAAGTTGAGTCTTAGGCATGCCAAGTGGAGGCAATTTCTTTAAGAGTATACATTGTGCTTAATCATAAGGCCAAAAACGAGATAAGGTTGTTGATGCGCTTAGCCGTCGTGTTATGACATTGCGGTCTATGAGCATTGAGGTTACAGGCTTTGAGCAACTCAAGAGTGAGTACTCAAGTTGTCCTGACTTTGGAGCCGCTTATGCATCATTGTCCAGTGATCAGCCCTTGAGGAGTGTTGAGTTCATCCTCACAGATGAATATCCTTTTAGCGGAGACAAGATCTACATACCTCGCACATCCCTCCATGATTTTCTAGTTTAGGAGCTTCATGCGGGAGGGATGGCGGGTCACTTTGGTTGAGACAATTATTTCCCTTGTAGCCGATCTTTTCTACTGGCCTAGTCTCCAGTGAGATGGGGCCAAGATTATAGGGTAGTGTCGGACATGTCAATTGGCGAAGTAGAGGAAACAAAATAAAAGATTATATATTCATTTGCCAGTTCCACATGCCCCGTGGCAAAACATCAGTATTGACTTTGTGCTTAGGCTTCCCATTACTATTCATAAACATAATTCCATACCCGTGGTTGTTGATCGATTGTCTAAAATGACCCATTTTCTATCATGTTACAAGACTTCAGATGCCTTCCACATTGCAAAATTATTTTTTCAGGAGGTTGTGCGACTGCACAGTGTACCAAGATCCATCGTGTCTGACAGAGATACTAAGTGCACTAGTTATTTCTAGAAGACCCTCTAGCATCTATTGGGTACAAGACTTCAGTTTTCGTCGGCATTCCACCCTCAGTCTGACGGTCAAACGGAGGTTGTTAACCGCAGCCTGAGGAATTTGTTAAGATGTATGGTTGGAGACTATCACAAGACCTGGGGCACTGTTCTTCTCACCGCCGAGTTCGCATATAACTCTTCAGTGAATAGGTCCACAAGAATGAGCCCATTCAAGACTGTCTTAGGTCTTAGACCCAGAGCCCCTATAGATTTAATCTTCATGGCTACCCCTCAGCATCCCTCAGAGTTAGGTGAGTTGTTTGCCCAGCATATTCATGCATTGCATGGTGAGATCAGACGGAAGATTAATTCAAATAATGAAAATTATAAGCTATCTGCTAACTCACATAGAAGATTTAGGGAATTTCGGCTTGGAGATAATATAAAGGTTTGTATTCGGCCTGATCGGATTCCACCTGGAGCCATGAAGAAGTTACATGCCCGTAGCATAGGCCCACATAAAATTGTTAAAAGGTTAGGTTCTAACGCTTATGTTGTTGATATCCCTTCTAGCATGGGCATCAGTTCCACATTCAACGCGGAAGATCTTATTCCTCATCACGAACCATCACCTCTATCTACTAGTTTCCCTGCTTCTTCTCAGACTTCCCATATATATGGACCTTGGCCGCAGCCTGACCTTCCTGTACCCATATCATATTCTCTTCCATTTGCACCGATAAGAAAAGAGATAGAGGAAATTTTAGATTCCGAGTCGGCTTCCACCCGCTTTGGGGGTTTCCAAAAATTTCTAGTCAAGGAGGAATAGACCCATTACAAACAACTCCTAGATCACAGCAACAGAGTTACAACGCATCGACCCAAATATGCTCGAGAGGTACATGAGTTCGCTTTCACCAGTGGTGAGTTCTTCCCACCCGGGGAGAATTGACAAAGACATCAGTGGTACACCATTTAGGGTGTACCAAAGGAGGAGGCATCGTCGTCAGAGTGTTGGAGCAGAAGAATTGATGTGGATGGACACTGGAACCACTGAGCTCATTTTCTAACGGACCACGTGAGCCCACACATGTGCACATTCTTATCTGGAGGCCCATCAATGACGTGTGCGTTCGGGTTAATGATCAAAGGTGGTCTCGACCATAAATGCTTAACTAGATGGCAATCGGACCGTTAGTTGTTCCCGATTGGGCCATCCAACTGTTGGATCGATCCAGGCCCACCACGGGTGGTCGTTCCCTGATTTTTCAGTTTTTATATGTTTTAGACATTATTTAGTGACTATTAGATGGTTCAAATTTAGTTTATTGCATTAGAGTTTTAATATTTTAAAAATGGACTCATAATGGCATTTTGTAATTTTGGAAGTTGAAATAAATAAAAGAAGGGGGACGTCCAGCTCCTCTAACACTTGCTTTTGTGAAATTTTCTTCTCCCCTTTGAGAGAGAGAGAGTAGGGTTTCAGGATTGACCCAAGAGCATTGAGAATTCTGCTTAGATTTTGAAGTTTCTCTCTTTCTTGATTTCTGAGGTGCTCAATGAAGGTAAAGTGCATCCCCTTTTGATTTTCTTTCTTCTTCCTCTCTTTGGAAAACGCTTTCTTCTCTCCATATTATTCTTTTTTTTTCTCCTTTACCCATCAAACCTTTCACCACACCAACCCTAAACAAACCCCCTCCCCCCACATGCGACTGACACATCCGCCGTACAAGCCAGCCGCACGTGCGGTTGCTGCCCATATCCCAAAATCCATTTCCTTAGTCCAAATTTGAAATCCTAAACTTTGGTCATCCGATCTTTTAAATATTGCACCAAAGAGTCACAAGCCTGGCCCATTTTGCACATGTGATGGAGAAATGTTGATCGGTTGTTTGGATCTGATTGATATGAGGTTTGTGGACTGGTTTATGCTAGAAGTGGGGATAATCTCATATCCTTATATGTTTGTTGGTATGGCCCTATTGAATCATTCTAATTTCTTGCGTTGAATCCCTCTATATTTCCTTGTTTGTAAGCAGATAGTTGATTAATGTTTATTACTTGATTATTCAAACCCTTATGTCACTACATATAGCATTTAGGCATCACATACCCTGCATCAGATGTGCATGGGACCACACTTGCAAATTGAATGGCTTGATGGATGGACCCCATATGTGCATCTGCGCTAGTCATGTGGGGCCCATCATAGATCACTTCTAATGACTGATGTATCAAATGAGAATTGCAAAATAGCATGGGTCATATGGGGCCTGTTGGATGGGCCCACACACAATGGCATGGGTTTTGGGGTGTCAATGGGCCGGGCTTGGGCCTGAAAAATCAAAATTTTACACAAGCCCGGCCCGAAACAGTGCAAAATCCAGGCCGAAACCTACCCCAGGCCCGGCCCATTGACAGCCCTACACGGGTTATGGGGCACTCGTTGAGTTGCCACATGCATGCAAAAAGACATAGGACCAACATGCATTTAGCCATGGTGATGTGAATGGGCATGCATGCATAATACCACAGGTTGATGTGGGGCCCTTTATACCAACTCTAAAGACTTTTTTGAGGGTTTAGCTAGGCTTGATGTTGAAAGGCATGCTGTATACCATTGAGCTACGGTCTTAAGCCCATATCAAAACTTAAGATGAACGGTACATAAGGCAGAACCATACATGCATAGGGCCCATAAATAATCTATGGGGTGTTTGACAAATCTTATTGTCAACAATTTCTCCAGGAACTTCTTGAGAGATTTTTCAGATTTTCATGTTTTTCCAGGAAAATCTCACTAAAAGTAAAATGTGAAGGAAAAAAATTTATTATCGATTACTAAATAATTTTAAAAAAGTTGAATATATAGTATAATCTAAATTATTAACTTCTAATAATTTTTCTGTTAAAATCGCGATGACAATAAAATTGGAAAAAGTTAAGAACCACCAAAATTTTGAAAAATCTCACAATATTATCATGATAATATCATTTAGTCAAATTTACATCTCACGAGATTTTTAAAATCCCCGCAAAATTTGTCACAGTGGTAGTCTAGGGAATGTTTTGAAATTTAATGAGAACAAAATAGCACATTAGCTCAGGATATTTTCACAGAACTAAACCTCAGGGTGGAGTTTGAACAAATTTTAAAGGTGGGGAATATCTACAAAGACACAAAAGGCAGGGGATTTTTCTTGTATAGCAAAACACAAGGGGTTATATGCAAAAATCTCGTTCCTGAAATCACAGCATATAAACCTTCACTAAGAATCAACCGCATCCTATCTAATCACATCAATGGAGTTACCCTATAGATCATAACACTAACTTTCTAAAGATGAGTTTATAATATCGACCCCATCCAAAAGCTCAGCAGTTGTCCTATTAGAATCTGCACCACACAAAAGCCATAAAGAGACAACAAAATTAGGCTAGTCTTTTACTCTTCTATCATCAAGCTCAAGCTCAAGCTCAACTAGAAAAACACACACACACTATCATCAAGCTCAAGCTCAAGCTCAAGCTCAAGCTCAACTGGAAAAACACACACACACACACACACACACACACACACACACACACACACACACACACACACACACACACACACACACAAAAACAATATAAAAATGCATCAATGAGCTCGTGTCTAGATAGATATCTCCCTAGTTCAAAGATAGTTGACTCCTTCATGATATTTAAATGATGATGATGATGATGATGATAATGATGATGATACAACACTAATGCAAATAAATCTAGAACTTTATATCCTTAATCAACGACCATCTCGCTTTAATACAATGAATATATACCTCTCCCTAATTCATACTTTAATGCAATGAATATACCTCTCCCAAATAACTTCTTAAGCCCGTACATGCTTGCACAAGGGCACTACATTGTCAACAAAGACCTTTTAAGAAGAACTTTCGATTCTTCCTTCAAATTCTTAATTAAGACTTGAGTATATCTTATAGTATAGATTGTTGTTGAATTATTGGGCTGTTTGCATCGTGATTCGTGACTCATCGAATCTGGACCACTCAACATATTGTTTGGTTCTTTCATTTCTTCTATTTGGGAACCATTTTGGATCTTTTGTATATTTTTGGCCATCTTATGGACAGTTGCAGATCCAACTCTGGCCCATTTTGCTCTTTTGTCATAAACCAATACCGGCTATGGATATGGGCCAAATTCGATTATGAATGCTGGCTTTTCTAGGTCATTGTTTTATGGTAAGGGTTGTCACTCATTTGGGGTCAAGTCTTGAACCTAGCATATTAACCATTCATCCAGTCGGTTTAGGGCCTAAATCTGGGTCAATTATGTTCTGTGATCTGGCTTGGACTCTGGGCACATGAAGACATACTAAAGGGTTGATCTTGATAGTTGAATTTGGTCTAATTTTGCCCTCTAGAACTAGATTAAATCTGATCGTAGATAATAGGTCAAATCCAACCGTATATCTTAGCCAGCTTAGACCGGTGGTTGTCAGTAGAATCTAACCATTGATTTTGATTGTCAACATTTACCATCAGTTGGGCCAGATCAAAGGTCATTAATGCAGGGGCATTTTCACACCAGGCTCGAGTGGGGCGGCTTGTGCAAAGCGGGAGCACACTCGGGGTGGGGTAGACCATGCAAAGCGGCTACACCATGCGAAGCAGAACCCATGCTAAGTGGGGCAGCTCACAAAGGAGGGCTCGACTTGGGCCTGGCCTAGCCTAGGCTATGAGTTAAAGGATATTTCGTGCCTCACCCATCAGTTCTAGAGCTTTTGGTGAGTTTGTCGGATGTCCTACATCAAATGGTATAAGAGCGGGAGGTCTTGTGTTCAAGACTCCTCATCGGGGGTGATTAATGCAGGGGCATTTTCACACCGAGCTCGAGTGGGGTGGCTCGTGTGAAGCGGAAGCACACTCGGGGTGGGGTAGACCATGCAAAGCGGCTACACCGTGCGACGCGGGGACGGCTCACGGAGGGCTCGACTGGGGCCTGGCCTAGCCTAGGCTATGAGATAAAAAGATATTTTGTGCCTCCCCCATCAGCTCTGGAGCTTTTGGTGAGTTGGTCAGATGTCCTGCGTCAATCATTTGTAGTGGATTGTCGGGGGCAGTATCACACAGCAGTTATAGAGCCCAAACCCGAGGGTAGAGTCAATCATGTCAGTCACCAGCCTTAATCATAACATTTTTCAGTTTTTGGAACTCACCAGTGTGTATATGGTCCTTTTCATGCATGTTTAGGATCACCTTACGTGGCATCTAAGTCATTTGCAGGCAATCAGCCCAATGGAGCATTTCTGGCAAGATCAAAGCAATATGGAGTCATTGGTGTTAGTCACATGAGCTTAAGAAGTCCATCTCATCTAAAGGTGTTGCGTCCATTCTCCATCTTGGCCCAAAGGAGCGGTCGTGATGATGCATCGGGTTTCTCGCTAGAGCTAAGGTAGGCCCATTGTCACACTAGGTAATCTGATTGACCAATCAATCAGATGATGGTTCACATGACTTATTAAATATGCATTCAGCTTGCTTTTCATGCTTAATAGATGGAATAAATAGATTGATATCAGAGCGTCTGTTCAATTTCAGTTATGAACCTTTACACCATTCCAAATCAAGTTAACAACATACCTACACTGACTGGTCTAAATTACCAAAACTAGGAGTTGATAGAGAGAGCACTTGGGTGACTGGACCTGGATTTGGTTTTACAATAGGATGTCTTGTATAGGCCTCTAGTTATGCTACAAAATCAGAGAGTGAAGTACAAGATATGGCAACTCTAGAATCAAATGTCTCATGATAATGATGAAACACACCATCTCTGGAACCATCCGGGGTGCAATGCCCACGAAGAAGAATGTCAAGGTATTCATAATGGAAATTAGCGCAATTTGGTATCTATTTCATTTTAGACAAGCTTACCCAATTTGCACCAGATTTCTCCCCAAATCTCCTAATCACAGGGTCAAAAGGACCTTACAACTTTACATTCAATAATGGTAAGTACTTGCTATGATTCAAATGTTATTAGCACCGACACTTTAATTAATAAACTTTACTGGCTAGACTTAGACACCTCACACGTTTCTTCCCTACATGTGAGTAGTGGTGGCACTAAGTGTAGTTTAAAGAATGAGAATTCCTCCATCCTGTGGCATGGGCGATCAAGCCACATTTCTCATGAAAGAATAGAGAGGCTTGTGTGAGAAGGATTTCTAGGACTTCTTGACTTCACAGACTTCGGAATCTTTGTAGAATGTGTTAAGGGCAAGCAAACTAGAAGAAAGAAAGATGCCACTAGAAGCATCAGACTCTTGGTGGGGATACAAATAGACATATCTCCGTCGTTCCTTACTACATCTTGAACTAGGCATAAGTATTTCATCACCTTTAAAGATGACTATTCTTAATATGAGTACCAATACTTATAAATGAGAAATTAGATGCCTTGAACATATTTAAAATCTATACGGCTAAAGTTGAGAATGATCTCAACGCAAAGATCAAGGTCATCAAATTTGATAGTGGCAATGAGTATTGCACAAGATATGATGAATTAGGTATCATCCAAGGTGTTTCACTAGATGCCTACAAGATTTTGGCATTGTAGCTTAGTACACCATGACCAAGACACCAAACCAGAGGACTATAGCTGAAAGACACAACCGCGCTCTAAACAATATGGTGAAAGCATGATTAGTAACTTGCCTTTGTCAGAATTGTTGGACAATAATGCAATAAAGACTGCAATCCACATCCTAAATCAAGTCCCTATCAAGGCCATACTTAAAACCCGATTTTAACCACAGATTGGGAGAAATCTCAGCTACAGCATTTTCATGTTTGGGATTATCGAGCAAAGACTACAAATCTAACTACAAGAAAGAAAACTTGATCTTAGGACCATAAGTTGCTTCTTTATTGGCTATCTGAAGAGATCAAAGGATTTCGTTGCCCATTAGGATTGTGGGAATGCAACCCAGGGATTGAGCACGCTGATGACGCTCTCTATTATGTGAAAGTAAACAGGATTTGGATCATACACTCTCCACCATGTTGTGAGGTGGAATCCTAGACAAGTTTGGACATATCTACATGTCTAGAGGCATATATCAGTGAGAGTCTTCTATAAGGGCTCATTTGGCAGTGTGGATTTGAAATCCTATGGAATTGGTTGGATTTTAGTCCAAATAGAATCAAGTGGATTTGAAATCATAGCTTTGCGGTGGAAGTTCAAAAGGACCTCTTTCAGAGTTTTGGATTCCTCTCACATCCAAATCCCTCCAATTCCTCGTTACCAAACGACCAAAAAATAGCAAATCCCCAAAATAACTCTGGTTCCACATTGCCAAACAAGCCCTAATGGAAGGACTCTCTTGAGAATTCTTCTATATATTGCAAGTCTTGGTACCAATCCCTCTTGAATAATAGCAAATACTCCATTCTCATTTGCAATAGAGATCAAGATGCAGAAGAACTTGTTCACAGATCAAAGCTTCAATGTCCATTCATGATAGTGCATAAAGGTACAGGCATGAAACCATCAATATCCAACTTGTAACAGAGTCACAGAGATCTTGGGCAATGCATGAAAGCAAAGATTATGGCAATGCATGAAAGAAAAGATTATCACTATCTACAGAAAACGTAGAAAGGTATTGTATAAATCTAGGGGGTTCGATGTAGTGGACCCCAGCATTATAGGCCATGTTCAAAAATCACATTTATTAAACCCTCCTAGCCATGTTAGAAGTTATGACTGTTAAAAAATTTTGTTTCCAGCATAATAGCCCGGGCTTGAGTCATGCCATGGGAGTCCTGTAAGGTAGTAGCCCCAATGCTCTACCCCCAAAAAATTTTAAAAAATTAAAAAAAAAAAAAGAAGAAGAAGAAGATTTTCTACCGTCTATTTGAGACCAATGAACAGATGGTTAGGATCATCGAATCTATGCATATTTCCAGAAATCGTTAATCTACATTGGGGGAAGGTACATGGACATTACCAATTGAACATAACCCTGCCAAATTTGTTATCCGAAAGATGGCTATACGATGGCTATACCATCTTCCAGCCCAACCGAGTTGTCTCCCTGTTAAAAAATATCAATGAAGAGAAAGCAGATTTATAGAGGAAAAAAAAAACCGAAATTTAGAATGGAAGAAGACTTACCAAAGAGGTATCAAGAAATGGGAGAAAATCCGAATCTTCTTTCCTAATTCCGTCAAACTAACAACAACTGCAAGATAGAAAAGAGATTTTATTTTTTAGGGTTTTTAGAATCTGGTGGTTTTGGCGAAAGAAGAGAAGAAGAAGAAGCTGACCTCTTCTTGAATTTATTTACAGCCGAAAGAAAAGGAAAGAGAGCGTTTGTGATTCTCTTCGATTTGAAAATGAGGAGGCGGGCGTAAGAAACGGTAAGGCAGTGGCTTTTTAACTACCATCCACGTCAGCTACTTCGAAACGTACTCCTCCTCTCGCGCAGCAGCAGGTCTTTTTGTCGCGGTATAGCACGTAGAACGGGAATACGGTGGGGCCATCACCCCCGACCGTACACGTGGCAGCGTTTCTTGCCATTTGGGACGCTTCGTTCAGTTTCCAAATACGGTGCATCGTAGATGGTTCAAAATAGAAAGTGATGGAATGATTCTAGACAGACTGTTGGCTTCCAAGCAGGAATTCCCGACCCTTTTTCATTGGTACACATCACATTGTATGACGTCATGCCAGGTTGCACTAAGGTGTGACCAAGCTGAACTGAGGATGTGACAGGATTACAAACCTATGTGATGATGTGGACCAATGAAAAAACTCCATCCTGCTTGGATGCCAACAGATCCGGACTCAGCCAGACACCCGACCCTTCAAAATCCAGGTCCATTTGATAAGCAAGAAAGAGAAAAAAGGAACAGAGATATCGAAATCGTTGCTTCCCACGTTTGTATCGAGACAAGGATCACGAGGGTTTTGTCTGAGTTGCTTGTTGCCTTTGGATTTCAAATTCGGTCAAGTGGTTTGTAAGGATGTGCCAAAACCAAATGTGCAACTCGATTCAAACCAAACAACCTAGATCTCATGCGCTAAGGTAGTGTGGATGTTCACCTTTCCGCGCTCCCGATCCTCCTTTTCAAAAATGGGTATGCACGAATCGCCGTTGTGCCACTGGCTCGCCTTGTTCTCAATAACTTTTTCGATTGTCGTGTTAAACTGGATATATTTGGATGAGTTCGTATAAAACCAGAGTCGCCACTAGCCAGTTACTTCGAATCTACAGTCGACTAGACCCCGTAGAAACGTTAGAGAAGAGAATCCGAAGATTTTTTCCTCTAAAATGACTCCTTTTGATTTGCGGTCAGAGATTTGAGGTAAGGGATCACGGTTAGAGGGTGGGAAGGTATTAGGCACTCACTCTGCCCGTACCGAAGTACGGTCTCTACTTCACAGAATCGAACTAATACTTGAAAGTCTGATTTAATCCTCATACATTTTCATGAATGATATGATGCACGAATGTAGGTCTGAGCAGTAGGAGTTTCTGATGGGCAGGTTTCCATTAACAGGCAAGCCCAGAGCATAAGCTCTAATTGACAGGTGCTTTATGCGAGATGCATGCTGTGTATTTGATTAATCAAAGTGCTTGCAGTGATATGATAAGCAAGGGGGTTGAAAGAATAGTAAATGTTGCACTTATGCTAGATGCGAATGAGATGATGCTAATAAAAGAGTAGCTGAATGGACTTAGGTAGCTAAATGTTGCACTTATGCTAGATGCGAATGAGATGATGCTAATAAAAGAGGTGTTGCAAGGGTTTGCTTCGAGTGGCTAAGATTGGGACTTAGTAGCTTGGGAGACTTTGACCAAGGTCAGGCTGGACTGGACCAGGGATTAGACTCTTCTCACTCGGGCTCTCCTTGGTGGAGGAATGGGCTAAAGGGGGATAGAGATGGACTCGGAGCTCTCAGGCTAGAGAGATGAGAAGTGGATGCTGTGAATGAGAAGGGGCGGGGGTATTTATAGCTGCGAGCAGTGGCAGCTTGGGTAATTAGGCTTGGGGGCCGCCCGTACGGACTCTCTGCTCCAGCTTCGGAGCGTACGGACCCCGAACCTGAAGTAAAAAAGTTGTTGGTTCGAGGTTCGGACCTACTCCGAAGTTGTGGCTCGGAACCAGGTGAGTTGACTGGGTTTGAAAGATAGGTTGACATGGTGAGTTGACTGGGTGCAGGAGCTGCACTGACGTAGTGAGTTGACTTGGTGATTTGATTCAGCAGGTTGACTCACCAAGTTTGACTTTTTGGGATTTTTTAACTTTTTTTTCTTATGAGGGATTTTTCAGGCTGATGTTTAGGGGTGAGTCGACTGGGTTGAAGCTTGAGCTGGGCTATGGATTGGGGCTTACAAGGGTAAGTTTGGCTGGGTTGGACATGAGATTTGGGAGTATGGACGTCCATTCATTTAGTTATCTCTACCAATATTGTAACTGAAGGTGGGGTGTCTATAGATGCCCCTCTTTGTCAAAGGTTGCGTGCAACCGAATGTCAAAGCAAGCAGACACCTCACTTCTGACCCGGTCATTCATAGATCGTGGTCTAGAATCTTTGTTTGCCTTTGTATCTGAGCTAGTTAATTGTCTGCAAAATTGATAATTCGCACATACCACGGGAGTTTGGAGAAAACGTTGCGATTGTCCCTGTATGAGCTGCAACCTGGGTACCTAATCGCAACCCTTCCGTTCCCAATCGGTAATAACATCGGAAAGGTACAGTAGAGCCTCTGCGTCCATCATAGTCTTACGAGGTTACCAACCCTGTGATTGATTGTTCGTTGCTTTCCCAGATCACTCCAGGAGTACTTGTTTCGCTTGGCTGTCAAAGTGGTAAGTTGCCCTGCGTCTGCGCTGCCTTACGGGTAATCCACTATTCCGACTTGGACTCAGTCAAGGTACTTCAAGCATCCACGCCTAGATATGTGCGGGTGAACTTTTTCCACCCAATCTGCTGGTTTTGATACTTGGGTTACAATTCATCGTTTCCACTGTTCAGATGGTTTCTTTGACCGAGCCTTTTTGCTTTCGTCTTTTCGTATCTTGGCATTTGGTACGACCGCACTGACACTGGAGTTCAGTTCAATCGTATTTTGAGTGCATTGGATCCAATGGCCTCCGGGGAAACCGCGAGACATCGAATCTTATTTGATTTTTACGTCGGCTCCTTACCTGGAGATATGGAAGATCTCTTAGTGTTTTGGAAGCCGAACGCTTTACTGGGAAAATATTTTTAGATTTTGAAAAGATACCCACTCTAGGGAGTGATATTCCGTGGGGTTTTTATTTGCAAATAGGAATATATATAATATTTTTTATCTTTTTTGAAAAGGAAATCTGGCTTGCACGAGCCTCCACTGGGGATGCCTGTGGGGTCTTTGGCTAACCGACTTTTATTTTGAAAGCAGGTGAACATGATGATTGATGCGATAGATGTTGATGCATGTAGATGCATATTTGATGATGGATGCATGGTTTGACTCATTCTCTTTCAGTTCAATGATTTTGCTTTTGCTGGGGATGTAGAGAACTTTGAGCTTATTGCTTGTAAGGTTGTGCTTCCCTGGAGATTTTCTTTTTTTATGCGGATGTTTGGTTAGAGGGTTGGTCAAGATCCCGACCAGTGGTCGATCAAGTCCATCATCCCAGGATGCTGTTTCTTTACTGATGGGGATGGATGAAGGAGGTTGTAGGTTGTAACCTTAAGATGTTTTTCTGGGGAATGGATGTGATTAGGATGGTGTTTGGTCGCCAATTTTGGTCAAGATTCCAATTTGCAGGCGATCGGATCCGTCATCCGAAACTGTGAAATGGGTGAGGGGAGTTCGAGACTCCTCAGATGCTATGCTGGGGATAGTGATAATTTTTGTGACTTTTTTTTCAAATATTTGGTCTGGATTTTTACCTGAGTAGTCGGGATGGAGATCGGTTATTGAAAACAAAGGAAATATTTTTGTGATTTTGAAGATATTTGATCCGAGTAAAGATCAGTGTTATTGAAAGTAAGGGAAATATTTTGTGATTTTTGAAAGATGATTTTGCAATGTTTTGGTATTTTCAGATTTTTTTGAAATGCAGGGAAATGTACGGAATTTTCATCCACTTCCAGCTTCTACTGCTGGTAAGGCACCCGATTCATTTTACGTCAGCGAGCAAGACGAGTCTCACACAATTAAGTGTCATAGTTTTACATCTTCGGATGAGGGGATTTTGAGGGTTTTCAGTCAGCACACCCACAAAGTTGCTTGTTCTTCATGTGCGATGCACATAGACCACATATCGTCCGAGGGACTCCTTCGGCCACAAAATGAGCCACATCCTCACATTTCCCTTTGTCAATCTAGTTTGGGGTCTTCTGCTGCTCACAATTCTGTGAGGGTGCGCTTCACCTCCCAACTGCCTTGATCCCCTTCATGCGTTTTAGGAACAGGGAACATTCGTCAGATTCAACAGCGACTTCTAAACTAAGGTTGTCTATCACGGTGCATTCAACACGAACAGGATCGTAGGGTTTTGCCCGCCTCAGCCTTTACCTGTTTAGAAGATTTCGGACACCCGTACGATCAAGTGTCAGCCATGTCCAGGACAGGTTGGGAAAGAAAGCCCCTGGGAAGTTAATCCCAGTGTAGTTTTAGGTCTTCCGACCGCTGGAGATAGATTTGTGTGATAATAAATCTTTGTTTTTTTTTTAAAGTTTCAGACCTTGACTCGAGTGATCAAGGTTGATACTGGTTTTTATGAAAAGCCTAAAATCTTTTTGGTATTTTTAAAATGATCCAGTTTATCGAACCTTAACTCGAAGGGTCAAGATTGAATACCAGTTTTTTGTTGAAAGCAGGAAAGTCCCCCGAGAAGTTAACCCAGTGTAGTTTAAGGTCTTCGGACCAAAACTATGTACATGCTGAAAATACATTCCTTTTGTGATTTTTTTTAAAAGATTCGGACTATCGAACCTTGATCCGAGCAGTCGAGGTCGAGGCCGATTTTTTGTTGAAAGCAGGAAAAATCCCCCGAGAAATTAAATCCCAGTGTAGTTTAAGGTCTTCGGACTACGATTTTTTACAGGTGATGGCGCATTTTTCGTTATTTTTTTTAGAAAGGTCCGGACTGTCGGATTGTGATTTCGATGATCGCGATAAAATCCAGTTTTTATTGGAAATCTCTCCGGATTTTGATCCCGATGTAGTTTAAGGTCTTCAGACCAAAATTATGTACAGATTAGGGTGACACATCTTTTTGTTTTGAGATTTTTTTTGAAATGATCCAGGTCATCAGATCTTGGCCCGAGTGGTTGGGATCGATGCTGGTTTTTATTAAGAATCTCTCGAGATCTTGATCCCGACATAGTTTAAGGTCTTCGGACCAAAACTATGTACAAGCAAGGCTAGAAATGTACATTTTTTGTGTGTTTTTTAGAAAAAAAAATTCGGATCATCAGATCTTGATCCAAGTGGTCGAGATTGATGCTGGTTTTTATTAAAAGTCTCTCGAGATAGTGATCCCGACGTAGTTTAAGGTCGTCGGACCCAAAACTATGTACAAACGAGGCTAAAAATGTACATTTTTTTGTGTGTTTTTTAGAAAAAAAATTCGGGTCATCAGATCTTGATCTAAGTGGTCGAGATTAATGCAGGTTTTTATTAAAAGTCTCTCTAGATGTTGATCCCGACGTAGTTTAAGGTCTTCGGACTAGAATGAGATGTGAGGTAGATGGAAATCGGGGTTGAAAATTCTTGGTGTTTTCTGAAAATGATTCAGGCCATCAGGCCATGATTTTAGATGGTTGAGATCAATGTTTGACCAAGTCAATTCTTTTTTCTTTTTCTTGAAAATCTCATGGAGTTTTTTCCACATCATCAAGCTAACATCTCTCCAATTTCTCACAAGATGAGATTTTGGTGAGATTCCTTTCTTTTTCTCATTCTTCTCTTCTATCACTTCATTCTTACAAAATTCACTTGTAACTACTCTTCCCAAGGGGGAGTTCTTCCCAAGGTGAGAGAGAGAGGAGTCACTTCACTTTGATGGGAGGACGGCTGGCCTCCTGAGTGCCGCCCAGCCTTCTCTGCCCACTGGTTTTTCCAGTGGGCTGGGTAATGGGGTGCCCTCCCCTTTTCTATATAACATGGGGCACCCCTTACTCTTCCAACGTGTAATCTCTCTCTTTTCTTTCTCACTCTCTTTCTTCAAGTTTTTCTTCATTTTGGTGGCCCTTTTGCTTTTTCAAGTGGTGAGGCTTTCGTGAAGTTTTGGGACAGTAAGGTAGTCCCCCTTTGGTGAGTGGTGAAGGTATGGACCACTTCCTTTCTTTCATTTCATTGCTTTCCTTTTCATTTTTTCTTCTCATGTTCTCTTTCTTTTCTTCATGTAGGTACTTCAAGAGAGTCAAGGTGGGCCCAAGCTTTTTGGCCATTTTCCACTTTTCCAATTCTACTCAAGGTGGTGCATGGAGATGGACATTTCAAGCTTCATCTTTTTTCCTTTTTTCTTTTTTTTATATACTCCCTCCATGTGTATGTAAAGGGTAATTTTGCCATGTCCATCAAGTGTGCATGGTAAAATATCCTATTTTTCCTCATGGGAGTTGAGCCCCTTTTTATGTGTATCAAATGGGCTCAAAGTGAAGTCATGGCCCTTGATGTATTTGATGGGCCCAATACTTCATTTTGGGCTCCCTTATGCTCTATTTTCCTTTTCATATTTTCCTTAAATTCTTTCTCTTCTTTTTCATCTTCTTTCAAGGTTTGGGCCCATGAGATTGGTAGGGCCCACCTCAAGTTTTGGCCTCACAATGCTCACTTTGGATGGCCCCTTCTTTCTTCACATGTGTATGGACAAAAGTGACTAGCCCATTCTTCACTTGGATCTCAAGTGGGCTAAATTTTATGGTTGGGCCTTTATGGACAAGTGGCCCAAAATCTTCCACCATCTCTCGATTATGATGCATATCCTTATACACAAAGTGTGGTGGGCTCTTTGGAATTCCTCCACATAGATGGGCATTGAAACTTGTGAATTTCTTTTAGTCATGTGTGCACCACTACACTTTGTGTATGTAGGATTCTATCCCTTCATGCCTTTTCTTTGGATGGATGGAGGACTTGGGTTACTTGATCATTTACAAGTCCCATGAGTGAGTTGTTTCAACAGTCTCACTAAGTTCAAATGGTTTTCTCATGTTGTGGGAAAGTGGTTCTCAAGAGTTTCCTTTAATGTTACCACCCTCAAATGGATGACCCTTCTTCAAGTGAGCTATCCATGCAATCATAGCTCCTTGAACTTCTCTTGGGGTGTTTGGTGGGTCACCCACCATCATTCTCAAGGATGAGTGATTTTTTTTCAATTTGTGGGAAAGAATGATACCCATAAGTTGCCCAAATTTGTCGCATGCTTTGGGGCATTTTGGATTTTGATTTTCAAGTGGGCTATGTATATCATTCTTAATCATTTTCATGATGGTTGGATGAATCATCAAGCCATGCCCTCTTGTGTTCAAGTGATCTTCTCTTTGGTAAAGAAATTGGTGCACATAAGTTGCCCAAACTTGTCCTTGCATGGACATTTCTAACTTTGATTCTTCATGTGGGCTATGTGCATCATTTTCTTTACCATTGGCTTCTTTGACTCATATGTTTGTGGGTAGACCACGATATTGTATTCTCATAGTCACATTTATCAAGATGATGCACATAAGTTGCCCATGATTGACCCATGAATGGGTTCTTATGGTTCTTCAAGTGGGTTATGTGCTCCTTTCAATCCATTGAGGTGGGGCACTTGAGTCGCTCTTGGGGACCAATTTCCTTCCTATTCCCCATTTGTCCATGCACATGTGTAAAAAGATGGAAACATCTTAAACGAGGCTCATTGCTTTGATATGGAAGTGAACCAAACCTTGGTCACACATGGACTTTGAAAAGGGATTTTTCATATGAAGCTTGCTTGATTCTTATCCCACTTTGATCTCATGGTACTTGAGTGCATTTGTTGTCCAAAATGTGTCCTTGGATGGTGGATTTTCCTCATCTAAGGCATGGCATGCAACCCTCTTTAAGGTGGGCCTTGCCTTCTTCAATGGGCCCCACACATATCCTAGGCGACACATGGAGTTGGACATTGGATTTTTGCATTTGAATGTAAGTCCAAATCCATAAGTTTCCTAGATAATGATTTAGATTTTAACGGGTAAAGAATAGGAGCTTACCTTGCCAAGCTTGTAGGATTTGATGGCGGACGGCACGAGGGGGCGTAGAATGGTTAATGAGGATGAGACTACCTTCATTGTTCGCCGTGGGGACCATATGTGTTCTTTAGCCAAGGAGCACCAACATCTTCCTTCCATAAAAGGTCAGGGCACCCGAGACCTTTGGGATAACTAGGTGGAACAACCACAGCCGATGCTTGAACGCGTTCTGGCCAACACTCATTTCGCAGGCCTTCTTACATTATGCTTCCATAACAATAATGCCAACCGCATGCTACTTACAGCTCTTTGTGAGAGGTGGAGGGATGAGACCCACACCTTTCAACTTCTCTGTGGAGAATGGGGAATAACCCCCTTGGATATATATATGCAGATATGTTTTCCATTCCACGGGGCAGTTGTTCCCCATGCGGGCTCTCTTGGCCCAATTACCCCCAATGACTGGATATGGTTTGTGGGAGCCATCCCACCCGAGAGTGAATTTCAGAGTAGCCAAGTGAAGCTGTGGTGGTTTCACAACACCTTCGCTACTGTCATCCCTACTACCGAGATGGAAGCCCTTCATAAAGCACGAGCTATGATTACCTGCGCCTTCGGTTCATTCCTTTTCTGTCATGCGAATGAGAGGATCGATCTTAGATTTCTTTGTTTGACTGAGGATCTTCACCATTCATATAATTGGAATTGGGCCATCTGAAAGTACGTCGGTAGTCTAACACGACAGCTTCGTATGTGTGGAAGCTTAAAGAGCAACTAGAATTATGGCTAAACCTATAGGAGGGGGGTGATTAGGACCTTTTTGAAATTCTTTTCGCCTACTTACACAATTTAACAAATTAAAATAAATAGGCAAGAACACTTCGGCTTCCAAGCCTAAGTGGGTCCAATCACAAGACTAGCATATGATTAAGCAATAAACAATCCTAGTCTAAGCATGCATAGGTAAATAAATGATTTAACTAATCAAGCTCCTAACCTATGCAACCTATGTAGACTTATGAGAATGGATCAATGAGCTCAAGTCTACACACCTAGTGAAAGTACATCTTGTGTGTGGATGTGTCAATCTAGTGCCTAGCATACATTCCTATCAAGCATTCATAATTAAACAATTAAACATCCAATGCTAAGATATCAATGTGCTCAAAACAATCACAAATACAAGCATGTATAGTATTTCGACTTTGGGTCTACTCCACTCCCGGTTCAAGTACTCAACTCCTTTGAGCACACCGGCATTCACTATCGGAGGTTTTAAATGAGGTTCACGTCTCAACCTTTACACAGAGGTTTTACCGGTTCACCTCCTCTCAACCATGACTGGAGTTTTGGACAAAGGGCTAACTCTCAACCCAATCAAAGTTTTGGACATAGGCTAACTCTCAACCCTACGCATGTTCACTCCCGTGACGGAGGCTCCCCCTTGGAGACTATGTTTAGGCCCGGCTAATGGGCCAAGGAACGGCTAACGTCCCGAATTTGAGTTTGACAAGCAAACTCAAGATGGACTCTCACTAAAGACAACCTTACTTGTCGGATGAGCCCCCTGTTCAGTGCCGGTTCGGGTTGCTTGATCTCTGCTCTCCCCTGCTTCAATCAGCTTCTCTTGCTCCCTCGATCGTGTTGCCATTGCGTCGCCAATGCCTCAGCTACACTTGATCAAACACCTTGCACGTGATGCCTTTGAGATGCCCAAGGTGATAGGAGGATAGGTTTGAGAACTCTACAACTGATGGGAATGGGTTGCCTAGAGGTTCTCTCCTACAATGATCTCATCTTAGAGTTTTTGACAAGAATATGCCTATCAAGGAAGGTCCAAACTCTAGAGATCAAGAGGAGATGAAGGTCATCTTCTTCATGAGCTTGGAATGCTCTAATCTTGTATTAAAGCACAAGGAAGATGCCTTGCATAGGTTGGGAATGAGCCTCAAATGGACTCCAACAATGGTGGCTTCGCTCCTCTCGAAATCCCTCTCCTTACCCCTCAAAATAAGCTAAGCCCCTTTATAAAAGGATGTGCAACGGTTTAAAAACGGGCAAAAAATGGCTAGTGCCGACCGGTCGGCCAGGGGTCCACGACCGGTCTTGACCTGTCGGCCACAGCCAAAAAGGTGGACAGGGGTTACTATGAATGGGGAAGGGTCTGCCCAACCGGTCAAGACCGGTCGGCCCCCAATGGCCTGCACTCCAGCGAGCTGCTGTTGGGTCTGGCAGCCAATCCGACCGGTCTTGACTGGTCGGACAGGCCTGGGTTCAACCAACAGTTTGCTGACCCATCTATTCTTCAACCCACTCACATTGGCCAAGGTTTGAGTGATGTTTTGGGACACTTAGGGCCAATCTATGATCACTAATGGTTTTCCTAAAATGGACAAGGTCATCAAAGAGTTTAAGGGTTAGGTTTTGGTCAAGGTTAAGGCACATCAAGGCATCACTTTTACCTGTTTCTTCTTCCTTGATGCAGTAGGGCCACTTGAGTATTCGGTCTTCGTCTTCATTAAGCTCAACCGACACTAAACTCACTGGCCTAAGTGATTGACATACAAGGTGCACTAGTATGCCACAGAAAAGTGTACTAACAATCTCCCCCTTTGTCAATTACTTACAAAAACCTAACTTATCTAACAATCTCTTGACATGCCTAACTAAGCAGCTCCTCTTCAGTTTGCTCCCCCATAACCTGTCAATCCCTGCATCACAAAACATAGCAAACTAGTTTTGGTGGGACTTGATCTTTCTCCCCCTTTTTGTTAGCAATTGACAAACTATTCTCTCCCCCTTAATGATATATCAATAAGGTTAAGGTAAGAATAGATAGTATGTCGCAGTTATAACTATAAGCACATGCTAACAAAGAGAGTATAGGGTGCATGAATCTTTAAAACATGGAGCATGCTAATGAACATGATTAACAAGAAAATGTAGCTATCTAATCACAGTTAATCATGCATAATTGGTCAAAGATATACATTTGCAATAAACGCATAAAGGGCTTATAGCCCAATCAACCAACCTCCCCTAATGGTACATCAAGACCAATACTAAGCAAAGATTAGCATCCAATAAGGCATATAGTTCAGCAAGATTAGCTAATCTAAGCATGTAGATAGCCTAGCAAGTAAATATGCAATATGAAAGCAAGGCTAAACTACCAAATTTGGGCTTATGAGGCTTGAATCCTCTGATTTTCCTATTTAACCATTTCTAGCTACCCTTACTATTCTATGTTTAGTTTGAAAAGCCTAAGGGTAACTAATTTCTTCAACACCCTTATAAAATGTAGCATGAGGTGAGGGGTTGGGAACTCCTTCTACTCCTAGAAGGGATAGTGGTCGGGATCCCCTCTTAAATAAGCAGGAAGAGAGGTGGTGGTGAAAGCCGTGAGAGCTAGATCTTCATGTTGGCTCCCATCACTAGCGGAGTCACCGGATTTGGAGTCCGACTCCTCCATATCATCCCAAGTGGCAGCCATTGCCTTTTTGCCTTTCGGTTTAGGTCCATTCGGACATTCCGGGGTGATATGGCCACGACGACCGCAACCGTAACAACGGACGGATGAAGGTTTGGATGATTTCCCTTTATGTTTATCACCCTTCTTGTCCTTCTTGTCACGGCTACTCCCTCTATCAAATTTGAGGAATCTCTTGAATTTTTTGTTCAATTTTTCTTCCTCATCATCCTTATCATCACTATCTTCTTCCGACTCACTCTTAATTTTCTTATGTTTGAGAGATGACTTGAGAGAGATGCTTTTCTTTCTAGAGGGAGACTTAAAGTGTAGTTCATGATTTTGTAGGGAATTTATGAGTTCTTCTACTTTCATGTTATCTGTCCCTACACTCCTCTAAGGCTACTATCTTGGTGTCAAATCTATCCGGGAGGGACCTAAGTATTTTTCTACAAATCCTTCCTTCCGGGACCCGATCACCTAAGACAAACATGGAGTTGCAAATATCTGATAATTTAGTATAAAATTCCATGAAGGTTTCAGTCTCTTAATGTTTTCAAATTTGGTGGTTAAGAGCTGAAGCTTCGAGGGTCTTATTGTGCTAGTTCCCTCGTGGGTAACCTCAAGTATATCCCACGTTTCTTTTGCAGTTGTGCATATGAGAATGCGCTGAAATTCATCTGAGGAAACCGCACAACAAATCGCATTGAGAGCTTTGGCATTTGCCATGTATTGAGCTCTCTCTCTGTCATCCCATTTGGAATCATCTTTGGGAATGACCATGTATTTCCCATCAACCTCCACTTGCTCGGTGGGCAAGGTATATCCATTTTGTGTGCTTAGCCATACCGGACGATCCATGGATTGGAGAAAAATTCTCATTCTAGCCTTTCAATAGGCATAGTTGGACCCGTCAAAGAATGGTGGATGGTTGGTGGTACTCCCATCTCGGTTAGACATTATGCTAGTGCTCCGGTACTGGATCTTACTCTAGACGGTTACGTCCTTGAAGAGCAACCCGCTTTGATACCAATTGAAAGTACGTCGGTAGTCTAACACGACACCTTCATATGTGTGGAAACTTAAAGAGCAACTAGAATTATGGCTAAATGTTGAGCTCTTAATTGTGCATATTCTAACCCCAATTCATCACTCATTATGCTTGTTTTTATGGTTTATAGACTAAACTAATGCATGGATTTGTGATGTGTTGAACCTCCAATTTATACATTGCATTGCCCATTACATCACATTATATGCATGGTTTTCATGTTTAAAAGGACCATCTAATGCATGTTTTATGATTTTAGGAATGAGAGCGGAATTCACCCAATTGGAGACTAAAAAGAGCCATTTGAAGCCATTGGATGAAGAATGAAGAAGGACCAAAGAAAGTAGAAAGAGAGGAGAAGAAAGGAAGAAAGAAGCAAAAGGAGAAAGCAGGAAAATCAGCCAAGACCGGTCGTGCGACCGGTCATCCATCGCCAAGACCGGTCGTCCGATCGGTCCAACTATACACAAAAGAAAATCATTCTACAGAAGGTCATTGGACCACCCACGACCGGTCGTGCGACCGGTCGTCCACTTCTCAGACCGGTCGTGCGACCGGTCCTTGCAATTAAATTTTAAAGACGGATTTCAAGCAAACTCTCTGGACTGTTTTTGAGGTTTTGAGACCGGTCGTCCAAGAGCTCAGACCGGTTGTGCGACCGGTCGTCCGCGTAATAGAGCTTCTCCGTGAAGCTCCGATTTTTCTGCCCAATGCGTAACTTTACGCGGTTTCTGGAAGATTCCGACACAACCGAGCGTCCTCACTATAAAAGGACACCTAGGGGTTCTTCCTAGGGTGTCATAGAAGCCAAGGGACGTCGTGGGAGAGGACGGAAGTCATCGTGGAGCGTCTGCAACCCTCCAAACTCCGATTTTTCTAGTTTTTATGTTTTCTTATTTGAGTTCTAGTTGTATTATGACAATGCTAGGCTAGAATCTCTCAGCTAAGGCTGAGAGGTGAAGGTTGTAGCTAATTTCATGATTTGATTCAGTTAATTCAAGTACTTTCAATTCAAGTTTGGATTTTTATCTATTTTAGTTCTTCAAGTTGATAATTTGAGATGTTTTATGAGAGTTCATGTGCTCCGGATATGGATTCCTTGCAATTCTCTGAGATTATCATATGGTGCTTGTTTAGATTCGAATTATAGTAATCCTTGAGCAGGCCATAGTCCATAGGCATGGCTGTTACTCCGAAGGCTATGATTTTGAATTCTACATTGATTGAATGGGACTAGAACTTGGAAGTTCAACTTGAATGGGATTGAATGTGTTTAATGCTTTATTTTCCAACTAGATGAGAGATAGGGCTTCAAATCTAGTTGTGTATCTTAAACTAGACATTTTCCAACTTGGATTGATTGGATTGACATGGGATTGCTACAAGTGGATCCTTGAATGCCTTAGTACCTTAAACTACTGATTTTCATTAAGTTACTATTTTAGCATAATTATTCCAATTGAATTTCTTATCTATTGCAAACTGAGTTGTTGGAATAGTTTGGAATTTGTTATCCAATTCCCTGTGGATCAACCTCGGTCTTGCCGAGTTTTATTTGCTACATCGCAGCCTTACATTTAAGGCGAGCGAATAAGTTTTTGGCGCCGTTGCCGGGGAATTTAGATAACGGTTTTCAAATTGTTTTAGTGGCTGTAGAAGTAGAATTAGATAGTTTTTTTTTCTGATTTCTTAGAACTAATCAAAATTGTTTGTTTTGTAGGATTTCTTCTCTAGTTCAAGCACATCGGGTAATATCCTTCTAACTTAGATTTTTGCATATTTTTTTCCAATTTCCAGATTAATTTCAGATTTCTAGGATTTAGGAATAGCTTAGTTTTAGTTGAGTGGTTTATGTCCCGTTGGGAACGTGACCACTCCAATCGTCTCCAATCCGAAGGTGGTTTAGTTGGACCATTGTCAGTCCATAGACGAGTCCGGAATTACCAAGAACGTTGTGAAAGTTTGGGGAGTATGGATCAAACACCTTTAAGGAATCCTCCCCCTCCTACTCCAACTACAAACGCAAATCAAGAGGAAGTAGGAGAGAATGAAGTACATAACGTTCCTCCAATGAGATCACTACGGGATTACCTCCAACCAGTCCGTGTAATTACACCCTCTTGCGTGGTTCTACCACCAAATGGGGGAAACATTGACATAAAGCCGGTGTGATTCAACTTATACCAAAGTTCCATGGGCTTAACTCTGACATGCCATATCTGCACTTAAAAGAATTCGAAGAAGTGGTGGCTACCTTACAATACACCAATGTTTCTGAAGAGACCATAAGCTTAAACTCTTTCCCTTTTCATTGAAAGAAAGAGCCAAAGATTGGCTTCACTCTCTTAGACCACATTCGATTGGGTCATGGAATGAGATGACCCGGGAATTCTTGAAAAAGTTCTTCCCGGCTCATAAAACGAACACCCTTCGAAGAGCCATAATGAATTTTTCGGCTAAAGAGGGTGAATCTTTCTTCCAATGTTGGGAGAGATTTAAGGACCTCCTACTTGCTTGCCCACATCATGGCTATGAGAGTCGGCGAATTATAAATTTTTTCAATGATGGATTAAATTCCAATATGCGCCAATTTGTAGAGATGATGTGCAATGGCGAGTTTATGAGCAAAAATCCAGATGAGGCTTGGAGTTATTTGGACATGTTGGCTGAAAATGCCCAATCTTGGGATACCTCGGATAAACCCAATAACCCCAAGCCTATTCAAGAGAAAGAGAAAGGACGGATTTATATCCTCAAGGAGGAAGACGACGTGAATGCAAGGATAGCCAACCTCACAAGGAAGATCGAGGCCATGGAACTTAGTAAAAGTGGAATTCCAAAGTCCAATGAAGCTATTGAGACCATATGTGGGATTTGTCACACCAATTTACACGCTACACAAGATTGTCCCACAATTCCTGCATTTCAAGAGGTGTTACATGAACACACAAATGCCACATATGGGTATCAGCGGCCTTTCAATGGACCGGTGGGTAATACGTACAATAACAGTTGGAAGAACCACCCAAATTTTAGTTGGAAGAATGCTCCCACGGGCAATCCTACCAACTCTCAAGGAGGGCCACCCATGCAAAATATGGCCCCACCTCAATTCTCAATGGAGGATACCTTGAAAGTGTTTATACAAGGGCAAACGTAAATCAATCAAACAAATCAGCAAATGTTCCAAGAGCTTAAAGTCTCGGTTGATGAGATTAAGGGACGCTTGAATGCTAGGGAAGGGACCTTTCCGGCCCAACCTCAGCCCAATCCAAAGCAAGTACATGAAGTGAGCATTCCTAATCCTTCCAACCAACACATGGAGCAAGCCAAATACATCACCACTCTTAGAAGTGGTAAACAAATTGACAAATCTATTTCGGTGAAGGCTGACAAGCCTAATGATCCGGTAAATTCTGAGGATGAGGATGGATCTAACTTAGCCCCACAAGAAACGGAACGCATTTACAAGCCCGTAGCACCATTCCCTTCGAGATTGGTTGCCCCAAAATCTCTTCCAAACTCTCATGATATTCTAGAGATTTTCAGACAAGTCAAGATTAACATTCCTTTACTTGATGCCATCAAACAAATCCCCTCTTATGCCAAGTTTCTAAAGGACCTATGCACAACAAAACGCAAATATAATGTGCAGCAAAAGGCCTTCTTAAATGAGCAAGTGAGTGCCATTCTCACTCAAAAGACCCCCCCAAAATTCAAAGATCCCGGTAGTCCCACCATCTCATGTATCATTGGAGACTACCGGATTGAGCGTGCATTGCTAGATTTGGGGGCAAGCGTGAACTTGATCCCATACTCGGTATATGAGCAAGTGGGTCTTGGTGAATTAAAACCCACCAAAACCACATTGCAACTCGCTGATAGATCCATCCGTGTACCGAGGGGGATAGTTGAGGATGTTCTGGTCCAAGTTGATAAATTCTACTATCCGGTAGATTTTATCGTCTTGGACACACAACTGGTTTTAGATGCTAGCACTCAAATACCGGTGATCTTAGGCCGCCCATTCCTTGCTACATCAAATGCAATCATCAATTGCCGGAATGGAGTGATGCAATTATCCTTTGGGAACATGACACTAGAGGTGAATGTGTTCCACTTAGGCAAAAGGCATAGGGATGTTGATGATGACGAGTTCTTCGAGGTAAACATGCTTGAATCGCTTGAAGAAGAAGAACTCATCCAACTTGAACCACTTGAAAGCTTGGAGACATGCTTGGCACATTCCATGGATTCCAAAGACCCCATCATTAGTGGAATTGTGCAAGCATTGAATATAGATAGACCGGTAGTTGGTACTAGCCGGTGGAGGCCCCACTTTGAAAAATTGCCACCAACCACATCAAGGCCTCTACCGTCTAACATCAAACCACCGAAGCTTAACCTTAAACCATTGCCATCCGAGCTTAAATATGTATATTTGGGTCAAGAGGAAACTTTCCCAATTGTCATTGCCTCTCACCTAGAAAAAGACCAAGAGCTCAAATTGATTGAGTTACTCAAAGAACATAGGGGAGCCATAGGTTGGATAATAGCGGATCTCAAAGGGATAAATTCTGCGGTTTGTACTCACCATATACACCTTGAAGAAAATGTAAAAATGACTAGACAACCTCAAAGAAGGCTAAATCCAAACATGATGGAGGTTGTCAAAGCCGAGGTGTTAAAGCTATTAGATGTGGGTATCATCTACCCCATCTCGGATAGCCAATGGGTGAGTCCTACCCAAGTTGTTCCCAAGAAATCCGGTATTACCATCGTAGAAAACGCCAACAACGAGCTTATACCAACTTGAGTAACCACCGGTTGGCATATGTGTATTGATTATTGGAAGCTCAACGCGGTCACTAGGAAAGACCACTTCCTTCTCCCATTCATGGATCAAATTTTGGAGAGGTTAGCAGGTCACTCCTATTATTGCTTCCTAGATGGCTATTCCGGATACAACCAAATTGAGATAGCCCCATAGGACCAAGAGAAAACCACATTTACATGCCCGTTTGGTACCTTCACTTACCGAAGAATGCCATTCGGACTATGTAATGCACCCGCCACATTCCAACGATGCATGTTGAGTATTTTCTCAGACATGGTGGGTGAGTTTCTCGAGGTATTCATGGATGACTTTTCTGTTTTTGGTTGTACATTTGACGAGTGCCTCAATCACTTGAAGTTGGTCTTAATGAGGTGTGAGGAGAAGAACCTCGTTTTAAACTAGAAAAAGTGCCATTTCATGGTACAAAGAGGAATAGTCCTTGGACATATCATCTCGTCCAATGGAATAGAGGTAGACCGGGAAAAAATTAACATAATTTCCAATCTACCACCACCCAAAAGCATACGCGATGTGCGGTCCTTCCTTGGACACGCCGGTTTCTATAGAAGATTCATAAAGGATTTTAGCCATATCTCAAGGCCTTTATGTAACCTTCTACAAAAGGAGAACCAATTTGAATGGAGTGCCAAATGTCAATTAGCTTTTTCAAAGCTAAAAGACATGTTGACAACCGCTCCCATCATGCAACCACCGGATTGGTTCATACCTTTTGAGTTGATGTGCGATGCGAGCGATTATGCTATTGGGACGGTGTTAGGCCAAAAGAAGGACAAGAAGCCCCATGTTATCTACTACGCAAGTAGGACCTTGAATCCCGCCCAAGTTAACTATTTGACTACGGAGAAAGAGCTCATAGCCGTCATCTTTCCTTTGGACAAATTCAGGCCTTACTTAATAGGATCCAAGGTCATCGTTTACACAGATCATGCGGCGCTGAAACAACTTCTTTCTAAGAAGGATGCCAAGCCCCGTTTGCTTAGATGGATCCTACTCCTTCAAAATTTGATTTGGAGATCAAAGACAAGAAGGGGGTAGAAAATGTGGTGGCGGATCATCTCTCCCGCCTAGTCCTACCTAATTCCATTGACGAGTCACCTATTGAGGACTCATTCCCTGATGAGAAACTCTTTGTTGCTTTGCATCCACCATGGTACGCTGACATAGCCAATTATCTATCCACAGGTGCGATGCCGATTCATTGGACTGCGCAGGACAAACGTAAATTTCTAAGGGAAGTGCGCAGATTTTTCTGAGATGAACCTTTATTGTTTAAATATTGCCCAGACCAAATCATAAGGAGATGTGTCCCTGATGATGAACATAATTTCGTCATCTCCTTTTGTCATGATCAAGCATGTGGGGGTCATTTTCCCGCCAAGAAAACCACTACAAAAATTCTGCAGTGTGGTTTTTATTGGCCCATGTTATTTAAGGACACCCACGAGTTTTGCAAAGCATGCGAGCGTTGCCAAAAGTTAGGAGGACTATCCCATCGAAATATGATGCCTCTCACCCCAATTCAACATCTTGAAGTCTTTGACTGTTGGGGCATCGATTTCATGGGACCATTCCCCTCATCTTTTGGACATGTCTATATTTTGCTTGCCGTAGACTATGTGTCTAAATGGATAGAGGCTATCCCATGTAGAACCAACGATCATCCCACAGTTCTCAAGTTCCTCAAAGAAAACATACTCTCTAGATTTGGGACGCCTTGAGCCATCATTAGTGATGGTGGTTCTCACTTTTGCAACATACCTTTTGAAGCTTTAATGAAGAAATACGGTATTAGGCATAAAGTGAGTACCCCATACCACCCACAGACAAGTGGGCAAGCTGAAATCTCCAATAGGAAAATCAAACAGATTTTGGAAAAGACGGTGAGACCGGATCGCAAGGATTGGTCCCTACGATTAGATGATGCACTTTGAGCTCACCGTACCACCTACAAGACACCCATTGGAATGTCCCCTTATAGACTCATCTATGGGAAAGCTTGCCACTTGCCTGTGGAGATAGAACACAAAGCCTATTGGGCAATTCGGGCTTTAAATTTTGACATTGACAAGGCTAGCTCGCTTCGCAAACTTCAATTAAATGTGCTTGATGAGATCCGGAATGATGCATATGAGAACTCGAGAATCTACAAGAGTAAGATGAAGGCCTTTTATGACAAGCACATCTTCAGAAAATCTTTCCATGAAGGACAGAAAGTGCTCTTGTACAATTCCCGACTTCATCTTTTTTCGAAAAAATTACGATCTCGATGGACCGGCCCATATATTGTCAAAGAAGTTTTTTCTCATGGGGCCGTTGAGATTGAGAATGCAACAAATGGTAATTGTTTTAAAGTTAATGGACAACACCTTAAACCATTTATTGAGAAATTTGATTCAGAGGACATGTCCATCACTCTGAATGATCCTGTGTATCAGGATGATTGATCTCCTAGTCTGACGGAGGTATAACATAAGTAGGTTTAGTCGTTTAAGTTTGTTTGTTTAGTCGTATAGTTGTTGGAGTTGCAGACTTCCATGATTGACTCTCTCAGGTACTATTGTTCTCACTCTCTTATATTTTACCATTGCTATCATATTCATGCTCATTACATATCTTTTCACATAGAGGACAATGCAAGATTTGGTTGGGGGGTGAGATGAGATTCTTCATCTAGCATGTTGCAACATTTCGAGCATCATACGTGCAAATTTTTTCGAATTTTCTAAAATTTTAAAACTCTTTTAGAAAACCTTATTTTTATGCATTCGAGATGATATGAGTATAAGAAGAGGAGATACGAAGTGTGTGATGTTGTAACTCTTGAATTTCTCCTAACATAATGGTTTTATATGAGAATTCCCCTATGGTTGTGATTGATAGAACATTTGAACACCTTTACACCTGGTTCACATTACACGATTCTAATGGGTTGAAAGGATTATGCGATTTGTGGATTAGCTAGACGTTGATTTAAAGGTGTTGAAAAACCAAGCCGGGGTACTTTGTCCATCCTTGTCCATGGGAAAATAACGAAAGATATGGATTTCTAAAAATCCTATCTAATTTAAAAGAAAAAGGAAAAGGAAGGATGAAATTGGGAATGATGGAAAAATGGTAGAAAAATCCGAAAAGGGCTACCTATTACTAACCGGGGGATGGTCTACCTGTAACCAAAGCCGGAAATGGGACGTAGTGTGAAAGTCATCGGAAGGACGGTAAGGCAAATTCCTGTCATAGGCTTGTTGTTGCTCTATACACCTTGAAATCCATGGTTTACTTAATCTATAAAGAAGATAATTTTCGAAACTCATGAGATGAACTTTCACTATGCACACTAGGTTGAATTTGTTCGAGTTCTTCTATTTATTAATCAATCAGCGGGAACTTCATGTAGACACTTATTATGCTTTGAGGGTTTAAGGTTTCAACTTCTATCACCTAATTTCTCCAAATTTTATACTTGTATGTCTTGGAATGGATAGAAACATAGTTTCTGAAGGAGAGTTAGGTTTTGGAGGTTTGAACTTGTTTCACGCATGTTTTGCTCGGAACTAGCAAAAAGCTGGTTGGGGGGTGTGTTGAACCTCCAATTTATACATTGCATTGCCCATTACATCGCATTATATGCATGGTTTTCATGTTTAAAAGGACCATCTAATGCATGTTTTGTGATTTTAGGAATGAGAGCGGAATTCACCCAATTGGAGACTAAAAAGAGCCATTTGAAGCCATTGGATGAAGAATGAAGAAGGACCAAAGTGTTAGTGCACTTTTTCGTGGCATACTAGTACACCTTGTTTGTCAATCACTTACGTCAGTGAGTCTAGTGTCGGTTGAGCCCAATGAAGACGAAGACCGAAGACTCAAGACGGACCGGCTGCATCAAGGAAGAAGATTTAGGTAAAAGTGATGCCTTGGTGCCTTAACCTTGACCAAAACCCAACCCCTTTGTTTCTTTGATGACCTTGACCATATTAGGAATCATTTAGTCATCATAGATTGGCCCTAGGTGTCCAAATTAATCACCCTAACCATGGCCTAAATGAACAGGCTGAAGTATGAAGGAGTTCAGCTTTTGTAGAGGGGATCCAGGCTAGTCCGACCGGTCAAGACCGGTCGGCCAGCAGCTTTGCTGCATTTTCAATAGGCAGCCGACCGGTCAAGACCGGTCGGCCTTCTTAAACTCTAAGAGGTCAACAGGCACTGCCGACCGGTCTTGACCGGTCGGCCTGGGAACTTAGAATGGCCAGCCAACACAGCCGACCGGTCAAGACCGGTCGGCCTGCATTGTTCATATGACCAGCAAGGGTGTCCGACCGGTCTTGACCGATCGGCCTGGAGCATCAGGCTTGTCCAGCAAGGGGGTCCGACCGGTCGGCCTGTGTAGTTGGCCTGTATACTTTTTGTTTGCCTCCAGCAAAGGGATCCGACCGGTCGGGACAGGTCGGGCCAACCGTTTTCTGCCCGTTTTATGACCGTTGGAGCCCACTTTTCTATATATATGGAGCTCCATTTTTTGGCATGGAGAGAGGTTTTTGAGAGCCCATTCCTCACTCACTTTGTACATCATTTGGGGCCTCAAAGAGGAGGGTTTCAAGTCATATCCCTTGTATTTTAAACACAAGTGTGGGCATTCAAATGCAATCTAGAGATGACTTGATTCCTCTCTCAAATCTAGAGGGGAGACACTATTCTACATAGGTATATCCCTTGTCCTAGACCTCTAGAAGACCCTCTAGGTGAATCTCCTAGTTAGAACAACCTACATATCCCATGTAGGAGATTCAACCATCCTCCTAGCACCTTGGACATCTCAAAGGCATCGCATGCAAGGTGTTTGATCGAGTGTGGCTGAGGCATTGGCGACGCAACAGCGACACGATCGTGGGAGCAAGGGAAGCTGATTGAAGCACGGGAGAGCGGAGATCAAGCAACCCGATCCGGTGCTAAACAAGGGGCTCATCCGACCAGTAGGTTGTCTTATTTGAGAGTCCATTTTAGAGTTTGTTTTTCGAACTCAACCTAGGGACGTTAGTCGTTCCTTGGCCCGTCAGCCGGGCCTAAACTAAGTCTCCAAGGGGGAGCCTCCGACACGGGAGTAAACGTGTGTTAAGTTGAGAGTTAGCCTATGTCTAAAACTCCGGGTACGGTTGAGAGGTGAACCGATAAAACCTCTGTGTAAAGGTTGAGAGGTGAACCTCATTTAAAACCTCCTATAGTGAATGCCGGTGTGCTCAAAGGGGTTGAGTACTTGAACCGGGAGTGGAGTAGACAAGTAGTTGAACGACTATACATCCTTGTGTTTGTGATTGTTCTTGAGCACATTTATATCTTTGCATTGTTAGTTTAATTGCTTAATTATGTATGCTTGATAGAAATGAATGCTAGGCACTTATTAGGCTCTTCCACACACAAGATGTACCTTCACTACTTGTGTAGACTTGAGCTCATTGATCCACTCTCATAAGTCTACACAAGTTGCATTGGTTAGAAGCTTAATTAGTGTATCATTTTCTTTCCTATGCATGCTTAGACTAGGATTGTTTATTGCTTAACCTTTTGCTAGTCTTGTGATTGGACCCACCTAGGCTTGGAAGCCGAAGTGTTCTTGCTTACTAGGCTAAATTGGTTGAATTGTGTAAGTAGGCGAAAAGAATTTCAAAAGTCCTAATCACCCCCCCCCCCCCCCCCTCTCAAGGTCCTTAGACATATCTCCGAGTGTCTCTACAAGCGGTAAAACCGCAATTTCACAAAGAAAGTAGAAAGAGAGGAGAAGAAAAGAAGAAAGAAGCAAAAGGAGAAAGCAGGAAAATCAGCCAAGAGCGGTCGTGCGACCGGTCATTCATCGCCAAGACCGGTCGTCCGATCGGTCCAACTATACACAGAAGAAAATCATTCTGCAGAAGGTCACTGGACCACCCACGACCGGTCATCCACTTCTCAGACCGGTCGTGCGACCGGTCCTTGTAATTAAATTTTAAAGACGGATTTCAAGCAAACTCTCTGGACTGTTTTTACGGTTTTGAGACCGATCGTGCGATCGGTCGTCCAAGAGCTCAGGCCGGTCGTGCGACCGGTCGTCCGCGTAATAGAGCTTCTCCGTGAAGCTCCGATTTTTCTGCGCAATGCGTAGCCTTACGCGGTTTCTGAAAGATTCCCACGCAACCGAGCGTCCTCACTATAAAAGGACACCTAGGGGTTCTTCCCAGGGTGTCATAGAAGCCAAGGGACATGGTGGGAGAGGACGGAAGTCGTCGTGGAGCGTCTGCAACCCTCCAAACTCCGATTTTTCTAGTTTTTATGTTTTCTTATTTGAGTTCTAGTTGTAGTATGACAATGTTCAGCTATAATCTCTCAGCTAAGGCTGAGAGGTGAAGCTTGTAGCTAATTTCATGATTTGATTCAGTAAATTCAAGTACTTTCAATTCAAGTTTAGATTTTTATCTATTTTAGTTCTTCAAGTTGATAATTTGAGATGTTTTTTGAGAGTTCATGTGCTCCGGACATAGATTCCTTGCAATTCTCTGAGATTATCATATGGTGCTTGTTTAGATTCGAATTATAGTAATCCTTGAGCAGGTCATAGTCCATAGGCATGGCTGTTACTCCAAAGGCTATGATTTTGAATTCTACATTGATTGAATGGGACTAGAACTTGGAAGTTCAACTTGAATGGGATTGAATGTGTTTAATGCTTTATTTTCCAACTAGATGAGAGATAGGACTTCAAATCTAGTTGTGTACTACAAGTGGATCCTTGAATGCCTTAGTACATTAAATTACTGATTTTCATTAAGTTACTGTTTTAGCATCATTATTCCAATTGAATTTCTTATCTATTGCAAACTGAGTTGTTGGAATAGTTTGGAATTTGTTATCCAATTCCCTGTGGATCGACCTCGGTCTTACCGAGTTTTATTACTACATCGCAGCCTTACACTTGAAGCGAGCGAACATGATTGTAGGGATGAGAGAGAGGAAGCATCAATTGAAGACTTAAGGGCGTTATTTAGAAGAAAAGAAGACTAAAGGACCAAGTGGGAAAGTGTGGAAGAAAGAAGCAAAGAAGAGAAAAGAAGAAGGAAATGAAGAAGCAATGGCCACGACCGGTCGGCCAAGGGAGCCAGGCCGGTCAAGACCGGTCGGCCAACCCCTTGCATATGCTGGACGCAGGACCCGGTCGGCCAGCCCAGTCCGACCGGTCGTGACCGGTCGGCCAGCCCAGTCCGATCGGTCCAGACCGGTCGGCTAAGGCATATCCATCGACCAGCAAGCTCCCTAGACTGTTACAGAGCAAGTCCGACCGGTCGTGACCGGTCGGCCAACAGATCCTGTGCATGCTGGACCATTATTGAAGAAGCCTGACCGGTCATGACCGGTTGGCCAGTCAGTCAGACCGGTCGTGCGATTGGTCGACCACATGAAAAATCAGAAATTGCTATTTTGGGTGCCGAAAATCTCTGTGCACTGCGTAAGCTTACGCAGATTCTGGAATATTCTGACGTTGCGGAGCCTTCCCACTATAAAAGGACACCTAGGGATCGTTCCTAGGGTGTCTTAGAAGAGTTTAAGCAAGGTGGGAGGCGGCGGAAGTGGATTTCGGAGTTCCACAACTCCTTCTAGTTTGTTTTACTGTTTTATGTTTTTCTTAGTTGTTTCATGTTTTCTTGGATCATGAACGGCTAAACCTCTTAGCTAGGGCTAAGAGGTGAAGCTTATAGTGGATCTAAGATGTTTCAATTCATTCTAAGTTGGTTTTAAGATTGAATTTCATGTTTATGAACAATGGTTTGAAGTTTATACAAGTTCTAAGTAAGTTTTTCTTAGTCTTATGATGACTCATGGATGTTTGGGAGAATTACTTAAGTTCTTAATGGCTGAATGTTAGTCTAGACCTATATGATCCGAGGAATTGGAGTATGCTCTAGTACTATGATCTTCATGTGGGAACTTCCTACCAAAGTTCTACTTTTCTGGTTTTCTGAATTTTGTATGGGACTGTGCATGTGATTTGATTCAAGTTCAAATCATGATCTAGCTTTGTCTTGTGACAGGACTTAATGATGATTATGATTATGAACTTAGTTTATTGGAATTGAGACTAACCTATGCAATTGAGCATGCTCATCCTAGCTTGCAATGTGTGAATCATATACATGGGCCTTACATATGACAGATTGTTTGGTTTAACAGTTCTACCATCCGGCTAGATAGATTTTAATATCGATTCTAGTTGAGAAAGTGAGAAACCACAACGAATTGAGCATCAAGGATTGCTACAAGTGGATCCTTGAACCCCTAGTGCCTTTTTATAATTGTTTACCTTCAATTTAGTTTAAAGTTGTTACTTACATCAATCTCATACAAAATCTGATTGTTAGCTTCTCAATAGAAACTGTTGGATGTGTTTGTGAATTCCTAAATAAGTCCCTGTGGATCGACCTCGGTCTTACTAAGTTTATTACTACATCGCAACCCTACACTTGGGGAAGCGAACAAGTTTTTGGCGCCGCTGCCAGGGACTTTGACGGTTTTTCACAAAATTTTGAAAATAGTATCTCTTTAGGATTTTTAGGATTTTAAGACTAACTTAGTTTGTTTTGTTTGATTTTTCTTTTGCAGGGATTTCTAGGAAGCTGAAGAAGATATAAGGATCTCAAGTGCCGAATCCTGTTCTATCTTTCTAAACTTTACTCTTCTCCTTCTCCTATTTATTCTTATCATATTCATCTCTTGTAGTGTGGGTGGAGACTCCTTTTGGATCTCTGAAAGGTAGGCCTTGTGCCACCTGGATTCCTACTGGTCGGCTCTGCCATCTTGGATCACCTTGTGCTCAAAGATTTCTCTTCTCACCTCTACTCCTCTTTCTTCTTTTTCTGCACTTTTTCTCAATAGATTCAAAGAGTGGGTGGGGAGTTCTCTAAACCCCTATTGACCAGGAGAAATCGGTCTCTATCCTTGCTTCTGGCTTAGTCATTGCAAGACACCTTGTGCTTCGGTCTTAGAGAAGAGTATAAAAAGGGAGGAAGAATTCTTCTTTCTCTTTGTTTCATACTTTTTGGTTTTGCATGCCACATTGGGCTCGGGATTCCAATAACCGACTCATTAGTGAAGGGGGAATAGTGGACGAAATTGACAGAGAACCACGTGCTAGGAGACATCTAACTCCTCTAATTTTGTCTGAAAGTATGGCTGTGAATCAACCTAATCTGATGGCCAATCCTAATCTGGGCCTAAACCAAACTGAAACAGGGGAGAATGTGGTTGAGAATGTTCCCCGACCAAGAACTTTACGTGATTTCTTGCAACCAGCAAGAGCGAGCACTCCCTCATGCATAGTTTTTCCACAAAATGCAGGGAATGTGGATTTGAAACCGGGAGTGATCCAACTTCTCCCTAAATTCCATGGATTAGACAGTGAAAGTGCCTATCAACACCTTAAGGAGTTTGATGAGGTAATAACCACCATGCACTTTGCTAATGTGACTGATGATGTGGTGAGACTCAAATTCTTCCCTTTTACTCTTAAAGATAAAGCTAAAGGTTGGCTTCATGCATTAAGGCCAAGATCAATTGGTGCATGGACTGATATGCATAGGGAATTCATAAAAAAATTCTTCCCTACTCACAAAACAAACATGTTGAAGCGCCTTATCATGAACTTTGCCCAAAAGGAAGATGAAACCTTCTTCCAATGTTGGGAGAGGTTTAAGGACTTATTAAACGCATGCCCACATCATGGCTATGAAATTTGGCGGGTTATAGGCTTTTTTTTATGAAGGAATGACTTCACTCATGGGCCAATTTGTAGAGATGATGTGTAATGGGGAGTTCATGAATAAGGAAGCTGATGAAGCATGGGATTATTTGGAAGAATTGGCTGAGAATGCACAGTCTTGGGATACATCGAAACCAACAAATTCCAAGACTGGCCAAAAAAAGGAAAAAGGGGGAATGTATGTCTTATGGGAAGAGGATAGCATAAGTGCACGGGTGGCTAGCCTCACAAGAACGGTCGAAGCCATGGAATTAAGGAAAGGAGAGACGATCAACTCTAATGACGTTGAAACTGTCTATGGAATTTGTGCCGGAAATCAACATACAACACATGATTGTCCCACAATTTCAGCAGTTCAGGACATCTTACGAGAATAATCAAACGCCATAAACAGTTATCAACAACAATTTGGTGCTCCTAACTCAAACACGTTTAATTCTAGTTGGAAGAACCATTCCAACTTCAGTTGGAGGAATGGACCCACTGCGAATGTAAACAATATCCCTCAAGCTCAACCTATACTAGGTCCATCTCTAGTCATTACTCCAAAAGTGACGCTAGAGGAGATGTTGGGTGCATTTGTATTGGTTCAAGCTGAGTATAACAAGACAAATTCTCTGAAAATAGATGGGTTCATGCAAGAGCAATTGAAATTTAATCAAAATTCAACTCAAGCCATTAATGAATTAAAAACATCAATGGCTAGAGTTGAATCTCATCTCAGCGTTAGAGAGAAGGGCACACTTCCTGCCCAACCTCTTCCTAACCCAAGAACCCAATTTGAGATACAAGATGCAAGATCATCCTCCCATCATACGGAGCATGTTCAAGCTATCACCGCTTTGAGAAGTGGGAAAGTAATTGACAAATCTAATCCGGTGAAGGCCCCAAAGCCTAAGGATCCGAAAAATTCCAAAGAGGATGATAGCTCAAACAACACTCCACAAGAGAAAGAACCGGAAAGACAATACAAGCCGGTTGCCCCGTTTCCACAAAGGTTGATTTCACCTAAACCTTTAGACAAAAATCTGAAAATTTTAGAGGTTTTCAAGCAGGTGAAGATCAACATCCCGTTGTTGGATGCCATAAAGCAAATACCATCCTATGACAAATTTCTAAAGGAATTTTGCACAGTCAAAAGGAAACACAATGTTCACAACAAAGTACTTTTGACTGAGAATTTGAGTGCCATTATCAAACAAGAGGTGCCCCAAAAATACAAGGATTCGGGTAGTCCAACCATCTCATGCATCATAAGAGACTACCGGATTAAACAAGCCTTACTCGATTTAGGGGCAAGTGTGAATCTTATTCCATACTCGATCTACGAACAACTTGGGTTAGGTGAATTGAAACCGACCAAAACCACACTCCAACTTGCTGATAGATCCATTTGTATACCGAGAGGAATGATTGAGGATGTCCTAGTCCAAGTTGATAAATTCTACTACCCAGTAGACTTTATTATCTTGGATACACATCCCGTGATAGGTACTGGTGCTCAAATTCCCGTCATACTTGGCCGCCCCTTTCTAGCTACTTCAAATGCAATTATCAATTGTAGAAACGGGCTTGTACAAATGTCCTTTGGAAATATGACCCTTGAGCTTAATTTTTTTTATTTATGCAAACAACCACGGGAAGTTGATGAGGATATCCACGAAATAAACATGATTGAATCATTTTTGGAAGATACATTCCCCTTGTCACTATATTCCGACCCTGTTAAGGCATGTGTGGCCCATTCTCATGAGATAAATGATGACACAATACGAGATATGGATGCCATCTTAGATACGATGCCGGTGCTTGATAACAAAAGATGGAGGGCACTATTTGAGCCTTTGCCCGTAAATGAGAACAAAGCTCTCCCATCTAATATCAAGGCACCAACACTCGACCTAAAACCATTACCAAGTGAGCTGAAATATGTCTATTTAGGTCGAGATGAGACATATCCGGTGGTGATTTCTTCCCACTTGGATGAAGAACAAGAGAGTAGGCTGATTGCCACTCAATTAGAGCACAAGAGTGCCATTGGGTGGTCAATTGCGGATCTCAAAGGCATAAACCCACTGATTTGTACTCATCGCATACACCTTGAGGAGAATGCGAAGACATCTAGGCAACCACAAAGATGACTCAATCCAAACATGAAGGATGTGGTTAAGGCTGAAGTGGTGAAACTATTAGATGTGGGTATTATTTACCCAATATCCGATAGTCAATGGGTGAGCCCAACTCAAGTGGTGCCTAAGAAATCCGGAATAACCATCATAGCGAATGGCAACAATGAACTCGTGCCAACCAGAGTCACTACCGGTTGGAGAATGTGCATTGACTACAGGAAGCTAAACACTGTCACAAGGAAAGACCACTTCCCCCTACCGTTTGTTGATCAAATTTTAGAAAGGTTGGCCGGTCATTCTCATTTTTGCTTCCTTGATGGCTATTCAGGGTACAACCAAATAGAGATCGCCCTTGAAGACCAAGAAAAGACTACATTCACATGTCCATTCGGCACCTTCGCCTATCGACGGATGCCGTTTGGACTATGTAATGCCCCTGCCACCTTTCAGCATTGTATGATGAGTATATTTTCTGATATGGTGGGGACAATTCTCGAAGTCTTCATGGATGATTTTTCAGTATTTGGTTGTAGCTTTGATGAGTGCCTTATGCACTTGAAAGCTGTGCTGAAAAGATGTGAAGAGAAGAACCTTGTGCTGAATTGGGAGAAGTGTCACTTTATGGTTTAAAAAGGAATTGTACTTGGTCACATTGTTTCACAAAATGGAATCAGGTGGACAAAGCGAAAATTGATCTTATCTCCAACCTTCCACCACCCAAGAGCATACGAGATGTGCAGTCCTTCTTGGGACACACAGGATTTTATAGAAGGTTCATAAAGGACTTCAGTTCACTTTCTCGTCCATTATGTAACCTACTTCAAAAGGAAACTTCATTCGAGTGGAATGAAGAATGTCAAAATGCCTTTACCACACTTAAAGGTATGTTTACATGTGCTCCCATAATGCAACCACCTGATTGGAGCCTTCCCTTTGAAATTATGTGTGATGCTAGTGACTATGCTATTGGGGTCGTGCTAAGCCAAAGAAAAGAGAAAAAGCCATGTGTCATCTACTATGCAAGTAGAACCCTAAACTCAGCCCAAGCAAACTACACTACTACTGAAAAAGAACTTTTATCCGTAGTTTTTGCCTTGGACAAGTTTAGATCCTACTTGATTGGATCCAAGATCATCATATTCATTGACCACGCCGCGCTTAAGTACCTTCTCTCTAAGAAGGATGTTAAACCACGGTTGTTAAGATGGATCCTTCTACTCCAGGAATTTGACATAGAAATACGTGATAAGAAAGGAGTAGAAAATGTCGTGGCTGACCATCTCTCTCGACTTGTCCTCGCCGATTCCCGTGAAACGACCGCAATCAATGACATGTTCCCTGATGAACAACTTTTTTTTTTCCCAATTGCCATGGTATGTGGACATTGCTAACTATCTTGCTACAGTTACAATTCCTACACATTGGAAAAAGCAAGGTAAGGATAAATTCTTCACTGAGGTGCGAAAATTCCTATGGGACGACCCATACTTATTCAAGTATTGTCCTGATCAAATCATAAGGAGATGTGTCCCAGATGATGAACAACAAAGTATCATCTCCTTCTGTCATTCGCAAGCATGTGGTGTCCACTTCTTGGCTAAAAAGACCACAGCAAAAATTCTGCAATGTGGGTTTTATTGGCCCACCATGTTCAAAGACACACATGAGTTTTGCAAAACATGTGAACCTTGTAAAAAATTAGGAGGAATTTCCCGTAGAAATATGATGCCACTCAATCCCATCTTAATAATCGAAATTTTTTATTGTTGGGGCATCAATTTCATGGGCCCATTCCCATCTTCTTTTGGAAACGCATATATCTTGCTTGCCGTTGATTATGTATCCGAATGGGTCGAGGCCATCCCTTGTCGGAACAATGACCATAAAACTGTCATTCACTTCTTAAAAGAGAATATTCTTTCCCGATTTGGAACACCTCGAGTCCTCATAAGTGATGGGGGGTCTCACTTTTGCAATCGCCCATTCGAAACCTTAATGAAGAAATATGGCATAACACATAAAGTGAGCACTCCCTATCACCCACAAACGAGTGGACAAGCTGAGATATCCAATTGGGAGATTAAACACATTTTGGAGAAAACGGTGAACCCTGATCGCAAGGATTGGTCGCTTCGACTTGCTGATGTGCTTTGGGCTTACCGTACCGATTTTAAAACCCCTATTGGAATGTCTCCCTATAGACTTGTCTATGGGAAGGCTTGTCACTTGCCTGTGGAGTTGGAACATAGGGCATATTGGGCAATTAAGAAGATGAATTTTGATTCTGACAAGGCGAACTCGTTGCGCAAACTTCAATTGAATGAACTTGCAGAAATCTGAAACGAAGCTTATGAGAATACGAGAATTTACAAGGACAAGACGAAGATATTCCATGATAAGAATATCCTTCGTAAGACATTCAAGATCAATTAAAAAGTCCTTTTATACAATTCTTGCCTCCATCTATTTCTGGGAAAATTGAGATCTCGATGGACCGGTCCCTACATTGTGCAAACTGTCTACCCATATGGGACCGTCGAGTTGTTAAATCCAAGGAACAACAACATTTTTAAGGCGAATGGTCAGCGATTAAAGCCGTTCTTTGAGAAGTTTCCTTCAGAAGGTATGTCCATACCTCTGATTGATCCTGTGTATCAGGATGATTGATCTCCTAGTCTGATAGAGGTATAGAGTAGTTAGGATTAGGATTTGGTTACTTTTGTTTGCTTTTGCTTAGGTTTGTTAGAAGGAGGAAGAATTCCACTTTTCACTTTTTCAGGTACTCTCATTCCTCACTTCCTTTTATGTTCAAATTGCTCTCATGTTTTGTTCATTGCGCATCTTTTACATTGAGGACAATGCAAGATTTGGTTGGGGGGGTGTAGGATCACTTGGATGAATCCAGCGTTTTGTAACATTTCGAGCAATTATGTAGAAATTTTTCAATTTTCCTAAAATTCAAAACTCTTTTGAAAAACTTTGTTTCTATGCATTCAAGATGATATGAGCATAAGAGGAGGAGATATGAAGTGTATGAGGTTGTATGTCTGGAACTTCTCATAGCATAATGGTTTTATATATGAATTCCCTAGTTATGTGATTGATAGAAAATTTGAATACTTTTACCCCTAGTTCACATTACACGATTTTCATGAGTTGAAGGGATTATGTGATTTATGGATTAGCTAGACGTTGATTTAAGGTGCTGAGAAACCAAGCCGGGGTATTTTGTCCATCCTAGTCCATGGGAAAATAACGAAAGATATGGATTTCTAAAAATCCTATCTAATTTAAAAGAAAAAGGAAAAGAAAGGATGAAATTGGGAATGATGGAAAAATGGTAGAAAATTCTGATTAGGGCTACCTACTACCAACCGGGGGATGGTCTACCCGTAACCAAAGCTGGAAATGGGACGTAGTGTGAAAGTCGTAGGAAGGACGGTAAGACAAATTCCTGTCATTGGCTTGATGTGGCTCTATATACCTTGAAATCTATAGTCTAGTTGATTTATGAAGAAGATAACCCTGGAAACTCATGAAAAGAATTTTCACTATGCACACTAGATTGAATTTGTTCAAGTTCTTCTATTTGTCAACCAATCAGCGGAAATTTCATATGGATACTTATTATATTTTGAGAGTTTACGGTTTCAACCTCTATCGCCTAATTTCTCTAACTCTTACACTTGTGTAGCTTGGGATGTATAAAAGAATGGTTTCTAGAGGAGAGTTGGGTTTGGAGAATGAATTTGGTTTCATGCATGTTTTGCTCGGGACTAGCAAAATGCTGGTTGGGGGGTGTGTTGAGCTCTTAATTGTGCATATTCTAACCCCAATTCATCACTCATTATGCTTATTTTTATGGTTTATAGACTAAACTAATGCATGGATTTGTGATTGTAGGGATGAGAGAGAGGAAGCATCAATTGAAGACTTAAGGACGCTATTTAGAAGAAAAGAAGACTAAAGGACCAAGTGGGAAAGTGTGGAAGAAAGAAGCAAAGAAGAGAAAAGAAGAAGGAAATGAAGAACCAATGGCCACGACCGGTCATCCAACCGGTCGGCAAAGGGAGCCAGGTCGGTCAAGACTGGTTGACCAACCCCTTGCATACGCTCGACGCAGGACCAAGACAGTCTGACCGGTCGTGACCGGTCGACCAGCCCAGTCTGATCGGTCCAGACCGGTCGGCTAAGGCATATCCATCCTCAAGCAAGCTCCCTGGACTGTTACAGAGCAAGTCCGACCGGTCGTGACCGGTCGGCCAACAGATCCTGTGCACGCTGGACCATTATTGAAGAAGCCCGACCGGTCGTGACCGGTCGGCCAGTCACTCAGACCGGTCGTGCGACCGGTCGACCACATGAAAAATCAGAAATTGCTATTTTGGGTGCCGAAAATCTTTGCGCACTGCGTAAGCTTACTCAGATTCTGGAATATTCTGACGTTGCGGAGCCTTCCCACTATAAAAGGACACCTAAGGATCGTTCCTAGGGTATCTTAGAAGAGTTTGAGCAAGGTGGGAGGCGGCGGAAGTGGATTTCGGAGTTCCACAACTCCTTCTAGTTTGTTTTACTGTTTTATGTTTTTCTTAGTTGTTTCATGTTTTCTTGGATCATAAACAGCTAAACCTCCTAGCTAGGGCTAAGAGGTGAAGCTTGTAGTGGATCTAAGATGTTTCAATTCGTTCTAAGTTGGTTTTAAGATTGAATTTCATGTTTATGAACAATGGTTTGAAGTTTATACAAGTTCTAAGTAAGTTTTTCTTAGTCTTATGATGACTCATGGATGTTTGGGAGAATTACTTAAGTTCTTAATGGCTGAATGTTAGTCTAGACCTGTATGATCCGAGGAATTGGAGTATGCTCTAGTACTATGATCTTCATGTGGGAACTTCCTACCAAAGTTCTACTTTTCTGGTTTTCTGAACTATGTATGGGACTGTGCATGTGATTTGATTCAAGTTCAAATCATGATCTAGCTTTGTCTTGTGACAGGACTTAATGATGATCATGATTATGAACTTAGTTTATTGGAATTGGGACTGACCTATGCAATTGAGCATGCTCATCCTAGCTTGCAATGTGTGAATCATATACATTGGCCTTACATATGACAGATTGTTTGGTTTAACAGTTCTACCATCCGGCTAGATAGATCTTAATATCGATTCTAGTTGAGAAAGTGAGAAACCACAGCGAATTGAGCATCAAGGATTGCTATAAGTGGATCCTTGAACCCCTAGTGCCTTTTTATAATTGTTTACCTTCAATTTAGTTTAAAGTTGTTACTTACATCAATCTCATACAAAATCTGATTGTTAGCTTCTCAATAGAAACTGTTGGATGTATTTTTGAATTCCTACATAAGTCCCTGTGAATCGACCTCGGTCTTACTAAGTTTATTACTACATCGCAACCCTACACTTGGGGAAGCGAACACTAAACCTATAGGAGGGGGGTGATTAGGACCTTTTTGAAGTTCTTTTCGCCTACTTACACAATTTAACAAATTAAACTAAATAGGCAAGAACACTTCGGCTTCCAAGCCTAAGTGGGTCTAATCACAACACTAGCATATGATTAAGCAATAAACAATCATAGTCTAAGCATGCATAGGTAAATAAATGATTTAACTAATCAAGCTCCTAACCTATGCAACCTATGTAGACTTATGAGAATGGATCAATGAGCTCAAGTCTACACACCTAGTGAAAGTACATCTTGTGTGTGGATGTACCAATCTAGTGCCTAGCATACATTCCTATCAAGTATTCATAATTAAACAATTAAACATCCAATGCTAAGGCATCAATGTGCTCAAAACAATCACAAACACAGGCATGTATAGTGGTTCGACTTTGGGTCTACTCCACTCCCAGTTCTCACATCTCAACCTTTACACGGAGGTTTTACCGGTTCACCTCTCAACCATAACTGAAGTTTTGGACAAAGGGCTAACTCTCAACCCAATCGAAGTTTTGGACATAGGCTAACTCTCAACCCTACGCACGTTCACTCCCGTGACGGAGGCTCCCCCTTGGAGACTATGTTTAGGCCCGGCTAACGGGCCAAGGAACGGCTAACGTCCCGAATTTGAGTTTGACAAACAAACTCAAGATTGACTCTCACTAAAGACAACCTTACTTGTCGGATGAGCCCCCTGTTCAGCGCCGGTTCGGGTTGCTTGATCTCCGCTCTCCCGTGCTTCAATCAGCTTCCCTTGCTCCCTCGATCGTGTTGCCATTGCGTCGCCAATGCCTCAGCTACACTTGATCAAACACCTTGCATGTGATGCCTTTGAGATGCCCAAGGTGATAGGAGGATAGGTTTGAGAACTCTACAACTAATGGGAATGGGTTGCCTAGAGGTTCTCTCCTACAACAATCTCATCTTAGAGTTTTGGATAAGAATATGCCTATCAAGGAAGGTCCAAACTCTAGAGATCAAGAGGGGATGAAGGTCATCTTCTTCATGAGCTTGGAATGCTTTAATCTTGCGTTAAAGCAAAAGGAAGATGCCTTGCATAGGTTGGGAATGAGCCTCAAATGGTCTCCAACAATGGTGGCTTCGATCCTCTCGAAATTCCTTTCCTTACCCCTCAAAACAAGCCAAGCCCCTTTATAAAAGGATGTGCAACGGCTTAAAAAGGGGCAAAAAATGGCTAGTGCCGACTTGTCGTGACCGGTGGGCCAGGGGTCCACGACCGGTCTTGACCGGTCGGCCACAGCCAAAAAGGTGGACAGGGGCTACTGTGAATGGGGAAGGGTCTACCCGACCTGTCAAGACCAATCGGCCCCCAATGGCCTGCACTCCAGCGAGCTGCTGTTGGGTCTGGCAGCCAATCCGACCTGTCTTGACCAGTCGGACAGGCTTAGGTTCAGCCAACAGTTTGCTGACCCATCTATTCTTCAACCCACTCACATTGGCCAAGGTTTGGGTAATGTTTTTGGACACCTAGGGCCAATCTATGATCACTAATGGTTTTCTTAAGATGGACAAAGTCATCAATGAGTTTAAGGGTTAGGTTTTGGTCAAGGTTAAGGCACATCAAGGCATCACTTTACCTGTTTCTTCTTCCTTGATGCAGCAGGGCGACTTGAGTCTTCGGTTTTCGTCTTCATTAAGCTCAACCGACACTAGACTCACTGGCCTAAGTAATTGACAAACAAGGTGCACTAGTATGCCATAGAAAAGTGCACTAACGCCATCTTGATTCGCATCTACCAGGGCTTGGATAAGACCTCTCGGAGTAGCAGGTCTTTTACAGGTTTTTGGCCTGTCGTGGAGGTATTAACCTCCCTTGGAGATGTTTGTTTTCTTTCTTCATCTGATCATTATGTTTGCCCTTGTCTAGACCTGTTTCTATGATCATTTTGCTCACCTGTCACCGAGGATACGGGATGATGTTGAACCATCTTTGTATCATTTCATGCATTGGCGTCAGCAAAACCGTCAGCGAAATCCTCGAGTGTATGGGAATAATTGGCGTGTTGAGATAGATGGTCTGACTACCAATGACGTAAGTATCTTGTTTTCCCTTCTCCATCATGCTATTCTGCAACTGACTGTGGTGATTTTCTTTCTTGTAGTTTTCTCGGATGACATATGCCTGTTTTCTCCTTTACTATACTACTCAATGCGTGGAGGCGTATGATTCTTCGTGTCTCCGGATCATGCTCTCTGATGCTGAATCATTTCAGTGGTACTGGGAGAGAGGCTGCTCCGACAGATTACCGGCGTTGCTTGGGTTCCTTGTTCTGCACCCCCCTCAGGTTGCTCAGATTTCGGCTGATGCTATGGCCGCTGCTCTTGAGGGTCAGCCTGGATTTCGCTTCATGATCTCAGATTGTGATTATGATGAGTGGTATCTGTTGTATGAACAGGGACCTCTTCTTCCTTCACTATACGTTTCAGGGGGTCGACGTAGGTATGCTCGAGGATTAGTGATAGCTCCTCTGATGGACCTTTACCATCGGGAGCGGGAGGAGAGGAAGGATGATGATGATTATGTCGGTGATCTTTAACATGCTTCTCTGAGGATGTATTCAACTTGTTGATGTGTGGCTTACTTGACATTTTTAAGGCCCCCCTTTTTTTGCTTTTCTTCTGTATCAAAATCTTCTGAATGAAATACAACCCCTGTTTTGCCTCAAATTTATTAACGATGCTTGGATGCTTTGATTTTCAATTCTTAACTACATGGATGATGACTTGAACGGTTCAGATTGCTTAATTTGGCCATGTGGGCCCTTTCAGATTTCAGCTTTGCTTTGGAACACCTATCCTTGATATTTTGTGAGGCTAAGAAGGCTTCCATGGTGCGGATGATGACTTGAACGGTTTAGATTGCTCTTTTTAGCCATATGGGCCCACTTAATTATCAGATCCTGGACTCTGGCATTCTTTTTGACGATCTATTCTTTGATCTTGTTATTTGATGACCCATGCAAGCTCTTCCATGGTTTGGATCATGCTGATCTTGCCTTTGAATGGCTCAGATTGCTTGTGGGCCCCTCTTGATCAACTTTTCTTCTCTTTGACTTGGTCAAACTCATTTTGGTTGCAGTACTTCATAATTGGACTGGTGGGGTATCTTCCAGGTGATTCAGATCAGATTCAGTCAAAATTTGGAGTCAATCGAAGCTTTGGGCGGCCCTCAGGGTGCCAACTGCTGACGTGGATTGACAGTCTCACCTACCAGAGGCTGTGGGGTCAATCCCACAGAGAGAGAGGGAGACCATCCGTACGGGCGGCCCACAGGGGGCCGCCCAAATCTCGCCTCTTGTGTGGTTCGTATGGGCTCTGGTTCGAACATTCCTCACTGCTTCTCTGTCCCTGTCTGCTTGATTCCTCGTACCGAATTTTAGATCCAGCTATGATTTTCTCCTTTGTCTCATTATTTCTCCTCTTTTTGCCTTCTTCTTACTTTGTCCTTTCTCAAGCATTGGATGGTGGAGATTTAAGGGATGTGAGGACTGTTCATGATGTGTCCCATACTTCAAATTTTCAAATGGGCTTTAATGGAGGGGAGATGCCTTTAATGGATGGGGTAGATGGAGGTTTAAATGGGGCCATTGATGGGGGTTTAAGAGTGGTGGTTAATGGAGCTTTTAATGGCTCCATTAATGGTGGGATGGCTGAAAATTCTGACTTGAATGGGGCATTGACCATGGTAGGATTGGATGGTATGGATGAGATGGGGAGGTGGGCCATAGGTGAGGCTATGTATCCCTTGAGTGTGGGCCTCATGGATGATGTGATCGATGACGAGGATGATGCCATGATGGACATAAATGGGCTGATCTCATGTTTAGACGGTATGGATGGTTCAGATGATACCTTTGACGGCCTGGATGCACTTGATGACGGTCGAGATGTGTGGTACACTTGCTTGGGCGGACTTGATGTGATAATTGATGATGTCCCCTTGACGATGGACGGTGTGGATGTCCCAATGATCCCTTTGACTGGACAGAGTGATGGTTGGATTCCTGACTTTATGTTGGAGAGGACTACAGGTCCAGATCTGACAGTAGATTCTTCGATCGGGGTTGCCGAGGCCCTTCTTGACGGCTTAGATGCATTTTTCAAGGGTCAGATTGGTCAGGATGCCACGATGTGCGGCGTGATCTTTGCTGATAGCCTTCTTGATGGAGAGTACCGACCTTCTCCTAATCATCAACCCTTTACACATTCTGTTCACGAGGTAGGCAAGTCTTCTCATGCTGCTGAGGTCATGACAGTTTCGGATAGCGATGCGATTATATCAGATGTAGTTGCTACTGGGGATATGTCAGGGACTGTTGAATTCACAGGGGTTCCGGCTTTTCCTTCTCCTTTGCTCGTTGATTTTTCGATCCTTGATGAGCTGTCAGCGATTCCTGAGCCTTTTGTTCTGGAGGGAATTCCTGTGAGGACTTGTCAGTTGCTTCCTCGTCCTTCTTGTTCGTCACGACTGCTTGCTTGGCTTGACAGATTATCAGCTTATGAGATTCCAGAGCTGGAGTCCTATGGCTTTGGCGGTCTGATCCATATGGCTAGGGTTGACATTGATTGGAGGATGCTCGGGGCCGCACTGATTGGTTGGGTCCCTTTGTTGAACTTGTTTGAGTTCAACGATATGGAGATGGGACCTTCTTTGGAGGAGCTCGCGCGCTTGACAGGTCTCCCTTAAGATTATGCTCAGTATTTCTCAGCGAAGACTTTGCCGAAGACTGCCACTTCGCAGAACTGGTTTGGGATTTCGTATCTTATTCAGCTTGCAGCTGACGGTCAGGATGTTGTGGTCTTCTCTTTAGACTCGCTGTATGATCTTTTCTCAGGCCCTCGGAGTGTGGCAGGGTCCCTACTTTCTCGGAATGCACTGATGTTCTGTTTGATAGCTGAGGTGCTATTTTCGGGATGGCGTAGATCTCAGACTCCTTTGCTCTTCGAGGTGATGAGTTGAGTTGCTCAACGGCAGGGGATCATTTCTCTTATCCTAGCTGAGTTTTCAATAGGTTGACTGACTGTGCCCTAGGCCGCGCCCGTGTCCTTCGTGGCTGCTGTGCATTTCTCCAGGTATCCTTTTTGTACTTTCTTTTCTTTTCTTATCCTTTAGAAATTGCTTTACTTTAGCTGAATCTCCTTACTTTCTCATGATCAAATATGGCTATGGGAGCGTCTTTCGCTGACTGTTCCTGTATCATTTTCTGGCACTCGTCGCCCTGATCTCATGCGCCATATCATGGAGTTCCTTCCCCATACAGCCAGGATGAGCGAGCCTTTGTATTGCAGGATGTTTGCTGAGTTGCGTGACTAAAATGTTCATTGGGAGTCATCTTGGCTTTCACTTCCTCCAATACTCTGTGATGCTCATCGCCTTCCTTTGATGTTGGTAGGCTTTCGCTCTTACTTTTCTTATCACTCTATCCGTTCCCGCGGCAGTTCGGGTATGAGCAGGATGTTCCTCTTTTTGGTTTCTTGGGTATCGGGGGTCGAGCACTTTCGGCCAGATCATCTGACTTTAGGACTCGGATTGATGGGTCCTGGGCGAGTCACCTGACTGCTGATTTGCTTAGTTTCGAGCTGTGGACTTTTTCGATGGCGACTGCCCCGTTTCAGCATTGGGTTGCTAAGAAGTCTCTATATCGACATATTCCTTGTCGGCATCTGTGAAAATGCGGTGTAAGTTTGATTACCGCTTTTGTAGAAGCAAGAAAAAAGATACCTTGTCCTAGAGGGGGGTGAATAGGACACTTTTTAAATTTCCCAATTGCACACTTATAATTATGCAAAGTATTCTTAGGAAACTTACTTCAAACACAAGATATGCAGAATATAAGTCAATAAAAGCATATGGGAAAGAAGTAAATCAGTTCATCCATTCATCACACAACAAGAGATTTTTATAGTGGTTCGGTTATGTACCTACTCCACTCCCGGCTGATCCACTCACTCCTTGAGTGGCCGGATTTCACTATCACTATAGTTTTAAATGAGGTTAACCATAAACCTTAACAGCCTACAAAAGGACTTAAGACTCAACACATGGATTCACCCTTCCATAGGACTAATCCATGATCACTTTGTCCTACACAAGGGCTTGTCCTACTCAAGGACTTGTCCTACGCAAGGACTCTTACGAGTTTGGGTTTTCAAACTCTGAAACCCAAATCTCAAATTGAGGAGGTTTCTTGGACTCGAAAGACTAAATATACTTAGCTGATTGAGTCCCTGTTGATGCCTTTGTTGAAGAAGCTTCGGCTTGCACGGAAGATACCTTCTTCAGCTCCCTCGATCAGCAACCTTGCTCCAGATGACTCATTGTAGATTCCAAGGTGAGGGATTAAGGTTAGGTAGAGGCTATATTGGGATATGGCTTTTATGTGAGGAAAGCTTCTACCTAATCCTCCATTAATGGCATTGATGACAAGAGAATATCTATGAGAGGTAGGTCAAGATGCCATTAAAGAGGGGTTGAGTTCATGATTCAATCCAAGCTTTGAATGCTTCATCAATGTTGGTCAGATCAACATGGATTGAAGTATGAACTTAACAAATCTTAGGGTTTGGAAGAAGGGGATCTCAAGAAGAAGGCTAACACAAACCCTAAATGATGCTCAAGGTGTCTCACACAAGATCCAACCGAGTTCTATAAATAGACATGGCATTCAACGGTCAGAAAATGGTCAGCTCGATAGGATCCGATCGATCGGACATAAGATTTAGCTAGATTTGAATTTTGCTCAAAAACAGGTTCTCCGATTGATCGGACTTAGTTCCGATTGATCGGAAGACCCTTTTCGATTGATCGGACAGATAGTCCGATTGATCGGAATTCCTTTCAGAGAGTTGATGTAATTTTTCTGGAAATTCTTCCGATAGATCGTATGTGTGTCCGATGGATCGGAGCACCCCTGTCCGATGGATCGGACAGACCTCCGAGGGATCTTAAAAGTGTCCAGAGAGATTTTCAATGTTTGCTGGATAATTATACGATTGATCGGACATACTGTCCGATTGATCGGAACACCCTGTCCGATGGATCGGACAGGCCTCCGATGGCTCGGAAAAGTGTCCAGAGAAGTTTTCAATGTAACTGGACTATTCTCCGATGGATCGGACACATTGTCCGATTGATCGGACACCTATCGGACTAATCTCCGATGGATCGGGTATGTATCGGAGAGAGCAGACATATTGTTTTTCAATTTTTAAGCAACTTCTGCTAACATTAACCCTTCCAAAGCTGATCTAAAAGGAAGGTGGGCTATAGATGGTGCTAAGGGTGTGCCTAGGAAGGATTTGGGCCATCTATAGAAGGTTTTGGGATCAAAGGTTTGGATGGAGAGGCTTGAAGCTGTCTTGATGAGCGATCTTCTTTGAGAAGCTTCTGTCTTCAGCCGCAAGGAAACTGTCTTCAGCCGCAAGGAGACTCGACGACACACTAACCATGAAAATTGACAAATCTTTGCATTAACAATCTGACCGCTGATGAGGATGAGCAGGATGTTCTTGGGGATGCTGGTTCTTCATCTGGTTCATATGAGCCCTTTGAGGAGCGCCCATTTATCGATCCCGGCTTCCTCTTGGCCACTCATGGCCACTTGTTGTTTGAGATTTCTGCACTCCGGTACCATTGTGAGATGATGTCGAGGAGATTGGTCGCTGATTAGATGTTGTCTGATGAGGAGATGACGATCCGTAGCCTTGAGCGAGATGAGGTGCATTACCTGCGCATGGAGGTGAGCAGGCTGAGAGCGAGGCTATTTCATTATGAGTCAGAGGACTTACTTGACATAGCCGAGGAGGAGGGAAGAAATTGATTTTCTGCTTTTGAGAGCGGTGTCGGCCATCTGTACGTCTCTTTTTGCATAGTACATGACTGGTGGTGATGCATTTTTTTTGTATTTTTGAAAGAAATGATATGATATATGTTGAGCACGTAAACGTATATATTCTAACCCCACTTTATCGATAACTATATATAGTTTTCAAGCTTTAAGACTATTCTAATGCGTAGTTTTGTGATTGTAGGAATGAGAGAGAGTTTTCATCGATTGGAGGCTTAGAAGCCTTTCTTACATACACTGAATGTCGAAGGAATGAAGGACCAAAGGAATGAGAGAAAGTTCACTCGATCGATAGCTAAAAGACTGCATTTAGGAGCCTTAGATGAAGACCCAAGGTGGGCTAAAGAAAGAAGAAAGCAAGGAGATCAAAGAGAGAAGAAAGAAAGAAGAAAAAAATGGAGAAAATCAGGTCTAACCGATCGGCCACGCCCCCTTACCTCTTTGGACACCAAACACAACATGGCCTGCCCCCCCCCCCCCCCCCCCCCCCCCCCCCCCCACTCTTGCACGCTGGACTCTCCACAGAAAGGGTTCAACCAGTCAAGACCGGTCGGCCACTTATATTTCGATGGAATTCAGCAGCTGCTTATTGAAGCTCCGAGTTTTGTGCGCAATTGCTTAAGTGTTGGGCAATTCTGGAAGATTCTGAGGCGGTAGGGCCTCTCCACTATAAAAGAGGACCTAGGTATCATAGTTAAGGCATCCTAGAAGAGATCTACGAAGATGGGAGGTGGAGAAAGACAGAATCGGAGTTCTACAACTCCCTCTAGTTTGTTGCTTTCTAGTTCATATTTTTAGTTGTTTTCATACTTCCTTGGATCATGAACGGCTAAACCTCTTAGCTAGGGCTAAGAGGTGAAGCTTGTAGTGAATCTAAGATGCTTTAATTCGTTTGTTTTGGTTTCAAGTTGAATTTTCATTGAAGAACAATGGTTTGAAGTTTGAATGAAGTTCTAAGTACTTTTCTTAATCTTATGATGGCTCATGGATGTTTGGAAGAGTTGCTTTAGTTCTTAATTATTTTGAATAAGTCTAGACCTGTACGCTCCGAGGAATCGGATTCAAGACGCTCTAGATTTGGATTCTCATGTGGGAACTTCATGCCAAGAGTTCTACTTTTCTGAAATTTCTACTTATGTGTGATTGTGTATGTGATTTGAATGAAGTTCAAATCATGATCTAATTATGCTTTGTGACAGAGTTTAATGATGATTATGATTGTGATCTTAATCTATTGGAACTAGGATTGACCTATGCAATTGAGTGTGGTCAAGTCCTAACTTGAATTGAGGGAATCATGTATATAAATCACACATATGACTAGATTATATGTTATAATCGCTCTATCATCCGACTAGATAGGATTTGATTTCGATTCTAGTTGTGTAATTGGGAAACCTCAGCGACTTATGCATCAAGGATTGCTACAAGTGGATCCTTGGACCCCTAGTGCTCTTTTATATTGATTACATTCACTTTTAGTTTAAGAATTCTATCTACATTCAATTCTAGAAATCTGTTTGGTTAGCTCTCAATTAGAGAATATTAAAAGTAATTTTGTGAATTCCTAACAAGTCCTTGAGAACGGTCTCGGTCTCTACCGAATTATTACGACATCGCAACCCTACACTTGGGGAAGTGAACAAGTTTTTAGCGCCATTGCCGGGGACTTTCGACGATTTTTACAAAATTTCTGAAAATAGTTTCTATTTGAGATTTTTGGGAGTCGTTACTAACTTAGTTTGTTTGTTTTGTTTTTGTAGGGATTTTAGGAGTCGAAGTAGTCACTTCAATTAGGTTTTTCCAACCCTTTTTTACTTTTCTGAGATTTACATGCCACATTTGATTCGGGATTCTAATAACCGATTGATTCGTGAAGGAGGGATTGTTGAGGGGATTGATAAGGAACCCCGTTGTAAGAAACGTTTAGATTCTCAAACTTTTCCTGAAAATATGGCTGAAAATCAACCCGATCCAAGGCTTAATCAAAATTTAGGCCAAAACCAAACTGAAACGGGTGAGAATGAGGTTGAGAATGTTCCTCGACCCAGAACTTTACGTGATTACTTGCAACCTGCAAGAGCGAGTACTCCCTTGTACATAATTTTTCCATACAATGCAGGGAATATTGAGCTAAAACCGGGATTAATCCAACTCCTTCCCAAGTCCCTTGGTTTAGACAGTGAGAACGCATATCAACATCTTAAGGAATTCGATGAGGTGATAGCCACGCTGTACTTTGCAAACGTATCTGATGATGTCATGAAACTTAGGTTATTTCCTTTTTCTCTTAAAGAGAAGGCTAAGGCTTAGCTTCATGCATTAAGGCCAAGATCAATCGACACATGGACTGAGATGACTAGGGAGTTCAAACTGTTCGCTCGCCTCAAGTGCAAGGCTGCGATGTAGTAATAAATCTCGGTAAGACCGAGGTCGATCCACAAGGAATAAGGTAAACCAATTCAAGTTGTTCCAGCAACTTCAAATTCAGTGAATTAAGGATTTCAGGTTTATAAACTAACTTAAAACAGTAATTGTAAAAATCTGTAATTAAAGGGAACTAAGGCTTTTGAGGATCCACTTGTGATAGCCCTCATGTCAATTCATTCATCCAAGCATAGCACAACTAGAATTGAAGTTCCATCTCTCTTCTATTTGGAAGATATGGCATTCAAACACAAACAACCTTTAATCAAGTGAAGAACAAGGTTCTAGTTCTAATGAAGCCCATAGAAGTCGAATATGTTGCCTTCGAAGTAACGACCATGCCAATGGACTATGGTATGCTCTAGGGTTACTACAACTCAAATCTAATAAATCCAAACATGATAATTTCAAAGAATTGCAAGGAATTCATGTCCGAAGCACATGAACTCTTATAAAACATCCAAAAATATCACTTTTATTCAAACTAGAACTTAAAAATCAAAACTTTAAGCAAAGTACTTGAAATAGAACGAATCCAACATGATAACTACTCACAAGCTTCACCTCTTAGCCTTAGCTAAGAGGTTCTAGCCAAGCATTATCATGCTTCAACTAGAATTTAAAGAAAAAATACACAAAAACATGAAAAACTAAAAAAAATCCTAATTGGAGGAGTTGCGGTCGCTCCACGATGATCTCCCTTGCTCCCCACAAACTTAGAACTCTTTTAGAATACCTTAGCAAGGATGCCAAGGTGTCCTTTTATAGGAAAAACCATGAACCGCCTCGGATTGCGTAAAAACTTACGCACTTATATTGGCAGTCGGACGCTGGTCAGGCGCCTGATCATGTAGTGGTCGGGCGCCTGACCTTGCTTCAATGCGGTCAGCAACTTTCTGGTTAAATCTCTTTTGAATATCGGATACCCAACCAAATTGTGGTCGGGCGCCCGGTCAGGTCCAAAATTGTCCAACATCTTCAGCATATTATCATCCAATTTCGGGCGCCCAGCCATGTTTTGGTTGGGCGCCCGGTGGCCTTCTGATATGCATGCTGCACTCTTCTTTCTTCTGGCTGATCTAGGTCTCTCTGATGTGATTCTTCAGGACTTCTTTTCAATGTCTTCAATGTGGTTTCAAAGGATCCTTTTAGCAACAAATTCATGACTTCTCTCTTTCATTCCTACATACACAAAACAAGCATTAGATGGGTCTTTTAAGCATGCAACACATGCATGTAATGTGATGTAATCGGCTCTATCATGTATAAATTGGAGGCTCAACACCCCCCCCCCCCCCCAATTGCTAGTCCCGAGCAAAATATGCGTGAAGCACGTTCAAACCTCCAAAAACCAACTCTCCTTTAAAAATTATGTTTCTATCCATTCCAAGACATACAAGTGTAAAATTTAGAAAAAATGAGGTGATAGAAGTTGAAATCTTAAACTCTCAAAACATAATAAGTGTCCATATGAAATTCCCGTTAATTGATTGATAAATAGAGGACCTCGAACAAATTCAACCTAGTGTGCATAGTGAAAGTTCATCTCATGAGTTTCTGGGATTATCTTCTTCATAGATCAACTAAACTATGAATCCCATGGTGTACAGAGCAGCAACAAGCTTATGACAGGAATTTGCCTTACCGTCTTTACGACGGCTTTCACATTACGTCCCATTTCTGGCTTTAGTTATGGGTAGACCATCCCCTGGTTGGTAATAGGTAGCCCTTTTCAGAATTTTCCACCTTTTTCTCCATCATTCCCAATTTTCATCTTTCCTTTTCCTTTTTCTTTTACATTAGATAGGATTTTTAGAAATCCATATCTTTCATTATTTTCCCATGGACAAGGATGGCCAAAGTATCCCAGCTTGGTTCCTCAACACCTCAAATCTAAGTCTAGCCAATCCACAAATCACATAATCCCTTCAACCATGAAAATTGTGTAAGAGTGTTCTAGGTGTAAGAGTGTTCAAATTTTCTATCAATCATATAAATAAGGGAAATCACATATAAAACCATTATATTAAGAGTAGTTCAAGACTTGCAACATTCATCACTTCATATATCCTTTTCTTATACCAATATCATCTCGAGTGCATAGAAACAAGGTTTTCCAAATGAGTTTTGAATTTTCAGAAAATTTGAAAAAAATTTACACATATGAAGCTCGAAATGTTACAAACTGCTAGATGAGGAATCTCATTTCACCCCCCAACCAAATCTTGCATTGTCCTCAATGTAAAATGATATGCAATGAGCATGAACATGAGAGCAATGGTAAAATAAAAGAGAGTGAGAACAATAGTACCTGAGAGAGTAGATCATGGAAGTCTACAACTCCAACAACTAAATCTACTAAGCAAGTAAAACTAAAATAGAAAAAAAAAACAACTAAACCTACCTATGCTATACCTCCGTCAGACTAGGAGATCAATTATCCTGATACACAAGATCATTCAGAGTGATGGACATGTCCTCTGAATCAAATTTCTCAACAAATGGTTTAAGGCGTTGTCTATTCACTTTAAAACAATTACCATTTACGGCATTCTCTATCTTGACAGCCCCATGAGGAAAAACTTCTTTAACAATATATGGACCGGTCCATCGAGATCTCAATTTTCTCGAAAAAAGATGAAGTCGGGAATTGTACAAGAGCACTTTCTGACCTTCATGGAAGGACTTCCTGAAGATGTGTTTATCATGAAAGGCCTTCATCCTACTCTTGTAAATCCTCGAGTTCTCATAAGCATCGTTCCGGATCTCATCAAGCTCATTAAGTTGGAGTTTGCGAAGCAAGCTAGCCTTGTCAATGTCAAAATTCAATGCCCGAATTGCCCAATAGGCTTTGTGTTCAATCTCCACAGGCAAGTGGCAAGCTTTCCCATAGACAAGTCTATAAGGGGACATTCCAATGGGGGTCTTGTAAGCAGTACGGTGAGCCCAAAGTGCATCATCTAATCTCAGTGACCAATCTTTGCGATCCGGTCTCACCATCTTTTCCAAAATCTGTTTGATTTCTTGACTGGAAATTTCAGCTTGCCAACTCGTTTGTGGGTGGTATGGGGTACTCACTTTATCCCTAATGCCATATTTCTTCATTAAGGCTTCAAAAGGCCTATTGCAAAAGTGAGAAGCACCATCACTAATGATGGCTTGAGGCGTTCCAAATCTGGAAAGTATGTTTTCTTTAAGGAACTTTAGAACCGTACAATGATCGTTGGTTCTACATGGAATAGCCTCTATCCATTTAGACACATAGTCTACGGCAAGCAATATGTAGACATGTCCAAAAGATGAGGGGAATGGTCGGATGAAATCGATGCCCCAACAGTTAAAGACTTCAAGGTGTTGAATTGGGGTAAGAGGCATCATATTTTGACGTGATAATCTTCCTAACTTTTGGCAACGCTCGCATGCTTTACAAAACTCGTGGGTGTCTTGAAATAAAGTGGGCCAATAAAAACCATACTGCAGAATTTTTGCAGTGGTTTTCTTGGCGAAAAAATGACCCCACATGCTTGATCATGGCAAAAGGAGATGACGTAATTATGTTCATCATCAGGGACACATCTTCTAATAATTTCATCTGGGCAATATTTAAACAGTAGAGGTTCATCCCAGAAAAATCTGCGCACTTCCCTTAGAAATTTGGGTTTATCTTGCGCAGTCCAATGAGTTGACATTGCACTTTTGGAAAGATAATTGGCTATGTCAGCGTACCATGGTGGATGCATAGCAACAAAGAGTTGATCATCAGGGAATGAGTCCTCAATAGGTGACTCGTCAATGGAATTAGGTAGGACTAGGCGGGATAGATGATCGGTCACCACATTTTCTACTCCCTTCTTGTCCTTGATCTTTAAATCAAATTCTTGAAGGAGTAGGATCCATCTAAGTAAACGGGGCTTGGCATCCTTCTTAGAAAGAAGTTGTTTTAGCGCTGCATGATCTATGTAAACAATGACGTTGGATCCTATTAAGTAAGGCCTGAATTTGTCTAAGGCAAAGATAACGGCTAGGAGCTCCTTCTCCGTAGTCGAGTAATTGACTTGGGCGGGATTCAAGGTCCTACTAGTATAGTAGATAACATGGGGCTTCCTATCCTTCTTTTGGCCTAACACCGTCCCAATAGCATAATCGCTCGCATCGTACATCAACTCAAAAGGTACGAACCAATCCGGTGGTTGCATGATAGGAACAGTTGTTAACATGTCTTTTAGCTTTGAAAAGGCTAATTGACATTTGGCACTCCACTCAAATTGGTTCTCCTTTTGGAGAAGGTTACATAAGGGCCTTGAGATATGATTAAAATCCTTTATGAACCTTCTATAAAAACCGGTGTGTCCAAGGAAGGACCGCACATCGCGTATCTTTGGGTGGTGGTAGATTGGAAATTATATCAATTTTTGCCCGGTATACTTCTATTCCATTAGACGAGATGATATGTCCAAGGACTATTCCTCTTTGTACCATGAAATGACACTTTTTCCAGTTTAAAAGGAGGTTCTTCTCCTCGCACCTTGTCAAGGCCAACTTCAAGTGATTGAGGCACTCATCAAAAGTACAACCAAAAATAGAAAAATCATCCATGAATACCTTGAGAAATTCACCCACCATGTCCGAGAAAATACTCAACATGCAACGTTGGAATGTGGCGGGTGCATTACATAGTCCGAATGGCATTCTTCGGTATGCGAAGGTGCCAAACGGGCATGTAAAAGTGATCTTCTCTTGGTCTTCTGGGGCTATCTCAATTTGATTGTAATCGGAATAGCCATCTAGGAAGCAATAATAGGAATGACCTGCTAACCTCTCCAAAATTTGATCCATGAATGGGAGAGGGAAGTGGTCCTTCCTAGTGACCGTGTTTAGCTTTCGATAATCAATGCACATACGCCAACCGGTGGTTACTCTAGTGGGTATAAGCTCGTTGTTAGCATTTTCTATGATGGTAATACTGGATTTCTTAGGGACAACTTGGGTAGGACTCACCCATTGGCTATCCGAGATGGGGTAGATGATACCCACATCTAGTAGCTTTAACACCTCGGCTTTAACAACCTCCATCATGTTTGGATTTCGCCTCTTTTAAGGTTGTCTAGTCGTTTTCACATTTTCTTCAAGGTGTATACGGTGAGTACAAACCGAAGAGTATCCCCTTGAGATCCGCTATTGTCCAACCTATGGCTCCCCATGTTTTTTGAGTAGCTCAATCAACTCGAGCTCTTGGTCTTTCCCTAGGTGAGAGGCAATGACAACCGATAATGTTTCTTCTTGACCCAAGTATACATATTTAAGCTCGGATGGCAATGGTTTAAGGTCAAGCTTCGGTGGTTTGATGTTAGACCGTAGAGGCTTTGATGTGGTTGGTGACAATCTTTCAAAATGGGGCCTCCACTGGCTAGTATCAGTTACTGGTTTCTCAATATTCAATGCTTGCACAATTTCCCTAATGATGGGGTCTTTGGAATCCTCGAAATGTGCCAAGCCTTCCTCCAAGCTTTCTAGTGGTTCAAGTTTCTTCTTCTTCAAAAGATTTGAGCATGTTTACCTCGAAAAGCTCATCATCATCAACATCCCTATGCCTTTTGCCCAAGTGGAGCACATTCACCTCTAATGTCATGTTCCCAAAGGATAATTGCATCACGCCGTTCTGGCAATTGATGATTGTGTTTGATGTAGCAAGGAATGGGCGGCCTAAAATCACCGGTATTTGAGTGCTAGCATCTATAACTGGTTGTGTGTCCAAGACGATAAAATCTACCGGGTAGTAGAATTTGTCAACTTGGACTAGAACATCCTCAACTATGCCTCTCGGTACACGAATGGATCTATTAGTGAGTTGCTATGTGGTTTTGGTGGGTTTTAATTCACCAAGACCCAATTGCTCATATACCGAGAATGGGATCAAGTTTTCGCTTGCTCCCAAGTCTAGCAATGCACGCTCAATCCGGTAGTTTCCAATGATACATGAGATTGTGGGACTACCGGGATCTTTGAATTTTGGAGGGGTCTTTTGAGTGAGAATGGCACTCACTTGCTCATTTAAGAAGGCCTTTTGCTGCACATTATATTTGCGTTTAGTTGTGCATAGGTCCTTTAGAAACTTGGCATAAGAGAGGATTTGTTTGATGGCATCAAGCAATGGAATGTTTATCTTGACTTGTCTAAAAATCTCTAAACTATCATGAGAGTTTGGAAGAGATTTTGGAGCAACCAATCTCGAAGGGAATGGTGCTACGGGCTTGTAAACGCGTTCCGTTTCTTGTGGGACTAAGTTGGATCCGTCTTTATCCTCAGAATTTACCGGATCATTAGGCTTGTCGGCCTTCACCGGAATAGTTTTGTCAATTTGTTTACCACTTTTAAGAGTGGTGACGAATTTGGCTTGCTCCAAATGTTGGTTGGAGAAATTAAGAATGCTTACTTCACATACTTGCTTTGGATTGGGCTGAGGTTGGGCCGGAAAGGTTCCTTCCCTAGCATTCAAGCGTCCCTTAATCTCATCAACTGAGACTTTAAGCTCTTGAAACATTTGTTGATTTGATTGATTGATTTGCGTTTGCCCTTGGATAAACGCCTGTAAAGTATCCTCCATTGAGAATTGAGGTGGGGCCATATTTTGCATGGGTGGCCCTCCTTGAGAGTTGGCAGGATTACCCGTGGGAGCATTCTTCCAACTGAAATTTGGTGGTTCTTCCAAGTAGAATTGTACGTGTTACCCACCGGTCTATTGAAAGGCCGTTGATAACCATATGTGGCATTTGCGTGTTATTGTAACACCTCTTGAAACTCAGAAATTGTAGGACAATCTTACGTAGTGCGTATCTTGGTGAAACAAATCCCACACATGGTCTCAATAGCTTCATTGGACTTTGAAACTCCACTCTTACTAAGTTCCATGGCCTAGATCTTCCTTGTGAGGTTGGCTAACCTTGCATACACATCATCTTCCTCCTTGAGGATATAAATCCCTCATTTCTCTTTTTCTTGAGTAGGCTTGGGGTTATTAGATTTATCCGAGGTATCCCATGATTGGGCATCAACATATCCAAATAACTCCAAGCTTCATCTGGATTTTTACTCATAAACTCGCCGTTGCACATCATCTCTACAAATTAGCGTATATTGGAACTTAATCCATCATTGAAGAAGTTTATGATTCGCCAACTTTCGTAGCCATGATGTGGGCAAGCAAGTAGGAGGTCCTTAGAACCTTTCTCAACATTGGAAGAATGATTCACTCTCTTTAGCCAAAAATTTATTATGGTTCTTCGAAGGGTGTTCGTTTTATGAGTCGGGAAGAACTTTTTCAAGAATTCCCGGGTCATCTTGTTCCATGACCCTATCGAGTGTGGTCTAAGAGAGTGAAGCCAAGTCTTGGCTCTTTCTTTTAATGAAAAAGAAAAAAGTTTAAGTTTAATGGCATCTTCCGAAACATTAGTGTATTGGAAGGTAGCCACCACTTCTTCAAATTCCTTTCAGTGAAAATATGGGCTTTCAGAGTCTAGCCCATGGAACTTTGGTATAAGTTGAATCACACCTAGCTTTATATCGATATTTCCCCCGGTTGGTGGTAAGACCACGCACGAGGGTGCAGTTGCTCGGGCCGGTTGTAGGTAGTCCCATAAAGATCTCATTGGAGGAGCATTGTGCACCTCATTCTCTCCTACTCCCTCTTGATTTGTGTTTGTGGTTGGAGTAGGGGGGAGGATTCCCTAATGGAATTTGATCCATACCTCCAAAATTTACACGATGTTCTACAGATTTTCAGACTCGTTTATGAACGGAGAGTGGTCCAACTAAACCACCTTCGGATTGGAGACGATTGTTATGGTCACGTTCCCAATGGGACATAAACCACACAATCCAAAATCTAAATTAAACCTAAATCCTAAAAGCTGAAAACTGAAAATTAAAAGAGTTCAAGTTGGAAGGATGGTACCCGATTTGCTTGAACTAGAAGAAATTCCTACAAAACAAAACAAACTTTGTTAGTTCTATAATTCAGAAAAATTAATCCTAAGAAAACAATAAAACCTAACTACTTCTACTCTATAGCCACTAAAGCAATTTAGAACCGTTTAACCTTCATCCCCGGCAACGGCGCCAAAAACTTGTTCGCTCGCCTCAAGTGCAAGGCTGCGATATAGTAATAAATCTCGGTAAGACCGAGATCGATCCACAGGGAATAAGGTAAACCAATTCAACTTGTTCCAGCAACTTCAAATTCAGTGAATTAAGGATTTCAGGTTTATAAACTAACTTAAAACAGTAATTGTAAAAATATGTAATTAAAGGGAACTAAGGCTTTTGAGGATCCACTTGTGATAGCCCTCATGTCAATTCATTCATCCAAGCATAACACAACTAGAATTGAAGTTCCATCTCTCTTCTATTTGGAAACTATGGCATTCAAACACAAACAACCTTTAATCAAGTGAAGAACAAGGTTCTAGTTCTAATGAAGCCCATAGAAGTCGAATATGTTGCCTTCGAAGTAACGACCATGCCAATGGACTATGGTATGCTCTAGGGTTACTACAAATCAAATCTAATAAATCCAAACATGATAATTTCAAAGAATTACAAGGAATTTATGTCCGAAGCACATGAACTCTCATAAAACATCCAAAAATATCACTTTTATTCAAACTAGAACTTAAAAATCAAAACTTTAAGCAAAGTACTTGAAATAGAACGAATCCAACATGATAACTACTCACAAGCTTCACCTCTTAGCCTTAGCTAAGAGGTTCTAGCCGAGCATTATCATACTTCAACTAGAATTCAAAGAAAAACTATACAAAAACATGAAAAACTAAGAAAAAATCCTAATTGGAGGAGTTGCGGTCGCTCCACGATGATCTCCCTTGCTCCCCACGAACTTAGAACTCTTCTAGGATACTTTAGCAAGGATGTCAAGGTGTCCTTTTATAGAAAAAACCACGAACCGCCTCGGATTGCGTAGAAACTTACGCACTTATATTGGTAGTCGGACAGTGGTCGGGCACCCGGTCATGTAGTGGTCGGGCGCCCGATCGTGCTTCAATTCGGTCAGCAACTTTCTAATTAAATCTCTTTTGAATATCAAGCGCCCGACCAAATTGTGGTCGGGCGCTCGGTCAGGTCCAGAATTTTTCAGCATCTTCAGCATATTATCATCCAATTTCGGGCACCCGGTCAGGTCCAGAATTGTCCAGCATCTTCAGCATATTATCATCCAATTTCGGGCGCCCGGCCATGTTTTGGTCGAGCGTCCGGTGGCCTTCTGATATGCATGCCGCACTCTTTTTTCTTTTGGCTTATCCACGTCTCTCTGATGTGATTCTTCAGGGCTTCTTTCCAATGTCTTCAATGTTGTTCCAAATGACCCTTTTAGCAACAAATTCATGACTTCTCTCTTTCATTCCTACATACACAAAACAACCATTAGATGGGTCTTTTAAGCATGCAACCCATGCATGTAATGTGATGTAATGGGCTATATCATGTATAAATTAGAGGCTCAACACAAACAACCATGGGATGTCGATGACGAGGTCTACGAAATAAATCTGATTGAATCATTCGTGGAAGACACATCCCTCTTGACATTCTATTCCGATCCCTTAGAGGCATGCTTGGCCCACTCTCATGAGATTGATGATGACATGATAAGAGAGATGGATACCATTTTGGATTCTATGCCGGTACTTGATAATAAAAGATGGAAGGCACCATTTGAGCCTTTGCCCTTAAGCGAGAATTAGCCTCTTCCATCCAATATCAAAGCACCGAAGCTCGACCTAAAATCATTACCCACCGATTTGAAATACATTTATTTAGGTCGATATGAGACATATCCGATGGTGATCTCTTCCCACTTGGATGAGGAACAAGAGAGCAGGCTGATAGCCACTCTAATAGAGCATAAAAGCGCCATTGGATGGTCAATTGCGGAATCTCAAAGGCATAGACCCCCTGATTTGTACTCATCACATACACCTTGAGGAGAATGCGAAGACATCTAGGCAACCACAAAGACACCTCAATCCAAACATGAAGGAGGTGGTTAAGGCCGAGGTGTTGAAACTATTGGATGTGGGTATCATTTACCTAATATCCGATAGTCAATGGGTGAGTCCAACTCAAGTGGTGCCTAAGAAATCTGGAATAACCATTGTAGCCAATGCCAACAATGAACTCGTGCCAACCAGAGTAACTACTGGTTGGAGAATGTGCATTGACTACAGGAAGCTAAACACAGTCACAAGGAAAGACCATTTCCCCTTACCATTTGTTGATCAAATTTTAGAAAGGTTGGCGGGTCATTCCCATTTTTGCTTCCTTGATGGATATTCAGGATATAACCAAATAGAGATCGCCTTAGAGGACCAAGAGAAGACAACATTCACATGTCCATTTGGCACTTTTGCCTATCGAATGATGCCGTTTGGACTATGCAATGCCCCTGCCACCTTTCAGGTTGTATGTTGAGTATTTTTCTTATATGGTGGGGACGATTCTTGAAGTCTTCATAGACGATTTCTCGGTATTTGGTTGTAACTTTGATGAGTGTCTTGTGCACTTAAAAACTGTTTTAAAAAGATGTGAAGAGAAGAACCTCGTGTTGAATTGGGAAAAATGTCATTTCATGATTCAAAAAGGAATTGTCCTTAGTCACATCATCTCACAAAATGGAATTAAGGTGGACAAGGCTAAAATCGATCTTATCTCTAACCTTCCACCCCTCGAAAGCATATGAGATGTGCGGTCCTTTTTAGGACACGCCGGATTTTATAGATGGTTCATAAAGGACTTTAGTTCACTCTCTCGTCCCTTATGTAACCTCCTTCAAAAGAAAAACTCATTCGAGTGGAATAAGGATTGTCAAAATGCCTTTGACAAACTTAAAGGTATGTTGACATGTGCTCCCATAATGCAACCACCTAATTGGAGCCTTCCTTTTGAAATCATGTTTGATGCGAGTGACTATGCTATTGGGGTTGTGTTAGGCCAAAGAAAAGAGAAGAAGCCATGCGTCATCTACTATGCAAGTAGAACCTTAAACTCGGCTCAAGCAAACTACACTACTACAGAAAAAGAACTTTTGGCTGTAGTTTTTACTTTAGACAAGTTTAGGTCCTACTTGATTGGATCCAAGATTATTATATTCACCGACCATGTCGCGCTTAAGTACCTTCTCTCTAAGAAGGATGCTAAGACACGCTTATTAAGATGGATCCTCTTACTCTAAGAATTTGACATAGAAATATGTGATAAGAAAGGAGTAGAAAATGTAGTGGCTGATCATCTCTCTAGACTTGTTCTCACCGATTCCCCTGAGATGACCGCGATCAATGACATGTTCCCTGATGAACAACTTTTTAAAGTCTCCCAATTGCCATGGTATGCAGACATTGCTAACTATCTTGCTACAGGTACCATTCCAACACACTGGAACAAGCAAGATAAGGATAAGTTTTTCAACGAGGTGAGAAAATTCTTGTGGGACGACTTGTACTTATTCAAGTATTGTCTCGATCAAATTATAAGGAGATGTGTGCTGGATGATGAGCAACATAGTATCATCTCCTTTTGTCATTCTCAGGCATGTGGTGGCCACTTTTCGGCTAAGAAGACCACAGCCAAAATTCTGCAATGTGGGTTTTAGTGGCCCGCCATGTTCAAAGATACCCATGAGTTTTGTAAAACATGTGGGCCTTATCATAAATTAGGAGGAATATCTCGTAGAAATATGATGCCACTCAATCCCATCTTACCAATCGAAATTTTTTATTGTTGGGGCATCGATTTCATGGGTCCATTCCCATCTTCTTTTGGAAATTTATATATTTTGTGTCACGCCCCAAACCCGGGAACCGGGCTCACTAAATTCCCGATCGCCGACCTTGGTGCCAACAACTAGGAGACCTACAAGGTCTACCATACAACGCCTCAAAAGGAGCCATACCGATAGTCGCCTGGTAGCTGTTATTATATGCAAACTCAGCCAAATGCAGGTGTTTATCCCAACTACCTGAGAAATCCAACACGCAAGCTCGAAGCATGTCCTCAAGGATCTGGTTGACCCTCTTGGTCTGACCATCAGTCTGAGGATGATATGCGGTGCTGAACTTCAAGGCAGGCCCCATCGCCTTCTGAAAACTCCTCCAGAACCGCGACGTAAATCTCGGATCTCGGTCAGAAACGATCGAAACTGGGACACCATGCAGTCTCACAATCTCCTCGATAAACAATTTTGCAAGTCTGTCCAATGACCAGGTCGCACGTATCGCAAGAAAATGTGCCGACTTCGTCAAACGATCAACGACAACCCAGATGGCGTCGTGACCACGATCAGTCCTCGGCAAGCCCATAATGAAGTCTGTGGTCACGTGCTCCCATTTCCACAACGGGACACTCAACGGCTGCAGGGGACCTGGAGGTTTGCGATGATCGGCCTTGACACGCTGGCAAGTGTCACACTCAGCCACAAAACTGGCAATCTGATGCTTCATACCGGCCCAAAAATACTGCCTCCTCATATCACGATACATCTTGGTAGAGCCTGGGTGGATCGTGAACCTCGATCGGTGTGCGTCATCCATAAGATCTTTGCGCAACTGAGGAATATCTGGAACACACAACCGACCCCTGAAACGAAGTCCACCATCTGACCCAATCTGCCAATCAGTCTGACCCTCTGACGCGGCCTCTTCCCAATAATCCTTCAACGTCTGATCTGTCTGCTGAGCCTCGATCACCCTAGAAACAAGAGAGGGTTGAATCGACAAGCTCGATAACTGCGTGATAGAAGACTGTAGGCTCAGCTCAAAATCATACTCGGCAACCTCCTCGAGCATCCTCCACTCCCGGACCATCATATGCGCCACCAGGCCTCGTGGCTGACGGCTAAGGGCATCTGCCACCACGTTGGCCTTGCCAGGGTGGTACTGAAGATCAAAATCATAATCCTTCAGGAGTTCCATCCAACGTCTCTGCCTCATGTTCAACTCAGACTGCGAGAAGAGGTACTTCAGGCTTTTGTGGTCAGAAAAGAGCTCGAACTTGACCCCATAAAGATAGTGCCTCCACACCTTCAGTGCGAAGACTACCGCTGCTAGCTCCAGATCATGCGTGGGGTAGTTCTGCTCATGGACCTTGAGCTGGCGAGACGCATACGCTACACTCTGCCATGCTGCATCAGGACAGCACCTAAGCCAATACGTGAGGCATCTGTAAAAACCACGAATCCTTCACTCCCGGAGGGAAGAGTGAGAACTGGTGTAGAAGTAAGACGGTCCTTCAGTTCTGCAAATGCTCGCACACAGGCATCACTCCAAACGAACTCAGCGCCCTTCCGGGTCAACCTGGTCAGCGGGGCTGCAATACGAGAGAAGCCCTCTATGAAACGGCGATAATAACCTGCTAACCCCAGGAAACTCCGAATTTCGGACGCGTTCGTGGGCTGACCCCACTGACGCACGACATCAATCTTCACCGGATCTACTGCTACTCCCTGCTTCGTCACCACATGACCGAGGAACTTCACCTCCTCCTGCCAAAACTCACACTTCTCCAACTTTGCATAAAGCTGGTGTGTGCGGAGGGTCTGCAAGGTGATCTCCAAATGCCGCGCATGCTCCTCCCGAGTCCTCGAATAGATCAGAATGTCATCGATAAACACCACAACGAACTGATCAAGGTAGGGACGAAAGACCTCGTTCATCAATTGCATGAACACAGCGGGCGCATTGGTCAGTCCGAAAGACATGACCTGGAACTCAAAATGACCGTAACGTGTCCTGAATGCCGTCTTCGGGATATCCTCCTCCCGGACACGGACCTGATGATAACCGGACTGTAGGTCAATCTTCGAAAAGAATTGGGCCTCCCGCAACTGGTAAAATAAATCGTCGATCCTCGGAAGCGGGTACCTATTCTTAATCGTGACCTTGTTGAGCTCGCGGTAATCCATGCAAAGCCTCAACGAGCCATCCTTCTTCTTCACGAAGAGTACCGGCGCTCCCCACGGTGAACTGCTCGGACGAATGAAGCCTAGTTCACGCAACTCGTCCAACTGCTTCCGCAGCTCCCGCAACTCCAAAGGTGCCATACGGTATGGGGCCTTTGAGATAGGCGCAGTACCGGGCACGAGGTCAATCTGAAACTCGGTATGCCGACGAGGCGGCAACCCCGGAATCTCCTGAAACACATCCGGAAAATCGCAAACTACCAACAGCTGGTCGATGCACACGGCAACCGGTTCCTCTATGGCACACGACATCAAAGATGACAACTGCTCGCCTCTAGGCTCGGCAACGAACTGAAACTGCGGCATACCGGGTATAAGGAAAGTGACTGTCCAATACAGCGTGATACTCGGCCAGCCAATCCATGCCCAGGATAACATCAAACTCGGTCATCGGTAAAACAAACAAATCGGCGGGCAAAAAGGTCTCTCCTACCAAGACGGGGTAAGACGAACAGATCAAACTCAATACTGCGGTCTTCCCTAAGGGTGTCGACACTGACAAACCCTCGCGCACGGAATCTAACGGCAAGCCAGTCGATCGACAGAAATCATCGGATACAAAAGAATGCGATGCACCAGAATCAAACAAAACATGAGCTATGCATGCAGAGACAATGAGTGTACCATCAACGACTCCTCCCGGGGCCTGAGGATCCTGCTGGGCTGCGTAGAACCTGCCCTGAGTCTGCTGGGGATGTGTCTGTCCCCTCTGCTGTCGCCACTGCTGCTGCTGCGGTCTATGCTGCTACCTCTGCTGCTGTCGCGACTGCTGTGGCTGCTGCTGTGGCTGCTGCTGTGGCTGCTGCTGCTGTGGGTGGGGACACTCATGCCTACGATGCCCTGTCCCCCCACATCCAAAACAAACGCCCGCAAACTGTCTCTGGGACGGTGCTGGAGGGGCTGCTGGTGCCACTGGCGGTCGAACAGACGGACGAACCGGGTGCCTCTGCTGTGCCTGAGTCTGCTGCTGCCGGAAGCTGCTAGAAGGAGCCTTCCTCTTCCCCTTCCGGTCGCCGCTCTGGTCACGGATCCGCTGTGCATCGGCCCACTCTGCCTCATATATCTGGGCCCGCTCTACCACCTCCTCGAACGTAGGAAGCTTGTGTCCCGTGACACGGCCACGAAGGCCAAGGCGCAGTCTGGTCTCAAATCGACGGGCCTTCCGCACCTCGTCATCCACGAGATACGTCGCAAATCAGGATAGCTCAACGAATCGAGCCTCATACTGCGACACTGACATATCTCCCTGGACCAGTGTCTCGAACTCTAGAGCATGCTGCTGGCGGACATGCTCAGGGAAGAACTTTCGGTCAAACCGGTCTACAAAGTCCTCCCATGTCCACTCGAAATCGGGCCCAGCTGCTCGGGTAACCGACGCCCGCCAGTGCTCGGCCTCTCCCTGAAAAAGGAAAACAGCAAGAGGAACTCGCTCCTCGGTCGAGCATCGCATCGTGGTAAAGATCTTCGTTACCTCCGATTTCCATCTCTCCGCTACCACCGGGTCTGGCCCGCCTAAAAACCGTGGGGGATCCATCCGCCTGAAGTCCATCAGCAAGGAATGAGCACGATCCTGCTCCGATGGGGCAACTGCGTCAGATGACCTCCTCTCCTGGCGCTCTACCATGGAGGTCATAACCCGCATCATCTCCTGAAACTGTCCAGCAGTCATAGCTGGAGCTGGAGCTGGGACTGGGGCGGTCTGGGATGTACCCGCACCGGTCGACGGCCTACCGGTGGCTCTCTTGGGCGCCATATCCTACAGAAAAAGGACAGGTACCTCTTAGCATTGATACTCTCGAATGCACACACGTTAGGGAATCATATTCAGAAGTTTCTAAGCTCAAAATAGGGAATCCTCTTATAACTATGTTGTAACAGGATCCTAGTGTGGGTCGCTAAGTGCATAAGATCGGGATCCTAATCATCCTAAGTTTGCAACAATCATTCAGTTAAGGGTAGTTAATCTATGGCCATTAGTAGATATGTGATGTCATCCGCAGGTATTCCCAAGTTATGCTCTGATACCAACTTTTGTCACGCCCCAAACCCGGGGACCGGGCTCACTAAATTCCCGATCGCCGACCTTGGTGCCAACAGCCTCCGTAGTACCCCATTCTCGGCTCCTAGCTCTCATGTGCTAGGTTCCGATCCTGGGATTCTATGTCACGCCCCAAACCCGGGGACCGGGCTCACTAAATTCCCGATCGTCGACCTTGGTGCCAAAAGCCTCCGTAGTACCCCATTCTCGGTTCCTAGCTCTCATGTGCCAGGTTCCGATCCTGGGATCCTACCAGGAGGATTTTCAGGGTAAATTTTTTTTTTAGTACAGGAGCATAAACAAAACCATAAAACATCATCAAATATCCACTAATAGGTTTGTTGAGTACAGTACTGGAAAGGGAAATACAACATGAATCAGAAGTCCAAAATATTAGGTACATGAACCGCGCTCAACGCTGCTGATAGGCTCTAGTACCTGCAGTGTAAACAAACGCGCATGAGCTTCCTACGAAGCCCAGTAGAGTGCGTGTGTGCACGTGTGATGCATATGACAAGTATACGGATATCAGAGTAAGCGAAAGTAGTAGAGGGATAAGTTACTAAGTTCATGAATGCTATCAGCCATCCCAAGGCTATGTGATGCAAGGGCCTACATGGCCGAGTGTTACATGCTAGAGATGCAATGCAAACATGTCAATCCTCAACTGATTCACATATCAAATAGTTCTCATCTGGGACATCACCGGGGTCTAGTATACTCTAATATTGGCCGCCGCACATCGCGCGTGTAACCAAGCGAGTAGAAAAGACCTCACTATCCGCCTCGTCAGTGGTATGCCAATGCCCACCCGGCTCGCCGATAGCGGACCCATTCCATGAGATGGTCAGACTCGACCTAGCTTACAGCCCACTTCACCCGGGCGGATAAGGTCACACCCCTTTCCAACCGACCTCGACACAGTGGGAGGCGCGACCTACTGGTATTTGGCACACGGGCGCTCATGTTATCCACTCGGTCTCGACGCTGGAGCATCCTACTGGTACCACAGGATTTAGGGACTTTCACCCAAGGACATCCATAGCGCCCACGTACTAGAACAAGTTTTCGGTGTCCAATACTGCCAACCATGATGTGACTATGGTGGCCACCACCCTGATGCTGCTAGGGTGTGAAAGCAATCGTGACATACATAATGCAAAATGCATGAGTCATACAATCCAAATCATGCACCAACTTACGCATACTGCACAATCATGTGGGGCGACCCTGTCTCGCACGGGTCCCCTAAGTATAACAAGCCAACTAGCATATGCTATGGTTAATCATGATCCATAACAGGCATACAAATGATGCGTATGGGCATATGAATGAGCATGGTATTCATTATACTAAGCATGTTATCAGTGTGACATATCAAGCTAATCATACTAGCATGTTACCAAACATATCATGTAACATTGGCCTTAAAAGGGCCAATATATACATGGAGAGTGGGACCCGGACTGTAGATCCCATTGGAAATGTAAAAGTCTTCGTGGCATAGCCCACTTGAGACCACATCGGCCCCATACTTGGGCTTGCACATACAAGATAGGCAGCATGAACAAAACAGATACACCATGGTGGAGCTAATAGATACATCACTTTGGGACCCATAGGGTGGGCCACCTGCTGGGCAGCGTGGTACCCATCTGGTCCCAATAAGTTTTGAATCAAACAGATACTTGTGTTTTCTCCTTCATCCATATCCATGTGATCTTATGAACCGGTTGGATGGCAAATAAACATCACTGTAGAACCTAGAAAGGTTTCAATGTTGGAAATCATTATCCCCACTATAGCATGGTCCACTTGATATTAGGATATGCTTAAATTTTGGGCCCAGCCACTATGGATAGGTTGGGTGACAAATAAACATCATTGTAGGTCTAGGAAGGTTTCAATGGTGGAGATCATTATTTCCACTGTTGACCCGTGGCATGGCCCACTTGCCATTTTGGATATGCTTAGATTTTGGGCTCGGCCACTTATGAAATAGGTTGGATGACAATTAGACATCACTGTAGGGCTGGGAAGGTTTCAACGGTAGAGATCATTATTCCCACTGTTGAACCGTGGCATGGCCTACTTGCCATTTTGGATATGCTTAGATTTTGGGCTCGGCCACTTATGAAATAGGTTGGATGACAATTAAACATCACTGTAGGGCTGGGAAGGTTTCAACGGTAGAGATCATTATTCCCACTGTTGAACCGTGGCATGGCCCACTAAAATGAGCTGGAAAAAAACATATGGACGGGATAGGTACAGCACATACATTCTAGGTGGGCCCAATGAATGGGGCCCATTACAATGCCCAAAGATACTAGCTGCTGGGCAGCAGCGTCCCCTGGACGCTGTCTGTCCAGCCAGCGTTTATTTTATTTTATTTATTTTATTTTTATTTTTTATTTTTTTTTGAGAACTCATCAAGTGGGGCCCACAGAAGTTTCGGACCAGGCCGATATTTTTTTATTTTTCGTTCTTCCATGTATGTGTGAACTTATGAACAGGTTAGATCTCAAATAAACATCACGGTGGGCCATAAGAAGGTTTCAACGGTAGGGCCACTGTCCCTACTGTTTTCTGTGGTGGGGCCCCCTCGAGACTTGGATCTGACTCATTCTTGGGGTCATGCCCTAAAATGATCTCCCCAACTGGATGGACGGTGTGGATACAGCACATGCATCATGGTGGGACCCACGAGTGGGCCACCTGCTGGGCAAGCCAGCGTGCAAGGACGCTGGTACGCCCAGCGTCAGAGGCGCTGCCTCTTCTTATTTTCTTTCTCTTTTTTTTTTTGTTTTCTTGAGCTTATATCCAGTGGGGCCCACATGGGACTGATCCACTCCGTTCATCAGGTTCCCCATCTCATGGGGGACCCAATAAGCCCAATATTGGGTATATAAATCAGTCCAGAAACACTAAGGTGGGCCAAAGGATTCCTGATAGTAGGAATCATCATTTCCACTGTTTTATACGGTGCGGTCCACTTAAGATTTGGATCGGTTTCAAATTTGGGGCTTGGCCCTAAAATGGTATGGGAAAACAAGTGGACGGCGTGGATGGAACACAAACATCAAGGTGGGTCCCACGAGTGGGGACCCCAGCCACCATCCAAGGTGACGCTGGACGTTCCAGCGTCAAACGTCCAGACGCTGGACGTTCCAGCGTTTCATATTTTTTTTTTCATATATTGTGGTTATTTCATGTGGGGCCCACTTATGGACAATCCACCCCCTCCATCATGTTCCCCAGCTCATTGGGGTTCTAACAAGTCCAATATTGGGCAGGTAATGTGGTCCACAAACATCACAGTGGGTCCAAGAAGTCTCAACAGTCGTTTCCACTGTTTTCTATGGTGTGGTCCACCTGAGATCTGGATCTTCTTCATTTTTGGCGCCCAGCCATAAAATGGGATGGAGGAACAGCTGGACGGCATGGATTAAACTTATACATCAAGGTGGGTCCCACATGTGGGGGCCTGTTCCACGCCAACCGGCTGCCCCTGCTGGGCAGCAGCGTCCCCTGGACGCTGGCTGTCCAGCGGCAGTCCTTCTCTCTCTCTTTCTCTTTTTTTTTATAATTATTATTATTATTATTATAATAGGAAGGTGGGGCCCATTCATGGATGATCCAGTCCACCCATCTCCTTGCCCATCACAAGGTGTTAATGTCAGATTTTGTAACAGGATCCTCCGGACGTTCACCTTCTCTCCAACGGAGATTTCCTTCACCAATCCTGAAAGAAGACAGACAGCAACTAAGGGTGGCTGGGGTCCAGCCGTTAGCCCTCCGATGCTTAAGTCAGGCCAAAGCAAGAAGAAGAGTAGCCAGGCAAAACGGGACAAAGATCGAATAGTGTGTACCTTTCTCTTAATGGAGTCATCCCTTTATATAGATCTGAAGCGGTTCAATCTGTTACGTAAGATATCGAGATCCCGCTGATCTCGTGTACGATACTGAGATCTTGCTGATTTCGTGGGATAAGATCCTCATCCTTAGAGACGAGATCCAACCCAATGACTTATTTCGGAAATCACGTTCCTTGATGACAATCCCTTGAGATCCGGAACCACCAGAGAAGATAAGCCCAAAACTGACTTATACGGGCTGCCGGTAGGCGTAGTAATAGCGCTGATTGCTCATGTAGAGCTGGAAACCGTAGTTGGAGTCATAGCCAACGAAAAGGAAGGAGACGCCGACAAGACAAAAACCACCGAACTGGGTGTAGACCTGCCTGGCATCGCAGTGGGATTAGACAAGCTGCTCGACGGGAATCGGGTGCTGGTACTAAAGGCTAAGAGATGTCGCCGCAGAAAAGCTGTTCGCATGTTGGAACATGGTCGCGAGTCTAAGTGCTCGCTCATTTTGACGTAACACCTTTCAACGACTTGTGAGAAGGTCTGCTCGCGGTTCAAGAAGGGAATCTTTGCTTTGCTTTATCTGACCATCGGCTATGGGAGCTCGACGCCTTGCGAGTAGGTGCTCCGTATTTATCCATCCTACGACTCTCGAGCATATGATCTCGAGAGTCAGATGGGTATCCTGCACTTACCCGATCTGCGACTTGTGATCAGATGATCTCGAAAGTCGGACGGGCATCCTGCACTTACCCGATCTGCGACTCTCGCTCAGATGTTCTCAAGAGTCGAATGGGCGTCTGTGTACAATCTTAACAGCTGAGTTGATCTCCCTTATTTTGCCTATAACAGATGCCCCCAGTCCTTGCCGCCAAGAATTTTGAAGGGAAGGACTTAGCTCACTACCACACGTAACCGCCAGCTGCCTTTATCGAGAACGGAGCCTCACATGATGGGCTGGAATTAATGAGCGCCAGCTTTCCGCAGCCTTTCCGCAGACAGAAAATGAAGGGGCGCTCGCCACGTGTTTGAGGAGTTAATGGGCGTGCCTGCTCGAGTGCTGCGCCGAAGAAGGGACTGCCACGTATCACCAGATGCGGCGGAATGATTGCCTATAAATATACGGAGTCCGCCATTCCTCTATTTTTCTACAGAAGTTTTTTCGAAGAAAAAGAATTCTCGCGTCATCTCCATTTTCATCTTCTCCCTTCGGTGTTTCTTCCTCTTTCTTTCTGTTTAATTGGGTATATTTCCTTTTTCCTTTCTTTTTATCTTCTCATGGCTGGGAACTCTGACGAGACCACCGTCCCACTAGGTGATGCTACCCCGGAATCCTCTGCTTCTAGCACTGCAAGGGTTCCGGCGGGGAGATACACAGCAGCCGGATATCCTTCTGTTTTATCGGAGGACCGACTGGCTGAGTTACGGGAGAGATACCTGATCCCCGACTCAGTCACTTTCTGATTGCCCGGAGATGGAGAGACACCAGACTCCCCTCCCCCAAGATGCGTAGCTTTTTATGAGTACTAGCTCATCCTGGGGGTACGCCTCCCCCTCCATCCCTTCATACGCGACGTACTCCGGTGTTACAAGATTGCCCCCGGGCAACTCATTGTGAATGGGTGGAGGGTAGTCCTGGGTTCCTTTGCCCTCAGGGCTCAGGCCGGCAACGGGGAGCTCACAGCGGAGGAATTCCTCCGCATGTTCCGTCTAAAGAAAGCACCATCCAGCGAAGGCTGGTATTACCTGTGCTACTGGCACCGGGGTAACTTCGTGCTGGGGAAGCCCTCCTCGAATTATCCTGGCTGGAGGAAGCGGTGGTTCTATGCTTCCGGGAACTGGGAGTCTGCCTCCTCCAGGGGTCCAGGAGTGACCCGTTTTTTCTGTGAAGGTAGGCACAGTCTCGCATTGTGCAATTTTCTCCAGTTATGGTTTCTAGGGTTTTATTCATTTTTTGACCCCTGTTTGTGCTCGCAGGCATCCCGGCCTTGAGAAAACCAAATCTAAAGGGGGGAATCAACGAGAAAATAGTAAAGGTGTACAAGGTGCCTGTTGGTGATAGGCACATCGAGGCTTGCTTGTCTCCTTCGCGACTTGCAGCAGCGGGCCTAATATCCAGAAGAGTGGTTGAGATGACGAAGGCTGGAGAGAAGAGGGGTCTGCTGCCCCGATTGAAGGGCACAAGCTCCAAGAGGCAGAAGAGAACACCTGCCGAACCATCTCAATCATCCATCCACACGGGTAGCGATCAGCCTGCCCCTCCCGCGAGTATGGCGGGGGCCCCGGCTGGGCCCACTATTCCCTCACTGGTGGTCGCACCTGGACCGCCAGTGATAACATTGCTGACAATTCCCCGGATGGGGCGGGGTCCAGCTGCCCCCCAGCTGAAGAGGCTCGAGAGCAGATAGAGCCTCAAGAGCCGGTTCCTGCTCGCGAACTGATCCCTGCTGCCGAGCAGGGACCTGCTCGCGAGTCGATGCCTCCACCTCGCGAGACAGCCGGGTTGGTCGTTGCCCAACCGTCAGGGAGCGGGACATATTCTATTCCCCGTCACCTCCATCCAGTATGTAAATTTTTATTTGAGAACGTTCCCCCCCAAGCCTTCGGCTCTCTTCCCGAGCCAAGCCCTGAGAACCTTTTCCTCGAAGCGGGGGTGAGGATGGTTCAGGTGAGACTCTGCTAAGACCTGCTTTAATCTGTTATTACGTTCCAGAATATTTTCTCACATTTTTCATTACTTTTGCAGGGCTTAGATCTTATCCTGCGAACGAGGCGTGATATCGTTGCCGCCCGTCGCGTGATAGATGAAGCTGAGGGGAAGAGGACTACCTTGGAGAAGGCAGTTCAAGGAAGAGATCAGCTGCTCAAGGCCCGTGAGGCGGTGATCGCGAAGAGAGATGAGGAGAAGAAGATCCTCATCGAGAAAATCCAAGTCCTGACCGACAGGTATCAGGCCTTGGACTCAGACTTCATGAAGCTCACGGGTTTGAAGGAGAAGGCTGAGAGAGAGAGAGAGAGATCTTCCGCCAAGACAAGATCTCGTTGGAGGAGCAGTTTGCGGCGGCCAGGTCGCAGCTCAAGGAGGCCAACAACAACCTGGACAAGGAGCGCTCCGCTCTTGCACAGCTCAAGGAGGACTCGATCCACTGGGACGAGGAGAAAGTCGCCCTTGTAAAAATGCTCTCGGAGGAAGGTCCTCGGGCAATTTTCGAGTTCCGGACTTCACAGCTATATGACGATGAAAGGTACGAGTCATATGATGCTGGTCGCGACTTTGCGCTAAGAGTAGTGCAACGAATGATCCCATCCTTCGATATGGGGGAATTTGGTCGAGTCGCGACCATCATAGCTGCCGAAGAGCAAGCTGCTGCTGAGAACGAGGTGACTGGAGCCACGCAGGCTGAAGGGGCTCCAGAAATGGGCCCTGAAGTCGAGAGCATAGCTCCTCCTCCAAGAGACTGATTTTCTTTTTCCTCTCTTTGTACTCGCGAGCAGATATTGTGTAAACATTTTATCATCAATGAAAAGATATTTTTTGGAAGTGTTGTTCTTCTTGTTTACTCTTTCCCTTTCATGCAATGAATGCCTTCTCGTTCTTGTTTACTTTCTTTTTGTGCACTGAATGCCTTCCTGTTGCAATGAGTTATGCTCAACCCGGGGGGTCGTAGCGACCATGCCCTCGTGGAGATAGACTGATCTATCGATTGAGAGATAATGTGCTCAATCCGGGGGGTCGTAGCGACCAAACCCTCGTGGAGATAGACTGATCTATCGATTGAGACTCCAAGTTTGCCTCCAAGTTTACCAAGGGTATGAAGGTCATCCATAAAATGGAAATGCGACCATCCTAGGTGAATTTAACCCTACCAAAGGTAGGCGATTGGCCAAGGGATTATATGCATCCTCTTCGGGGCTATTCAGGTCCAAGTTAATGGAGTAGCGACCAAAAGATATCTTTCACTTTATTAATAAAAAGTTGTTTATGAACTACATCAAATCTAGGGGTAGTATCGTAGCAAATGCTCCACGTGCCAAGGGCGACGTACGGGCTTCCCATGCATGTCTTCAAGATAATAAGTACCGGGTCGCACAATCCTAATAACCCGATATGGGCCTTCCTAATTTGGATCCAACGAACGAGCGGGAACTCCAAGTTTTGCCTCAGGACCAAATCTCCGGGCTGGAAGGATCTAGGCAGAACCCTATCATTTCGATAACGAGCAATACGTTGTTGATATGCTGCCACTCGTACTTGGGAAGCATTTCTTTGCTCTTCCAAGAGATCGAGATGAAGTCGAAGGTTTTCCTGATTACTCGCGGGGTCATACTGCTCGATCCGATACGAGGGCACTTGAATTTCCACTGGTACCACTGCGTCGACACCAAATGCTAAGGAGAAAGGGGTTTCACCTGTTGATGTACAAGCCGTGGTTCTATATGCCCATAATACTTCTGGCAGGAGTTCTGGCCACACCCCTTTATATTCACCTAGCTTGGTCTTTAAATGGTGCTTGATGATCTTATTCACTGCCTCAACCTGTCCATTCGCCTGAGGATGATATGGAGAAGTGCGGAGATTACGTATCTTCCATTTTTCACAAAATTCATCAAAGGCTGCGTTGTCGAACTGCGTTCCATTGTCGGTGATTATAGTGTGGGGGAGTCCATAACGACATATAATATTTCTCCATATAAACTTGGTAGTTTGTTTCTCAGTAATCTTGGCTAATGGTTCTGCCTCGGCCCATTTGGTGAAGTAATCAACCGCCACAATCGCGAACTTATTTTGTCCCTTTCCCATGGGTAAGGGCCCGATGATATCGACCCCCCACTGAGCAAAAGGCCAAGGGCTATCAACTGGGGTCATCCGCTCGGACGGTGCATGAGGTATAGGTAAATATCGTTGACACTTGTCACATTTTTTAGAAAATTCAATTGCATCTGCTTTCATAGTGGGCCAATAATATCCTTGCCTCATCGCTTTATATGCTAGGGATCGCCCCCTGGGATGGTTACCACATGCCCCCTGGTGTACTTCGTCTAGAACATGAAGTGCTTCTTCTGGATGAAGACACCTTAAATAAGGCAAGGAAAAGCTTTTGCGCAATAATATTCCGTCTTGCAAAGTATACCTGGCAGCCCGAAGACGAATTTGCCTTGCAGCTTTCTTGTCCTCTGGTAGGTGTCCGTCTCTGAGATAAAGGATGATAGGATCCATCCAGCATGGAGATGATTGTACCGATATTACATGCTCGAGAGTCGCTTGGTCGATACTTAGGTTCTGACGATGCTCGTGAAATTGCGGTTTTACCGCTAGTTGAGATACTCGGAGATATGTCTATGGACCTAGAGGGGGGGTGAATAGGACCTTTTTAAAATTCTTTTCGCCTACTTATGCAATTCAACAAGTTTAAGCTAGGTAAGCAAGAACACCTTGGCTTCCAAGCCTTGGTGGGTCCAATCACAAGACTAGCAAGAGTTAAGCAATAACCAAACCTAGTCTAAGCATGCATAGGTAAGAAAATGATTCAACTAATTAATCTACTAACCTAAGCACCTTGTGTAGTCTTATGAGATTGGATCAATGAGCTCAAGTCTACACAAGTAGTGAAGGTACATCTTGTGCAAGGATGCCTAAAAAGTGCCTAGTATGCATTCATATCAATCATTCATAATTAAGCAATTAAACTAACAATGCAAAGATATCAATGTGCTCAATAACAATCACAAACACAAGGATGTATAGTGGTTCGACTACGTGTCTACTCCACTCCCGGTTCAAGTACTCAACCCCTTTGAGCACACCGGCATTCACTATCGGAGGTTTTAAATGAGGTTCACCTCTCAACCTTTACACGGAGGTTTTATCGGTTCACCTCTCAACCGTATCCGGAGTTTTAGACATAGGCTAACTCTCAACCTTATCGCACGTTTACTCCCGTGTCGGAGGCTCCCCCTTGGAGACTTAGTTTAGGCCCGGCTGACGGGCCAAGGAACGGCTAACGTCCCTAAGGCGAGTTGACAAACAGACTCTAAAATGGACTCTCAAATGAGACAACTTACTTGTCGGATGAGCCCCTTGTTTAGCGCCGTATTGGGTTGCTTGATCTCCGCTCTCCCGTGCTTCAATCAGCTTCCCTTTGCTCCCTCGATCGTGCCGCCGTTGCGTTGCCAATGCCTCAGCCACATTCGATCAAACACCTTGCATGCGATGCCTTGAAATGCCCAAGGTGCTAGGAGGATGGGTGAATCTCATACATAGGATGTGTAGGTTGTTCCAACTAGGAGATTCACCTAGAGAGTCTTCTAGAGGTCTTGGACAAAGGGTATACCTATATGGAATAGTGTCACACCTCTAGATTTGAGAGAGGAATCAAGTCATCTCTTGATAGCATTTGAATGCCCATACTTGTGTTTGAAACACAAGGGATATGACTTGAAAACCTCCTCTTTGAGGCCCTAAATGATGTACAAGATAAGTGTGGAATGGGCTCTCAAAAACTCCTCTCATCTGCCCAAGAATGGAGTTCCAAATATATAGAAAAAGTGCTCCAACGGTCATAAAACGGGCAGAAAACGGCCTGACCTGACCTGTCCCGACCGGTCATGACCGGTCGGAGGTCTTTGCTGAATGGGCAGGCACAATACACTGGGCCGACCGGTCATGACCGGTCGGACCCCTTCACTGGACAGCCAGAACCTGCTGGCCGACCGGTCATGACCGGTCGGCCCCCCTTGCTGGATGGCTGAAAGGGCATAGAGCCAATACACTGGCCGACCGGTCATGACCGGTCGGCCCCCTTCTCTGGCTGGTATAGGATTACCAGGCCGACCGGTCATGACCGGTCGGCCACTTCTGCTGGCCACCATGATATGAAAACGGCCGACCGGTCATGACCGGTCGGCGTGCCTTTGAAAATGCAGCCAAGCTGCTGGCCGACCGGTCATGACCGGTCGGACCAGCCTGGGTCCCCTTCTCCACAAGCTGAATTCCATTTGTTTCAGCTCGGAGATTAAGGCCAAGGATAGGGTGATCAAAAGGGACACCTAGGGCCTATCAATGATGACTAAAATGTTCTAAATATGGTCAAGGTCATCAAGGATACAAAGGGGATAGGTTTTGGTCGAGGTTAAGGCACCAAGGCATCTCATATACCTGAATCTTTTTCCTTGATGTGGCTGGACGTCTTGAGTCTTCGGTCTTCGTCTTCATTGGGCTCAACCGACACTAGACTCACCGCTGTAAGTGATTGACAAACAAGGTGCACTCGTATGCCACAGAAAAGTGCACTAACAATCTCCCCCTTTGTCAATTACTTACAAAAACTTAACCTACCAAAACAAATTACATGAGCAAGAGATTACATAGATAAAACATAAAATACCGGACTCTTGACATGCCTAAACTAAGCTGCTCCTCTTCAGATTGCTCCCCCATAACCTGTCAATCCCTGCATCACAAAACATAGCAAACTAGTTTTGGTGGGATTTGAACTTTCTCCCCCTTTTTGTTAGCAATTGACAAACTATTCTCTCCCCCGTAATGGTATACCAATGAACTTAAGGGAAGAGGAGATAGTGTGTCGCAGTTATAACTATAAGCACATGCTAAAAGGAGAGTATAGGGTGCATGAATCATAAATACATGGAGCAAGCTAAGAAACATGATTAACAAGAAGATATACTATCTAAGCATAGTTAACCATGAAATATTGGTCAAGGACATACATTTGCAATGAAGCACAAATGGCTTATAGCCCAATCAACCAACCTCCCCTAGTGGTATATCAAGACCAATACTAAGCAAAGATTAGCATACATGAAGCATAAAACTCAAGATGGTTAGCTAATCTAAGCAGGATGATAATCTAGCAAGTAAATGTATCAATAAAAGCAAAGCTAAATCATCAAAATTTGGGCGAATGAGGCTTGAATCCTCTGATTTGCCCATATACACAGAAATGAGGCTGAAATCCTCAGATTTTCCAATAAAAGCATAATTAGCTACCCTCACTAACCATGTACAGATTAAAAAGCCAAAGGGTAGCAAGGTTCCACAACACCCTCATAGAATGTACCATGAGGTGAGGGGTTGGGAACTCCTCCTTCTTCTAGAAGGGATAGCGGTTGGGATCCCCTCTTAGATAATCTGGTAAAGGGGTCGTGATGGAGGCCGAGAGAGCAAGATCATTATGTTGGCTCTCATCATCAGATTCGGACTCCTCCGTATCATCCCAAGTGGCAGCCATTGCCTTTTTACCTTTCGGTTTAGGCCCTTCCGGACATTCCGGGGCAATATGGCCACGACGACCGCAACCGTAACAACGGACGGATGAAGGTATGGATGATTTTCCTGTACGTTTATCACCCTTCTTGTCCTTCTTGTCACAGCTATTCCCTCTATCAAATTTGAGGAATCTCTTAAATTTTTTGTTCAATTGTTCTTCCTCATCATCCTCATCATCGCTATCATCCTCCGTCTCACTTTTGATTTTCTTGTGTCTGTGAGAGGACTTGAAGGCGATGTTTTTCCTTCTAGAGGGGGCTTTAAAGCCAAGCTCAAAGGTTTGTAGGGAACCTATGAGTTCTTCAACTTTCATTGTGTTTAGATCCCTACACTCTTCAATGGTGGTGACTTTAGAAGAGAACCGATCCGGAAGAGATCTCAGAATTTTCCTACAAAGCCTATGTTCCGGAACCGGATCCCCTAAGCCCCACATATCATTTGTGATTTTGTTCAGTTTGGTATAAAATTCAGTAAACGTTTCATCCTCCTCCATAGTAATATTTTCAAATAGAGTGGAGAGGCGTTGGAGTTTAGAATTTTTAACAACATTTGTACCTTCATGGGTAACTTCAAGAATATCCCATGCTTGTTTACTGGTAGTGCAGTTTTGGATCCGACCAAATTCATCTCTCGATACTGAACAAAATATGGCATTCAGGCCTTTGGCATTATTAATACGTTGAGCTTTTTCATGAGCAGTCCATAATGCCTTTTCTTTTGGCCTGAGAACATCCGGCTCACCTTCCTTGGAAATAGTAACCATTGGGGGTTCATATCCAAAATCAACCATGTCCCTCACATCCGAATCTATGGATTCCAAGAAGATGCGCATTCGGGCTTTCCAATATGGATAATTTGACCCATCAAAGAAAGGAGGCTTAGAGACGGATGAAGAGTCCTCTCTAGACATATTTTCAAGTTTCTCTTTAGGATCAACCTCTAGGCAATTAAGCCCTTAAAGAGGAACCTGGCTCTGATACCAATTGAAATTGCGGTTTTACCGCTAGTTGAGATACTCGGAGATATGTCTATGGACCTAGAGGGGGGGTGAATAGGACCTTTTTAAAATTCTTTTCGCCTACTTATGCAATTCAACAAGTTTAAGCTAGGTAAGCAAGAACACCTTGGCTTCCAAGCCTTGGTGGGTCCAATCACAAGACTAGCAAGAGTTAAGCAATAACCAAACCTAGTCTAAGCATGCATAGGTAAGAAAATGATTCAACTAATTAATCTACTAACCTAAGCACCTTGTGTAGTCTTATGAGATTGGATCAATGAGCTCAAGTCTACACAAGTAGTGAAGGTACATCTTGTGCAAGGATGCCTAAAAAGTGCCTAGTATGCATTCATATCAATCATTCATAATTAAGCAATTAAACTAACAATGCAAAGATATCAATGTGCTCAATAACAATCACAAACACAAGGATGTATAGTGGTTCGACTACGTGTCTACTCCACTCCCGGTTCAAGTACTCAACCCCTTTGAGCACACCGGCATTCACTATCGGAGGTTTTAAATGAGGTTCACCTCTCAACCTTTACACGGAGGTTTTATCGGTTCACCTCTCAACCGTATCCGGAGTTTTAGACATAGGCTAACTCTCAACCTTATCGCACGTTTACTCCCGTGTCGGAGGCTCCCCCTTGGAGACTTAGTTTAGGCCCGGCTGACGGGCCAAGGAACGGCTAACGTCCCTAAGGCGAGTTGACAAACAGACTCTAAAATGGACTCTCAAATGAGACAACTTACTTGTCGGATGAGCCCCTTGTTTAGCGCCGTATTGGGTTGCTTGATCTCCGCTCTCCCGTGCTTCAATCAGCTTCCCTTTGCTCCCTCGATCGTGCCGCCGTTGCGTTGCCAATGCCTCAGCCACATTCGATCAAACACCTTGCATGCGATGCCTTGAAATGCCCAAGGTGCTAGGAGGATGGGTGAATCTCATACATAGGATGTGTAGGTTGTTCCAACTAGGAGATTCACCTAGAGAGTCTTCTAGAGGTCTTGGACAAAGGGTATACCTATATGGAATAGTGTCACACCTCTAGATTTGAGAGAGGAATCAAGTCATCTCTTGATAGCATTTGAATGCCCATACTTGTGTTTGAAACACAAGGGATATGACTTGAAAACCTCCTCTTTGAGGCCCTAAATGATGTACAAGATAAGTGTGGAATGGGCTCTCAAAAACTCCTCTCATCTGCCCAAGAATGGAGTTCCAAATATATAGAAAAAGTGCTCCAACGGTCATAAAACGGGCAGAAAACGGCCTGACCTGACCTGTCCCGACCGGTCATGACCGGTCGGAGGTCTTTGCTGAATGGGCAGGCACAATACACTGGGCCGACCGGTCATGACCGGTCGGACCCCTTCACTGGACAGCCAGAACCTGCTGGCCGACCGGTCATGACCGGTCGGCCCCCCTTGCTGGATGGCTGAAAGGGCATAGAGCCAATACACTGGCCGACCGGTCATGACCGGTCGGCCCCCTTCTCTGGCTGGTATAGGATTACCAGGCCGACCGGTCATGACCGGTCGGCCACTTCTGCTGGCCACCATGATATGAAAACGGCCGACCGGTCATGACCGGTCGGCGTGCCTTTGAAAATGCAGCCAAGCTGCTGGCCGACCGGTCATGACCGGTCGGACCAGCCTGGGTCCCCTTCTCCACAAGCTGAATTCCATTTGTTTCAGCTCGGAGATTAAGGCCAAGGATAGGGTGATCAAAAGGGACACCTAGGGCCTATCAATGATGACTAAAATGTTCTAAATATGGTCAAGGTCATCAAGGATACAAAGGGGATAGGTTTTGGTCGAGGTTAAGGCACCAAGGCATCTCATATACCTGAATCTTTTTCCTTGATGTGGCTGGACGTCTTGAGTCTTCGGTCTTCGTCTTCATTGGGCTCAACCGACACTAGACTCACCGCTGTAAGTGATTGACAAACAAGGTGCACTCGTATGCCACAGAAAAGTGCACTAACAGCTCGATGGGGATCGAATGTGATAACTCAGATTCTGGTGCAGAAGCGAGCTTTGCCAAGGAATCAGCAAGTTGGTTCTTCTCGCGAGGAATATGAATTATTTCATAAGTCTTCAGTTTTGCGAGCAGGATGAGGACACGGGACTTGTATAAAGCCATCCTTTCTTCTTTGGTTTCAAATTCACCAAGGACTTGGTTAACAATGAGCTGGGAATCGCTATGAATTAACAAATTCTGAACTGCAAGGACTATGGCTAGTTCGAGGCCAACGATCAGGGCCTCATATTCTGCTTCATTATTTGAGACGCGAGATTCGAAACGTAGAGCATATTGAAAATGTGACCCGTCGGGAGCTACTAAAATCAGGCCCGCTCCGCTACCAGTGGCCCGCGACGACCCGTCCACGAAGAGTGACCAAGGAGGCTGGTCGCTGGTCATGGTATTATCATCAGGAGAGTACGTGAATTCAGCGATGAAATCAGCCACGGCCTGGCCCTTTACCGCGGTCCTAGGGCAGAATGAGATATCGTGCTCGCTGATCTCGACTGCCCATTTAGTTAACCGTCCGGAAGCCTCAGGTTTTTGAAGGACTTGTCATAGCGGATGATTCGTCGGTACTAAAATAGCGTGGGCTTGAAAGTATGGTCGTAGTTTTCGAGCTGCCGTGACCAAGGCTAGGGCCAGTTTCTCCATATCAGAATACCTAGTTTCTGCATCAACCATTGCTCGACTGATATAATAAACGGGCCTCTATACCCCGGAATCTTCTCTTATTAAAGCGGCGCTAACGGCCGTAGTGGACACAGAGAGATAAAGAATGAGTTGCTCATGTGCTACAGGTTTAGATAAAATGGGGGGTGTGCTCATGTATAGCTTCAATTGTTGAAAGGCTTCCTCACATTGTGGCGTCCATTTCCAATCAGACTTGGCCGTTGCACGAAGGAGTTTGAAGAATGGTAAACACTTGTCAGATGCTCGCGAGATGAACCTGTTTAACGATGCGATGCGACCAGCCAGACGCTGGACATCCTTTAGAGTGGCGGGGGATTTCATCTCTATCAATGCTTTTATCTTCTCAGGATTTGCCTCAATTCCGCGTTGGCCAACCATGAACCCAAGAAATTTCCCTGCAGACACACCGAACGCACATTTTTCTGGGTTCGATTTCATTTGATACCTCCTCATTAGGTCGAAGGCTTCTCGAAGATCAGAAATATGATCATCTTCTACGGTGCTTTTCACGAGCATGTCGTCAACATAAACTTCCATATTCCTACCGATTTGAGCAGCGAATATTTTGTTGACGAGACGTTGATAAGTGGCCCCTGCATTTTTAAGACCGAACGGCATTACCTGGTAGCAATATAATCCCCGATCTGTGATGAAGGAGGTATGCTGGCTATCAGGTGGATGCATCATGATCTGGTTGTAACCAGATAAGCATCCATAAAACTGAGCAGAGCGTGTCCAGCTGTTGAATCGACCAACTGGTCAATCCGCGGGGTAGGGAAGCTATCTTTGGGGCAAGCTTTGTTTAAATCTGAATAGTCGACGCACATTCTCCATTTGCCGTTAGCTTTCCGGACAAGGACCACGTTCGCGACCCACTTTGGGTAGTCTACTTCTTTTATGAAATTGACTGTGAGTAACTTTTCGACTTCAGCTTTGATCGCCATTTGCCTTTCTGCAGTGAAAGCTCGTCGACGCTGGTGTACGGGTTTATGCTTTGGATCGATATTGAGACGATGTACGATGACATTGGGGTCGATGCCTGGCATATCTTTATGAGACCAAGCAAACACGTCCTGGTATTCAGTGAGGAAACGGATCGAATCTCCGCGGTGGACACTGGTTAAAGAAGATCCAATGTACACGATCTTAGACGGGTTGTCTTCGGTCAGGTGAATCGCCACTGTTTCCTCCCCAGGAGTTCCTGACTTAAGAGCATTTTCTCTCGGATCCAACGAGGTGTTGGAGGGAAAGTTGGGTGAACCTTGTGCTATCTCCATAACGGGAGTCGCTTGAGCCTTCTTTCGATCTTGGAGGGCTATTTGGTAGCAAGACCGTGCCTCCTGTTGACTTCCTCACACGACCCCGATACCATTTGGGGTAGGAAATTTGACACACAAATATGAAGGATGCAAGGCTGCCCCGACCTTAGTAAGAGACGGTCGCCCCAAAATGGTGTTATACGCTGATTTTCGATCCACCACGAGGAAGTTTATGAAGACGGTGGTCTTCGCTGGACTTTCTCCGAAAGTAACTGGGAGATCGATGCTTCCTTCAGGCGTTACTACCTCACCTCCGAAGCCAACGGGGGGGGGGTCGAAACTGGCTTGAGAAGGTTTCTGGCAAGTGCCATTTTGTTGAAAGCCTCCAAGTATAGAATATCGGCTGAGCTACCTGTATCCACCATAATTTGATGTGTCAGGTAATTTGATACCTTCAATGTGACTACGATGGAGTCTTCGTGAGGGAAATGAATTCCCTTTGCATCTTTGAGAGTGAAGAAAATTGGAGGATGGCTGGTCTTCGACGAGCCAGACGTCTGTTCCAGCCAGTAGATTTGCTGGGGTTCTTTGGACGCCTTTCGAGCGTATGCTTTTCTTGAAGCTTGAGAATCGCCCCCGCAAGCTGGTCCTCCGATGATGGTGCGAATTTCCCCCGTTGGCTCAGTGTCCTCTTGGTCAGTTTGATGATGAGGTTGTTCCTTTTGGCGAGACGAGGTGTTCGCCCTTTCTGGTGATCGATTTTTACGAGCAACATAATCCTGGAGATGGCCTTTTCGAATGAGAGCTTCGATATGGTCTCGTAGAGAGATGCAGTCCTGGGTTCTATGCCCATGATCTTTGTGGAAGTAACAGAACTTGCTCTTGTCTCTCTTCTCGGGATCGGATTTGATCTTTGCAGGCCACTTCACATATGGCTTGTGTTTAATCTCCATTAGAACCTTTTCATGAGACCGATTAAGAGGAGTGTAGTTATGATATTTACCGGAATAAGGCTTCTTGGGAGAACGCTCGCGTTGATCACGACGATATTTTTTATCTGTAGAAGAGGCTCCTTCTGGCTTGCGTTTCTTACCCTGTACTCCATGGCGTGTCAATGCGACTTCTTCTGCATTGATATATTTCTGAGCTTTGGCTTGGAACTCTGCCATAGTTTTTGAAGGGCTCTTGTCTAAAGCAAACCTGAATTTCTCGCTCGTTATTCCGGCTATGAGGGCTGCGAGGCCTTTTTCTTCAGTATAACCTTCAGTTTGAACGGCTTCAGCGGTGAACCGTACTGTGAATTCCTTTATCGTTTCCCCATGCTGCTGCTTTAGATTCATGCTGGCTTCTTGATGCGGATGCTTCCCATGAATTGAGAAAGGAATATCTCCGATAACTGAGAAAAGGAGCTGATGGAACGAGGCTTTAATCCTCGGAACCACGTACGAGCTGCCTCTTTCAATGTTAGGGAAAAAGCCCTACACATGATTTCTGAACCATGTCCCTCCAACTCCATGAGGGACCTGTATGTTTCCAGGTGTTCAAGAGGGTCGCCAATACCTGTGTATGGGGTGATAATAGGCATTCGATACTTTCTGGGTAACGGGGCTTCCATAACCTTGCTGGTAAAGGGGGACTCGGATTGATGTATCGCCGCCATGACGGCAGAAGGATGATTTTCCTGGTATCGCTGTTCCATGACATCAAAACGATCATAGATTCTTTTGAGGTCTCCTTCCCATGGTAGGGTATAGCTTGATATTTCGGCGGTGGAGCCCTGTGGTTGAGGTTGTCGAGACGAACTAGAATGTATAGAATGTGGAGACGGTACAGGGAGATGGCTACCAAGTGGTGGGACCTGTGGTTCGTCCATAGAATGTCTAGATGCCACTGGTATAGGCTGCGGTGGTAACCCTTCGGAGGCTTGTCTCTGCGGTTCGGGGAAATGCTGATCAAGCCGATTTGACAGCGCCTGAACTCCGACGTTTAGAGTTAGGAGAGTGTTTCCGAGGAAATGTAGGACATCGTCTTGATTTCCAAAAGCTTCCAATAATGGGTTTGCTGACGGCATAGTTGGGGCTCCTTGAGGGATGTTCGTCGAGGCAGGTGGAAGGGTAGGTACGGATTCCGTCTCATCGGGCGGAGGTGGTGCCTGCCTCGAAGTCGAAGGATGAACAGCCTTTTTAGGAGGCATCGCCGAAAGATCTTTATCGGTGGTTAGAATGATTGATTTGACGATCAAGTCGTTCCCACAGCGGCGCCAAACTGTTAATGTCAGATTTTGTAACAGGATCCTCCGGACGTTCACCTTCTCTCCAACGGAGATTTCCTTCACCAATCCTGAAAGAAGACAGACAGCAACTAAGGGTGGCTGGGGTCCAGCCGTTAGCCCTCCGATGCTTAAGTCAGGCCAAAGCAAGAAGAAGAGTAGCCAGGCAAAACGGGACAGAGATCGAATAGTGTGTACCTTTCTCTTAATGGAGTCATCCCTTTATATAGATCTGAAGCGGTTCAATCTGTTACGTAAGATATCGAGATCCCGCTGATCTCGTGTACGATACTGAGATCTTGCTGATTTCGTGGGATAAGATCCTCATCCTTAGAGACGAGATCCAACCCAATGACTTATTTCGGAAATCACGTTCCTTGATGGCAATCCCTTGAGATCCAGAACCACCAGAGAAGATAAGCCCAAAACTGACTTATACGGGCTGCCGTTAGGCATAGTAATAGCGCTGATCGCTCATGTAGAGCTGGAAACCGTAGTTGGAGTCATAGCCAGCGAAAAGGAAGGAGACACCGATAAGACAAAAACCACCGAACTGGGTGTAGACCTGCCTGGCATCGCAGTGGGATTGGACAAGCTGCTCGACGGGAATCGAGTGCTGGTACTGAAGGCTAAGAGATGTCGCCGCAGAAAAGCTGTTCGCATGTTGGAACATGGTCGCGATTCCAAGTGCTCGCTCATTTTGACGTAACACCTTTCAACGACTTGTGAGAAGGTCTGCTCGCGGTTCAAGAAGGGAATCTTTGCTTTCCTTTATCTGACCATCGGCTATGGGAGCTCGACGCCTTGCGAGTAGGTGCTCCGTATTTATCCATCCTACGACTCTCGAGCATATGATCTCGAGAGTCGGATGGGCATCCTGCACTTACCCGATCTGCGACTCTCGCTCAGATGTTCTCGAGAGTCGAATGGGTGTCCGTGTACAATCTTAACAGCTGAGTTGATCTCCCTTATTTTGCCTATAACACAAGGTGGGCCCAAAGGAAAAAGGAAAAAGGAAGGAAAGTAAGAAAATTGAGAGGTTTATGTCCCTTGCACTCACCTCGAAGGATGGACGGTTGGATTGAATCGGGTTGATGATCGGACGATCCGGACGGTCTGGATGATGGTTGGGGCCCTCCAAGCTTGAATCTACACCCTTAATCTCTCTACTCTCTCTCTACTTCTCTCAAATCTCTCTCTTCTCTCAAATCTTTCTCTTTCTCTCTCCTTTCTCAAATCTCTTTCTCTCTTTCTCTCTCCTCTCTCTCTTAATCTCTTGAACTTGCAAAATGGGAAGTGAGGAAGCCTCCTCTCCCCCTACGTATGGTATTGTATGGGGGGAGAGAGAGAAAATGAATCATGGGGAGTGATGATGGTGCATGGGAGGGGGTGTGGGAGGTATGGGCTATAGTTGACTTTGGGAGGAGAGAGAGGGATGGGGGGTATGGGTAGAGTGATGGTGAGAATGATGGTGATGGATTAGATTGATGTGACATGGTCTTGAAATTTGTGCAAGTGGGGCCCACGCCACACGCGCGTTGTGCGGCCCACCTCGGATTACGCAAATGACACAACTTACACACCGGGTATCGCAATGGGGCGTGCCACGCAGCGTTGGAATCGCAACGCCTACGCGATTGCCGGGGTATAGGTCTTGGGTCGATGCGGTACTAAAACAGGGTCGCGATCAAGGCTCGCTAATCTAATCCGTCCGGGACGTACCGGCACCGAAAATTAAGCGTACGGATGGCAAATAAGGGTACGGGTCTTACATTTTACTTGCCGTCGATTATGTTTCAAAATGGGTCGAGACAATTCCATGCCGGAACAATGACCATAAACAGTCATTCATTTCTTAAAAGAAAATATCCTTTCCCGGTTTGGAACACCTCGAGTCATTATAAGCGATGGAGAATCTCATTTTTGTAACCGCCCGTTTGATGCTTTAATGAAGAAATATGGCGTAAATCACAAGGTAAGCACTCCCTATCACCCACAAACAAGTGGACAAGCTGAGATATCCAACAGGAAAATTAAACATATTTTAGAGAAAACAGTGAACCCTGATCGCAAAGATTGATCGCTTCGACTTACCGATGCACTCTGGGCGTACCGTACCGCTTTTAAGACCCCCATTGGAATGTCTCCCTATAGACTTGTCTATGAAAAAGCTTGTCACTTGCCCGTGAAGTTGGAACATAGGGCATATTGGGCGATAAAGAAGATGAATTTTAATTCTGACAAAGCAAGCTCGTTGCGCAAACTTCAATTGAATGAACTTGCGGAACTCCGGAACGAGGCATATGAAAATGCGAGAATTTACAAGGACAAGACGAAGGTGTTCCATGATAAGAACATCATTCGTAAGACCTTCACGATTAATCAAAAGGTCCTTATGTATAATTCTCGGCTACATTTATTTCCGAAAAAATTGAAGTCTCAATGGACCGGTCCTTTCGTTGTGAAAACTGTTTATCCATATGAGATTGTCGAGTTGTTGAATCTAAGGAACGATAATATCTTTAAAGCAAATGTTCAACGCCTAAAGCCGTTCTTTGAGAATTTTCCTCCAGAAGGCATGTCCATCCTTGTCCATGGGAAAGTAGCGAAAGATACCAATTTCTAAAATCCTATCTAATGTATGTGAAAAGGAAAGGAAGGATGAAAATTTTGGAATGACTGAAAATATGGTGGAAATTTTTGAAAGGGCTACCTATTACCAACCGGGGGATGGTCTACCCATAACCAAAGTCGGAAATGGGAAGTAGTGTGAAAGTCGTCAGAAGGACGGTGAGGCAAATTCCTGTCAAAGGCTTATTGTTGATCTGTACATCTTGAAATCCATTCCTTAGCTGATTTATGAAGAAGATAATCCTGAATTCCCATGAGATGAGCATCCACTAAGCACACTAGGTTAAATTGTTGAATCTTTCTACTTATCAAGCAATCAACAGGAATTTCATATGAGCACTTATCATATTTTGAGAAGCTTAAGGTTTCAACTTCCATCACTAAGTGTTTCTAATTTTTGCACTTACACGTCTTGGAGTGTATAGAAGCATAGTTTCTGAAGGAGAGTTGGGTTTTGGAGAAGCGAACATATTTCACACATGTTTTGCTCGGGACTAGCAAAATGCTGGTTGGGGGGTGTGTTGAGCGTGTAAATGTATATATTCTAACCCCATTTCATCATAAACTATACATGGTTTTCAAGCTTTAAGACTATTCTAATCCGTGGTTTTGTGATTGTAGGAATGAGAGAGAGTTTTCATCGATTGGAGGCTTAGAACCCTTTCTTACATACATTGAATGTCGAAGGAATGAAGGACTAAAGGAATGAGAGAAAGTTCACTCGATTGATAGCTAAAAGACTGCATTTAAGAGCCTTGGATGAAGACCTAAGGTGGGCCAAAGAAAGAAGAAAGCAAGAGAGCAAAGAGAGAAGAAAGAAAGAAGAAAAAAATGGAGAAAATCAGGTCCGACTGGTCAAGACCGGTCGACCACGCCCCTTTGCCTCTCTGGACACCAAACACAACAGGGCCGACTGGTCTTGACCAGTTGGCCAGGGCTTGCCCCCCCCCCCCCCCCCCCCCCCTTTGCACTCTGAACTCTCCACAGAAAGGGTCCGACCGGCCAAGGCCAGTCGGCCAACCCAGTCCGACCGGTCATGACAGGTCGGTCACTTGTATTTCACTGGAATTCAGCAGCTTCTCATTAAAGCTCTGAGTTTTGTGCACAATTGCGTAAGTATTGGGCAATTCTGAAAGATTCTGAGGCCATAGGGCCTCTCCACTATAAAAGGGGACCTAGGGATCATAGTTAAGGCATCCTAGAAGAGATCTACGAAGGTGGGAGGTGGAGAAAGATGGAACGAAGTTCTACAACTCCCTCTAGTTTGTTGCTTTCTAGTTCATATGTTTAGTTATTTTCATGCTTCCTTGGATCATGAACGGCTAAACCTCTTAGCAAGGGCTAAGAGGTGAAGCTTGTAGTGAATCTAAGATGCTTTAATTCATTTGTTTTGGTTTCAAGTTAAATTTTCATTGAAGAACAATGGTTTGAAGTTTGAATGAAGTTCTAAGTACTTTTCTTAATCTTATGATGGCTCATGGATGTTTGGAAGAGTTGCTTTAGTTCTTAATTGTTTTGAATAAGTCTAGACCTGTACGCTCTGAGGAATCGGATTTAAAACGCTCTAGACTTGGATTCTCATGTGGGAACTTCATGCCAAAAGTTCTACTTTTCTGAAATTTCTGCTTATGTGTGATTGTGTATGTGATTTGAATGAAGTTCAAATCATGATCTAATTATGCTTTGTGACAGAGTTTAATGATGATTATGATTGTGATCTTAATCTATTGAAACTAGGATTGACCTATGCAGTTGAGTGTGCACAAGTCCTAACTTGAATTGAGAGAATCATGTATATAAATCACACATATGACAGATTATATGTTATAACCGCTCTATCATCCGACTAGATAGGATTTGATTTTGATTTTAGTTGTGTAATTGGGAAACCTTAGTGAATTATGCATCAAGGATTGCTACAAGTGGATCCTTGGACCCTTAGTGATCTTTTATATTGATTACATTCACTTTTAGTTTAAGAATTCTATCTACATTCAATTCTAGAAATCTGTTTAGTTAGCTCTCAATTAGCGAATATTAGAAGTAATTTTGTGAATTCCTAACAAGTCCCTGAGAACGATCTTACTCTCTAGCGAATTATTACTACATCGCAACCCTACACTTGGGGAAGCAAACAATATATGTAAAAGAAATACGATGCATTAATGGAAAGAAAAAAGTTTTTTGAGAACTTATTGTGCCATGAGTTGTCTTGTGAGTGTGTGTCTGGATTTTGTGTTGGAACATGGGAATCAGAACTGAGGCTTGGCCAATGCTTTGACCGATGTCTCGAGATTGACTTGTGTGAGATCCCTTTGGTTCTGTAGAGTTGTAGGCAATGAAAACTGTTACTTCCTAAGAGTTTTGTTAGAGTTTGTAGAGTTCTTTGTCCCCGACTGTACTTCTTATTCTTGAACTGTAACTGCTTGAGCTAATCTGGACCGTCTGGTTTCTTGGTACCTGCACTTTTTATTTTCTTCTTTTTCTGTTCGAGCCATTTTTGCCTGCAGCACTCTTTCGAGTTTTCACCACAACCGGATTTTTCCCGTCATTTTTGCCCCTGGCGCCCTTTCGGGTTTTCACCACATCTTGGGTATTTGATCTTGCCTGCCCCTTGGCAGCTATGCTATTTTTACCATTGCGCCCTTTCGGGTTTTCACCAAGTCTGCTGTATGCCTACTGTTTTTACTCGAAGCACCCTTTCAGGTTTTCACTCCGCCCCCTTTGTTTAGGCGCATACTTTCTCTCTTTTTTTTGGATTTTTTTCTGGTAACTACGGTGGCTAGAAGTCGGGAATCCGTCGTTGCTGGCCGATGGTAGTCTTCCAACCATTATCCTGAGTTACGATGGTAGAGCTGTCGGTCTTAGCTATTGAACCTTCTGAGATGGGTGGATGGATGACTGTGTTTCCTTTCTGGTTGATTTTTCCTTGGGTGCATTATTTTGGCTTCCCATTTTCTCTCTTTTTTTGTTCTTTTCTTTGTATTTTTTTTCTTCTATTTTGTGTCTTTTTCTTCTCTCCTTTTTCTTTTGAATTCTTTTATTTGGAACACTTATTGGTGGACGGAAATGATTTCTCAGAGGTTTTAGCGTCGACCATTTTACTTCGGCTCTAGTAATGTAACTCTTGATAAGGTTAGAATGACTTACCCGTGAAAGATTTCCACTTTGTTGGCGTTGATTGGCTCAGGAAGATCCACCCCTCTCATGCTGGTGAGTCTGAGGGCGCCTTTGGGAAGTACTTCTCTAATGATCAGTGGTCCATCCCATGATGGTTTGAACTTTCTTCTGGGATCCGGGGGGTGTGATAGTAGAATCTTCTTCATGACCATGTCGCCCATCTTAAAACTTCTCTTTCGGACTCTCTTATTGTAAGCCTGAGCGATCCTTTTTTGATAACATTAGGAATGACTTAGTGCGTGCATGCGCTTCTCATCTGCTAGCTGTAACTGATCGAATATAGCCCGTTGCAATTCTCCTTCTTCAATTCCGCTTTCCAGTAACACCTGTAGTGACGGTATTTCCACCACGACTGGTAGAACTGCTTCCATTCTATAAGTAAGCTCGAAAGGAGTAATGCCTGTAGTGTTCGCTCGCCTCAAGTGTAAGGCTGCGATGTAGTAATAAATCTCAGTAAGACCGAGGTCGATCCACAGGGAAAGAGTTAAACAATTCCAAGTACTATAATAACTAGAATCTAAGAAGTTTAAGAAAGTAGTTTTTCACATGAAATAGGAAAATATGAAAATAAGAAGAACTAGAGCATTAAGGATCCACTTGTAGTAGTCTAATGCCAATCCATTCATCCAAGTACAACACAATTAGAATCAAAGTCTTATCTCTCATCTAATTGGAAGATATAACATTCAAGCACAAACAGTCCCACTTAAATCTGGAAATCAGATTTTTAGTTCTAATGAAGCACATAGAACTTGAACTTGTAGCCTTCGGAGTAACAGCCATGCCTATGGACTATGGCATGCTCAAGGGTTACTACAATTCGAATTCAAACAACCCAATCATGGTAATCTCAGAGGATTGCAAGGAACTCATGTCCGGAGTACACAAACTCTCACAATTCATCTAAAAATCCAAACTTTATTCAAACTAGAAGTTCAAAATCCAAAATTAAGAAAATGGTACTTGAAATAAAAGAATTAAAGCATTGAAACCAACTATAAATTTCACCTCTAGCTCTAGCTAAGAGGTTAGCTAAGGAAAAGCATATTAAAACTAGAACTAGAACTAAGAAAAGGAAGAAAAACTAGCTGTAGGAGGCTAGGTAGCCTCCTAGGACTTGAACTCCTTGCTTCCCACGTCCTTGCTTTTTCACGTCCTTGCTTTATTTGGAATAGAAGAGAGCACCTCCTTTTATAATACAGCAAGAGTACCGTAACACAACAGATTTTTGTTTCGCTTTGTACGGCTTAACCAATGGTCGGATTGCCTTCAAATTTGATTTGCAGCTTCCTTGTATTGTAATCTTCCTCATAGATGATTTAGATTTCCAAGATTATCTTCTGAATGGGCCCACCAATCAGATCAGCAACTGCCTCTCAAAATCGCGCAATTCGGGTACCTTTAGAACCAGTCATCTTGCTTTCAACGCCCCAAAGTGTACAGAGGTCGGATTGATCTCAAATTTTGAACATTAATAGAAAACGTCCTCCTCTACATGATAGATGGACTAGATTGTCCAAAACAATTCTAGAATTAGGTGCAAAAATTAGAACACTCAGGCCTTTTATAAAGTCTGCGCAGTTGGATCTTTCTGGATGATCTATCTTTCTTCAACCGGTACGATCAAACCACACATCCTTTTGATATGAAACTTTGTGGTTATTCATATATGGATGTGGTCTAAAAGATGGTCAAAGTAGATTCTTCATATTATCAATGATGGGTCACCTGAACTGGCCCAGAGTGGAGTAGGCGGAATCTGGAACTTTCTGGACAGTTCGTATTGTTTTGGCCACCACAGTCAATCCATAGCTCCGATCGACACAAAACCACTTGGGTTATTTCGGCATCGAGCTCCTCTTCGATATGAACGTGTTGGATTTTCAAATATCATCAAGATGGTCCCAGAAAACTAGGCTGAAAAACCAGACACGGGAATAGCCTGCTGTTTGGAATCTGGAAGTTTGAAATTACATGGCCGACCGGTCAAGACCGGTCGGACAGGGCTGGCTGACCGGTCTTGACCGGTCTAGACCTGTCTGGTTTGGTCTAGCAGCCTCTATAGAAGGTTGCCCATGTGGCCGACCGGTCTTGACCGATCGGACCACTTTTCTGCATTCTTTCTTCTTTCTTTTCTTCTCTCCTTGGTCTCTCTTTGGTTTCTTCTTTCTTTAGCCCACCTTGGGTCTTCATCCAATGCTCCTAAATGTCTCCTTTTGGTCTCCAATTAGATGAAGTCTGCTCTCATTCCTACATTCACAAAACCTGCATTAGATGGGCCTTTTAAACATGCAAACCATGCATATAATGTGATGGAATGGCCTATACAATGTATAAATTGGAGGTTCAACACACCCCCCGACCAGCTTTTTGCTAGTCCCGAGCAAAACATGCGTGAAACAAGTTCAAACCTCCAAAAACCAACTCTCCTTCAGAAACCATGTTTCTATCCATTCCAAGACATGTAAGTATAAAATTTGGAAAAATTAGGTGATAGACATTAAAACCTTAAGCTCTTAAAACATAATAAGTATTCATATGAATTCCCACTGATTGATTGATAAATAGAAGAACTCGAACCAATTCAACCTAGTGTGCATAGTGAAAGTTCATCTCATGAGTTTCTGGGATTATCTTCTTCATAAATCAACTAAACTATAGATCTCAAGGTGTATAGAGCAACAACAAGCCTATGAAAGGAATTTGCCTTACCGTCCTTCCGATGGCTTTCACACTACGTCCCATTTCCGGCTTTGGTTATGGGTAGACCATCCCCCGGTTGGTAATAGGTAGCCCTTTTCAGAATTTTCCACCATTTTTCCATCATTCCCAATTTCATCCTTCCTTTTCCTTTTTTTTTAAAAAATTAGATAGGATTTTTAGAAATCCATATCTTTCGTTATTTTCCCATGGACAAGGATGGACAAATTACCCTGGCTTGGTTTCTCAACACCTTAAATCAAAGTCTAGCTAATCCACAAATCACATAATCCTTTCAACCCATGAAAATCGTGTAATGTGAACTAGGTGTAAAAGTGTTCAAATTTTCTATCAATCACATAAATAGGGGAATTCACATATAAAACCATTATATTAAGAGAAGTTCAAAGCTTGCAACATCACTCACTTCGTATCTCCTCGTCTTATACTCGTATCATCTCGAATGTATAGAAACAAAGTTTTCCAAAAGAGTTTTGAATTTTAGAAAAATAAAAAATTTTCTACAGAATTGCTCAAAATGTCACAAAAGCTAGTAGATTCATTTAAGGAATCTCACCCCCCAACCAAAATCTTACATTGTCCTCAATGTAACAAGATATGCAATAAGCATGACATGAGAGCAATGAAATAAAACAAAGGAGAATGAGAACGAGAGTACCTGGGGTAGCAAGTTGATCAATTCTAGCATCTTCCATTGTCTTTATGAGACTTATTCAATCCTAATTTCATTAAAATAAATCCTAACCTACCTACCTACCTTTGATTAGTCCGATCAACTACATGATCAAATTTGAGCAAGATTTTCATGAATTTTAATAAATTTCTCATGAGGACCATCCAAAGTCCTGCTCGAGAGTAGCCATGGGTGCTTGTCTTCATTGAAGTCCAATATTTATGTGCACCACATGCATGATAGGAGGAGATAAGAGCAGCAAAAAGACATCTCCTTAAATTCTGATTTGGGTTATGATTGATTAAAAATGGGTCCTCCCAATCAGAATTTTCAATGGGCTGAAGGACCCATGATGGTGGAGAGACATTCATCGTATATTCTTCAGTTAAAGTTGTCTCCTCCACAATTTCAGAATTATATGGTGCTTCCACAAACAATGGTAAAGAATGTAAATTAGTGGAATGGTGTTCTTCAGGTACCAACACCGTGTCTAACAAAATGTCCAACTCCTTAATCATTGTTCGCTTCCCCAAGTGTAGGGTTGTGATGTAGTAATAATCTAGGTAAGACCGAGGTCGATCCACAGGGACTTATGTAGGATTTCACAAACACATCCAATAGTTTCTATTGAGAAAACTTACAACCAGATTTGTAGTAGATTGAAGTAAGTAGCAATGTTGAACTAAACTGATGTAAACAATTATAAAAAAGGCACTACGGGTTCAAGGATCCACTTGTAGCAATCCTTGATGCTTAATCCGCTGTGGTTTCTCACTTTCTCAACTAGAATCGAAATTAAGATCTATCTAGTCGGATGATAGAGCTGTTAAAATCAATAATCTGCCATATGTAAAATCAATGTACATGATTACATGAAGATCATAGTACTAGAGCGTACTCCGATTCCTCGTATCATACAGGTCTAGACTAACACACAACCATTAAGAACTCAAGCAATTCTCCCAAACATCCATGAGTCATCATAAGACTAAGAAAAACTACTTGGAACTTATATTAACTTCAAACCATTGTTCTTAAACATGAAATCCAATCTTAAAAACCAACTTAAACGAATTGAAACATCTTAGATTCACTACAAACTTCACCTCTTAGCCCTAGCTAAGAGGTTTAGCAGTTCATGATCCAGGGAAACATGAAACAACTAAAAAAAAGCATAAAAATAGCAACAAACTAGAAGGAGTTGTGGAACTCTGAAATCCACTTCCGCCGCCTCCCACCTTGCTCAAACTCTTTTGAGATACCCTAGGAACGATCCCTAGGTGTCCTTTTTTAGTGGGGAGGCTCCACAACATCGGAATCTTCTCGAATTTGAGTAAGCTTACGCAGTGCGCAGAGAAATTCGAGGCTTGTAGAACACGTTTCATTACGCAGATGACCGGTCGCACGACCGGTCTGAGCTACTAAACGACCGGTCGCACGACCGATCTCAAAAACGCAAAAAGTGTCCAGAGAGTTTTGGGATTTTTCACCCCATAAAATTAATTCAAGGACCGGAAGCACGACTGGTCGTAGCAGTGGACGACCGGTCGTACAACCGGTCGTGAACAGTCCAGAGAGCTGTGGCCACAGGGCCCCTCAGTTGAATGTGCTGACCGGGCGAACGACCGGTCTTGGGCCTTGGACGACTGGTCGAACGACCGGTCTTGGGTGTGCTCTTCTGCTTTCTTTCTTCATTTCTCTGACTTCTTTCTTTCATCCTTCGACACTTCGTCCTTTGATCTTCTTTGCTTCTAAATAGTGTCTTTAAGTCTCCATTTGATGATTCCTCTCTCTCATCCCTACAATCACAAATCTATGCATTAGTTTAGCCTATAAACCATGAAAACAAGTATAATGAGTAATGAATTGGGGTTAGAATATGCACAATTAGGAGCTCAACACACCCCCCAACCAGCATTTTGCTAGTCCCGAGCAAAACATGCGTGAAATCAATTTCATTCTCCAAACCCAACTCTCCTTTAGAAACCATTCTTCTATACATCCCAAACTACACAAGTATAAGAGTTAGAGAAATTAGGTGATAGAGGTTGAAACTGTAAACTCTCAAAACATAATAGGTATCCATATGAAATTCCCGCTGATTGGTTGATAAATAGAAGAGTTTGAACAAATTCAACCTAGTGTGCATTGTGAAAGTTCATCTCATGAGTTTCCAGGATTATCTTCTTCATAGATCAACTAGACTATAGATCTCAAGGTATATAGAACAACAACAAGCCAATGACAGGAATTTGCCTTACTGTCCTTTCAACGGCTTTCACACTACGTCCCATTTCCGGCTTTGGTTATGGGTAGACCATCCCCCGGTTGGTAATAGGTAGCCCTAATAGGAATTTTCCACCATTTTTTCATCATTCCCAATTTCATCCTAACTTTTCCTTTTTCTTTTAAATTAGATAGGATTTTTAGAAATCCATATCTTTCGTTATTTTCCCATGGACAAGGATGGACAAAGTACCCCGACTTGGTTTCTCAACACCTTTAATCAAAACCTAGCTAATCCATAAATCACATAATCCCTTTAACTCATGAAAATCGTGTAATGTGAACTAGGTGTAAGAGTGTTCAAATTTTCTATCAATCACAGAATTAGGGGAATTCTCATATAAAACCATTATGCTAAGAGGAGATCAAGATTTGCAACTTCATACACTTCATATCTCCTCCTCTTATGCTCATATCATCTTGAGTGCATAGAACCAAAGTTTTCCAAAAGAGTTTTGAATTTTTGAAAAATTAAAAATTTTCTACATAATTGCTCAAAATGTTACAAAACGCTGGATTCATCCAAGTGATCCTACACCCCCCAACCAAATCTTGCATTGTCCTCAATGTAAAAGATGTGCAATAAGCAAAACATGAAAGCAATTCTAAAATAAAAGGGAGTGAGGAATGGTAGTACCTGAGAGAGTGAAAAGTGGAATTCTTCCTCCTTCTAACAAACCTATGAAAAATAAACAAAAACAACCAAATCGTAATCCTAACTACTCTATACCTCCATCAGACTAGGAGATCAATCATCCTGATTCACAGGATCAGTCAGAGGTATGGACATACCTTCTGAAGGAAACTTCTCAAAGAACGGCTTTAATCGCTGACCATTCGCTTAAAAATGTTGCCATTCCTTGGATTTAACAACTCGACGGTCCCATATGGATAGACAGTTTGCACAATGTAGGGACCGGTCCATCGAGATCTCAATTTTTTCAAAAATAAATGTAGGCGGGAATTATACAGAATGACTTTTTGATTGATCGTGAATGTCTTACGAAGAATGTTTTTATCATGGAATATCTTCGTCTTGTCCTTGTAAATTCTCGCATTCTCATATGCTTCGTTCCGGATTTCTGCAAGTTCATTCACTTGTAGTTTGCGCAACGAGCTCGCCTTGTCAGAATCAAAATTCATCTTCTTAATTGCCCAATATGCCCTATGTTCCAACTCCACAGGCAAGTGACAAGCCTTCCCATAGACAAGTTTATAGGGAGACATTCCAATAGGGGTCTTAAAAGCAGTACGGTAGGCCCAAAGCGCATCGGTAAGCCGAAGCGACCAATCCTTGCTATCGGGGTTCACCGTTTTCTCTAAAATGTGTTTAATCTCCCTATTGGATATCTCAGCTTGTCCACTAGTTTGTGGGTGATAGGGAGTGCTCACTTTGTGTGTTATGCCATATTTCTTCATTAAGGTTTCAAATGGGCGATTACAAAAGTGAGACCCTCCATCACTTATGATGACTCGAGGTGCACCAAACCGGGAAAGAATATTCTTTTTTAAGAAGCGAATGACCGTTTTATGGTCATTATTCCGGCAAGGGATGGCCTCGACCCATTTGGATACATAGTCAACGGCAATCAAGATGTATGCGTTTCCAAAAGAAGATGGGAATGGACCCATGAAATCGATGCCCCAACAATAAAAAATTTCGATTATCAAGATGGGATTGAGTGGCATCGTATTTCTACGGGAGATTCCTCCCAATTTCTGACAAGGTTCACATGTTTTGCAAAACTCATGTGTGTCTTTGAACATAGTGGGCCAATAAAACCCACATTACAGAATTTTGGCTGTGGTCTTTTTAGCCGAAAAGTGGCCACCACATGCCTGAGAATGACAGAAGGAGATGATACTTTGTTGTTCATCATCTGGGACACATCTCCTTATGATTTGATCGGGACAATACTTGAATAAGTATGGGTCGTCCCATAGGAATTTTCGCACCTCAGTGAAGAATTTATCCTTATCTTGCTTTTTTCCAATGTGTAGGAATTGTACCTGTAGCAAGATAGTTAGCAATGTCTGCACACCATGGCAATTGGGAAACAACAAAAAGTTGTTCATCAGGGAACATATCATTGATCGCGGTCGTTTCAGGGGAATCGGTGAGAACAAGTCGAGAGAGATGGTCAGCTACTACATTTTCTACTCTTTTCTTATCACGTATCTCTATGTCAAATTCCTGGAGTAGAAGGATCCATCTTAACAACCGTGGTTTAGCATCCTTCTTAGAGAGAAGGTACTTAAGTGCGGCATGGTCGGTGAATATGATGATCTTGGATCCAATCAAGTAGGACCTAAACTTGTCCAAGGAAAAAACTACGGCTAAAAGTTCTTTTTCTGTAGTAGTGTAGTTTGTTGGGCTGAGTTTAAGGTTCTGCTTGCGTAGTAAATAACACATGGCTTCTTCTCTTTTCTTTGACCTAGCACGGCCCCAATAGCATAGTTGCTTGCGTCGCATATAATTTCAAAAGGAAGGCTCCAATCAGATGGTTGCATTATGGGCACATGTCAACATACCTTTAAGTGTGGTAAAGGCCTTTTGACATTCTTCATTCCACTCGATTGAGTTTTCCTTTTGAAGTAGGTTACATAAAGGACGAGAGAGTGAACTGAAGTCCTTTATGAACCTTCTATAAAATCCTGCGTGTCCTAAAAAGGACCGCACATCTCGTATGCTCTTGGGTGGTGGAAGGTTGGAGATAAGATCAATTTTCGCTTTGTCCACCTCAATTCCATTTTGTGAAATGATGTGACCAAGTACAATTCCCTTTTGAACCATAAAGTGACACTTCTCCCAATTCAACACAAGGTTCTTCTCTTCACATCTTTTCAGCACAGATTTCAAGTGCTCAAGGCACTCATCAAAGCTACAACCAAATACTAAAAAATCATCCATGAAGACGTCGAGGATTGTCCCCACCATATCAGAAAAGATACTCATCATACAACGCTGAAAAGTGGCAGGGGCATTACATAGTCCAAACGGCATCCGTTGATAGGCGAAAGTACCGAATGGACATGTGAATATAGTCTTTTCTTGGTCTTCACGGGCGATCTCTATTTGGTTGTACCCTGAATAGCCATCAAGGAAGCAAAAATGGGAATGACCCGCCAACCTTTCTAAAATTTGATCAACAAACGGTAGGGGGAAGTGGTCTTTCCTCGTGACAGTGTTTAGCTTCCGGTAGTCAATGCACATTCTTCAACCGGTAGTGACTCTAGTTGGTTCGAGTTCATTATTGGCATTGGCTACGATGGTGATCCCGGATTTCTTAGGCACCACTTGAGTTGGACTCACCTATTGACTATCGGATATTGGGTAGATAATACCCACATCCAATAGTTTTACCACTTCGACCTTAACCACATCCTTCATGTTTGGATTGAGTTGTCTTTGTGTTTGCCTAGATGTCTTCGTATTCTCCTCAAGGTGTATGCAATGAGTACAAATCAGTGGGTCTATGCCTTTGAGATCCGCAATCGACCACCCACTGGCATTCTTGTGCTCTAATAGAGTGGCCATTAGCCTACTCTCTTGTTCCTCATCCAAGTGGGAAGAAATCACTACCAGATATGTTTCATCTCGACCTAAATAGACATATTTCAGCTCACTTGGTAATGGTTTTAGGTCGAGAGTTGGTGCCTTGATATTGGATGGGAGGGTTTTGTTCTCGTTTACGGGCAAAGGCTCAAATAGGGCCCTCCATCTTTTGTTATCAAGCACCGGCATCGCATCTAAAATGGCATCCATCTCTCGTATTGTGTCATCATTTATCTCATGAGAGTGTGCCACACATGCCTCCAAAGGATCGGAATATAATGACAAGGGGAATGTATCATCCATGATTGATTCAATCATATTTATCTCGTGGATCTCATCATCAACCTCCCGTGGTTGCTTGCATAAATCAAATATATTGAGCTCAAGTGTCATATTTCCAAAGGACATTTGTACCAGCCCGTTTCTATAATTGATAATCGCATTGGAAGTGGCTAGAAAAGGGCGGTCAAGTATGACGGGAATTTGAGCACCGGTACCTATCACAGGATGTGTATCCAAGACAATAAAGTCTACTGGGTAGTAGAATTTATCAACTTGGACTAGAACATCCTCAATCATTCCTCTCAGTATACGAATGGATCTATCAGCAAGTTGGAGTGTGGTTTTGGTGGGTTTCAATTCACCTAACCCAAGTTGTTCGTAAACGGAGTATGGAATGAGGTTCACACTTGCCCCCAAATCGAGTAAGGCTTGTTTAATCCGGTAGTCTCCTATGATGCATGAGATAGTTGGACTACCCGGATCCTTGTATTTTTGGGGTACCTCTTGTTTGATGATAGCGCTCAAATTCTCAGTCAAAAGTACTTTGTTATGAACATTGTGTTTCCTTTTGACTGTACATAATTACTTTAGAAATTTAGCATAGGATGGTATTTGTTTTATGGCATCTAACAACAGAATGTTGATCTTCACCTGCTTGAAAACCTCTAAAATTTCCAGATTTTTGTCTAAAGGTTTGGGTGAAATCAACCTTTGAGGAAATGGGGCAACCGGCTTGTATTGCCTTTTCGGTTCTTTCTCTTGTGGAATGTTGTTTAAGCTATCATCCTCTTTAGAATTTTTCGGATCCTTAGGCTTTGGGGCCTTCACCGGATTAGATTTGTCAATTACTTTCCCACTTCTCAAAGTGGTGATAGTTTGAAAATGCTCCGTATATTGGGAGGATGAGCTCGCATCTTGTATCTCAAATTGGGTTCTTAGGTTAGGAAGAGGTTGGGCAGGAAGTGTGCCTTTCTCCCTAACACTGAGATGAGATTCAACTCTAGCTATTGAAGTCTTTAATTCATTAATGGCTTGAGTTGAATTTTGATTGAATTTCAATTGCTCTTGCATGAACCCATCTATTTTCAGAGAATTAGTCTTGCTATACTCAGCTTGGACCGAAACAAATGCTACCCAACATCTCCTCTAGCGTAACTTTTGGTGTAATGACTAGAGATGGACATAGTATAGGTTGAGCTTGAGGGATTTTGGTTGCATTCGCAGTGGGTACATTCCTCCAACTGAAGTTGGGATGGTTCTTCCAACTAGCATCAACTAGCATTAAACGTGTTTGAATTTGGAGCACCAAATTGCCGTTGATAACTGTTTATGGCATTTGATTGTTCTTGTAAGATGTCCTGAACCGCTGAAATTGTGGGACAATCTTGTGTTGCATGTTGATTTTCGGCACAAATTCCACAAACAGTTTTAACGTCATTGGAGTTAATCGTATTGCCTTTCCTTAATTCCATAGCCTCAACTTTTCTTGTGAGGCTAGCCACCCGTGCACTTATGCTATCCTCTTCTGATAAGACATAAATTCCTCCTTTCTCTTTTTGTTGGCCAGTCTTGAAATTTGCTGGTTTAGATGTATCCCAAGACTATGCATTTTCAGCCACTTCCTCCAAGTAGTCTCATGCTTCATTGGCTTCCTTATTCACGAACTCCCCATTACACATCATCTCTACAAATTGGCGTATGGGTGAAATTAGTCCATCATAGAAAAAACTTATAACCTGCCAAATTTCATAGCCATGATGTGGGCATGCATTTAACAAGTCCTTAAACCTCTCCCAACATTGGAAGAAGGTCTCATCTTCCTTTTGGGCAAAGTTCATGATAAGGCGCCTTAACATGTTCGTTTTATGAGTAGGGAAGAATTTTTTAACGAATTCCCTATGCATATCAGTCCATGCACCAATTGATCTTGGCCTTAATGCATGAAGCCAACCTTTAGCTTTATCTTTAAGAGTAAAAGGAAATAATTTAAGTCTTACCACATCATCAGTAACATTCGCAAAGTGCATGGTGGTTATTACCTCATCAAACTCCTTAAGGTGTTGATATGCACTTTCACTGTCTAATCCATGGAATTTTGGGAGGAGTTGGATTACTCCCGGTTTTAAATCTACATTCCCTGCATTTTGTGGAAAGATTATGCATGAGGGAGTGCTCGCTCTTGCAGGTTGCAAGTAATCACGTAATGTTCTTGGTCGGGGAACATTCTCAACCACATTCTCTCTCGTTTCGGTTTGGTTTTGGCCCAGATTAGGATTGGACATCGGATTAGGTTGATTCACAGCCATACTTTCAGACAAAATTGGAGAAGTTAGATGTCTCCTAACACGTGGTTATCTGTCTATTCCTTCTACTATTCCCCCTTCACTTATGAGTCGATTATTGGAATCCCGAGCCCAATGTGGCATGCAAAATCCTAAAAGACTGAAAAAAAGGAAAAAGAATTCTTCCTTCCTTTCTTTACTCTTCTCTAAGACTGAAGCACAAGGTGTCTTGCAATGGCTAGGTCAAAAGCAAGGATAGAGACCGATTTCTCCTGGTCAATAGGGGTTCAGAGAACTCCCCACCCACTCTTTGAATTTTTTGAGAAAAGTGCAGAAAAAGAAGAAAGAGGAGTAGAGATGAGAAGAGAAATCTCTGAGCACAAGGTGATCCAAGACGGCAGGGCCAACTAATAGGAATCCAGGTGGCACAAGGCCAACCTTTCAGAGATCCAAAAGGAGTCTCCACCCACTCTACAAGAGATGAATATGATAGGAATGAATAGGAGAAGGAGAAGAGTAAGGTTTAGAAAGATAGAACCTGATTCGGGCACTTGAGATCCTTGTCTTCTTCAACTTTCCTAGAAATCCCTGAAAAAGAAAACAAATCAAACAAAATAAACTAAGTTAGAACTATTCCTAAAAATCCTAAATAGATTCTATTTTCAGAAATTTGTGAAAAACCGTCAAAGTCCCTGGCAACGGCGCCAAAAACTTGTTCGCTTCCCCAAGTGTAGGGTTGCGATGTAGTAATAATCTCGGTAAGACCGAAGTCGATCCACAGGGACTTATGTAGGATTTCACAAACACATCCAATAGTTTCTATTGAGAAAACTTACAACCAGATTTGTAGTGGATTGAAGTAAGTAGTAATGTTGAACTAAACTGAAATAAACAATTATAAAAAAAGGCACTAGGGGTTTAAGGATCCACTTGTAGCAATCCTTGATGCTCAATCCGCTGTGGTTTCTCACTTTCTCAACTAGAATCGAAATTAAGATCTATCTAGTCGGATGATAGAGCAGTTAAAATCAATAATCTGCCATATGTAAAATCAATGTACATGATTCACTCAATGCAAGCTAGGACGAGCATGCTCAATTGCATAGGTCAGTCCCAATTCCAATAGATTAAATTCATAATCATAACCATCACTAAGGCCTGTCACAAGACAAAGCTAGATCATGACTTGAACTTGATTCAAATCATATACACAGTCCACATACAACAAAATCTCAGAAAAGTAGAACTTTGGTAGGAAGTTCCTACATGAAGATCATAGTACTAGAGCGTACTTCGATTCCTCATATCATACAGGTCTAGACTAACACACAACCATTAAGAACTCAAGAAATTCTCCCAAACATCCATGAGTCATCATAAGACTAAGAAATACTACTTGGAACTTGAATTAACTTCAAACCATTGTTCTTAAACATGAAATCCAATCTTAAAAGCCAACTTAAACGAATTGAAACATCTTAGATTCAGTACAAGCTTCACCTCTTAGCCTTAGCTAAGAGGTTTAGCCGTTCATGATCCAGGGAAACATGAAACAACTAAGAAAAAACATAAAAATAGTAACAAACTAGGAGTTGTGGAACTCCAAAATCCACTTCCGCCGCCTCCCACCTTGCTCAAACTCTTCTGAGATACCCTAGGAACGATCCCTAGGTGTCCTTTTTTAGTGGGGAGGCTCTGCAACATCGAAATCTTTTCGAATTTGCGTAAGCTTACGTAGTGCGCAGAGAAATTCGTGGCTTGTAGAACACGTTTCATTACGCAGATGACCGGTCTGAGCTACTGGACGACCGGTCGTCTCAAAAATGCAAAAAGTGTCCAAAGAGTTTTGAGATTTTTCACCCCATAAAATTAATTCAAGGACCGGTCGCAGCAGTGGACGACCGGTTGTACAACCGGTCGTGAACAATCCAGAGAGCTGTGGCCGCAGGGCCCCTCAGTTGAATGTGCTGACCGGTCGGACGACCGGTCTTGGGCCTTGGACGACCGGTCGGACCACCAGTCTTGGGTGTGCTCTTCTACTTTCTTTCTTCATTTCTCTGACTTCTTTCTTTCATCCTTCGACACTTGGTCCTTTGATCTTCTTTGCTTCTAAATAGTGTCTTTAAGTCTCCATTTGATGATTCCTCTCTCTCTCATCCATACAATCACAAATCTATGTATTAGATTAGCCTATAAACCATGAAAACAAGCATAATGAGTGATGAATTGGGGTTAGAATATGCACAATTAGGAGCTCAACAATCATCTCATCATCAAGATCATAAGAGTGGGCCAAGCACTCTAGAAAATTGAGATAGTCAGATGAAGGGTCCTCGTCCTCCCTTAATGATTGAAGAAATTCTGTTTCAATGGCAAGAAATTCCTCCTCTATAGAGATGAGGTCTTCCAAGGAAAAATTTTCAGATGTAGTGGTAAGCACATCATCTAACATTGGTTGATCTTTTAAAATTTCAGATTGTGCCACCTCAGCATCCAAAGGAAAAGAATATTCAATCAAAGGAAGGTCTACCACAATAGAATTTGGCATGTGTTTTTGGTTGAAGGACTCAAAAGATCGACTTCGTCCATCTCTCTAGCATGCATATCCTCTAGAGACTCATAATCATTATGCTCTTGGGAAAAAGAAACCATAGGTTCATAAGCATTCACCAAACCCTCATTGTAGGCAACCCCACTACCGCTTTCAAATTTTAGGGATTCCTCGGGTTCGTTAACCGTCATTGAAATCTCTTCATTATTAAGTTCAAAGGATCCAAAAGAGATAGTGGACTCACCATAATTGATGATGATATTGGGATCATCGAGATCAATCTCCTCTAAAAGTCTATTCATGAAATCCGAAGAAGGTGGGACTTGGGTAGCCCCATCCTCCTCATTAGAGGGGATTGATTCGATGCCCCCAATTTCGGGCTCAACGTCTTCATAAGATGGCGAGGAAGCTTGATTTAATTGTTCATCTACATACTCATTACATATTTTCTCAAGCATTTGTATATACATGTCATCACAAGAGGAAGACGTTTTAGGGTGATTGTTAATAACCATGGTTGGTTCTTCCTTTGAATGAGGAGAATGGTGGTTTCCCCAATTAAGACCGTACGCATTGTAGGATGAATAGTTATATGATGGTTGATAGGCATATCCATACAAGTGATCACGCATTGTCTTAACCGGTTGGCTACCATTCAACCGTTCCTTTTGTTGTTGCACACCTCCTACCATAACCGGTGGAACACTCATGTTATTTTCAATCCAGTATTCACGTAATGGTTTCCCTGGATGATCATTATTCAATTTTGCTTCGTTCCGGTATTCCCCCATCGTCTTACGTCGTGTCTCAACATGTGTATTGCTTTCATTAATGTAATCATACATCGTCTTACGTGGGGGATAGTGGAGGTTCTTTGAATCTCAGAAAAACACTCATGCTTGGAGGCATCCCGATCACAATGAGTTAGGGTCCCTTAATCCGACGTCTCATCCTCCAAAAGGTACTTGTACGCACCATTCGTCCAATCATACATGATGGAATTTTAAGGAATTAGAAACTACCCTAATCTAGAAAAAAAAAAGAACAAAAAGAAGGGAGATGGGGAGATGTTACCCAATAGAGTGAGATCTATGTCAGCAACAATGTCCTACAAAATCAAACAAAAAATTGTTAGTAATCTAGAAAAAAATCAGAAAATCTACTTCTATAAAAACTAAAAATCCAAAAAACTACTTTATAGCTACTAGAACAATTAGAACCGTTTAACCTTTTTCCCCGGTAGCGGCGCAAAAAAACTTGTTCGCTCGCCTCAAGTGTAAGGCTGCGATGTAGTAATAAATCTCGGTAAAACCGAGGTCGATCCACAGGGAAAGAGGTAAACAATTTCAAGTACTCTAATAACTAGAATCTAAGAAGTTTAAGAAAGTAGTTTTTCACATGAAATAGGAAAATATGAAAATAAGAAGAACTAGAGCATCAAAGATCCACTTGTAGTAGTCTAATGCCAATCCATTCATCCAAGTACAACACAATTAGAATCAAAGTCCTATCTCTCATCTAATTGGAAGATATAACATTCAAGCACAAACACTCCCACTTAAATCTGGAAATCAGGTTTCTAGTTCTAATGAAGCACATAAAACTTGAACTTGTAGCCTTCGGAGTAACAGCCATGCCTATGGACTATGGCATGCTCAAGGGTTACTACAATTCGAATTCAAACAACCCGATCATGGTAATCTCAGAGGATTGCAAGGAACTCATGTCCGGAGTACACAAACTCTCACAATTCATCTAAAAATCCAAACTTTATTCAAACTAGAAGTTCAAAATCCAAAATTAAGAAAATGGTACTTGAAATAAAAGAATTAAAGCATTGAAACCAACTACAAATTTCACCTCTAGCTCTAGCTAAGAGGTTAGCTAAGGAAAAACATATTAAAACTAGAACTAGAACTAAGAAAAGGAAGAAAAAATAGCTGTAGGAGGCTAGGTAGCCTCCTAGGACTTGAACTCCTTGCTTCCCACGTCCTTGCTTTTTCACGTCTTTGCTTTATTTGGAATAGAAGAGAGCACCTCCTTTTATAATACAGCAAGAGTACCGTAACACAACAGATTTTTGTTTCGCTTCGTACGGCTTAACCAATGGTCGGATTGCCTTCAAATTTGATTTGCAGCTTCCTTGTATTGTGATTTTCTTCATAGATGATTTAGATTTCCAAGATTATCTTCTGAATGGGCCCACCAATTAGATCAGCGACTGCCTCTCAAAATCGCGCAATTCGGGTACCTTTAGAACCAGTCATCTTGCTTTCAACGCCCCAGAGTGTACAGAGGTCGGATTGATCTCAAATTTTGAACATTAGTAGAAAAATTCTTCCTCTACATGATAGATGGATTAGATTGTCCAAAATAGTTTCAGAATTAGGTGCAAAAATTAGAACACTCAGGCCTTTTATAAAGTCTGCGCAGTTGGATCTTTCTAGATGGTCCATCTTTCTTCAACCGGTACGATCAAACCACACATCCTTTTGATCTGAAACTTTGTGGTTATTCATATATGGATGTGGTCTAAAAGATGGTCAAAGTAGATTCTTCATATCATCAATGATGGGTCACCTGGACCGGCCTAGAGTGGAGTAGGCGGAATCTGAAACTTTCTAGATAGTTCGTATTGTTTTGGCCACCACGGTCAATCCATAGCTCCGATCGACACGAAACCACTTGGGTTATTTCGGCATCGGGCTCCTCTTCGATATGAATATGTTAGATTTCCAAATATCGTCAAGATGGTCTCAAAAAACTGGGCAAAAAAACCAGACACGGGAATAGCCTGCTGTTTGGAATCTGGAAGTTTGAAATTGCATGGCCGACCGGTCAAGACTGGTCGGACAGGGCTGGCCGACCGGTCTTGATCGGTCTAGACCTGTCTGGTTTGGTCTAGCAGCCTCTATAGAAGGTTGCCCATGTGGCCGACCGGTCTTGACCGGTCAGACCACTTTTCTGCATTCTTTCTTCTTTCTTTTCTTCTCTCCTTGGTCTCTCTTTGGTTTCTTCTTTCTTTGGCCCACCTTGGGTCTTCATCCAATGCTCCTAAATGTCTCCTTTTGGTCTCCAATTAGATGAAGTCTGCTCTCATTCCTACGATTACAAAACCTGCATTAGATGGGCCTTTTAAACATGCAAACCATGCATATAATGTGATGGAATTGCCTATACAATGTATAAATTGGAGGTTCAACATGTAGCAGGCCGTACTGACATTCGATAGGCCCAAAGTGCGTATGGGAGCATATCTGACCAATCTCGATAAGTCACAACCATCTTCTCGAGTATCCTGACGATTATCTTGTTTACGGCTTATACTCCACCATTCATCTGAGGACGGTAAGGGCTCGATCGATGACGTTGAATCTTGAACTTGCTGAGGAGGTCATCCAGCTTCTTATTGACGAACGTGGTCCTATTATCCGTGATGATAGCATTAGGGATTACATACCGGCATATGATGTTGTTGTTCATGAATTTGATCACCTGGGATGCTGCAATCGTGGTGTAGGAGGCTGCTTCTACCCACTTGGTGAAGTAGTCGACTGCCACAAGTATGTACTCATGACAATTTGATGCTTTTGGACTCACCTTCCCAATGATGTCAAGACCCCACATAGAGAAGGGCCAGGGAGTTGTCAGGTTGTACAGTTCTAAGGAGGGGGCATGAATTTGATTCGTATGCTCTTGACACTTGAAGAAGCATTTTCTGACGTGCTGGCAGCAGTCTGTCTCCATGGTGAGCCAATAGTAACCGAGTCGTAGAATCTTCTTCACCATCATGTGTCCGTTCATGTGTGAGCCACAGATTCCTTCATGTATTTCTTTCATGATCTTTGCAGCTTCTGTTTCATCGACGCATCGAAGGAGGACTTGATTATAAGATCGCTTGTAAAGAATTTCACCACTGATGGTGAACTGGCCGGCCAAACGCTGGATGGTTTGGCAATCTGTTGCTGTTGTTGCCTCTGGATATTTCTGGGTTTTGAGATATTGCTTGATGTTGGCATACCAGGGTTTGTCAGGGGCGATTTTGGCTTCTTCTATCTGTAGGCAGAAGGCAGGCTCATCTTGAGTTTTGATTGTGAGTTCCCATTTTGAAGCTCCTTTCAGGATCTCGAGCATTGACGCAAGGGTAGCGAGAGCATCTGCAAACTAGTTCTTGGCCTTAGGCATGTATGAGAAGGTGATTTATTTGAATTCTTCGACCAGATTTTCAAGGTACACATGATATGGTATCAACTTCTCGTCCTTGGTTTTTTATTCGCCATTGGTTTGATTGATGATAAGTTGTGAGTCTCCAAATACTCGTAGCTTTTTTACGTCCAAGATTATGGCTTCCCTTAGACTAGCGATGCATGCTTCGTACTCTGCCATGTTGTTGGTGCACTCGAATGCTATGCGCCTTGAGATAGGAATAGGGACATCATCTGGAGAGTAGTTGATTGCTCCGATACCGCTTCCTTTAGAATTTACCGCGCCGTCGAAGAATAACTTCCACTCATCTTTCTTCTTCTTCTCTTCACCTTCGATGAGTAAGAGATCTTCATCAGGGAAGAATGTCTCGAGCGGTTGATAATCCAGGAGAGAGTGAGCGGCGAGATGATCGGCGAGGGCCTGCCCCTTGATTGCCTTCTGAGTGACATAGGTGATGTCGAATTCAGACGATAGTAGCTGTCATTTAGCTATTCTTCCAGTGAGTGCTGGTTTCTCGAACATGTATTTGAGCGGATCCATGCGAGCGAGGAGGAGAATAGGGAACATAATCATGTATTGACGGAGTCGTTGAGTTACCCAGACTAGGGCTAGGCAAGTCTTCTCGATCGGGGAATACCTGGTCTCGTAGTCGGTGAACTTTTAGCTCAAATATTATATTGCTTGTTTCTTCTTCCCGGTCTCGTTGTGTTAGCCAAGAACACAGCCAATGGCTTCTGCTGCTATCGAGATTTATAACAATAGTGGTCGTCCGGGAGTGGGCGGCACTAGAACTGGAAGATTCATGAGATACTTCTTAATGCAGTTGAAGGTGACGTGGCAATCGCCATTCCATTCTTTTGGAACATTCTTTTGAAGGAGCTTGAATATGGGTTCATAGATAGGTGTGAGCTGTGTGATGAAGTGACTGATATATTGAATTCTGCCGAAGAAACCATAAATTTTTTTCTCAGTTCTTGAAGGGGGCATCTTGATGATTGCTCTAGTTTTGGTCTTGTCGACCTTGATGCCATCCTCGCTCACCATAAAGCCAAGGAGTTTGCCTCGAGTTGCACCGAAGACACATTTCTGAGGGTTGAGACGGAGCTTGTACTTTTCTAACATGTTGAATAACTTCTTCAGATCTTCAAAGTGTACTTTAATTGTGATAGATTTGATGATCATATTGTCCACATATACTTCAAGCTCTTTATTCGTCATATCGTGGAATAATGCTGTCATTGCTCACTGATATGATGCTCCTGCGTTCTTCAGACCGAACGGCATTACCCTGTAACAGAAGGTTCCCCATGGAGTGATAAACGATGTCTTCTCGTGATCTTCAATGGTCATTTTGATCTGATTATAACCTGAGAATCCGTCCATGAATGAGAAGATCTTGTACCTCGCAGTGTTGTCGACCAGAGTGTCGATATGTGGCAAAGGTAAGTCATCTTTAGGACTAGCTTTGTTGAGATCTCGGAAGTCAATGCACATTCGAACCTTGCCATCCTTCTTCGGTACTGGTACGATGTTGGCGAACCATTCAGGGTAGTTGGAGACTACCAAGAATCCCGCATTGTACTACTTGATGACTTCATCTAGAACTTTCAGAGCCCATTCTTGCTTCATTTTTTGAAGTTTCTGCTTCACTGGCTTCATATCTGGCTTGGTTGGCAGATGGTGTACAACGAGCTCTTCATCGAGCCCCGGCATGTCTTCATATGAGAACGCGAAGTTAGGACAATCTTAGAGCTAGGAACTCTATCATTCTCTGCTTCATCTCTGGTGGTAGCGATTTTTCAATGCGTACTTCCCTAGGGATCTCGGGTGTCCCCAAGTTTACTGCCTCAAAATCATCAGCTACAACATTGGCTTTAGATTCAAACTTTTTGAGAAGATCCTCTAGTTCGGGAGCTGGGTCATCATCTTCCTCATCCCAAGCTTCGTCCAGGCCCATGAGTTCGAAGTTTAATTCGATGTCAAAATCATATGATTCGACTTCAAACTCATGCGACTCTTCAGACGAACTTGGCACATTATTGAATGTAGGAAAAGAAATGTTTTTTTTTTGTTTTTGAGAATTTTCTAGAATTGAAATGCTAGATGTTTTTCGAGGAGAGGTCATTTTCGGAGGAGAAACTATGCGTTTTTGGGATCTCCGCGCTCCCTGTTTGGAACCTCTAAGGGGTCCCAATGGTTTAGATTTGAGTAGGCTGAAAAAAGACATACAACCTTGGCAAGAACGACATTCGGCGGAATATATGACTCATGCTCCTTTAGGTTCTTGAAAGTTTTTAATTTTTTTGGATTTTTGAACTTTATGGGACCTTGAACAAGCGGGCTTACAGACCATGATTGATCCCAGCTTGTCCTAGAGTACCACTCGCTGCTTAAATCAGCGTTTCTTTTGGAAGCCAGAGCCCTCAGATGACTCTCTGGCTGATTCAGAAGTTAAGGAAATAGATGACCATTCAAGACCCCACACTCCTTCCCCTAGAGAGGTAGGGGTTGATGATTTGGGTGAAGAATCATAGTCTGGCCCAATGACCATGATTTCTTGCTGGTTGGGTTTGAGATCTGAGTCATACTCAGTCCCTCCCGGATCATTTACCTCGCATTACAGTTCATCTGGTTCCACAGCTAGACACAAGTTCGGAATCTGGACATCAGACCAATCCAGGACTGACCATTTCCCTTTCTTGGTCCAATGGATGGGTTGCTTTTGCCCCTGGCTGATGGTTGATGATGTTGATTCTGCAGAGATGGGCATGTCGTGCCCCTTGTTGATTGATGCTGAGATGGGCAAGTTGTGCCCCTGGTTGGCTGGAATTGAAGTGGGCAGGTTGTGCCCCTGGTTGACTCGAATTGAAGCGGGCAGGTTGTGCCCTTGGTTGAGAGCAAGTATCAGAGTCCCCTGGTCCTGAAGCTACTGTATTTGATTTTCTTCTTTGTCTTCATTCTCTCCTTCTTCTTCTGGAGGCTTAGATGGTTTGAGAATCTAGTCCCATCGAATGGGAGGCCACATGGCCCAAGCTAGGCTCATCGGAAAGCCTTTGTGTAGTGCAGTCGGTTGATTTCTTCTTAGATCTCTGCAAGGCTCTCCTGGCTTATTGAATTGAATGGGTGAGCACAGAAATTTCTTTTTTCTTTTGTCCATGATGACTGACCTGTACTCGAGTCCCCATTTGCGTTGATTATATACCACCGGCATCCTTTTGAACTTGAAATGATTCTTTATACGATACTTGAGGCTCAGACGTTCTGCTAGTGAAAAGACACGATCCACACTTATCGGTTCTGGATTGGCGATAGCGTTCACAGTCTAGAATTTGAAACTGTGAAACGGGATGTCTTCTTCAGAGTGTTGGATGTCGATTACAAGGATATCTGGTTCAATGGCAGCAACATTGGAAGGAATGATGAGCTCCTTCTCTGCATAGACAGAGATCACTTGATTTCTACAGATATACTTCACTCATTGATGCAAAGTTGATGGCATAGCTCCAACCTTGTGCAGCGAAGGTCGTCCGAGCAACATGTTGAAAGAAGCTGATATATCAAGGATTTGGAATGTGATGGTGGAGATTTATGGACCTATCTGTACCTCTATGTCGACCTCTCCTTCCACTGATTAGCAGGTGTTGTTGAATGCTCTGACATACGTGGTGTTGGGTCGGAATGAGGAGGGACTGATTCCCAAGCGTTCTACAGTCTTGAGTGGTAGACATTTAAGCTTGAGCCATTATCGATAAGGACTAGCGGGACACAAAGGTGTTTATATCATAAGGCTATGTTGAGGGATCGCCCATGGTCGCGCCCTTCTGGTGGCAACTCATTATCAGTGAAGGTGATGGCGCACGGAGCCAGGAGCTGTCCGATCATCAATGCTATCATTTCAGGTGTTGTATCGGAGGAGACATGGGCATCGCTCAGGGTTTTGGCGAACATTTCTCGGTGTATGCGAGATGTGCAGAGTAACTCCCATACCGAGATTTGGGCAGGGATTGACTTGAGCTGAGTTGCAACATCATATGCAGCTTCATTTTTGTTGCCGAGACCTGAGAGAGAGCTTTTGGGATCTCCTCTGTTCTGATTATCTCTTCGGATGCAATGCCCATTGGGATTCATGTTCCCTACCTCTGCACATTCTGGATAGTGTCACGTGACTTCTTTATAATTTTCCTCTCCTTTGCTTTCTAGGACCACTGGTTCTTGCAATGGTGTGGTATGGGTACTAGGTCTTCCTCATATGGAGCCTTTGCCTTGAGGATTACATTGTTGCATGTGTTGACGGGATAATATCGAGGCTTGTCTTCATAGATCACATAAGGTCGCGGCCCTGGCTTGACTATTCCTGGAGCAGGAGGTTCCTACGGGATGAACACTGGTCCTCTTGATATGGCGAGGGGTCTCTCTGTTTGACCCAACTGCTTAGCGTAATTGATATAGCTCCAGGACGTCTTTGTGGCTCGGGGATAGGACTTGCCCCTTGCAATATGACTGGCTCAACTAGAGGAGCCCCTTCCAAGACAATGGGTTCTTGCTGTTGATAAGTATAATCCCTCCATTGTGGATCGGATTGTTCCTGAGCTGAACTTGCCCCTTGCAAAATGATAGGTTCGTATGTGGGCTCGATGTTTGATTGTGCTTCTTCTAGGATGACCGGCTCCCAACACGAATGGTTGTAAGGTGCCCCTTGCAAGGGGACAGGCCCTTAAACAATTGGTGCATCATATGAAGGTGCTCCTTCGAGTACTAACAGCTCGAAGACTGAAGGAAGAAAGGGGTTTGCCCCTTGCAAGATCGGAGGAGAATTTATTGGCTCATAAGTGTAAGCATGAATGGACTGGATAAGGGAGAAGAAGTGATCGAGACGTTCTCCTTCTTCTATGCTGTTGATGGCAGGGCCACGAGACGAGCTGGGGTTCGTCGGATGAAGAGGTAGAGGATTCTGAAGGATGTTGGTAGGAGCTACTGGAGGAGTCCCAGGGACCGAGATGACGATCTTACGGTCGTCAATATGATTTTCTATGGCATTCTTCAGAGTCATGCATCGATCAGTGGTGTGGCCACGCCCTTGATGGTAGGCATAATACTCATTTTCTCGATAGTTTGGAGGAGGCTTGGGTGCCATTAGAGTGAGTAACTACTTTTATATCAGCATAGTCATGACTTGACTAAGTGGCTGAGTGAGAGGAGTGAATTTCCTGAACTCCCTGTAATTCTGCCTATTCTGATATGAGTATTGGCCGATCCCCTTGAACTGCTGCTGTTGTCGAGGTGGTTGTGGTTGTGGTTGTGGTTGAGGATTTGGTTGCGGTAGGGGTGGCTGTGGCTGATACCTCTGAGGTTGATGCTGGGCCTGATTCTGCTGATATAGTTGATGTCCTTGTGGAGGAGCATATTGGTTCCCTTGAGCACTGGCGATGATGTTGTTTACCTCTGTCGGGCGAGGAGGAGAACCGCTGTGGTTTCCACTCCCGTATCCAATAGGTCTTCCTTCCACCCTATTCCGTTTGACTGGAGTGGCCTTATGAGGCCATGGGGAGATTGTCCCTGTCCGGATTCCTGCTTCGACTTGCTCTCCAGCACGGATCAACTGTGAGAAATTCGCATATGGATGTGAGATGAGATATCCAGATATGCCAGGATATGTTAAATGAACAATTACGGAGATTTGTTCTTTGTCGTTGATGGGTGTCCCCATTTTGGCTGCCATAACTCGCCAATGTCCCACATAAGCTGACAATGTTTCGTCACTTCTTTGCCTGAGAGCCGTGAGATCCGCTCTCCTGGGTGCCATGTTAAGATTGTATGCGAACCTGTCAACGAAAGCCTGGGAAAGATGTTCCCAAGTCCTGATGCGATGACAATCTAATGATGTGTACCAGTCTAGGGCATCGCCCTTTAGAGATTTTTGGAACAAGCGAATGAGGGCTCCTTCATTTCCTGAGATTGCACTCAGCTCTCCACAGAAAGCCTTGAGATGTGCTGTGGGACAAACCACTGCCGTCGTATCTTTTGAATTTTGGTACCTCAAAGTTTTGAGGTATCTAAGCATCTGGAAAAGGACATAAGTCTCTGAACTTGGTCGAAGGTAGATCGATTCCCTGTTGTCACTGTAGTTGATTTTGTAAGATATGGAACTGCTCCCATAACTCATCCAGTCCTGCATGATCTACTCGAGCGATTGGTGCCTCTCGAAGTAAGGCACATTCTTCTTCGGCATAGTGGTCAATGTCTTCGACCCTATGGGCTTGCTGAATAGAAACCATGGGTTACTGAACTTGATTCGATGATTGAACTGGATTATGACGAACTTGCGCTTGAAATGACTGTAATTGAGTTGGAAACTGTACTGAAGGTTGAACTGGAACTTGCTGGAAATTAACTGGAGATTGCTGGATCGAAGATTGCTGGAAATTAACTGGAGCTTGTTGAATTGAAGATTGTTGGAAATTAACTGGAATCCCATCGGCGGGGATGTGCTGGAATTGAAAAGTGCTCCTGTTTGTAGGAGGCTGAGATGCTAGGAAGTGACCCCCTTGTTGGGTATTCGCTACTGTACGCTGATTGATGTGGGCTTGACATTGACCCCCATTGTGGGCATTCTCCAGTGCTGTCCCTGCTGTTGGAAATTGAATTGAAATCCAATCGGTGGGGATGTGATAAAATTGAGTAAAGTTCCCATCGGCGGGGAGATGCTGAGGAAGAAAAGGGGTCCCATTGGCGGGGACATGCTGGAATCTATTGAGATTGTTGCTTGCAAGATTGATAGGAAGTTGACTGGAAGTCCCTGCGATGGGAACGCTCTGAGATGGTCTTATCATCACAGGAAGGTACTGAGGAGGATGCCCCATAGCGAAGGGCTGAGATGACTGTTGTCGGTAGTCTTGGGCAGACTTCGATGGTTGTGCTTGATTTGAACTGGAGGCCGGAGGGACCCAGCATGGCTGCTGAGATTGCTGAACTGGGCCAACTTGATTGTTGGCTGCTGCAGTAGCTTGTGCTTGCATGAATTGCAAGAGCATTTCTTGCATTTCTTTCATTCCTTGTGTTAATTCTTGCATGATTGGCGTATTTTTAATTGGTTGTTGTGCTGGAGGTTGCGCTTCGGCCATGTCAAGGGTAGGGAAGAGGTGAGCTTCCTCTTCGTGGTCCGAAATGGCTTGCTGAGCTCGAGTATGCATTATGCTGTGGAAGGGAAGTTGTTTCCGAAGACGTTGAGCCCGAGGAGGCGCAATGGTGAGGAATATGCCCTACTCTTTTTTTTGGGTTTTGAAATTTTTTATTTTTTTGTTTTTGGATGGAATGCTCTACAGATGAGATTGTATGAGGACTAATGACTTTCAAGTACAGGAGGGATTCCATTTTTCAAGTTGGATCACGACTAGTGGGACTAGCATCTCCCCAGCAAAGTCGCCATTCCTAGGACGCTCGCCTTTCCGCGCTCCCGACCCTCCCTTTCGAAAAGAGGTATGCGCGAATCGCCGTTGTGCCACTAGCTCACCTCGTTCTCGAGGGCTTTCTTGGTTGTCGTGTTAAACTGGATATGTTTGGATGAGTTTGTATAAGACCAGAGTCGCCATTAGCCGGTTACTTTGAATTTAAGTCGGCTAGACCCCGTAGAAACGTTAGAGAAGAGAATCCAAAGATTCCTTCCTCTAAAATGACTCCTTTTGATTTACGGTCAGAGATTCGAGGTAAGGGATCATAGTTACAGGGTGGGAAGGTATTAGGCACCCACTTTGCCCGTATCGAAGTACGGTCTCTACTTCACAGAATTGAACTAATACTTGAATGTCTGATTTAATCCTCGTACATTTTCATAAATGATATGATGCATGAATGCAGGTTTGAACAGTAAGAGTTTCTGATGGGCAGGTTTTCATTAACATGCAAGCCTAGAGCATACGCTCAAACTGATAGGTGCTTTATGCAGGATGCATGCTGTGTATTTGATTAATCAAAGTGCTTGCAGTGATATGATAAGCAGGGGTGTTGGAAGAAAAGTAAATGTTGCACTTATACTAGATGCCAATGAGATGATGCTAATAAAAGAGTAGCTGAATAGACAGAGGTGTCGCAAGGGTTTGCTTCAAGTGGCTAAGATTGGGACGTAGGTAGCTTGGGAGACTTTGACCAGGGTCAGGCTGGGTTGGACCAGGGATTAGACTCTTCTCATTCGAGCTCTCCTTGGTGGAGGAATGGGCTAAAGGGGGATGGGATGGACTCGGAGCTCTCAGGCTGGAGAGGTGAGGAGTGGATGCTGTGAATGAGAAGGGGCGGGGGTATTTATAGCTGCGAGTAGTGGCAGCTTGGGTAATTAGGCTTGAGCGGCCCCCTGGGGGCCGCCTGTATGGACTCTTTGCTCCAGCTTCGGAGTGTACAGACCTCGAACCTGAAGTAAAAAAACTGTTGGTTTGAGGTTTGGACCTACTCCGAAGTTGTGGCTCAAAACCAGGTAGGTTCACTGGGTTTGAAAGATGGATTGACACGGTGAGTTGACTGGGTGCAGGGGCTGGACTGACTCAGTGAGTTGACTCGGTGATTTGACTCAGCGGGTTGACTCACCAAGTTTGACTTTTTTGGGATTTTTTGACTGGTTTTTCTTATGGGGGGTTTTTCAGGTTGATGTTTAGGGGTGAGTCGACTGGGTTCAGGCTTGAGCCGGGCTATGGATTGGGGCTTACAAGGGTGAGTTTGGCTTGGTTTGGACATGTGATTTGGGAGTATGGACCTCCATTCATTCTGCTATCTCTACCAACATTGTAGCCGAAGGTGGGGTGTTTACAGATAGGTAGATACGTTGTAATCGATAGTATATGATTAAGATCAAATAAGATCTCCTATTCAGCTACTTACACCGCATTGTTTAAAGATAATCAACAAGCGGTGATCGAATAATGGGTTTTGTCTTCTGAAGATGGTTTACACCTCTGCCTTTCGTATGAAAGGATTTTTCAATACAGATAAAACAAAAGAAAATACTTACAGTCGACCGTAAAGAAGAACTGCAAGATGTCTTTCTGAATAGAAAACTTGCTTGATATTGAATTAAGTCTACCGTATGAGCGTAGACTCCGAATTACAGCTAAAGTTAACAATTATTGGATTACTGCTACTAGTTACGTTAAGAAACGTAAAGTAATGATTACACTAAGGAATATAAATGGCAAATTATGCTAAGGAAAAGTAAAAACGCCCATTACTAAGGAATGTAAAATACTAATTATGCTAAGGAGCACAGAGTAATTTTGAAAGATAGATTTGGTTTTGTTTGGTTGGTTGGTATGAGATGACTTGCTTTATTGCTTTCTTCTACTATTTATAAGCTTTTAAATGCACACGACTTGAGGGTCGTGGAGTCTAATTTGGCACGATCTAGCCTTCCGGATCCTTTCTTCTAAGCTTACCTCATGTTCGGGTAACCGCCTCCAAACTTACTATTGATTCGACCATGTTCGCTCGGCCACTCTTGCTTTATGGATGTTGTGGCACCGCTCGATAAATGCCAGCTATATTACCGTAAAACTCACTTTGGGTATCTCCACAGATCTTATATCCACCATGCAATTCCTATAAAATTACACGTGTCTCTTTCTAATTGGCTCTAGTAGGAACGAGCAAAAATAGGGTACAACATTGCTCCCCACGTCGCTTCGCCTTTAAGTAAAAGGTGAAAGCGATGTTTGACCATTCAGTAATGCATCCATCCTTCTGGCCACATGTCAATACTTCATTCAGCATGCCTGACCGAGACAATTCCAAATGACAGTAATGCTTTTTGTAGAACAACTCCCATCATGATGCGTGTGCAAGTGTCAAACCATACAAGGAGTTATGATTATGCCCTACTTAATGCACACAATCTCGGCTAATATAAGTGTCATTTCAATACTTTTTTTTAAAATTTCTTATGCCTTCTTCTCATCTTCTTCTACCTTTGAAACCCTCTTTGCTTCTTCGTTATCTACAATAGCTACTTCTTCATCTTCTGCTCCAACTTTCCACCAAGATGAACTCGTAGACAAATTAGATAACCTTTTCGACAAGTTTACTTATGAGGTCATCTTCAAATCACAAATCAAAGACAAAGCTTACCACTATCTTGGACCAACCTTCTTTCCCAAAATCACCCCTAATGAAGTTCGTTCATTGGATTATTTCTTCCCAAATTGTCCTGGCGAGAAGATGTTGATTTAATCCCAATTCATCCTAAATCCTTCTAATGCTCTAAAAACTTCATGACCCTGGTCGAAACCCTTATTAGGATGGGATGATTGGTCAAACGGGTCTCTGCACAATACAGAGTTGTTTGGAGAGAAATTAACATCTACAAATGCATCAAGCTATGATTGCTTAATTACTCATTAGATCCCCCTCTTCTTACTGCAATGTCAACATTTTGGAATACATAGATCAATACTTTCTTCTTTGGATGTGACCCTATGATTCCAACTATCTTGGATTTTGTGCTTTCACCCACCTTCTACCTTTCGATGAGGTGGCTTTTCTCTCGATGAAGGAAAAACATTTCATTAACAAAGGTAGTGATAAGTACCTAATATTGTATAATTAACCCTAGTTGTTAAGGGCATTATCATTGTTTTTCAGGTTAATTATCTCTCAGTAGCTGAATTTTTGGTCTTCAGGTGATCAGGAGAGGTTGGACAAGATTCGATCCAATCAGGGCATTTAAAGGCCTAAAAAAGAGCAAGATTCGGCGTGTTGGTAATCTTGAAGCAAACCAAGCCATAGAGATCGAAGCCTGGATCGTTTTGTAAGTTGGAAATAGTGTAGAGATAGCTCACAAAGACTACATCACGGCCACTCATTTGAAGATCCGAGCCGAGCATGTTTGGTGGTGTGATTGAGCGTCTACATCACACACACCTTGGAAAGTGTGTGAGGAAGTCCACGCATGGAACTAACCATGCATCAAGCAAAAGGTGGACCCCACCTTTCATGTGTACGACCAATCAAGGGTGGACATCACACTCTCACACGTATGATCCGCAGTCAAGCTGGTGGAGTTCATCATCACACCTACCACTACACATTCATTAATCATCACACGCGTGAAGAGAGGTGGACAACCACTCTCATGGACGTGAGCAGCAACAGATGGACGAACAACACCACTTTGCACATGTGCAGATTACATGCAACAATTCCAACGTCTAAAGCCATCTAGTGGACCCTCCATCTCCTTCGTCCAACACCAGCAGGTCCATCAAGTGGGCAACGCCTTGCACGTGCAGCAGATGGAAGCCGTTCATCAACGTCTAGCAGAGGACGTCTGTGCAGATGATGGAGGACTGATCATTGCAGCCGTCCATCAGTGCAGCTGAACCAGCTCATCCGTCCATCAAGATGGTCTCCATCTCCACCAGACCGTCCAGCAGCAATCAGCAATGGACAACTGATCTCAGCCGTCCATCTATTTCAATTGCTAGCAAGAAGAACAGCTCCTCTTCCATCCCACCTCCAGCACACCATCCACCCTCACCATCAGCTCAGCACACGTGCTGATCATGGACCACCATCTTCACCGTCCAGTGGACCTCACATCCAGCAGTAGTCTGAGGTGGGCCCGAGCTGCAGTTTCACCAGCCGGACACACAGTGGACAACAGCTACTCAGCTTCCATCAACCATCGTCTGCACAAAGGATAGCACATCAGCAGCCAAATCCAAGCACCGTGGACAGCCCCATCTCTCTCTCACTTGTGTCAGCCACCAAGCAAGGCATCTCTCCTCCACATGTGCAAGCAAGAAAACCTTTCTCCACTCCCACATGTGTGGAGGCTAAAAAACACACACACTCTCTCTTCTCTATACTTAGAATCTAAGGAACTCACTATACTTAGACTCTAAGGAAACTCTTTACTTAGACTCTAAGGAACTCCATACACTTAGACTCTAAGAAAACTCACTAAACTTAGACTCTAAGGAAACTCTTTACTTAGGTTCCAAGTAATTTCACTCTCCCTTATCTTATAAAAGGGGTTGCTCCCTTATCATCCCTCATCATCCCATTCTCTACAACTCCTCTCTTCTCTTCTTTAGTTTTCTTTCCTTTTTTCATTTGTAGAATAGAGTAGTGTAGAATTTTCTTTCTTAGTGAGTTTTAGTCTTCCATTGTAGCATGGTTGGCTAAACCTCTAGCTAAGGCTAGGGGTGAAGCCTTGGAAGAAATTTACAAGCTTTGATTTTTTTGGTTCAGCATTGTGTGGTGTAAATGTTGGAGTTCTCTTTGGCTGATTGGTTTGGTTATCCACCTCAGTAGACGCTATTGTTGTGCAAGCCCCTTGATCCATCGTCGACTCCGGGCACGTTGGATGCTTGGGATCCCTTGCACACCAATTAGCTAGTTCATGATCGATAAAGTCCCTTGATCCATCGTTGACTCCGGGCACGTTGGATGCTTTGGATTCCCTACGGTCATCGAGCTAGTGTAGGTAAAGTCATCGATCTGTAAAATCCCTTGATCCATTGTAGACTCCGGGTACATTGGATGCTTTGGATTCCCTACGATCGATAGACGAGATCTTAACGGTTGGATCGGTCAATCAAAGCCTCCTATCTTGTAAGTATGCATTTGATCGTATGAATTGTGATCTTATCGGTTGACTTGTTGGCAAAGTTGTTGATCTGTACAATTCCTTGATCCATTGTCAACTCCGGGCACAGTGGATGCTTGGAATTCCCTGCGATCAACTAACGAGTGCTTCATGGTCAAATCAATCGGTTCAGATCACCATCTTTTATGAAATATGCAAATGGTTTGACTGTTTTATCTTCCGGTTGGAATGAATCTTTATTCAATTCCAGTTGAGTGATAGTTGGACCAACGAATCAAATCTTGTGAATGAATCAAAGGTGGATCCCTGATGCCTTAGCCCCTTTTCTATTTTTATCTTTCACCACACACAACTTGCTCCACTCTTGTGGATTAAACCAGATTTCATCTCACTCACCTAAACTAATTCCTCTAAGTGTTCTTAACCCCAATCCCTGTGGATCGACCTCGGTCTTACCGAGTATTTTACTACTTCGCTACCTGCACTTGGATGTGCAATCTTCGGGTTGTAGCAGGTAGTAAAATCTATTCCTATTTCATGGTTGTGTATTGTTCGCTCGCCTCAAGTGCAAGGCTGCGATGTAGTAATAATCTCGGTAAGACCGAGGTCGATCCACAGGGAAGGAAGTAAACAATTCTAAGTATCCTAATAATTAGAATCTAAAGAGGTCTGTGAAATTGGTTTTGAACATAAAATAGAAAATCTGATAATGAAAAGATAACTAGAGCATCAAGGATCCAGTTATAGCTCTTCTTAGATGCATAATTCGCTATGGTTTCTTACTTTCTCAACTAGAATCGACATTCCTGTCTATCTAGTCGGATGATAGAGCTGTTAAACCAAACAGTCTGTCATATGTAAGTTCTATGCATAGGATTCACTCAATGTAGGCTGAGCTGAGCATGCTCAATTGCATAGGTCATTCCCCTTTCCAAAAGGTCCAGTTCACAATCATAACCATCCTCAAGTCCTCTCACAAGACAAGGCTAGATCATGATTTGAACTAGATTCAAATCACATGCACAATCCATACATATTCAGAAAAACAGAAAAAATAGAACTTTGGTAGGAAGTCCCTTCATGAAGAGCTTAGTACTAGAGCGCACTCCGATTCCTCGGATCATACAGGTCTAGACCGTTGCAAACGAATTAAGAAGATAAGTAATTCATCCAAACATCCATGAGTCATCACAAGACTAAGAAAAATTACTTAAAAACTTGTATAAACTTCAAACCTTAGTTCATAATCATGAATTCCAAACTAAAAACCAATAAAACGAATTAAACAATCTAAGAAAACTATAAGGTTCACCTCTTAGCTCTAGCTAAGAGATTAGCTAATAAAAAGCATATTAAAAACTAGAACTAGAACTAAGAAAAGGAAGAAAAACTAGCTGGAGGAGGCTAGGAAGCCTCCTATGACTTGAACTCCTAGCTCCCCACGTCCTTGGTTGCCCTGGAATAGAAGAGAGCACCTCCTTTTATAGTGCAGCACTAGTACAGCAACATAGCAGAATTTGTTTCGCTTGGTATGGCTTAACCAATGGTCGGATTGCCTTCAAATTTGATTTGTAGCTTCCTTGTAATGTGATCTTCCTCATAGATGGTTTATATTTCCAAGATTATCCTCTGAATGGGCCCACCAATCACATCACCGACCGCCTCTCAAAATCGCGCACTTCGGGTACCTTTAGAACCAGTCATCTTGCTTTCAACGCTCCGGAGTGTACGGAGGTCGGATTGATCTCAAATTTTGAACATGAGTAGAAAACTTCCTCCTCTACATGATAGACGGATTAGATTATCCAAAACGATCTCAGAATGTGGTCCGAAAATTAGAACAATTAGGGCTTTTATAAACTCTGCGCAGTTGGAGCTTTCTGGATGGTCCATCTTTCTTCAACCGGTACGATCAAACCACACACCCTTTTGATCTGAAACTTTTGTGGTTATTCATATACTAAAAGATGGTCAAAGTAGATTTTTCATATCCTCAATGATGGGCCACCTGGACCGGCCCAGAGTGGAACAGCGAAATCTGGAACTTTCTGGACAGTTCGTATTGTTTTGGTCACCACGATCAATCCGTAACTCCGATCGACACGAAACCACTTGGGTTAGTTCGACGTCGAGTTCCTCTTCGACATGGATGTGTTGGATTTCCAAATATCATCAAAATCAGCCTAGAAAACTGGTCCAAAAAATCAGGTGCGGGAATACATTGCTGTTTTAGAATCTGGAATCTGAAACTTGCATGGCCGACCGGTCACGACCGGTCGGACAGGGCTGGCCGACCGGTCACGACCGGTCAGGCCCTCTTTGGCATTACTCCAGCAAGCATGGCCGACCGGTCAAGACCGGTCGGTCTCTTTTTCTTCTTGTTTTCTTCCTTTCTTTCTTCTATTTTCTTCTTTCTTTGCTTCTTTCTTTGCTTCCTTCTTCCTTCAGCCCTCCTTGGGTCTTCATCCAAGGTTCTAAATCAGCTCTTTTGGTCATCAATTGGGCAAAGTAACTCTCATTCCTACAACCACAAAACATGTATTTGATTAGTCTTTAATTTATGAAAATCATGCATAATGAGTGATGAATTGGGGTTAAAATATGCACAATTAAGAGCTCAACACACCCCCCAACCAGCATTTTGCTAGTCCCGAGCAAAACATGCATGAAACAAGTTTCATTCTCCAAATCCAACTCTCCTCTAGAAACTATTCTTCTATACATTCCAATACACACAAGCATAAAAATCAGAGAAATTAGGTGATAGAAGTTGAAACCTTAAACTCTTAGAACATAATAAGTATTTATGTGAAATTCCCACTGATTGATTGATAAATAGAAGAACTTGAACAAATTCACCCTAATGTGCATAGTGAAAGTTCATCTCATGAGTTTCTGGGCTCATCTTCATCATAGATCAACTAAACTATGGATTTCAAGGTGCACAGAGCAACAACAAGCCTATGACAGGAATTTGTCTTACCGTCCTTCCGACGACTTTCACACTACGTCCCATTTCCGGCTTTGGTTACGGGTAGACCATCCCCCGGTTGGTAGTAGGTAGCCCTAATCGAAATTTTCCACCATTTTTCCATCATTCCCAATTTCATCCTTCCTTTTCCTTTTTCTTTTTAAATTAGATAGGATTTTTAGAAATCCATATCTTTCATTATTTTCCCATGGACAAGGATGGACAAAGTACCCCGGCTTGGTTTCTCAACACCTTAAATCAAAGTAAAGTTAATCCACAAATCACATAATCCTTTCAACCCATGAAAATCGTGTAATGTGAACTAGGTGTAAAAGTGTTCAAATTTTCTATCACTCACATAAATAGGGGAATTCACATATAAAACCATTATATTAAAAGAAATTCAAAGCTTGCAACATCACTCACTTCGTATCTCCTCTTCTTATACTCGTATCATCTTGAATGCATAGAAACAACGTTTTCCAAAAGAGTTTTGAATTTTAGAAAAATCAAAAATTTTCTACATAATTGCTTGAAATGTCACAAAAGCTAGTGGATTCATCTAAGGAATCTCACCCCCCAACCAAAATCTTACATTGTCCTCAATGTAATAAGATATGCAATATGCATGACATGAGAGCAATGACACAAAACAAAGGAGAGTGAGAACGAGAGTACCTGAGGTAGCAAGTTGATCAATTCTAGCATCTTCCATTGTCTCAATGAGACTTATTCAATCCTAAATGCAGAAAGAAATCCTAACCTACCTACCTACCTTTGATTAGTCTGATCGACTACATGATCAAATTTGAGCAGGATCTTCATGAATTTCAATAGGTTTCTCATGAGGACCATCCAAAGTCCTGCTCGAATGTATACATGTGTGCGTTTCTTCATGAAAGTCCAATCATAGTATGCACCACACGCATGTAAGGAGGAGATAAGAACAGCAAAAAGATATCTCCTCAAGTTCTGAATTGGGTTGTAATTGATTAAAAACGGGTCCTCCCAATCAGAATTTTCAATGGGTTGAAGAACCCATGATGGTGGAGAGACATTCATTAAGTATTTTTCAGTTTAGATTGTCTCCTCCACAAATTCAGATTTGCATGGTGCTTCCACAAACCATGGTAAAGAGTGTAAATCAGTGGAATGGTGTTCTTCAGGCACCGACACCATGTCTAACAAACTATCCAACTCCTTAATCATCTCATCATCCAGATCATAGGGGTGGGTCATGCATTCCTTTAGGAAATCGAGAGAGTCGAATGAAGGGTCCTCGTTCTCCCTAAGTGATTGAGGAAATTCTGTTTCAAAGGTAAGAAATTCCTCCTCTATAGAGGGGAGGTCTTCTAAAGAAAAATTTTCAGATTCAGTGGTAAGCACATCATCTAGCATTGGTTGATCTTTTGAAATTTCAGGTTGTGCCACCCCATCATCCAAAGAAACAGAATTTTCAACCCAAGGGAGTTCTTCCACAATAGAATCCGGCATGTGTTGTTGGTGGAAGGACTAAAAAATATCGACTTCGGCCATCTCTCTAGCAAGAATATCTTCCGATGACTCAAAAACATTCAGCCCTTTGGAAGAAGAAATCATGGACTCACAATCATCTTTCAAACCCTCATTGTAGGCAATCAAACTATCACTTTCAGATTTTGCAGATTCCTCGGGTTCGTCAACCGTCCTTGAAATCTCTTCATCATTCAAATAGGAATAGCTAAAAGAGATAGTTGATTCACCATAATCGATGGTAATGGTGGGATCACTGAGATCTACATCCCTTAGAAGTTTAGTCATTAAATCTAGAGAAGGTTGGGTTTGGATAGCCTCATCCTCCTCATTGTTGGGGATTGATTCGGTGTTCCCAATGTTGGGTTCAATATTTTGAGATGGCGATAGGTTTTGTATGCATTGCTCAGTTATTTCCATACACTCTCGCAGTGTATCCTCAAGAGTTCGTGTCGGTTGAGGATCATGAGAAAGAAACTCTTGAGGATAGTTGTTGGCATCCATGGTTGGCTCATCCTCCATTGGACTAGAGGTGTGAGGACTCTCTCGATGAAGACCATACGTGTCATATGACGAAGACTGATAAGATGGTTGATAGGCATAACCATACAAGTGATCACGCAATGTCTTTACCGGTTGGTCATTACTCCCCCGGTCCTTTTTCTTATTCCTACCTCCTGTTAAACTTGGTGGGATACTCATGTTATTTTCAACCTAGTAATCACGTAGCGTCTTACGTTGGGGGGTAGTGGAGGTTGATTTACTCTCAGAATAATACTTATGCTTAAATTGGTTCCAATCATAAAGAGTTTTGATTCCATGGTCTGTCATCTCATCTTCCAAAAGGTATGCATAAGCACCACACTTCCAATCAGCCATAATGAGATTTTAAAGAGTTGGAACTACCCTAATCTAGAAAAAAGAACAAAAAGAAGGGAGATGGAGAGATGTTACCCAATAGAGCGAGATATATGTCAGCAACAATGTCCTACAAAATCCAACAAAAAATTGTTAGTAATCTAGAAAAAAAAATCAGAAAATCTTCTTCTATAAAAACTGAAAATCCTACCTAACTAAGACTACTCTATAGTTACTAGAACAATTAGAACCGTTTAACCTCTTCCCCGGCAACGGCGCCAAAAACTTGTTCGCTCGCCTCAAGTGCAAGGCTGCGATGTAGTAATAATCTCGGTAAGACCGAGGTCGATCCACAGGGAAGGAAGTAAACAATTCTGAGTATCCTAATAACTAGAATCTAAAGAGGTTTGTGAAATTGGTTTTGAACATAAAATAGAAAATCTGATAATGAAAAGACAACTAGAGCATCAAGGATCCACTTATAGCTCTTCTTAGATGCATAATTCGCTATGGTTTCTTACTTTCTCAACTAGAATCGACATTCCTGTCTATCTAGTCGGATGATAGAGCTGTTAAACCAAACAGTCTGTCATATGTAAGTTCTATGCATAGGATTCACTCAATGTAGGCTGAGCTGAGCATGCTCAATTGCATAGGTCATTCCCCTTTCCAAAAGGTCCAGTTCACAATCATAACCATCCTCAAGTCCTCTCACAAGACAAGGCTAGATCATGATTTGAACTAGATTCAAATCACATGCACAATCCATACATATTCAGAAAAACAGAAAAAATAGAACTTTGGTAGGAAGTCCCTTCATGAAGAGCTTAGTACTAGAGCGCACTCCGATTCCTCGGATCATACAGGTCTAGACCGTTGCAAACGAATTAAGAAGATAAGTAATTCATCCAAACATCCATGAGTCATCACAAGACTAAGAAAAATTACTTAAAAACTTGTATAAACTTCAAACCTTAGTTATAATCATGAATTCCAAACTAAAAACCAATAAAACGAATTAAACAATCTAAGAAAACTATAAGGTTCACCTCTTAGCTCTAGCTAAGAGATTAGCTAATAAAAAGCATATTAAAAACTAGAACTAGAACTAAGAAAAGGAAGAAAAACTAGCTGGAGGAGGCTAGGAAGCCTCCTATGACTTGAACTCCTAGCTCCCCACGTCCTTGGTTGCCCTGGAATAGAAGAGAGCACCTCCTTTTATAGTGCAGCACTAGTACAGCAACATAGCAGAATTTGTTTCGCTTGGTATGGCTTAACCAATGGTCGGATTGCCTTCAAATTTGATTTGTAGCTTCCTTGTAATGTGATCTTCCTCATAGATGGTTTATATTTCCAAGATTATCCTCTGAATGGGCCCACCAATCACATCACCGACCGCCTCTCAAAATCGCGCACTTCGGGTACCTTTAGAACCAGTCATCTTGCTTTCAACGCTCCGGAGTGTACGGAGGTCGGATTGATCTCAAATTTTGAACATGAGTAGAAAACTTCCTCCTCTACATGATAGACGGATTAGATTATCCAAAACGATCTCAGAATGTGGTCCGAAAATTAGAACAATTAGGGCTTTTATAAACTCTGCGCAGTTGGAGCTTTCTGGATGGTCCATCTTTCTTCAACCGGTACGATCAAACCACACACCCTTTTGATCTGAAACTTTTGTGGTTATTCATATACTAAAAGATGGTCAAAGTAGATTTTTCATATCCTCAATGATGGGCCACCTGGACCGGCCCAGAGTGGAACAGCGAAATCTGGAACTTTCTGGACAGTTCGTATTGTTTTGGTCACCACGATCAATCCGTAACTCCGATCGACACGAAACCACTTGGGTTAGTTCGGCGTCGAGTTCCTCTTCGGCATGGATGTGTTGGATTTCCAAATATCATCAAGATCGGCCCAGAAAACTGGTCCGAAAAATTAGGTGCGGGAATACATTGCTGTTTTAGAATCTGGAATCTGAAACTTGCATGGCCGACCGGTCACGACCGGTCGGACAGGGCTGGCCAACCGGTCACGACCGGTCGGACAGGGCTGGCCAACCGGTCACGACCGGTCAGGCCCTCTTTGGCATTACTCCAGCAAGCATGGCCGACCGGTCAAGACCGGTCGGGCTTCCTTGGCCGACCGGTCAAGACCGGTCGGTCTCTTTTTCTTCTTGTTTTCTTCCTTTCTTTCTTCTATTTTCTTCTTTCTTTGCTTCTTTCTTTGCTTCCTTCTTCCTTCAGCCTGTTAGTGCACTTTTTCGTGGCATACTAGTGTACCTTGATTGTCAATCACTTACGTCAGTAAGTCTAGAGTCGGTTGAGCCCAATGAAGACGAAGAACGAAGACTCAAGACGTCCAGCCGCATCAAGGAAGAAGATTCAGGTATATGAGATGCCTTGGTGCCTTAACCTCGACCAAAACTTATCCCCTTTGTTTCTTTGATGTCCTTGATCATAATTAGAACCCTTTAGGCATCATTGATAGGCCCTAGGTGTCCCATTTGATCAACCCAACCTTGGCCTAAAACACCAAGCTGAAACATGTTGTGTTCATCTCATTTGAAGGGAGAACCAGGCTGGTCCGACCGGTCATGACCGGTCGGCCAGCAGCCTTGCTGCAAATGACAATGGCCAGCCGACCGGTCACGACCGGTCGGCCTTCACAGCAAAGGGTATCCAGCAAAGGGAGCCGACCGGTCGTGACCGGTCGGCCAGTATTTTCGGCCTGGAGGATTTCCTTCATCCAGCAAGGAGCGCCGACCGGTCATGACCGGTCGGCCTGCAGTGTTAAGGCAGTCCAGTGAGGGGGTCCGACCGGTCATGACCGGTCGGCCCATATATGTGGCCTATACACTTGAGGTTCTTCAGCAGGGGAGTCCGACCGGTCATGACCGGTCGGCCCATATATGTGGCCTATACACTTGAGGTTCTTCAGCAGGGGAGTCCGACCGGTCATGACCGGTCGGGGCAGGCCGTTTTATGGCCGTTTTATGACCGTTGGAGCCTCTTTTCTATAAATATGGAGCTCCATTCTTGGGTCATTGAGAGAAGTTTTTGAGAGCCCATTCCACACTTAACTTGTACATCATTTGGGGCCTCAAAGAGGAGGTTTTTCAAGTCATATCCCTTGTGTTTCAAACACAAGCATGGGCATTCAAATGCTATCAAGAGATGACTTGATTCCTCTCTCAAATCTAGAGGTGTGACACTAATCCACATAGGTATATCCTTTGTCCAAAACCTCTAGAAGACTCTCTAGGTGAATCTCCTAGTTGGAACATCCTACACATCCCATGTATGAGATTCACCCATCCTCCTAGCACCTTGGGCATTTCAAGGCATCGCATGCAAGGTGTTTGATCGAATGTGGCTGAAACATTGGCAACGCAACGGCGGCATGATCGAGGGAGCAAAGGGAAGCTGATTGAAGCACGGGAGAGCGGAGATCAAGCTACCCAATCCGGCGCTAAACAAGGGGCTCATCCGACAAGTAGGTTGTCTTATTTGAGAGTCCATTTTAGAGTTTGTTTGTCAACTCGCCTTAGGGACGTTAGCCGTTCCTTGGCCCGTCAGTCGGGCCTAAACTAAGTCTCCAAGGGGGAGCCTCCGACATGGGAGTAAACGTGCGATTGGGTTGAGAGTTAGCCCTTGGTTCAAAACTCCGGTGACGGTTGAGAGGTGAACCGATAAAACCTCCGTGTGTAAAGGTTGAGAGGTGAACCTCATTTAAAACCTCCGTTAGTGAATGCCGGTGTGCTCAAAGGGGTTGAGTACTTGAACCGGGAGTGGAGTAGACACATAGTCGAACCACTATACATCCTTGTGTTTGTGATTGTTCTTGAGCACATTCTATCTTTGCATTGTTAGTTTAAATTGCTTAATTATGAATGATTGATATGAATGCATGCTAGGCACCTTTTAGGCATCCTCATACAAGATGTACCTTCACTACTTGTGTAGACTTGAGCTCATTGATCCACTCTCATAAGTCTACACAAGTTGCATAGGAAAGAAGCTTTATTAGTTGGATCATTTTCTTACCTATGCATGCTTAGACTAGGTTTGATTATTGCTTAACCCTTGCTAGTCTATTTGATTGGACCCACTAAGGCTTGGAAGCCGAGGTGTTCTTGCTTACAACGCTTATTTTGTTGAATTGTATTAGTAGGCGAAAAGATTTTCAAAAAGGTCCTATTCACCCCCCCTCTAGGTCCATAGCCATATCTCCAAGTGTCTCTACAAGCGGTGAAACCGCAATTTCACAGCCCTCCTTGGGTCTTCATCCAAGGTTCTAAATCAGCTCTTTTGGTCATCAATTGGGCAAAGTAACTCTCATTCCTACAACCACAAAACATGTATTTGATTAGTCTTTAAATTATGAAAATCATGCATAATGAGTGATGAATTGGGGTTAAAATATGCACAATTAAGAGCTCAACATGTATCATAAGTACAATCGTCAAGTTCAGTTTGAAGAACACACGGCGTTCCTATTGATGTGGAGTTGCCATCATCCGCTTTGTGTGAACGCACTTCATATCACCAACAAGTATATCCCATTGGCCAAGGCACTTGCACATGGTAAAAAATTAACACTTGCACCTTTTGTGCCTGGTCACTTATACCAAGGAATGTACGAGTTAACCACCAATGAACTTTACAATAGTGGAGGACCATAGTGACTTCTCAAGTTGTGGCTCTTTTAGTACTTATGCCCCTCTCTCGTACGTTCTCTCCTTCCTGATGACATTGTTTATACCACTTAAGGTCATCGCAACCTCCATTTTCCCAAAGATGGCAATACATTCTCCTAGTATATGAATTCCCTTTTCTTTTTCTCGCACCACTGAGAAGATTTACCATTCTTTTACCCCTTTTTACCTAAAAGAGTTCAGTCCAGCCTGGTTCACATGCAATTTTGAAGAAAATGATTAGCAAATGGGTGGGCTCATGCTCAATGCCTAGGAAAGTTACCTCATTTGCTGGGATCTTCCCTATGGTGGCACAATAGAAACTGGAAAGAATACCAAGGCTGGGATCTAGCAATACTGTCTGAATTTTAGTGCTCGGAAATTCAGCCTCGTTCAATACATCCCTTGTCCATTCACTCATAATACATTAAACCAACTCCCTCATTCTCGGCCTATGGTCGATCGGATCGATTTCTATCACACTCTTCAGTCTAACTTCAAGACAGCCAATGCTTCCTTCAAACTTTCCAAATTTTCAAATCATTCTCAATTGATGGATACTTTCTCGGCATGGTGGAGAAGTCATTACAAGAAACTAGTCACCAAATCTACCGAGCTCGTTATCGCTTAGCTTTACTCCTCGATGGATTTATAAGGAAAGAAGAAAGTTACATCCCAGTCCGCCACAACTTCAAACTGATAGGCCACTAGATCAAAGAAGACACCGGTTGATGCTTCCACCACAACGACAACTCTAATGGCCGAGACTACTCCTTTTAAACCAAAGTGTCACAAGATTATGATCAAGGGTCCCACTCTTCAAGAAACTCCAGCCCACATTTCTCCATCAATTACTTGTTGGGAACCTTGCGGAAGCACAGAGTAGAATCAAATAAGCACCACACGACACACACAAGCAATCACACGCAGAAGACAATCCGATTTTACATGGAAAAACCCTTGCGAGAAAAAAACCACGATACAAATCGAGCATCACTATGAATCTCAGAAGTTTGCAAGAGATGATCAACCCACAAGCAAAGACCCAAGAGAAAACCCAAGCTCTCTCTCTCTCTCTCAAAACCCTAATACCTTTGTTAGAAACATATTAGCATACCCTAATCCTGGTTACACCCTGTTTATATAACAAAGAAATCTAAAATAGAAACAATTTACGCAAAATTGCGTATATGCGTAAATCACCAATCATCTATCATTCGGCCAATGCCCAACTGTCGGCTGGTCAATAGGGTAAAAAACAGTTCAGTGAGAGGAGCTCCAAAAATGATTGGTCGAGCCTCAAAGTCGGCCAGCCAACGACCACTAGTCGGTCGGTCGATCTTGTCCGAAACTATCCAGAGCCAATTGTGCCAATCTAGGCTAATTTGATTGACCGACCAGATTGGTCGGCCAGCTGACGACCCCCGTTTCAGCATAGATTGAAGGCACCACCAGTAATCTCCACCAAGGCTTCAATCACTGACTCATCTTCCTTTGCTTCATCCATCATCTTTACGTCAATCATAGTTTCACCACTTCTCGTGCACATTACATCTTTATTGTCTTTTCCAATCCCAGAGAAGTTGTGTAGAACTTGAATTTCTCTACAGGAACCACCTTGGTGAGCATGTCCGCCGAACTCACGCTGGTGTGAATATTTTCCAGAGTTAAATCATCTTTCTCAAGCATCTGTCTGATAAAATGGTAATACACATTAATATGTTTAGTACAAGAGTGATAAAATGAGTTCTTAGCCAAATTTATAGCGCTTGCGCTATCGCAATTAACCGGCATGGCCTCCTGCTGAAGCCTCAACTGATTTATCATGCCCCTTAACCAAACAGCCTCCTTGAATGCTTTTGTTATTGTCATGTACTCTGCTTTAATACTGAAAAGAGTCATCACTGATTGAAGCTTTGACATCCAACTAATCGCTCCACCCGCTAACACGAATGAGTACCCTGAAGTCGATCTCCTACAGTCCACATTACCTACGTAATCTGAATTCACATACCCAATCAACTTGTCCTTAGACTTTACGAATGTCAAGCGTAGTCTTGTGTACCCTGAATGTATCGAAGTAGCCATTTCACAGCCTCCCAATATTGTTTGTAGAGGTTAACTATGAATCTGCTGAAAACACCGATTGCATGTGAAATATTTGGTCCCGTATAAACCATAGGATACCTTAAGTGGCCCACTACGCTTGAATAAGGCACATGAGACATATCCTATTTTTTTCTTCACCTGATTTAGGACATTGTTCTGAAGAAAGTGTGAAGTGAGTCGTGTGGGGAACGCTGACCGGTTCACAAACTTAACCAATAACTTTCCAAGGTATTTATCTTGAGACAACTGCAACCTGCTCCTCTTCTTGTCTCTATGTATATTAATGCCAAGAACCCTCTTTGCAGCCCCGGATCCTTCATTTCGAATGTCCCTGAAAGCTAAGTCTTTACTACATCAATATCAAACATGCTATGACTGGCAATAAACATGTTAATAAGCATGTTATTAACGTAAAGCACTAGTATTATGAACTTTCCATCACTTAGTGTCTTGAAATAGACATAATGATCATACTCACTCTTGGAAAAAGTCCTGACTTATCATGAAGGAATTAAATTTCTTATACCACTGCTTAAGCGACTGTTTTAGGCCATATAATGACCTCCTCAAGCTGTAAACCTTGTTCTCTGCCCCTTGTACCATATAACCTTCTGGCTGAGTCATGTAGATCTGCTCATCCAATTCTCCATACAAGAAAGCAATTTTTACATCCATCTGTTCCAGCTCATGGTCGTATTGGGCAACTAGAGCCAATATGAACTTGCTAGATACTTGCTTCATAAATGGAGCAAATATCTCATTGAAGCCCACACCTTCTCGTTAAGTATATCACTTCACCACCAATGTCGCCTTGTACCTATCATGTTTCTTCCGAAAAATTCATTTACACCTAATCAGTTTTCGGCCCACAGGAAGCTCCACCAACTCCCATGTCTCATTCTTGTGCAAAGAGTCCATCTCGTCTTGCATTGCCATCTTCCACTTTCGGCATCTACATCATCAAGTGCCTCTTGAAAAGTAAACAGATCCCCCTCATCCATAATAAGGGCGAATGCAACGTTCGAGTCATCCCTATACTTCGTTGGTAACTTGTGATCTATAGGAGAATTTCTTCGCATAGGTGGCTACTCCACCTGATCCCGTACCTCTGCCTACATCTTAGTCTCGACCCGTGTCTTATCTCTATCAATCTGGATGTCAACGAATTTTGATTTTTTCAGTTCCTTTGGCACATTCTTTCAAAACAAGGACCCCTCATCAAATCTGACATCACAACTCAATGTAATTTTTTGTGTGATAGGGTTGTACAGTCTGTAACCCTTCACACTATCGCCATAGCCCATAAAGATACATTTTCTGGCCTTTTGGTCTAGTTTATCTTTCTGAACTAATGGTACATGAGAGTAAGCCTCATAAAAACACTCACAAACTTGAGTAGTCAGTTGAATGACCACTCCACACTTCTTCTGGGGTCTTATAATCAATAACCGTAGAAGCTGACCAATTTATCAGGTAACAAGGCATATTAATGGCCTCAATCCATAGCTCTTTGCCTAACCCAATATTATTTAACATGCATCGAGCTCTTTCCAAGAGAGTCTGATATATCCGCTCTGCCACACCATTCTGCTTTGGTGTGTAGTGCACTATGTTGTGCCTCACGATCCCTTCATCCTTATAGTACCGAATGAATTCCCCTAAAGTAAATTTTCCACCGTTATTAGTTCTCAACACTTTCAACTTCTGTCGTGATTGATTTTCCAACATAGCCTTACAATGCTTGAAAGTAATGAAAACATCAAATTTATTTTTTAAGAAAATAAATTCATACGTTCCTGCTATAGTCATCAATAAATGATACAAACCATGATAACGCCCTAATAGAAACTACGGGCGACATCCCCTATACATCTAAATGGACATACTCAAGCACCTTTTTTACACTGTGTTTTTCCACTTTAAATGATAACCTAGACTGTTTACCATGCATACAATGCTCGCATATATTAAAGTCTATACATTTAAAAACTGAAATTAAAAAACGATCGGAAACTACCTTCATGCTCTGCTCGCTCATATGGCCCAAGCATGCATGCCACATATGTGCAAACGTGGAATCCGCTACAGTCGTTGCAACTCCACCCGATAAAGTACTTCCAATCAACCTGTAAATGTTTCCATGCCACTATCCCTTCATAATAACAAGAGCCCCCTTTGAAATCTTGTAAAATCTATCAAAATCGATAAACTTGCACCTCATTGCCACGAGTGCACTAAGAGAAATAAGATTATCTTCAACCTGGGAATGTGCTTGTTAAAACTGAAAATGCTACAATGACATTTTCTGTGTATTGTTGCTCTGGGGTTCTTAGTAATGGAAACTGTGGACCCTCGCCATTTTCCGCGCTCCCACACGACGTTCTCGTCCCTTCCCCTTTCGGGAAAAAGAAGGAGAGGAGGATGCGCGAGTGCGAAATTGCCGTTTGTGCCACTGGCTTGCCTCGTTCTCGAGGGCTTTGTTTGGTTGTCGTGTTAAGCTGGATGTGTTAAGTGAGTTTATATAAGACTAGAGTCGCCACTAGCCAATTACTTCGAATCTACAGTTGGCTAGACCCTGTAGAAACGTTAGAGAAGGGGATCCGAAGATTCCTTCCTCTAAAATGACTCCTTTTGATCTGTGGTCAGAGATTCGAGGTAAGGGATCACGGTTACAGGGTGGGAAGAGGTTAAGCACCCCACACACTGCCCGTACCGAAGTACGGTCTCTACTTCACAGAATCGAACTAATACTTGAAAGTCTGTTTTAATCCTCGTACATTCTCATAGATGATATGATGCATGAATGCGGGTCTGAACAGTAAGAGTTTCTGATGGGCAGGTTCCAACAACGGGCAAGCCCAGAGCGTACGCTCGAACTAACAGGTGCTTAATGTAAGACGCATGCAGTGTGCTTGAATAATCAAGGTGCTTTATGGTGAAGCATGAATGCAGGTCTGAACAGTAAGAGTTTCTGATGGGCAGGTTCCAACAACGGGCAAGCCCAGAGCATACGCTCGAACTGACAGGTGCTTAATTTAAGACATATGCATTATGCTTGAATAATCAAGGTGCTTGCAGTGAAGCAGGGGGGTTGGAAGAAAAGTAAATGTTGCACTTATGCTAGATGCAAATGAGATGATGCTGAAAAAAGAGTAGCTGGATGGACGGAGGTGTCGCAAGGGTTGGCTTCGAGTGGCTGGATCAAGACTTGTATGGCTTGGGAGACTTGGGCCAGTGGTCAGGCTGGGCTGGACCAGGGCTAGGCTCTCCTCACTCGGGCTCTCCTTGGTGGGAAAATGGGCTAAGGGGTGGAGAAGGAAACTCGAATGGACGGACTCTCTCAGGCCGGTTGCTCTCTTGAAATGAGAAGGGGAGGGGGGTATTTATAGCAGCGAGCAGTGGCAGAGCTCGTAAATATTTTTGGGCGGCCTGCTATGGGCCGCCCGTACGGCCGTTCCTCGATTTTCAGCGAGGTACGGTCGCACCCTCGGAGCTACTGTTTGACTCGCTGGGTCGACTCAGTGAGTTGACTCAGCGGGTCGACTCGGTGATTTGACTCAGCGGGTTGACTCGACAGGTTGACTCGGTGTTTTGACTCCACGAGTTGACTCAGCGGGTTGACTCAGCGAGTTTGACTTTTTTGGAATTTTTTGACTGGCTTTTCTTATAGGGGGTTTTTCAGGGTGATGTTTAGGACTGGGTTGATTGGGTTCAGGCTTGAACTGGGCTATGGAATGGGGCTTACAAGGGTAAGTTTGGCTGAGTTTGGACTTGAGATTTGGGGGTATGGTCCTCCATTCATCCAGCTATCTCTACCAACAATGTAGCCGAAGGTGGGGTGTCTACAGATGCCCCTCTTTGGCAGAGGTTGTGTGCAACCGAATGCGAAAGCGAGTAGACACCCCACTTCTGACCCGGTCATTCATAGATCATGGTCTGAAATCTTTGCTTGCTTTTGCATTTGTGCCAGTTAATCGTTTGGAACTCGATCACTCGCACATACTGCGGGAGTTTGGAGAAAAGTTGCGATTGTCCCTGCAGTTTGCTGCAACCTGGGTACCCAATTGCAACCCTTCCATTCCCGATCGGTACTAACATCGGAAAGGTACAGCAGAGCCTCTGCGTCGCTAGTCTTACGAGGATACTGACCCTGAGACTGATTGTGTGATGTTTGATGTTTTCCCAGATCACTCCAGGAGTACTTGTTTCGCTTGACTGTCAAAGTGGTTAGACGCCCTGTGTCAGATAGTCTTACGGGATTCTACTACGCCGACTTGGACTCAGTCAAGGTACTTCAGGCATCCACACCTAGGTATGTGCGGGTGGGCTCTTTCCACCCGACTTGCTGGTTTCGATGCTTAGTTTGCAATTCATTCTTTCCTCGATTGTGGTCTAGAATCCTTGTTGTCCTTTGTATCTGAGTCAGTTGATTGTCTGAAAATTGATAACTCGCACATACCGCGGGAGTTTGGAGAAAACGTTGCGATTGTCCCTGCAGTTTGCTGCAACCTGGGTACCCAATCGCAACCCTTTCATTCCCGATCAGTACTAACATCGGAAAGGTACAGCAGAGCCTCTACGTCGCCAGTCTTACGAGGTTACTGACCCTGAAATTGATTGCGATGTTTGATGTTTTCCCGGATCACTCCAGGAGTACTTGTTTCGCTTGACTGTCAAAGCGGTTAGACGCCCTGCGTCCGATAGTTTTACGGGATTCTACTACGCCGACTTGGACTCAGTCAAGGTACTTCAGGCATCCACGCCTAGGTATGTGCGGGTGAGCTCTTTCCACCCAATCTGCTGATTTTGATACTTGGGTTACAATTCATCGTTTCCACCTATTCAAATGGTTTCTTTGACTGAGCCTTTTAGCTTTCATCTTTTCGTATCTTGGCATGTGGTACGACCGCACTGACACTGGAGTTCAGTTCGTCCGTACTTTGAGTGCATTGGATCCGATGATCTCCGGGGAAACTGCAAGACATCGGATCTTATTTGATTTTTGCGTCGGCTCCTACCCAGAGATATGGAAGATCTCCTAGCGTGTTGGAGGCAGAACGCTCTACTGAGAAAATATTTTTGGGTTTTTGAAAAGATAGCCACTCTGGGGAGTGATACTCCGTGGGGTTTTTATTTGCAAATAGAAATATTTTTTCTCTTTTTGAAATGGAAATCTGGTTTGCATGCGCCTCCACTAGGGATGCCTGTGGGTCTTTAGCTAACCGACTTTATTTTGAAAGCAGGTAAACATGATGATTGATGCAATGGATGCTGATGCATGGAGATGCATGATGAATGCATGGCTTGGCTCATTCTCTTTCAGTTTGATGATTTTGCTTTTGCTGGAGATGCAGAGAATTTTGGGCTTATTGCTTCCAGGGTTGTGCTCCCCTGGGGTTTTTTCTTTTTTATGCGGATGTTTGGTCAGCGGGTTGGTCAAGATCCCGACCCGTGGTCGATCAGGTCCATCATCCCAAGATGCTGTTTTTTTACGAATGAGAATGTACGAGGATGCTATCCGACTTCAAGATGTTCTTCTGGGCATACGTGTGATTGAGATGGTGTTTGGTTGCCCGTTTTGGTCAAGATCCCAATTTGCGGGCGATCGGATCCGTCATCCCATACTGTGAAGTGAGCGGAGTTCAAGACTCCTGAAGTGTAGTGCTGGGGATACTGACAATTTTTGTGATTTTTGCAGATATGTGGTCCGAATCTTTTCCTGAGTGGTCAGGATAGAGATCGGTTATTGAAAGCGAGGAAATATTTTTGTGTTTTTGAAAATTTTTGGCTTGCAAGCAAGGGAAACATTTTTTTGTGATTTTTGACAATATTTTGTTGAAAGCAAGGGAAATATTTTTGTAATTTTTGACAATATTTTACAATGTTTTGGTATTTTGTGATTTTTCTGAAATGCAGGGAAAAGTGTGGAATTTTTATCCACTTCCAGCTTCTACTGCTGGTAAGGCACCCGATCCATTTTACGTCAGCGAGCAAGACGAGTCTCACACAGTTAAGTGCCGTAGTTTTACATCTTCGGATGAGGGGATTTTGAGGGTTTTCAGTCAACACACCCACAAAGTTGCTGTTCCTCATGTGCAATGCACATAGACCACGTATCGTCCGACGGACTCCTTCGGCCACAAAATGAGCCACATCCCCACATTTCCCTTAGTCAATCCAGTTTGGGGCCTTACATTGCTCACAATTCCGTGAGGGTGCGCTCCACCTCCCAACAGCCTTAATCCCCTTCATGAGTTTTAGGAACAGGGAACATCCGTCAGATTCAACAGCGACTTCCAAATCAAGGTTGTCTATCACGGTGCGTTCAACACGAACAGGATTGCGGAGTTCTGCCTGCCTCAGCCCTTACCTGTTTAAAAGATTCCAGACACCCGTACGATCAAGTGTCAGCCATGTCTGGAACAAGATAGGAAAGAAAGCCCCCGGGAAGTTAATCCCAGTGTAGTTTTAGGTCTTCAGACCGCTGGGGATGAATTTGTGCAGTTGAAATTTTTGGTGAATCATCATTTTTTTTTTTTTTGGAAAAAGTTCCAGATTTCAGCTCGAATGATCGAGATTGATGCTGGTTTTTGTGGAAAGCTTTAAAATATTTTTGGTATTTTTGAAATGATCCGGGTTATCGAACCTTGATCAAGGCTGATGCCGGTTTTTGGTTGAAAGCAAGAAAGGTCCCCTGAGAAATTAATCCCAGTATAGTTTAAGGTCTTCGGACCATAAAAAAAACTGTATGTACATGCTGAAAGTAAATTCTTTTTTGTGATTTTTCGAAAACTATTCCAGGTCATAAAATCTCAATTTTGAACGGTCAAGATTGACACTGGTTTTTATTGGAAATCTCTTGGGATTTTTGTTCCCGACGTAGTTTAAGGTCTTCGAACCAGAAACTGTACAAAAGGGGGCAAACACATTTTTTTTTTCATTTTTGAAATGATCCAGATCATCAGATCTTGGCCTGAACGGCTGGGATCGATGCTGGTTTTTATTAAAAATCTCTCGGGACGTTGATCCCGACGTAGTTTAAGGTCTTCGGACAAAAAAACTGTGCATGACAAGGAAAATCTATTTTTTGTTCTTTTTTGGAAAATATCCAGTATCAGCGGATCTTGATTCGACGATCCAGACTGCTACCGGGTTTTATTAAAAAGTCCCTCAGGATCTTGATCCTGACGTAGTTTAAGGTCTTCGGACCCAAAACTGTACAAGAGAGCAGCAATCCAGGTTGGAGACTACGGGAATTCTTCTTGGAATGGTTCGGATCATCAAGTCATACCCTTGGATGGCTGAGATCACTGTTTGACCAAGTCAATCTTTTTCTTTCTTTTCCTTGAAAATTCCATGGAACTTTTCCACATCATCAAGCCAATTTCTCCCCAATTTCTCACAAGATGAGATTTTGGTGAGATCTCTTCTTTTTTCTCACAATTCTCTTCCATCACTTCATTCTTACATGGAGGTACAAGATTCACTTGCAACCACCCTTCCCAAGGAGAAGTTCTTCCCAAGGAGAGGGGAGGAGAAGTCGATTCACCTAGGTAGGGGGTAGGACGGCCTCCTATGGGCCGCCCGGACGGTCTCTGACCCCCGGTTTCTTCGGTGGGTTGGGTAAAAGGGTGCCCTCCCCTTTTCTATATAACATGGGGCACCCTTGCCCCCTTCAACGTGCAATCTCTCTCTTTTCTCTCTCATACTCTCTTTTTTTTTCAAGTTTTCTTTCTCTTCTTTGGTGGTCCTTTGCTCTTTTCAAGTGGTGGGCCTTAGAGAAGTTTTGGGACAGCAAGGTGGTCCCTCTTTGGTGAGTGGTAAATGTATGGACCAATTCCTTTCCCTTTCTTGTCCTTTTCCTTCTTCATTATCTCTTCTCATGACCCTTTTCTTTTTCCATGTAGCTATTCCAAAAAGAGTGAGGGTGGGCCCAAGTGTTTTTGGCCATTTTCTAGATCTCAAGTCTTTTTCAAAGGTGGTGCATGGAGAAGGACATCGCAAGCTCTCCACTTCATTTTTTCTTTCTTCTTTTCACACTCCCTTCATGTGTATGTAAAGGGTGATTTTGCCATGTCATCAAGTGTGCATGGCAAAATACTCTATCTTTTTCATGGGAGTTGGGCCTCTTTTCATATGTATCAAATGGGCTTAAAGTGAAGTCATGGCCCTTGGTGTATTTGATGGGCCCAATGCTTCATTTTGGGCTCCCTCATGCTTTCTTGCCCTTGTCATTTTTCCTTAATGCTCTTCCTTTCTTTTCCATCTTCTTTTCAAGGTTTGGGCCCATGGGCATGGTAGGGCCTATCTCAAATTTTGGGCTCATGGGGCTCACTTTAGGTGACCCCATCTTTCTTCACATATGTATGGACCAAGATGACTAGCCCATTCTTCATTTTGGATCTCAAGTGGGCTAGATTTCCTAGTTGGGCCTTTATGGACAAATGACCCAAGCCTTCCACCATCTCTTGATTATGATGTACATCCTTGTACAAAGTGTGGTGGGTTCCTTAGAATTTTTTCATATGGATGGGCTTTTGGGCCTTCATTGAAACTTGTGCACTTCTTTGAACCATGTGTGCCCCACTACACTTTGTTCATGTAGAATTTTTCTTTTCTTTTGATGGATGGAGGACTTGAGTTACTTGATCATCTACAAGTCCCATGAGTGAGTTGTTCCAACAATCTCACTAAGTTCAAATGGTTTTTCCTTATGGTAGGAATGTGGTTCTCAAGAATTTCCCTTTAATGTTATCAACCTCAAATGGATGATCCTCAAGCGAGCTATTCATACAACCATGGCTCCTTGATCTTTTCTTTGGGGGCTTGGTGGGTCATCCACCATCATTCTCAAGTATGAGTGATTTCTTCTTCAATTTGTGAGAAAGAATGATACCCATAAGTTGCCCATTTTTGTCCCATGCTTTGGGACATTTTGGATTTTGATCTTCAAGTGGGCTATGTGTACCATTCTTATCCATTTTCATGATGGTTGGGTGACTCATCAAGCCATGCCCTTGTGCTCAAATGGTCTCCCTTTTTAGTAAAGAAATTGGTGCACATTAGTTGCCCAAACTTACCCTTTCATGGGCATTTTCAACTTGGTTCTTCATGTGGGCTATGTGCATCAACTTTTTTACCATTAGCTTCTTTGATTCATATGTTTGTGGGTAGACCGCCATGTTGTATTCTTATGGTCAACACTTTCATCAAGATAGTGCACATAGAGTTGCCCATGGTTAACCCATGAATGGGTCCTCATGCTTTTCAAGTGGGCTATGTGCTCCCTTCCATCCACTGAGATGAGGCATTTGGGTTGCTCTTGGGAGCCCATTTCCCTCCTATTCTCCACTTGTCCATGTATATGTGTAAAAAGGTGGAAACACCTTAAATGAGGATCATGGCCTTGGCATAAAAGTGGACCAATCCTTGGCCACATATGGACTTTGAAAAGGGACTTCTCATGTGAAGTAGGATTCTTATCCTTTGTTGATCTCATGGCACTTGAGTGTATTTGTTGTCCAAAATGTGTCCTTGGATGACGGACTTTTCTTGCCCGAGGCATGCCATGCAACCTTCTTTAAGGTGGGCCTTACTTTTTCCAATGGGCCCAACACATATCCTAGGTGACATATGGAGTTGGACTTTAGATCTTGCATTTAAATGTGAGCCCAATCCCATGGGTTTCCTGGATGGTAATTTGGATTTTAACGGGTAAAGGGATAGGGACTTACCTTGCCAAGCTTGTAGGATTCAATGGCGGATGGTACCAGAGGTCGCCGAGTGATTGATGAGGATGATCCTGCCTTCATCATCCGCCGAGGGGACCACATGTGTTCCTTAACTATGGAGCATCAACCTCTTCCTGCTATCAAGGGTCGAGGTACCAGGGATCACTGGGACAACTGGGTGAAGGATCCACAGCCCTTGCTTGAACGAGTACTGGATGGTACTCCTTTTGCTGGCCTCCTCACCTTACGTTTTCGTAACAACGATGCTAACCGCATGATGCTCGCGGCCCTTTGCGAGAGGTGGCGGGACGAGACCCACACCTTCCAGCTCCCTTGTGGTGAATGGGGAATAACTCCCCTGGACATTTATATGCAAGTAGGCTTTCCGTTTCATGGAACAGTTGTTCCTCAAGTCAGCTCTCTGGCTCCCCTCACTTCCACTGACTGGCTACGGCTCGTCGATGTCCCACCCGAGGGTGAATTCTAAGGCCATCAAGTAAAGATGCGATGGTTCTACAACACTTTTGCCTCCATCATCCCCACCACCGAGCGAGAGGCCCTCCAGAAAGCACGAGCCATGATCACTTATGCCTTCGGGTCCTTCCTTTTCTGTCATGCGAATGAGAGGGTTGATCCTAAATTTCTTCGTTTAGTCGAGGATCTTCATCATCCCTATAACTGGAATGGGGCTATCTTGACCCGTATCTTTCAAGGTCTGGACAAGACCTGTCGGCGTAGCCGGTCCTTCACAGGTTTCTAGCCTGTCGTTGAGGTATCTCTTCTTTCACCTTTCTTGAAGGCTTTCACCTTCTTTTTCTCTCTGATCATTAGATGTGCTTTTGCCCAGACCTGCTTTTATGACCATTTTCCCCATCTCGCGCCGAGGATGCGGGATGATATTGAGCCCTCTCTGTATCGCCACATGTACTGGCACCAGCAAAACCGTCAGCAGAACTCCCGAGTTTCTGGGGACAATTGGCGTGCTGACATAGACGGGTTGACTGTTGAGGACGTAAGTATCTTGCTTTCCCTACCCCTCGTGCCGTACTGTAACTGATCGTGGTGACCTCATTTGCTGTAGCTCGCTCGGATGCCGTATGCCAGTTTCCCTCTCTATTATACCCCCCAGCGTGTGGAGGCATACGACGCTTCATGTCTCCGTATCATGCTTTCCGACGCTGAATCTTTTCAGTGGTATCTGGGGGAGAGGTTGCTTCGGCAAGTCACTGGGGTGGCTCGGGTCCCCTGTTCTGCACCTCCTCCAGCTGCTCGGATCCTAGCTGATGAGAGAGCTGAGGCTCTCGTGGGCTAGCCCGGATTTCGCTTCACGATCTCGGATCGTGATTATGATGAGTGGTATTTGCTGTTCGGGCAGGGGCCTCTGCTTCCTTCACTTTATGTACCAGGTGGCCGTCGCAGGTACGCTGGAGGCTCGGTGACTGCTCCTTTAATGGATCTTTATCATCGGGAGCGGGACGAGAGGAGGGACGATGACGACTATGTTGGCGACTTGTAGCCTTCTTTTATATTTATCTTACTTGATGTATGACCTTCTTCTTTTTATCCTCTTCTGTATCACAATCTTCTGAATGAATATACAACCTTTGACTTGTCTCAAATTCCTTGATGATGTCTGGATGTTTTGGCCTTTGACTTGTTCCTTAATGATTTGTGGAAGATGAGACTTCTTAACTGCATGGATGATGACTTGAACGGTTCAGATTGCTTGATTAGGCCTTGTGGGCCCACTTAATGATTAGATCTTGGATTCTGGCCCTTCTTTTGTTGATCGAACCTTTGATATGACTTGTGTAAGCTTTCCAATGGTTTGGATCCTGATGATTTAGCCCTTGAATGGTTCAGATTGATAGATTTGTCCCTGTGGGCCCACTTGAAACCTTGGCTTTACTTTGGGGCACCTCTTTTGATGATTTGTGAGGCTAAGGAGGCTTCTCATGGTGTGGATGATGGCTTGAACGTCTCAGATCACTTGACTTGGCTTTGTGGGCCCACTTGATGATTAGATCTTGGATTCTGGCCCTTCTTTTGATGATTAGACCTTTGATCTTGTTGTTTGATGCCTCATGTAGATTCTTCAATGGTTTAGATCATGATAATCTAGTCTTTGAATGACTTGGATTGCTTGTGGCCCCCACTTGATCACTTTTCCTTCTCTTTGCCTTGATCAGCTATTCTGGCCGCATTGCTTCGTGATTGGACCGGTGGGGCACCTTTTATATGATCTTGATCAGCCTCAATCGAAATCTGGAGTGGACCGGAGCCTTGGGCGGCCCACGGGGCGCCATCTGCTGACGTGGACTGTCAGCCTCACCTACCAAGAATCCTGGAGCCAATCCCGCGGAGAGAGAAGGAGCGCGTCCGTACGGGCGGCCCAGAGCAGGCCGCCCAAGGCTCGCCTCTTGAGCGGCCTGGGCTGGCTCGGGTTCGGACATTCCCTACTGTCCTTTTCTCTTGTCCCCACATTCTCTGCACTGGATCATTCGATTCCAGCCATGAATCTTCCTTTTGTCCCTTCTTTCCTTCTCTTTTTGTCTTGTTCTCTGTTGATCCTCTCTTGGGCAGCCATTGATGATGGCTTGGGGGCCATTGTGGGAGAGGTCAGTGGGTCCCACACTCCAGCAATTGGTGAGGGCTTTAAAGATGGTGAGGTACCTCTGATTAATGGTGGAGATGGAGCATTAAGTAGGGGTATTGATGAGGGGTTAGGGATGGTGGTTGGTGGAGCTTTGAATAGCTCCATTAATGGTGGGATGGCTGGAATTTCAGATTTGAATGGGCCCCTCATTATGGGAGAAATGGATGGTATGGATGGGATGGGTAGGTGGGACATAGGTGAGGCTATGCATCCCTTGAGTGTGGGCCACATGGATGATGTGATGGATGGTGGTGATGGGGGTATGATGGACATAGATGGGCTGATCTCATGCTTGGATGGTATGGATGGTTCAGATGATACCTTTGACGGTTTGGATGCTCTTGATGAGGGCCGAGATGTGCGGCATACTTGTTTGGGTGGACTTGATGTGGTCATTGATGATATCCCCCTGATGATGGACGGTGTGGATGCTTCGATGATCCCTTTGATCGGCCAGGATGATGACTGGATTCATGATTTCCTGCTGGAGGGGGCTGCAGGTCCAGATCTGACCGTTGATTCTTCGATTGGGGTTGCCGGGACCCTTTTTTATGGTTCAGATGCATTTTTCGTCGGTCAGTTTGGCCAGGATGCCACGATGTGCAGTGTGATCTTTGCTGATAGCCCTTTTGATGGGGAGTATCATCCTTCTCTTGATCGTCGATCCTTTGCGCACTCTGTTCATGAGGTGGGCGAGTCCTCCCATGCGGCTGAGGTTATGACAGTTTCAGATAGTGATGCGACTATATCAGACATAGCTGTTACTGAGGGCAGGTCAGGGGTTGTTGAGTCTGCAGAGGTTCCAGCTTTTCCTTCTCCCTCGCCCATTGACCTTCCGATCCTCGATGAGCTGTCATTGATTTCTGGGCATTTTGTTCTGGAGGGGGTACCAGTGAGGACTTGTCAGCTGCTTCCTCGTCCTTCTTGCTCGCCACGGCTGCTTGCTTGGCTTGACAGCTTGTCAGCTTATGAGATTCGAGATTTGGAGTCTTATGGCTTCGGCAATCTGATCCATATGGCTAGAGTTGATATTGATTGGAGGATGCTCGGAGCTGCTTCGATTGATTGGGTCCCTTCGTTGAACTTGTTTGTGTTCAATGATATGGAGATGGGACCTTCTTTGGAGGAGCTTGCACGCTTGACAGGCCTACCCTGGGATTATTCTCAGTATTTCTCGCCGAAGACGTCGCTGAAGACTGCTACACCGTAGAACTGGTTCGGGATCCCCTATCTTGTTCGGCCTGCAGCTGTCGGCCAGGATGTTGTGGTGTTCTCCTTGGACTTATTGTATGATCTTTTTTCGGGTCCTTGGAGTGTGGCCGATTCTACCTTTACTTGGAACGCACTGATGGTCTGCTTGATCGTTGAGGTGCTGTTCTCGGGATGGCGCAGGTCCTAGACTCCTCTGCTTTTTGAGGTGATGAGCCGAGCTATTCGACGGCAGGGGATCATTTCTCTCATCTTGGCCGAGCTGTTCAATGGGCTGACTGACTGCGCCCTGGGCCGCACTCGTGTCCTTCGCGGCTGTTGTGCCTTTCTTCAGGTATCTTTTCTGCACCTTTTTCTTCTTGCTTTGTTAGGAATTGCTTTGCTCTAGCTGAACTTCTTTTCCTTTTTGTGATCAGGTCTGGCTATGGGAGCGTCTTTCTTTGACCGTTCCTGTACCCCTTCCTGGCATTCCTAGCTTTGACATCATGCATTATATCGTGGAGTTCCTTCTGCATACAGCTAGGATGAGCGAGCCCTTGTATTGCAGGATGTTTGCTGAACTTCATGACTGGAACGTTCGTTGGGAGTCATCTTGGCTTTCACTTCCTCCAGTGCTTTGTGATGCACACCGCCTTCCTCTGATGTTGGTAGGCCTTCAATCTTACTTTTCTTACCATCCCATCCGGTTCCTGCGGCAGTTTGGGTATGAGCAGGATGTTCCTCTTTTCGCTTTCACGGGTATCGGGTGTCGAGCACTTCCCTTTAGATCCTCTGACTTCAGGACCCGGATTGATTGTTCTTGGGCAAGTTACTTGACTGCTGATTTGCTGGGTTTTGAGCTGCAGACTTTTCCGATGGCGACCGCCCCATATCAGTACTGGGTTGCTGAGCAGTCTTTGTATCAACGTATCCCTTGCTGGCACCAGACTGCTGATGAGGATAAGCAGGATATCCTTGGAGATGCTGGCTCTTCATCCGGTTCGTATGAACCTTTTGAGGAGCGGCCATTCATTGATCCTTGCTTCCTTTTGGCCACTCATGGCCATCTGCTGTCTGAGATCTCTGCACTTCGGTATCATTGTGAGATGATGTCGATGAGATTGGCTGCCGATCAGAGATTGTCTGATGAGGAGACAGCGATCCATACCCTTGAGCGTGATGAGGCGCATTACCTGCGTATGGAGGTGAGCAGGTTGAGAGAGAGGATATCTTTTTATGAGTCAGAGGACTTACCTGATGTGGCCGAGGAGGAGGGTAGAGATTGATTGTGTTGGCCACCTGCACATTCCTTTTTGCATATATGATTGATGATGATGAAAATTTTTTGTATTCTTTGAAAAAGATGACATGATATGTGTAAAAGAAATATGATGCTTTTAATTAAAAAGGAAAACTGTTTGAAAATCTACTGTGCCATGAGTTGTCTTGTGAGTGTGTCTGGATTTTACGTCGGGATATAGGAATCAGAACTGGGGCTCGGCTAATGCTTTGACCGATGTCTCAAGATTAACTTACTTGATCCTTTGGTTCCCTAGAGGTGTAGGCAATGGAAACTGTTGCTTCTTGAGATTGTCAGAGTTTGTAGAGCTCTTCGCTCCTGACTGCTCTTCTTATTCTTGAACTGTAACTGCTTGAGCCGATCTGGACCGTCTGATTTCTTGGTACCTGCACTTTTTGTTTTTTTCTTTTTTCATTGGAGCCATTTTTGCCTGCAGCGCTCTTTCGAGTTTTCACTACAGCTGGCCTTTTCCCGTCATTTTTGCCCGTGGCGCCCCTTCAGGTTTTCGCCACGTCCCGGGTGTTTGATCTTGCCTGCCCCTTGGCAGCTATGCTGTTTTTACCCTCGGCGCCCTTTCCGGTTTTCACCGAGTCCGCCGTATGCCCACTGTTTTTACTCGGAGCGCCCTTTCGGGTTTTCACTCCGCCCTCTTTGTTTAGGCACACATTTTTTTTTTCTTTTTTGCTTTTTTTTTTCTTTTTTTTCTGAATCTTTGGATAGCTGCGGCGGCTGGAGGTCGGGAATCCGTCGTTGCCGGCCGATGACAGTCTTTCAGCCCTTATCCTGAGTTACCATGATAGAGCTGTCGGTCTTAGCTACAGACCCTTCTGAGATGAATGGATGGATGACTGTGTTTCTTTTTGGGTTGATTTTTCCCGGGTGCCTTGCTTTGGCTTCCCATTTTTCTTTTCTTTTCTTTTCTTTTCTTGTATTCTTTTTCTTTTGTTTTTTGTCTTTTCCTTTTGAATCCCCCCCTTCTTCTTTTTTGTATTTTTTTCTTTTTGAATCCCCTTATTTGAAACACTTGTTGGTGGACGGAAATGATTTCTCAGAGGTCTTAGCCTCGACCTCTTGACTTCAGCTCTATTAAAGTAACTCTTGATAAGGTCAGAATGACCTACCCGTGAAAGATCTTCACGTTGTCGGCGTTGGTTGGCTCAGGAAGATCCACCCCTCTCATGCTGGTGAGTCTGAGGGCGCCTCCGGGAAGTACTTCTCTGATGATCAGTGGCCCGTCCCACGAGGGTCTGAACTTTCCTCTGGGATCCGGAAGGTGCGACGGTAGAATCTTCTTCATGACCATGTCGCCTACCTTGAAACTTCTTTTTCGGACTCTCTTGTTGTAAGCCCGAGCGATCCTTTTTTTATAGCACTGTGAATGACTTAGCGCAAGCATGCGCTTTTCATCTGCTAGCTGCAACTGATCAAATCTGGCCCGTTGCCATTCTCCTTCTTCAATTCCGCTTTCTAGTAACACCCGTAATGATGGTATTTCCACCTCGACTGGTAGGACTGCTTCCATTCCGTAGGTAAGCTCGAAAGGAGTAACGCCCGTAGCAGACCGTACAGACGTTCGATAGGCCCAAAGTGCATATGGGAGCATATCTGACCAATCTCGATAGGTCACGACCATCTTCTCAAGTATCCTGACGATTATCTTGTTTGCGGCTTCTACCCCACCATTCATCTGGGGACGGTAGGGGCTCGATCGATGACGTTGGATCTTGAATTTGCTGAGGAAGTCATCCATCTTCCTGTTGACAAACGGGGTCCCATTATCTGTGATGATGGCATTAGGGATTCCATACCGGCATATGATGTTGTTCTTCATGAATTTGATCACCTGAGATGATGCAATTGTGGTGTAGGAAACTGCCTCTACCCACTTGGTGAAGTAGTCGACTGCCACAAGTATGTACTCATGACCGTTTGATGCTTTAGGACTGATCTTGCCGATGATGTCGAGTCCCCACATGGAGAAGGGCCAGGGGGTGGTCAGGTTGTATAACTCTGATGATGGGGCATGGATTTGATTCGCATGCTCCTGACACTTGAAGCATTTTCTAACGTGCTGGCAACAGTCTGTCTCCATGGTGAGCCAATAGTAGCCGAGTCGTAAAATCTTCTTTGCCATCATGTGCCCGTTCATGTGTGGGCCACAGATCCCTTCGTGTATTTCTTCCATGATCTTTGCAGCTTCTGTTTCATCGACGCATCGAAGGAGGATGTGATTATAGGATCGCTTGTAAAGAACTTCGCCACTGATGGTGAACTGGCCGGCCAAACGCTGGATGGTTCGGCGATCTGTTGCTGTTGCTGACTCCGGATACTCCTGGGTTTCGAGATATTACCTGATGTCGGCATACCAGGGTTTGTTAGGGGCAGCTTCGGCTTCTTCTATTTGCAGGCAAAAGGTAGGTTCGTCTTGAACTTCGACTGTGAGCTCCCATTCTGAAGCTCCTTTCGGGATCTCGAGCATTGATGCAAGTGTGGCGAGAGCATCTGCAAACTGGTTCTTGGCTCTGGGCATGTATGAGAAGGTGACTTCTTTGAATTCTTCGATCAGATTGTCAAGATACACATGATATGGTATCAGCTTCTCGTCCTTGGTTTTTCATTCGCCATTGGTCTGATTGATGATAAGCTGTGAGTCTCCAAATACTCGTAGCTTCTTGACGCCCAGGATTATGGCTTCCCTTAAGCCAGCGATGCATGCTTCATACTCTGCCATGTTGTTGGTGCACTCAAATGCTATGCGCCTTGAGATAGGAATAGGGACATCATCTGGAGAGTAGAGGATTGCTCCAATACCACGCCCTTTAAAATTTGCTGCGCCGTCGAAGAATAACGTCCACTCACTTTTCTTCTTCTTTTCTTCACTTTCGACAAGCAAGAGATCTTCATCAGGAAAGAACGTCTTGAGCGGCTGATAGTCCAGGAGAGAGTGAGCCGCGAGATGATCGGCGAGGGCCTGCCCCTTGATTGCCTTCTGAGTGACATAGGTGATGTCAAACTCAGACAGGAGTAGCTGCCATTTAGCTATCCTTCCAGTGAGTGCCGGTTTCTCGAACAGGTACTTGAGCGGATCCATGTGAGCGAGGAGGAGAATAGGGAATGCAATCATGTATTGACGGAGTCGCTGAGTTGCCCAGACTAGGGCGAGGCAAGTCTTCTCGATCGGGGAATACCTGGTCTCGTAGTCGGTGAACTTTCGACTCAAATAGTATATTTCTTGTTCCTTCTTCTCGGTCTCGTCGTGTTGGCCGAGGACACAGCCAATGGCTTCCGCTGCTACTGAGATGTATAACAATAGTGGTCGTCCGGGAGTGGGCGGCACTAGAACTGGAGGATTCATGAGATACTTCTTGATGCGGTCGAAAGCAACTTGGCAATCATCATTCCATTCTTTTGGAACGTTCTTCCGAAGGAGCTTGAATATGGGCTCACAGATAGGTGTGAGCTGTGCGATGAAGCGACTGATGTATTGAATTCTGCCGAGGAAACCACGAATTTCTTTCTCTGTTCTAGGAGGGGGCATCTCAATTATTGCTCTGGTTTTGGTCTCGTCGACCCTGATGCCATCCTCGCTTACCATAAAGCCGAGGAGCTTTCCTCCCATTGCACCGAAGACACATTTCTGAGGGTTGAGACGGAGCTTGTACTTTTCTAATCTGTTGAATAACTTCTTCAGATCTTCAAAGTGTCCTTCAATTGTGCGAGATTTGACGATCATATCGTCCACATATACTTCAAGCTCTTTGTTCATCATGTCATGGAATAATGCTGTCATTGCTCGCTGATATGTTGCTCCTGTGTTCTTCAGACCGAACGGCATCACCCTGTAACAGAAGGTTCCCCAGGGAGTGATAAATGATGTCTTCTCGCGATCTTCGACGGCCATCTTGATCTGATTATAACCTGAGAACCCGTCCATAAATGAGAAGATCTTGTATCTAGCAGTGTTGTCGACCAGAGTGTCGATGTGTGGCAAAGGAAAGTCATCTTTAGGACTGGCTTTATTGAGATCTCGGAAGTCGATGCACATTCGAACCTTGCCATCCTTCTTTGGTACTGGTACGATGTTGGCGAGCCATTCAGGGTAATTGGAGACTACCAAGAATCCTGCGTTGTACTGCTTGATGACTTCATCTCGGACTTTCACAGCCCATTCTGGCTTCATTCTTCGAAGTTTCTGCTTCACTGGCTTCATATCTGCCTTGGTTGGCAGATGATGTACAACGAGCTCTTCATCGAGCCCCGGCATGTCTTCATATGAGAATGCGAAGTTGGACAATCTTGGAACTAGGAACTCTATCATTTTCTGTTTCATCTTAGGTGGCAACGATTTTCCAATGCGTACTTCCCTAGGGATCTCAGGCGTCCCTAAGTTTACTATCTATAAATCATCGGCTACAACATTGGCTTTAGATTCGAACTTTTTGAGGAGATCCTCAAGTTCGGGAGCTGGATCATCATCTTCCTCATCCCGAGCTTCGTCCAGACCCATGAGCTCGAAGTCTAATTCGATGTCAAAGTCATATGATTCGACTTCAAACTCATGTGACTTTTTAGACGAACTTGGCACACTATTGAATGCAGGAAAAGAAATGTTTTTTGGTTTTTGAGATTTTTCTGAAATGAAAATGCTAGATGTTTTTGGCTTTTGAAAGTTTTTTATTTTTTTGGATTTTTGAAATTCATGGGACTTTGAACAAGTAGGCATTGCAGACCATGATTGAGCCCAACTTGTTCCAAAGTTCCGGTCGCTGCTTAAACAGGTGTTTTTTTTGGAAGCCAGAGCCCTCAGATGGCTCTTTGGCTGATTCAAAAGTTAGGGGAACGGATGACCATTCAGGACCCCACACTTCCTCCCCTGAAGAGGTGGGGGTTGATGATTCGAGCGAAGAATCATGGTCTGGCCCAATGACCATGATTTCTCGCTGGTCGGGTTCGAGATCTGAGTCGCACTCAGTCCCTCCCGGGTCACTTACCTCGCATTGCAGTTCGTCTGGTTCCACGGCTAGACATGAGTTTGGAATTCGGACATCAGACCAATCTAGGGCTGGCCATTTCCCTTTCTTAGTCCAATGGATGGGCTGCTTCTGCCCCTGGCTGGTGATTGATGATGTTGATTCTGCAGAGATGGGCGAGTCGTGCCCCTTGCTGTTTGATGCTGAGATGGGCAAGTTGTGCCCCTGACTGGCTGGAATTGAAGTGGGCAGGTTGTGCCCCTGGTTGATTGATGCTGAAGTGGGCAGGTTGTGCCCCTGGTTGGGAGCAGGTGTCAGAGTAACCTGATCCTGAAGCTGCTGTATTTGACTTCCTTCTTCATCTCCTTCATTCCCTTCTTCTTCTGAAGGCTTAGATGGTTCGAGAATCTGATCCCATCGAATGGGGGGCCACGTGGCCCAAACTAGGCTCATCGGGAGGCCTTTGTGTAGTACAGTCGGTTGATTCCCTCCTGGATCTTTGCAAGGTTCTCCTGGTTTGACGAACTGGATGGGTGAGCACCGAAATTTCTTCCTTCTTTTGTCCACGAAGACTGTCTTGTATCCGAGTCCCCATTTGCGTTGGTTATATACCAGCGGTACCTTTCTAGACTTGAAATGATTCTTCATTCGGTATTTGAGACTCAGACGTTCTGCTGGTGAAAAGACACGGTCCACCCTTATCGGTTCTGGATTGGCGATAGAGTTCACAGTCTCGAATTCGAAACTATGAAACGGGATGTCTTCTTCAGAGTGCTGGATATCGATGACAGGGATGTCTGGTTCAGTGGCAGCAGTATTGGAAGGAATGATGAGTTCCTTCTCTGCATGGATAGAGATCACTTGATTTCCATAGATGTATTTCACCCGTTGATGCAGGGTTGACGGCACAGCTCCAACCTTGTTCAGCCAAGGCCGTCCGAGCAGCATGTTGAAAGAGGCTGATATATCCAGGATTTGGAATGTGATGGTGGAGACTTCCGGACCTATTTGTACCTATATGTCGACCTCCCTTTCCACTGATCGGCAGGTGTTGTCGAATGCTCTGACGCATATGGTGCTGGGTCGAAATGAAGAAGGGCTGATTCCCAGACGTTCCATGGTCTTGAGTGGGCAGACGTTTAAGCTTGAGCCATTATCGATAAGGACCAGTGGGACGCAGAGGTCTTTATATCGTAAGGCTATGTTGAGGGATCGCCCATGATCTCGTCCTTCTGGTGGCAACTCATTATCTGTGAAGGTGATGGCGCGCGGAGCCAGGAGTTGTCCAATCATCAAAGCTATCATTTCTGGTGCCGTATCAGAGGAGACGTGAGCATCGTTCAAGGTCTTGGCAAACATTTCTCAATGTATGCGAGATGTACAGAGTAACTCCCATACTGAGATTTGTGCAGGGATTGACTTGAGCTGAGTCGCCACATCATATGCGGCTTCATTTTTGTTGCCGAGGCCTGAAAGAGCGCCTTTGGGATCTCCTCTGTTTTGATTATCTCTTCGGATGCAACGCCTGTTGGGGTTCATGTTCCCCACTTCCGCACATTCTGGATAGTGCCATAGGACCTCTTTATAATTTTCCTCCCCTTTGCCTTCTAGGACCACCGGTTCTTGCATCGGTGTTGGTGTGGGTACCAGATCTTCCTCGTATGGAGCTTTTGCCTTGAGAACTACATTGTTGCCTGTGCTGAAGGGGTAATATCGAGGCTTATCTTCGTAGACCACATAAGGTCATGGTCCTGGCTTGACTGTTCCTGGGGCAGGAGGCTCCCATGGAATGAATATTGGTCCTCTTGATATGGCAGGAGGTTTTTCTGTTCGTCCCAACTGTCGTAGTGTGATTGACACGCCTCCAGGGTTTGCCCCTTGCAATATGACTGGCTCGACTGGAGGAGCTCCTTCCAAAACAATGGGCTCTTGCTGCTGATGAGTATAATCCTTCCCTCGTGGATTGGATTGTTCTTGAATTGGGGTTGCCCCTTGCAAGATGACAGGTTCGTATGTGGGCTCGATGTATGATTGTGCTCCTTCCAGGACGACTGGTTCCCAACATGAGGGGCCGTAAGATGCCCCTTGAACAACTAGCACATCATATGGAAGTGCTCCTTCGAGTACTACTGGCTCGAGGACTGGAGGACGAAAGGGACTTGCCCCTTGCAAGATTGAAGGAGGATTTGTCGGCCCATAAGTGTAAGCATGAATGGACTGGATAGGGGAGAAGAAGCGATCGAGATGGTCCCCTTCTTCTATACTATTGACTGCAGGGCCACGAGAAGAACTGGGGTCCGTTGGATGTTGAGGCAGAGGATTCTGAAGGATGTTGGTGGAAGCTGCTGGAGAAGTTCCAGGGACCGAGATGACGATCTTGCGGTCATCAATCAGGTCTTGTATGGCATTCTTCAAAGTATAGCATCGATCAGTGGTGTGGCCACGCCCTTGATGATAGGCACAATACTCATTTTCTCGGTAGTTCGGTGGCAGAGGATGAGGCGGAGGCCGAGGTGCCATTAGAGTAAGTAACTGCTTTTGCACCAGCGTAGCCATGACTTGACTGAGTGGTTGAGAGAGGGGAGTAAATTTCCTGAACTCCCTGTAGTTTTGCCTATTTTGATATGAGTATTGACCGTTTCCTCTGAACTGCTGCTGTTGTCGAGGTGGTTGTGGCTGAGGATTCGGTTGTGGCTGATACCGCTAAGGCTGATGCTGAACTTGATTCTGCTGATACTGTTGGTATCCCTGTGGGGGAGCATGTTGATTTCCTTGAGCAGTGGTGTTGATGTTGTTTACCTCTGTTGGGCGGGGAGGAGAACCACTGCGGTTTCCATTCCCGTGCCCGATAGGTCTTCCTTCCACTCTGTTCCTTTTGATTGGAGTGGCTTGATGAGGCCATGGGGAGATTGTCCCGGCACGGATTCCTGCTTCGACTTGCTCTCCAGCACGGATCAATTGTGAGAAATTCGCATACGGATGCGAGATGAGATACCCGGATATGCCTGGGTATGTTGAATGAACAATCATGGAGATTTGTTCTTCGTCGTCGATAGGCGTTCGCATTTGAGCTGTCATAGCTCGCCAACGTCCCACATAAGCTGATAGTGTCTCATCACTCTTTTGCCTGAGAGCTGCGAGGTCGGCTCTTCTGGGTGCCATGTTGAGATTGTACGCGAATCTGTCGACGAAAGCCTGGGAAAGTTGTTCCCATGTCCTGATGCGGTAGCAGTCCAATGAAGTGTACTAATCTAGGGCATTGCCCTTTAGAGATTTTTAGAATAAACGAATGAGGGCCCCTTCATTTCCTGAGATTGCACTCAGTTCTCCACAGAAGGCCTTGAGATGTGCTGTGGGACACCCGCTGCCATAGTATCTTTTGAATTTTGGTACCTCAAAGTTTTGAGGTACTTGAGCGTCTGGGAAAGGACACAAGTCTCTGAACTTGGTCGAAGGTAAGTCGATTCCTTGCTGTCGCTGAAGCTGATTTTGCAAGATCTGGAACTGCTCCTGCAACTCGTCCAGTCCTGAGTGATCCGTTCGAGCGACTGGTGCTTCTTGGAGTAAGGCACGTTCTTCTTCGACATAGTGGTCGATGTCTTCGACCCTATGTGCTTGCTGAAAAGCGACCGCGGGTTGCTGAAATTGATTTGATGATTGAACTGGATTCTGATGAACTTGTGCTTGAAATGACTGTAGCTGAACTGGAGACTGTACTGAAGGTTGAACTGGAACTTGCTGGAAATTAACTGGAGATTGCTGAATTGAAGATTGCTGGAAATTAACTGGATTTTGCTGAATTGAAGATTGCTGGAAATTAACTGGAATCCCATCGGCCGGGATGTGCTGGAATTGAAAAGTGCTCCTGTTTGCAGGAGGCTGAGATGCTGGGAAGTGACCCCCTTGTTGGGTATTCGCCACTATCTGCTGATTGGTGTGGGCTTGACATGGACCCCCATTGTGGGCATTCGCTAGTGCTGTCCCTGTTGCTGGAAATTGAATTGAAATCCCATCGGCGGGGATGTGCTGGAATTGAAAAGGTGTCCCATCGGCGGGGACATGCTGAGATCTACTGAGACTGTTGTTTGCGAGATTGACTAGAAGCTGACTGGGAGTCCCTGCGACTGGAGTGCTCTGAGATGGCCCTGTCGTCGCGGGAAGGTACTGAGGAGGATGCCCTATAGCGAAGGGCTGAGACGGCTGCTGTCGGTAGTCTTGGGCAGACTCCGATGGTTGTGCTTGATTTGAACTGGAGGCCGGAGGGACCCGGCATGGCTGCTGAGTTTGCTGAACTGGGCCAACCTGATTGTTGGCTGCTGCGGTAGCTTGTGCTTGCATGAATTGCAAGAGCATTTCTTGCATTGCTCTCATTCCTTGTGCCAATTCTTGTATGATTGGCGTATTATCAATAGGCTGTTGCGCTGGAGGTTGCGCTTCGGTCATCTCAAGAGCAGGGAAGAGATGCGTTTCTTCTTCGTGGTCGGACTTGGCTTGCTCAGCCCGAGTGCGGATTATGCTGCGGAAGGGAAGTTGTTTCCGAACACGTTGAGCCCGAGGAGGCGCAATGGTGAGGACTATACTCTTTTTGGGTTTTGGGATTTTCTATATTTTTTTGTTTTGGGATTTTCTGTTTTTTTTTTGTTTTAGGTAGAATGCTATGCAGATGAGATTGTATGAGGGTTAGTGACTTTCAAGTACGGGAAGGATTCTGTTTTTCAAGTCGGATCACGACTAGTAGGACTAGCTAATCCCCAGCAGAGTCGCCATTCTGTGGACCCCCACCGTTTTCCGCGCTCCCACACGACGTTCTCGTCCCTTCCCCTTTCGGGAAAAAGAAGGAGAGGAGGATGCGCGAGTGCGAAATCGCCGTTTGTGCCACTGGCTTGCCTCGTTCTCGAGGGCTTTGTTTGGTTGTCGTGTTAAGCTGGATGTGTTAAGTGAGTTTATATAAGACCAGAGTCGCCACTAGCCAGTTACTTCGAATCTACAGTCGGCTAGACCCTGTAGAAACGTTAGAGAAGGGGATCCGAAGATTCCTTCCTCTAAAATGACTCCTTTTGATCTGTGGTCAGAGATTCGAGGTAAGGGATCACGGTTACAGGGTGGGAAGAGGTTAAGCACCCCACACACTGCCCGTACCGAAGTACGGTCTCTACTTCACAGAATCGAACTAATACTTGAAAGTCTGTTTTAATCCTCGTACATTCTCATAGATGATATGATGCATGAATGCGGGTCTGAACAGTAAGAGTTTCTGATGGACAGGTTCCAACAACGGGCAAGCCCAGAGCGTACGCTCGAACTGACAGGTGCTTAATGTAAGACGTATGCAGTGTGCTTGAATAATCAAGGTGCTTTATGGTGAAGCATGAATGCAGGTCTGAACAGTAAGAGTTTCTGATGGGCAGGTTCCAACAACGGGCAAGCCCAGAGCATACGCTCGAACTGACAGGTGCTTAATTTAAGACATATGCAATGTGCTTGAATAATCAAGGTGCTTGCAGTGAAGCAAGGGGGTTGGAAGAAAAGTAAATGTTGCACTTATGCTAGATGCAAATGAGATGATGCTGAAAAAAGAGTAGCTGGATGGACGGAGGTGTCGCAAGGGTTGGCTTCGAGTGGCTGGATCAAGACTTGTATGGCTTGGGAGACTTGGGCCAGTGGTCAGGCTGGGCTGGACCAGGGCTAGGCTCTCCTCACTCAGGCTCTCCTTGGTGGGAAAATGGGCTAAGGGGTGGAGAAGGAAACTCGAATGGACGGACTCTCTCAAGCCTGTTGCTCTCTTGAAATGAGAAGGGGAGGGGGGTATTTATAGCAGCGAGCAGTGGCAGAGCTCGTAAATATTTTTGGGCGGCCTGCTATGGGCCGCCCGTACGGCCGTTCCTCGATTTCCAGCGAGGTACGGTCGCACCCTCGGGGCTGCTGTTTGACTCGCTGGGTCGACTCAGTGAGTTGACTCAGCGGGTCGACTCGGTGATTTGACTCAGCGGGTTGACTCGACAGGTTGACTCGGTGTTTTGACTCGACGAGTTGACTCAGCGGGTTGACTCAGCGAGTTTGACTTTTTTGGGATTTTTTGACTGGCTTTTCTTATGGGGGGTTTTTCAGGGTGATGTTTAGGACTGGGTTGACTGGGTTCAGGCTTGAACTGGGCTATGGAATGGGGCTTACAAGGGTGAGTTTGGCTGAGTTTGGACTTGAGATTTGGGGGTATGGTCCTCCATTCATCCAGCTATCTCTACCAACAGTGTAGCCGAAGGTGGGGTGTCTACAGAAACATTCATAGATAATCACAAGCATTCACAAAGTACACGAGAGGAAGATATATCCCAAAGCAAATTTTATTTCAGAGATTCTGAGATCTTGTACATTCCAGGCCGTGATCTGACACAAACACTTAATTACATTGAATGATCGATATCCTTGATTAAAAGGCAGAAGACTAGTCAGCAGGGACTATGGTCTTTGAGTTCATGGTCGTAAAGACCTGTATGTTTTGTTATGGACTGGGCCATCTTTGTATGAGTCAGATGTCTATGTCCCATGTTTTAACCGGAGATCCGGGCTGAGAATGTCAGAGTTTTTAACTGAGAGGGTGCAACTCTGGGCCCACGCCTGTCATGTTTGGACAAGTGACTTCGGGAAGACAGATTTACAATTGTGTGTACCTGAGCAGCCCAACCGACGGATGCCGTCTAAATGGGTAGGGCATCGATTGTTGTATTGTGGCAGTTCATAGCAATTATTTTGTAAAGAATTGGAACTCTTTGATACGGTTTATTATGGTAACCATAATCCCATTTGTTTAGTTTTCAAACTTAATTGGGTCATATTTCATATTACATAATGATACATTTGTATAATTCTGGACGTTGGCAGCCTCTTTCCGAGAAGTTACTTTGCTCATTGCATTGGGTTGAATCAAACTTCAAAGACTTGTATTCTACTCATTGGGTATTCTGGACCGACCATTTGACTATTCCATCACGTTTGGAACATTCGAAATACCCAAAATAGGCTTAAATATAGCTTGAAAACACTTAAAATGAGGTCTGACGTGCCCTTAAATATATTTTGAGATTGGCTGATTTTTTTTAATGTGTGGGACGATTTTATGGGTGCGAGGACTCTAATGCACCCTAAAAATAGTTTGTCTAAGTTGCTGAATTTATGGGTGCGTGGGACTGATTTATGGATGTGTGGGGGTCCAATGCACCCTTAAAATAGTTATCCGACTTTGCTGATTTTATGGGTGCGTTCCCACACTTGTGATTTTTAGGATCCGGACCTGCAGTAGTTTAGTTGGAATGATCTTCTGGTGGAAGACGTCGGTGATCGAAAAGGAATTCCAGTGACTGGAAAAGTTTTTCGATGATTAGAAAAGGGGTTCCGGTGAGGGTTTTTGGGTGAGAATCCCAAATACCCAGAGCATAATGACTCTTTCTCTCTCTTAGAACGTACTAATGAACAGTCAGATGAGATATTTATACCTGAAAATATCGGAGGCCAACCGATGAGGCTCTGCCACGTATGACGCACCCAAATGTCTCTAACGCACCCTTAAAATAGTGATTTTATGGGTGCGTGGGGCTCTGACGCACCCTTAAATGTATTCTAAAATTGGCTGATTTTTTGGGTGCGTGGGACGAGTTTTCGTGTGTGTGGGATGTTAATCCACCCTTGAATTATTTTATGATTTCTACTGAATTTATTGACGCGTGGGACTGAATCTACGAATGCGTGGGACTTCAATGCACCCTTAAATTCATCATTTGTTTTATGCCGATTTTTCAGATGCATGGGGTGATTTTACAGATGCGTGGGACTTCAATGCACCCTTAAATTACTTTCTGATTTTCATTGAATATAAGGGTTCATGGACCCAATTTTATGGGTGTGTTAACAAACTTTTTGTCTGTTTTCATTGGGTTTTAGAAAATGATGGGTTTGTGGGGCCCATTTGATGATGAAAGGTCATGCACTGCTCATGATAATCCATAATAAATGATCTTGACTTGATTTTGGGTGGTTCCGATCACAGTGATTTTTGGGGACCACAGGAGATTTTTACTAAAATAAAGGGACCTCAACCTCATAAATCTCAATTTTATGTGTAATGAAGGATGTTTTGTCGGATTATTTGGAGGTATGTGAATATTTTGTTCGTTTTGAGGACTCCAACATTTTGGGACCCTAGCAGTGCCTCACTTCCTTCAAGGTTCGTTCGATTTCATCGAACATCTTAATACACACTGATCCAATCCCCATAACTTTGCAAGTGTAGTCATCGCCTAAAAACATCGAACCGCTCTCATACTCCCTGTATGAAGCAAATGCGCTCCATTTAGGGCAAATGTAATACGAGGCTCAGGAGTCCATGACCCAATTATCGCTAAGAGATCCCATTTTTGACACTGTTAAGACCTTTCACACATCATTGTCGCACTCAGATAATTCTGTGGTATTGACCTCCTTGTAGATTTTCCTGTTATGTCTTTCTTATTATTGGGATTCTTACAATCTAGTTTCATGTGCGCTGTCTGGCCACACACCCAATACTTCAGCTTGCTCTTTCCCTTGCTCTTGGACTTGGATCTTGAACGAGATGATCTAATATTCCGATTAGAATTTCTCCCCCTCATAATCAATACATCAGAAGATGACCTTAAATCACCACTCTTCTTTCTCATGGCCTTCGACTGAAGGGCTAAGTTGACGATATCAACATTTATGGTGTCTCTTCCTGTGCACAAGGAGTCCTTAAATGACTGATAAGAATCTGGGAGAGAGTTTAACAGGATGCATGCCTAGTATTCATCATTCATTTATTCACTTATGTCCAACAACTTGCAAGAGAGCCTGTTAAAAGTGCTGATGTGATCCTCAAATTAGTCCCCTCCGCCACCTTCAAGTTGAACAACTGCAGCATCAGATGCAACTTGTTCTCTAGATACTTCTTCGCATTGATGTTCTCTAGTTTCACCCATGTATTAGCCGTTGTCTTCTCCCTCATGATGTTATAAAGGACGTCATCCATTAGGCACAATTGAATTAAGATCTTGACCTTCTTATCGTGTTTGATCCATTCTTCTTCTTCCATAGTATCAAGTTGCTTTCCAAGGAGTGCGTCTTCGAACCCTTGCTAAACTAGGAGGCCTTCCATCTTGACTTTCCATAATTCAAAGTTGTTTTTGCCAGAAAATTTCTCTACGTCAAACTTTATGCTAGATGCCATGACGCTTGTCTCAAATTCAAATCTACTCCCCAACGTTAACTCTTATACCACTTATTGGGAACTTTGTGGAAGCACAAAGTAGAATCAAACAAGCACCACATGACACACACAAGCAATCACACGCAAAAAGACAGTCCAATTTTACATGGAAAAATCCTTGTGGGAAAAATTCCACGGCACAAAGCGAGCAACACTATGAATTTTAGAAGTTTACAAGAGATGATCAACCCACAAGTAAAGCCTCTAGAGAAAACCTAAGCTTTCTCTCTTAAAACCCTAACAAACTTGTTAGAAACGTATTAACATACCCTAATCCTGGCTACACCCTATTTATATAACAAAGAAATTAAAAATAGATTTTTTTATTTATTTATGTAAAACTGCGTATTTGCATAAATCATCGATCGTTTGCTAGTCGGCCGATCGATAAGGTCGAAAACACTCCGGTGAGAGGAGCTCGAAAAACGGCTAGTCACCAACCCCTGTCGGCCGATGGCCACCAGTCGGCCAATTGATCCTGTCCAAAACTAACCAGAGCCAATTGTGCCAATCTGGGCTAATTCAGTCGGTCGACTGCCCCCATTCCAGAACAGATTGAAGGCTCAACCAACATTATTGCCCCAATCGTTCCCACGAAGATTACTGAACTTGAACCTCCTCTAGGTCCAGCTTCCAAACCTCCAACCATCTCTATTTCTCAAGCTGGGTTGGTCAACCTACTGACATCAATCAATCAACATTTGGAGCACGAGTTGGGTTGGAGGAAATCAGATTGCGTCCTGAGTTACTTAGTACGCTCTTCTCATACTGAGTAAACTCTGTTGGGCACATTGTAAATGTATATGTTTTATCTACACCATCCATCCATTTTTTTCAGATAATTTAAGGGTTTAAAGCCAAAATTGAAACATATCCAAAACTCAGGTGGACCATACCACAGGAAACAATGGGTATAATAATTTCCACCGTTGAAACCTTTCTAGGGCCCGCAGTGATGTTTATTTGTCATCCAACCTGTTCATAAGATCAATCAAACATTGACGAAGGGAAGAAACAAATATCAGCTTGATCCAAAACTTCCATGGCCCCCAAGAATTTTTTAGTGGTACACGTTCAATTCACATTGTTTCCTGTGGTGTGGTCCACTTAACCTTTTCATATGCTTCGGTTTTTTTCTTGAACCATAAAATTATTTGTTAAGATGGATGAACGAAGTGGATAAAATACATAAATCACGGTGGGCCCCGCAGAGTTTACTCAATATGCAATCCACTTCCGGATTGGAGGGGCTTATAGAGCCGGGGTGCTCATGCATGGGGACGCAGACAAAAGATTGAATTTTGCACCAAAAGGGGTGTTTACGCGGGTGCGTAAACATTATAGTATTTATGCAGGTCACATAAACACCCCTTACTGCTACTTTCTTTATCTTCATTCTTTGATCTTCGTGTCTCCTTTTCCCACAATGTTTCCTTGTCATTTTTCTTCGATTCCCGAGGATTGTGCCTTGTGCATTCAACTCAGAAAGAAGGAGATGCACAAGTCTTAGCTTTATACCTTTGGAGTCCTATCAAATAGCATTTTGTTGTGTAAACAAAATGACGATTCTACTAGAGACTTCAATTTGTATTCTAATACTGACAAGGTATTAAAGGAGGGACATTCGTTATAATAAGGCGTTATTCAGGTGCCAAAATGATGACTCTCAACTGGAACATTCCACCCTTCATCTCTAACCCCGGTTGGACCTTTAAACGTCCACCTGGATCCATGTGAGTCCCACCATGATGTATTTATTTATCCATACTGCAATCTCTTTTCTAAAATCATGTTAAGTTATGGGCCCAAAAATGAGGCAGACCCAACGTTCTAATGGACCACACCAGAGATGACTCTTGCATTTAATGCAACTTGCATTAATGCCTTGTGCATTTAATGCCACCAAGATTACTATTTGGTGTGGTCCACTAGAGCGTTGGATCTGCCCCATTTTTAGGCCCATAACTTAACTTGATCTTAGAAAAGGGATGGACGGCGGATAAGAAGATACACCACGGTGGGCCCCACACAGATCTGGTCGGACGCAGTCCCTGTCCCATGCATGGTAGAATCTAGACGCTGTCGTCAACTGGACAACGAATGCCAACCCATAGAAAAGGACATGTAAGCACCACTTCCACGTACATCCGTGGGGTTAGCCTTCCTGGAAGTAAAAGACTGAGCCCATGCCCACAAGCGAAGATCGCATGGTTAATTTGCAACATATATGCCGATGTGGCATATGTGTTCCAGCTCCGGCTAGCTCATCTTGTGAAAAATGTGATTTTCCAAAAATTAGGCCTTTGGACAGGTCAGCGACATTTCCATCGCGAGTCAGTTCTTTTCTATCCATTTTGACGAATCTCATGAGTAGACCAACCTGAATTTTGGGGTGAGCCATGTTTCCTATGGGCCCTCGAATGGCTTGGACCTCACACTCGTGCCATGTTGCGTTAAGCCGTTAACTGCCTCGACCTTTCTTCACATGAATTGCAATTGCATACAGATGTGAGATGAGGGAGAAGCTTTAACAAAAAATATCCAACGTGGTAGATGTCTGTGAGATTAGGGGTGTCAATGGGTCCAGTTGGCCATGGGTCAACGGGCTGGGCCTACTTTTGAGGTGCATTTGTGTCAAGCTAAATGAGTAGCAGGTCGAGCTCAAGCTAGAAATGCGACCCATTTAAGTAAATTGTTCAAGCATGGGTTGAACCCTGCCTGACCTGACCTGCCCATGTAGAGTATCGTTGGGGTTGGCCGGGCCAGGTGATATGACCCGACTTGCCCAAAAATCCGAAACAAAATAGAGAAGAAACATACAAAAGATTGTTTTATTTATTCATTAATGTGTTTATGCAGGCGAAGTTGCATGAATGTGTTTATGTAGGCCTCATATTCCATTCTTAAACCTGAGTTGTTCGTGGTAAGGTGTGGGGTTGGGTCAGTTGAGCCCCACCCATTTGCAATTAAATGGATCGGATCGGTTGAGTTGGAATTGATGAATTTGTTGGGTCAGAAGCCAATGGGTCCTCGGTCATGTTTGAGTTAGAATTCTTGACTTGTTTAGTAAATGGGTTGGGCTTGGGCTGACCCCAAACTGGCCCAAAATCAACCCATTGCCACCCTTACGGGAGATCCAAGCGTTCGAAAGATGGGCCACACATGTATGATGAATTGGACCTTGGTTCAGTTTCTATTAAACATTCAGTTCCTCCATGCATTTGAGCAACATGATAACCGGACTGGTTTTTCATTTTATAGCTAGAACAGATCCACGGTGGGCCACATCTGATTGACGGCCCTGATCTGGCACATATAGACCTGGAAGGCCTCATCCCATCTCTGGCGAGCCAGCACCATCAGCGCTCCTAGGGTGAAGGTTGTTAAGTATATGCAATTATGAAAGTGATTGGCGGTGCTATAGCTAGGACAGACTTGAACCGGGAATGTCTGCATGATTCTGATCTTATGGGCCTGAATCGGTTCCAGACCTACTCCAGTTGTCTGAATAAGGCTAAACCGGCTCATCACAACCATAATTCAGCCTCGATTTGGGTATGGCCAGTACTTAGAAGAATTAGTTCAAGCCTGGCCTATCTATTCGGTAGCTACGAAAATCAGACCAAGCCCATCTTTTGGAGGGGTTGAAGACCAGCAGGCCAGCCTGGTGGCCCATTGGATCCAGTAACTGAGGTTCAGTGCCACAATATAAATGGTGACGAGTCATGCATGAGGGTTGCAATGGGCCAGGTAGGCGTGAGGGGTCCCTGAGCCTGAACTGGTTGAGCACCGGTGTAGCTAAATTGGTTGTGTGTATTAACCACCAGGATGTGGGCAATACGGGCTCATGCCCATACTTAAAAATTCCGTAAGCTAACAAATAGAAAAGATACGTGCAATATTCATGTTTAATTCCAATTAAATTATTACATAGACGGTCCAAAATTCTGTCAAAGAAATGAAACGCCAAAAAATTGAACAGAAGGCTTGGGTTTAATACGGTTTCAACTAGACAACAAAGTGAAAATAGCGGCTAAGCATACACATAAATCTTTATATATATATATATATATATATATATATATATATATATATATATATATATATTACAAAATTTCAATTAGAATGGTTAGATTTATATATACATGAGTAGTAATGTAAATATCATTCTTTGCCTCTCTCAAATCCTCCATTTTCTAATAATCCTTGTATAAAAGATCCATTTCCATTAAAATTTTCACCTTCCACCCAATTCTATTAATTAGGGGTGCAATGGGCTGTGCTAGGGTTGGGCCAAGTTGGCCTTGGCCTAGCCCTAGAGCCGTACCTAGCCCTAACCTAGCTCAAGGCTTAATGCGCTAAAGAGGCCCTGGCCCACCTCACCCTATATGGTTGGGCCGAGCCAAGCTAGGGCTAGTTTAGAACGACCCTATAAGTTAAGTTACATATATGCTATGTGTAAAGTTGTTGAGTTAATTTTTATAAACAATCATGCACTTTTAGAGAATCAAAGTTTTCTTGTGGCATATGTGTGTCAAATAAGATCATTTATCAACACAATGTATACCCCCACCCAACTATCCCCCACATGCATGGACTTTAATAAAGTCCATCAATATATTGTTCACCATCTAAAGTAGGGCTCAGAATTTGAATAGTTTATGCGTGCTTGCACACTTCAGTAGAGCATTAAAGTTCTTCATTTTACCATCTATACTAAGTATATAGTCTACGTTACTAATCCTATGTACTATGTCGTATACACTAGGGAGATGGGCTGGACAAAAGCAGGCCGGGCTATTCATCATCATTAGCCTTATCCTAGCCCAACTCGAAGAATAGGCTTAGATTTGAAGCCCTAACTCAGTCTAACGCCAAGTTTAGTGGACCAAGCCCCAGCCCAATTGGGCTGGGTCATCCGAGCTGGTTGACAGCCTGGCCCATTGCCACCCCTTCTATTAATGGATGGCATCAATCTCGATATTTTAAATTGCCCTCAAAAGTTTTTTTTTCCGAAATAAAAAGTATGTTTTGTAAAAAATGTTCTTAATTCAGCCTTCTCAAAATAAATGAGTTTTTTTTTTTTTTTTTTTTTTTGCCATCTAAACAAGCAAGAGTTTTAAATAAATTGTGCCCACACTTGAACCTGATTATATTATACCATATTACACACATATTCTCAATACTATAATTAATTTAATGTAAATAATTATTTATTAGTAATAATGATTAGCACTTCTTTTGTTTCCAAAATTATGAAAAGAGGCCTGTTCTTCTCCAACATTGTTGGATAAGCCTATCCTACAACACTTTGCATGTGGCCGACAGTGTGCATACCATCCAATGCCATGTTGATTTGGGATTCTTTTATTTATTTATTTTTATTAATAGCATGTTAATGGTTCCCCACTTTAGGGAACCCATGTATGAAGTGCCGATTCGCAAGTGTGAGTATTGAGTATTCCTAATTAATACCCATCTTGAACCCATCCCATTGCACCCTTGATCATGCACCATAATTGTTGCATAAATGTACGCCAATCCAAATAGTCTAAATCTTGAGACTCATTGTGACTCAGGTGGAGAAATTCTAACAGTTCAATTGGTGTCCATCAAATGAATGACTAAAAACAAATTATTCAGCGGTCCAAATTCAACAATCAAGCCCAACTTACCTATAAAAAAAATCCACAACCGAGCTCATGATTTGGACAACCCAGACTAACATACATGTGCCACGAGTATACAATGGTAAAACATAGACCATATTGTAGTTCATAATAGAACAGGGGTGCAACTCTGGTGGGTGGGTTGAGGGTCAACCCGAGGTACCATATCTCCAACCTTAACCCATCTTAGGTTAGGTTGGTTAGGTTAGCCAGATGGTACACATGTAATTAAGAGCTTGAACTTCTCACATGTCCTCAGTTCTAATGAGTAATTGGACCGATATATCCTTAAGTCGATCATAGTACAAGCATGATAGGCATCTCAATCTAGACACTTCAACTTGATCCATCAATGCAAGTTCCTAACAAGTCCAAAACTAAGAGTCCGTATTTATGGCACCCTCATAACTCCTATGCAAGGCAGGGCAAAAGCATACCGACTTGTCGTCATGCTCGAGGATGGAGACCTTCTATCCTAACTGGTTATTAGTCCCCTCATATAAGATGCCCTCGTAATAATAATGATAATACCAGAGGTCTATCATACAACATGCTAAGTAGTCATAGAACAATGGGTTATTGAGATCCATGACCAGTATTCTGTCTTAGCCAGTGACTATTGTGTCCACTTTGTATGCATGTGTTTGGATCTCTTCAAAGACATTTACATAACAATTACATACACAAGAGAGAGAGCACGAGTAGATCAAATGGCTATTTACGTCTCTGGATTCATGTATATTCCAGGCTATGGTCTGGCATAGCCCTTAATTACATTCTAAGGTAATTACTCTTGATTCTAAAAGCAAATCTCAATGAGCTATAATGCAACTTAATGCAACTTATGATGCATGCTGCATGTTATGTGAATGAGCCTTAGCCTTAGCTGTGAGAAGGGGTCACTTAGCCTTTGGTTGTTGTGTCCATACATGGGTTATGATCAGCTCATCACTTAGGCATGTACATAGGATGAGACCTAGAAGATAGGTGATCACTTAGTGGCTGTGCCATAAGTTATATGACCTTTCTTATTATTGACTTATGAGATTTAGCTTAGTCTCAAGCTTTAGCTAATGTGATGTTGGCCTTTGAGGCACATTGCAAGATTGCATATATGACTGTGTCAACACGGTAGACAAGGAACTTATTGTTGTATCATTCCGGTTAGGCTTTGGGCCATACAATAAGGAGTCTAGGCTTATAGCCTTAGTTTATAGGTTTCCTAAAATTTTATCCTTTCTTAGTATGTCGTATCAGTAGACATATATGTGAGAAATGATGGATGTATGAATGTGTTAAGTGATCACTGACTTCCAGGGTCTGTGTGATACTTACCAAGTAGTGGGCATAAGGTACGACTATAGTATGGGAGGCCTCTTTGTCTCATAAATGGTGTCGAATGATCTCTTTAGCTCTTGAGTGATAGATGATGGATGAGATGTATGCATGACAATGCATGATATTAGCTTGCATAGCTAGCAAGTGACAAATATTGTCTAAATAGTTGGGAGACAATCCCAAGCAGAGGCACTCAAGGCACTCTGGAGCACTAGTTTCTATTGTTAGGTGCTTTATGTAGTAGAGAATTGCCTCCCAAATTGCTCTCTAGGAGGCTTAGACACAGCATTAGAGTCCTATGGTTTGAAGAATGTTGACGAACATGAGGGGTATCACATCCCCTAGAAACAAGTCAAGTAGTCATCAATAGGGCCTGAGAGATCAGAGTCTAACCTATAAGGAAGATTTTGAGTGCTTTTAGGGGATGTTAATGCACTTGCAAGGGTGCTTGGCATACTTTGATTGGTGTCAAGTACACCTTCAGAATGACTCGGCGCACTCTGGACTACACCCACGCAATCTTCATAAATTGCCTTAACTTTGTCGTCTGATGTTCAATTTAAGCGCCCTTTAGCTTCTTAGAAAGGGAATTGTTGGAATATGTAAACAAAAAACCAGTTATTACTTAAGAGCTAAGAGTCTTAGTGGCTAAGAGACTTAAGAGTTAAGAGTCTTAGAGGCTAAGAGACTTAAGACCTAAGAGACTTAAGAGTTAAGAGTCTTAAGACCTAAGAGACTTAAGGGCCAAGAGACTTAAGAGTTAAGTGTTTTTTAAAGCAAAGAAGGTGATATGAGCCATTTGTTAAAGAGAGAAAGAAGAGCTAGAAGAGCCAAGTAGAGGCAAGAAAGCGTTGTAATGCAATAAGAAGTATTTTCTTTGAAAAGAGTTGTCTCTTTCTTTCTTTGTGTTTGTTTTGGTTCCACGCTTAGTATAGCCAACCAACTGTCCAGATCCTTTTAGGCCACCTATCTGTGCACACAGTTCTCTAAGGGCTTAGCAAAGCCAGCATCAATATCCACCAACAAACTGGTATCAGAGCTTTGGTCGTGAAAAGATGGCCACCACAATCCAGCCGCAGATTCCAAGGTTGTCAAAGGACAACTATGAAAATTGGTGCATCCAGATGAAGGCGTTGTTCGGGTTAAAAGATCTATGGGAGATCGTCACCGATGAGTATGTAGAACCCACTACGGAGCAAGAAGCTACCTACAGCACCGAGCAAAAGGCCGCTCTCAAAGATCAAAGGAAGAAAGACAAGAAGGCTTTATTCATTCTCTATCAAGGGATGTATGATTCAACCTTTGAAAAGATCGCCGAAGTGACGTCTAACAAACAAGCATTGGAGATCCTTAGCACAATTTTCAAAGGCGTTGATCGTGTGAAACGGGTTCGCTTACAAGCTCTTAGAACTGAATTTGAGGCCGCACACATGAAGGAAGGTGAGTGTATTTCTGACTACTTCTCAAGATTACTCGTAGTTGTTAATAATTTGAAAAGAAATGGTGAAAAGATCGAAGACATTTGGGTTATCGAAAAGGTGCTTCAATCCTCACAACCAAGTTTGAACATGTGGTTGTGGCTATTGAAGAATCAAAAGATCTTGGAAAGCTCTCCATTGAGGAGTTGATAGGATCGTTGTAAGTTCATGAGCAACGAATGCAAAAGAATACTGGTTCCATGGCTTTGGAGCAAGCATTGGAGTCAAGGTTGACTCTAAATGAACAGAAGATATGCCGTGAAAATTTTCAATGCGGTGGCCGCACTGATAGCAATCGTGCAAGAGGTAGAAGGCGTGGATATCATCAAAGCCATGCACAAATTCAACAAAACAATACCAATTTTCGTGGAAGAGGAACTGGTAGAGGCAGATCCATGTGTAGTCGTGGAAATACAAGAAATGTTCAATGCTACAATTGTGGTAAGATCGACCACTATGCCTCTGACTATTGGAGCAAAGTGGATCACGATGAACGATCCAACAATGCCGAAGCATCACACCATGAAAATGAAAACTTCACACTTTTTCTTGCACAAGAAAAGGCATGTGATCGACCAGACATGTGATATCTCGACACTGGTGCAAGCAACTATATGTGTGGCAACAAAGAACTTTTTGTGGAACTCACAGAAGATGTTCATGGCATTGTGAGTTTTGGTGACTCATCAAAGGTACCCATGAAAGGTAAAGGAAAATCAAAATTTATTAAAAGAATGGCGTGCCAAAGTACATCTCCAATGTGTATTATGTACCCAACATGAAAAGTAACATACTCAGCATCAGCCAACTCCTTGAAAAGGGGTATGTCATATACATGGAGAACTTCAATCTTTCTTTGAGAGATGCGCATGGGAGACTTATCGCACAAGTCCAAATGGCAAAGAATCGTATGTCCCCGCTCCATATCAACACAAGACTTGGGAAGTGCCTCTATAGTCTTGTAAAGAATGAATCGCGGAGATGGCGTCTTCGCTTTGGGCATCTTCATTTCAGTGGCCTAAAGTTATTATCTTCATCAAACATGGTATATGGTTTGCCAGCCATTGAAGCTCCAAAACATGTGTGTGAGGCGTGCACACTTGGTAAGCAACAAAGAAACTCATTCCTAAGTGGAGTGTCATGAAGAGCAAAAGTGCAATTACAGTTAGTTCACACAGACATTTGTGGACCATTAGAGACACCCTCTCTTGGAGGTAATAAATACTTTATTACATTCATTAATGATTTCAGCAGAAAGTTATGGGTGTACTATATCAAAGAGAAATCTGCTACTTTCACTATCTTCAAAAATTTGAAAGCTCGAGTTGAAGTTGAAAGTGGCTACAAGATCAAAGTACTAAGATCTGACAGAGGTGGAGAGTACACCTCCAATGCATTTAGAGACTATTGCAGGGAACAAGGCATCAAGCAGCAGTTTACTGCTGCCTACACACCACAACAGAATGACATAACAGAAAGAAAAAATCACACTATTCTCGACATGACAAGGACCATGCTAAAAGAAAAAGGATTGCTAAAGAATTTCTGGGCAGAGGCGGTTGCTTGTACTGCCTATCTACTGTTGAGCTCTTAATTGTGCACATTCTAACCCCAATTCATCACTCATTGTGCAAGGTTATATGGTTTGTAGGCTAATCCAATGCATGTTTTGTGACTACAGGACTGAGAGTGGCCCCACATAATTGAAGACAAAAAGGGCTGATTTAGAACCTGAAATGAAGATCCAAAGAAAGCAGAAGAAAGAAAGGAAGAACACAAGAAGAAAAGGGAGCTGACCGGTCGTGACCGGTCAGCCATGTACATGGGGGAAGTGCTGAAGACATCCGACCGGTCATGACTGGTCGGACACAGTCACTGGAGGAAGGTTTTACAAGGCCGACCGGTCATGACCGGTCGGCCATGGCTGCTGGAGTATAAAGGAAAACGTCCGACCGGTCATGACCGGTCGGACAAGCTTGCTGGACTAATGCTTTACAAGGCCGACCGGTCATGACCGGTCGGCCATGCTTGCTGGAATGAACGTGTATTGAGGCCGACCGGTCGTGACCGGTCGGCCAGGTGTACTGACTTAGAAACTCCTAAGTAACGTCCGATTTTCTCTGCGCTGCGTAAGTGTTACGCACTTTCTCGATTCTTCCGAAGTCGTGGAGCCTCCAGACTATAAATAGACACCTAGGGATTGTTCCTAGGGTATTCTAGAGGGGTTCAAGCGAGGTTGGAGGCTGTGAAAGTGAAGATTGGAGTTTCACAACTCCTTTTGGTTTGCTTTGCTGTTTTTATGCTTTTTGTAGTTGTTTCATGTTTCCTTGGATCATGAGCAGCTAAACCTCTTAGCTAGGGCTAAGAGGTGAAGCTTGTAGTGTATCCAAGATGTTTTAATTCGTAGTTAAGTGGTTTTCAGTTTGGAATTCATGATTATGAACTAAGGTTTGAAGTTTATACAAGTTTTTAAGTAATTTCTCTTAGTCTTGTGATGACTCATGGATGTTTGGATGAATTACTTATCTTCTTAATTTGTTTGCAACGGTCTAGACCTGTATGATCCGAGGAATTGGAGTGCGCTCTAGTACCAAGCTCTTCATAAAGGGGCTTCATGCCAAAGTTCTAGTTTTGGTTGATTATCTGGAATATGTATGGACTGTGCATATAATTTGAATCCAGTTCAAATCATGATCTAGCCTTGTCTTGTGAGAAGACTTGAGGATGGTTATGATTGGGAATTGGACCTATAGAAAAGGTGAATGACCTATGCAATGAGCATGCTCAGATCAGCCTAGAGTTGAGTGAACTTTATGCACAGAACTTACATGTTACAGACTTCTGGTTTAACAGTTCTATCATCCGACTAGATAGACCTGACTGGTGATTCTAGTTGAGAGAATGGGAAACCACAGCGGATTGAACATCGAGGATTGCTACAAGTGAATCCTCGAACCCCTAGTGCCTTCTTATAATTGTTTACATTCAATTTAGCTTAAACTGTTAATCACACACATTCTATTCAAACTTTGATTGTTAGCTTCAATAGAAACTTGTGGATGAGTTTGTGACATCCTACATAAGTCCCTGTGGATCGACCTCGGTATTACCGAGTTTATTACTACATCGCAACCCTACATAAGTCCCTGTGCAAGGTTTTCATGATTTAAAGACTAATTTAATGTATGATTTATGATTGTAGGAATGAGAGGGACTCCGCCAAATTGAAACCTAAAAAGATCCCTTTAAGAGCCTTCGATAAAGACCCAAGGTGGGCCGAAGAGAGAAGGAAGCAGAGAGGGAAGAATGGAAGAAGAGAATGCAGAAGAAACAGGCCAAGACCGGTCTTGACCGGTTGGCCAGGAGGGCCACGACCGGTTTAGATTGGTCGGCCAACTTCTCCTAGCCCTCTGGACGCTGAACACAATAGGGCCGACCGGTCGGCCAAAGGCTTGCCCACTCCAGCGAGCTCCCTGGACTATTCCAGATCAAGCCCAACCCGTCGTGACCGGTCGGCCAGCCCAGTCCGACCGATCCAGACCGGTGGCCATGCGTAAAACAGAAAACTGTCTATCCTGGGCCCCGGATTTCTCTGCGCAGTGCGTAAGCTTACGCAATTTCTGGAAGATTCTGATGCTGCGGAGCCTCCTCACTATAAAAAGGACACCTAGGGATCGTTCCTAGGATATCTTAGAAGGGTTTGAGCAAGGTGGGAGGTGGTGGAAGTGGATTTCAGAGTTCCAAAACTCTTAGTTTGCTTTCTTGTTTTTATATTTTTTTCCTTAGTTATTTCATGTTTCCTTGGATCATGAACGGCTAAACCTCTTAGCTAGGGCTAAGAGGTGAAGCTTGTAGTGAATCTAAGATGTTTCAATTCGTTTAAGTTGGTTTTAAAGTTGGATTTCATGTTTAAGAACAATGGTTTGAAGTTTAATTCAAGTTCTAAGTAGTTTTTCTTAGTCTTATGATGACTCATGGATGTTTGGAAGAATTGCTTGAGTTCTTAATTTTTGTATGCTAGTCTAGACCTGTATGATCAGAGGAATTGGAGTATGCTCTAGTACTATGATCTTCATGTGGGAACTTCCTACCAAAGTTCTACTTTTCTGGATTTCTGTTGTATGGTGGACTGTGTATGTGATTTGAATCATGTTCAAGTCATGATCTAGCTTTGTCTTGTGACAGGCCTTAGTGATGGTTATGATTATGAACTTAGTTTATTGGAATTGGGATTGACCTATGCAATTGAGCATGCTCATCCTAGCTTGCATTGAGTGAATTATATACATTGTTCATACATATGACAGGTTGTTTGGTTTAACTGCTCAATCATCCGACTAGATAGATCTTAATTTCGATTCTAGCTGAGAAAGTGAGAAACCACAGCGAATTGAGCATCAAGGATTGCTACAAGTGGATCCTTGAACCCCTAGTGCCTTTTTATAATTGCTTACTTCAGTTTAAGTTCAAAGTTGTTGCTTACATCAATCTCCTACAAATCTGGTTGTTAGCTTCTCAATAGAAACTATTGGATGAGTTTGTGAATTCCTACATAAGTCTCTGTGGATCGACCTCGGTCTTACCGAGTTTATTACTACATTGCAACCCTACACTTGGGGAAGCGAACAAGTTTTTGGCGCCGTTGCGGGGGACTTTGACGGTTTTTCACAAATTTCTGAAAATAGAATCTATTTAGGATTTTCAGGAATAGTTCTAACTTAGTTTATTTTGTTTGATTTGTTTTCTTTTTCAGGGATTTCTAGGAAGTTGAAGAAGACATAAGGATCTCAAGTGCCCGAATCAGGTTCTATCTTTTTAAACCTTACTCTTCTTCTTCTCCTATTCATTCCTATCATATTCATCTCTTGTAGAGTGGGTGGAGACTCCTTTTGGATCTCTGAAAGATAGGCCTTGTGCCACCTGGATTCCTATTGGTCGGCTCTGCCGTCTTGGATCACCTTGTGCTTAGATATTTCTCTTCTCATCTCTACTCCTCTTTCTTCTTTTTCCGCGCTTTTCTCAAAAGATTCAAAGAGTGGGTGGGGAGTTCTCTGAACCCCTATTGACCAGGAGAAATCGGTCTCTATCCTTGCTTTTGGCCTAACCATTGCAAGACACCTTGTGCTTCGGTCTTAGAGAAGAGTAAAGAAAGGAAGGAAGAATTCTTTTTCCTTTTTATTTCAGTCTTTTAGGATTTTACATGCCACATTGGGCTCGAGATTCCAATAACCGACTCATTAGTGAAGATAGTTGAAGGGATTGACAGAGAACCACGTGCTAGGAGACATCTAACTTCTCCAATTTTGTCTGAAAATATGGCTGCAAATTAACCTAATCCGATGGCCAATCCTAATCTGGGCCAAAACCAAACCAAAACGGGGGAGAATGTGGTTGAGAATGTTCCCCGACCAAGAACATTACGTGATTACTTGCAACCAACAAGAGCAAGCACTCCCTCATGCATAATCTTTCCACAAAATGCAGGGAATGTAGATTTGAAACTAGGAGTGATCCAACTCCTCCCAAAATTCCATAGATTAGACAGTGAAAGTGCCTATCAACACCTTAAGGAATTTGATGAGGTAATCACCACCATGCACTTTGCGAATGTCACTGACGATGTGGTTAGGCTTAAATTATTTCCCTTTACCCTTAAAGATAAAGCTAAAGGTTGGCTACATGCATTAAGGCCAAGATCAATTGGTGCATGGCCGATATGCATAGGGAATTTATAAAAAAATTCTTCCCTACTCACAAAACGAACATGTTGAGGCGCCTTATCATGAACTTCGCCCAAAAGGAAGATGAAACCTTCTTCCAATGTTGGGAGAGGTTTAAGGACTTGTTAAATGCATGCCCACATCATGGCTATGAAATTTGGCGGGTTATAAGCTTTTTCTATAAAGGACTGACTTCACCCATGCGCCAATTCGTAGAGATGATGTGTAATGGGGAGTTCATGAATAAGGAAGCCGATGAAGCATGGGACTATTCGGAGGAATTGGCTGAGAATGCACAGTCTTAGGATACATCTAAACCAACAAATTTCAAGACTAGCCAACAAAAGGAAAAAGGAGGAATTTATGTCCTATCAGAAGAGGATAGCTTAAGTGCACGTGTGGCTAGCCTCACAAGAAAAGTCGAGGCCATGGAATTAAGGAAAGGAGAGACGATCAGCTCTAAGAACGTTGAAACTGTTTGTGGAATTTGTGCCGAAAATCAACATCATACATAAGATTGTCTTACAATTTCAGCAGTTCAAGATATCTTACAAGAACAATCAAATGCATAAATAGTTATCAACAGCAATTTGGTGCTCCAAACTCAAACACGTTTAATTCTAGCTGGAAGAACCATCCCAACTTTAGTTGGAGGAATGGACCCACTACGAATGCAAGTAATACTCCTCAAGCTCAACCTTTACAAGGTCCATCCCTCGTCATTACACCGAAAGCCACACTCGAGGAGATGTTAGGTGCATTTGTATCGGTTCAAGCTAGGTATAATAAGACTAATTCTCTAAAAATAGATGGGTTCATGCAAGAGCAATTGAAATTTAATTAAAATACAACCCAAGCCATCAATGACTTGAAAACCTCAATGGCTAGGGTTGAATCTCACCTCAGTGCTAGGGAGAAAGGCACACTTCCTGCCCAACCTCTTCCTAACCTAAGGACCCAATTTGAGATACAAGACGCAAGCTCATCCTCCCAACATATGGAGCATGTTCAAGCTATCACCACTTTGAGAAGTGGAAAAATAATTGATAAATCTAATCCGGTGAAGGCTTTAAAGCCTAATGATCTGAAAAATTCCAAAGAAGATGATAACTCGAACAACACTCCACAAGAGAAAGAACCGGAAAGGCAATACAAGCCTGTTGCCCCGTTTCCCTAAAGGTTGATTTCACCCAAACCTTTAAACAAAAACCTGGAGATTTTAGAGGTTTTCAAGCAGGTGAAGATCAACATCCCATTGTTGGATGACATTAAACAAATACCATCATATGCTATGTTTTTAAAGAATCTTTGTACGATAAAAAGAAAAATACATGTGCAAAAGAAGACATTTTTGACAGAAAATGTAAGCGCCATTATAAATCACGGGATGCCCAAGAAATACAAAGATCCTGGTAGTCCGACAATATCATGCATAATTGGAGACTACCGGGTGAAGCATGCCTTACTTGATCTAGGAGAAAGTGTGAACTCAATACCCTTTTCGGTTTATGAACAATTGGGTTTAGGTGAATTAAAACCCACCAAAACCACATTACAACTCGTTGACCGATCGATTCGTATTCCGAGAGGGGTGATTGAAGATGTTCTTGTCCAAGTTGACAAGGTCTACTACCCAGTGGACTTCATTGTCTTGGACACACAACCCATGGTTAATATTGGCCCTCAAATTCCTGTCATACTTGGCCGCCCATTCCTAGCTACATCAAACACTATCATCAATTGTAGGAGTGGGGTCATACAAATGTCCTTTGGTAATATGATGATTGAGTTAAATGCTTTCAATGTTGACAACCAACAAGAGGATGAAGATGAAGAGGTCCACGGAATAAACATGATCAATTATATTCTGGAAGATATGTCCCTCTCAACTCTTTACTCTAATCACTTAGAAAAAAGATGTGGCCTATTCTCTTGATAAGAATGTTGATGTGATAGGGGATATAGTCGCACCTTTTGAGTCGGTATTGGCATATAACATTAGCCAAGAGAAGGATGTGGAAACAACACTTTATTGTATTGAGAAATCAATTCATATTTCCACACTTTTGTGGATCATGCATACCGACCATTACCAACCTTGGGATGATCCATACTTGCAAAATCAATGCCCAGGAAAATCTGAATGGAGACATATTTTTTCTGACAAATATGATACTGTCTCCTCTTATACATGTGGTGAAAACATTAATGAACCCACTGAAATTCTTTTTTGGAATTTTCAGTGGCTTATCTGGGTCACTCACACACATGTATACTGTAATGCAGGATATTGGATGACGTTATTGCAAAACCTTTTGATCCATCTAATGATTCTGCTTGACTTTATGCTTTTGGACGAATTGTTGGAATTGATCTCCTAGTCTGATGGAGGTATAGAGTAGTTAGGATTAAGAGTTGGTTGCTTTTGTTTATTTTTCATAGTTTTGTTAGAAGGAGGAAGAATTCCACTTTTCACTTTCTAAGGTACTATCATTCCTCACTCCCTTTTATTTTCAAATTGCTCTCATGTTTTGCTCATTGCACAACTTTTACATTGAGGACAATGCAAGATTTGGTTGGGGGTGTAGGATCACTTGGATGAATCCAGCATTTTGTAACATTTCGAGCACTTATGTAGAAATTTTTCGATTTTTCTAAAATTCGAAACTCTTTTGGAAAACATTGTTTCTATGCATTCAAGATGATATGAGCATAAGAGGAGGAGACATGAAGTGTATGATGTTGTAAGTCTTGAACTTCTCTTAACATAATGGTTTTATATGTGAATTCCCCTAGTTATGTGATTGATAGAAAATTTGAACACTTGTACACCTAGTTCACATTACACGATTTTCATGGGTTGAAGGGATTATGTGATTTGTGGATTAGCTAGACTTTGATTTAAGGTATTGAGAAACCAAGTCGGGGTACTTTGTCCATCCTTGTCCATGGGAAAACAACGAAAGATATGGATTTCTAAAAATCCTATTTACTTTAAAAGAAAAAGGAAAAGGAAGGATGAAATTGGGTGTTATATATAAATTTGGCCTCCGAAGAAATGCGAGCAGCCCGCCTCGTGCTCGTCGAAAGGGGTCGCATCCCAAAATGCGAGCAGCCTGCCTCGTGCTCGTCGAAAGGGGTCGCATCCCAAAATGCGAGCAGCCTGCCTCGTGCTCGTCGAAAGGGGTCGCATCCCAAAATGCGAGCAGCTCGGCTCGTGCTCATTGGAAAGGGTCGCATCCTAAAATGCGAGCAGCTCGGCTCGTACTCGTCGAAAAGGGTCGCATCCTAAAATGCGAGCAGCTCGGCTCGTGCTCGTCATAAGAGGTCGCCTCCTAAAATGCAAGCAATCGCATCCTAAAATGCGAGCACTCCTGATAAGAGTGGCTCCCTCCTATGAGTAGCTCCCGACACATGAATAGTTTTGGTATCTGGTTTCTAGCAAGGACATCACTCGTCTCAGAGTACCAGCAGCCCGTATAGGCCGGTTTTGGGCTTATCTTCGTCTGCGGTTCCGTATCTCGAGGGATCATTATCAAGGAACGTAATTAACCAGATGAGTAGTTGAATCAGACTATTCCTTTATCTAAGGATAAGCAGGATAAACATCTTATCCCATGAAATCCGTAATAATCTTGAGATCTTGCGTAACAGAGTGGGACATTCGGATTTATATAAATGGATGGTTTCATCAATAAGAAGGTACACATTATTCACTCTCAAATTGTCTATTCGTTTTCCTTCAATCCTATCCTATCTAACTTAAGCATCGGAGGGCCAACGGCTGTGCGCCGGCCACCCGTAGTTTTCCTTTGTCTCTTTTCAGGTCAGGAGGAAATCGTTAGCAAGGAAAGGTGAGTCTCTGGAGGACCCTGTTACAAAATATGACGTAAACAGATTGGCGCCGTCTATGGGAAGGTAATTTGATCACCAAATTTAGCCGTTCCCACCATCGAACACGATGCCTCCAAAAAAGACAGTTCATCCTTCCACTTCAAGGCAGACATTACCTCCACCTGACGTTACAGAACCGAGGCCCATCCCTCAAGCCACTTCGACGGGCATCCCTCAAGGAGATCCTAGCGTGCCATCACAAAACTCGTTATTTGAGGCTTCCGAAAGTCAAGAAGATGTCATGCATTTCCTGGGAAACACACTTCTAACTCTCAATGCTGGGTTTCAAGCCTTGTCTAACCGACTTGATCAGCATTTCCTGGAGCTTCCGGAGGGTTGCCGGCGCAGCCCATACCGATGGCTTCCAGACACTCTGTGGACGAACCACAGGTCCAACCAAATCATCCTCCGTCGAACCGAATGCCAATCGGCAACCAACCCCCTGTACTATCCCCACATTCCGTACATTCCAGTGCTCCCGCCAACAACAATCTCATGGGTCCACCGTCGAAACATCATGTTATACTTTACCATGGGAAGGAGACCTCAAGAGAATCCATGATCGTTTTGATGATATGGAGCAACGATATCAGGCGAATCGACCATCTGCCATGGTGGCATCAATACATCGATCCGAGTCTCCTTTCACCTGTAAGGTCATGGAAGCACCTTTACCTAGAAAGTATCGTACGCCCGTCATCACTTCATATACGGGTACTGGCGATCCTCTTAAACATCCGAAAACGTATAGGTCTCTTATGGAGCTGGAGGGACATGGTTCGAAAATCATGTGTAGAGCTTTTTTCTCTAACCTTAAAGGAGGCAGCTCGCACATGGTTTCGTGGGTTAAAACCTCGATCTATCGGGTCCTTTTCACAACTATCGGAGCTGTTCCTCTCCCAATTCATGGGAAGCATCCGCACAAAAAAACCAGCATCTCACCTAATGGATTTGAAACAGCAGCATGGGGAAACGATAAAGGAGTTTACAGTGCGGTTCACTTCCGAAGCCATCCAAACTGAAGGTTATACCGAAGAGAAAGATCTCACCGCCCTAATAGCTGGGATCACAAGCGAAAAATTCAGATTGGCTTTGGATAAGAATCCTCCTAAAACTATGACAGAATTCCAAGCTAAAGCTCAGAAGTATATCAAAGCAGAAGAAGTTGCTTTAGCGCGTTATGGTATACAGGGCAAGAAGCGCAAGCCGGAGGAAATCTCTCCTTCGGATAAGAAATATCGGCGCGATCGGCGAGACCGCTCTCCTAAGAAAGTCTATTCTGGTAAGTATCATAACTACACCCCCCTCAACCGGCCTCCGGAAAAGGTGTTAATGGAGATCAAACATAAACCATATGTGAAGTGGCCCGTAAAGATCAAATCTGATCCTGAGAAAAGAGATAAGAGCAAGTTTTGTTATTTTCACAAAGATCATGGGCACAACACCCAAGACTGCATATCTCTGCATGATCACATCGAAGCTCTTATTTGGAAAGATCACCTTCAAGATTATGTTGTCCGACAAGGTCGATCACTTAAAAGGGGAGAGGCCCCGCCACAGCAGAAAAAATCACTTCACTAACATACATCACAAGAAAATGCTGAACCTACTGGGGAAATTCGGACCATTGTCGGAGGACCGGCTTGCGGAGGAGATTCTCAGGCTTCGAGAAAAGCATACACCCGTAAGGCATCCAAGAAGCCTCAGCATATCTACTAGTTGGAACGAACTCCCAATATATCAGAGTCCAGTGGTCCTTCAATCTCTCTCCCAAGAAGATGCAGGATGGATTCACTTCACTCACGAAGATTCCATTGTAGTCGCGTTAAAGGTATCAAACTATCTGACTCATCGTATTATAGTGGATACAGGTAGCTCTGCTGATATTATCTATCTGGAGGCTTTCAACAAAATGGCACTCGCCAGAAGCCTACTCAAGCCAGTCTCAACTCCCCTCGTCGGCTTCGGGGGCGAAGTGGTGACACCTGAAGGAAGTATTGACCTTCCAGTCACTTTTGGTGAGAGCCCAGCGAAGATGATCATCTTCATCAATTTCCTCGTGGTAGATCGGAAATCGGCGTACAACGCCATTTTGGGGCGACCATCGCTTAATAAGGTTGGGGCGGCTTTACATCCCTTGTATTTGTGCGTTAAATTTCCTACCCCAAATGGTGTTGGGGTTGTACGAGGAAATCAGAGAGAAGCCCGATCTTATTATGAGATAGCCCTACAAGATCGAAAGAAAGCTCAGGCGACACCAGTTATGATGATAGAGCAAGATTCATCAAGTCCTTTGACGACCGCTTCGCTGGATCCAAGGGAGAATGCTCTCCAATCAGGGACTCCCGGGGAAGAAACAGTGTCAATCCGCTTAATTAAAGACGATTCATCAAAAGTCGTATACATTGGATCCTCTTTAACCAGCGTCCTCCGTGAAGATCTGGTTCGTTTCCTCACCGAATACCAAGACGTGTTCTCTTGGTCTCACAAAGATATGCCGGGCATCGACCCCAGCGTCATTGCACATCGTTTGAACATTGATCCAAATTATAAACCTGTCCACTAGCGCCGACGTGCCTTTACTGCAGAGAGGCAAATGGCAATCAAAGCTGAAGTAGAGAAGCTGCTCACAATCAATTTCATAAAAGAAGTTGACTACCCGGAATGGGTCACGAACGTAGTTCTCGTTCGAAAAGCTAACGGCAAATGGAGAATGTGCGTCGACTATTCGGATCTAAACAAAGCGTGCCCTAAAGATAGCTTCCCAACTCCGCGAATCGACCAGCTAGTCGATTCAACAGCTGGGCATGCTTTGCTCAGTTTTATTGATGCCTATTCTGGTTATAACCAGATCATGATGCATCCGCCCGATAGCCAACACACCGCCTTCATTACTGATCGAGGCCTATATTGCTACCAGGTAATGCCTTTTGGCCTTAAAAATGCAGGGGCCACCTATCAGCGCCTCGTCAATAAAATATTCGTAGCGCAAATCGGTCGGAATATGGAGGTTTATGTCGACGACATGCTTGTGAAAAGCGCTGTAGGAACTGACCACCTTGCAGATCTTCGAGAAGCCTTTGACTTGATGAGGAAGTATCGAATGAAGTTAAATCCAGAAAAATGTGCCTTCGGAGTCTCTGCTGGAAAATTTCTGGGGTTTATGGTCGGCCAACGAGGAATCGAGGCGAATCCTGAAAAGATAAAAGCATTGATCGAAATGAAGTCCCCGACCACTCTAAAAGACGTCCAACGTTTGGCTGGTCGCATTGCATCGTTAAATAGGTTTATCTCGCTGGCTTCCGACAAGTGCTTACTTTTCTTTAAGCTCCTTCGAGCCACAACCAAATCTGATTGGGAGTGGACACCACAATGTGAAGAAGCTTTTCAACAATTGAAGCAATATATGAGTGCGCCCCCCGTTTTATCTAAACCTGTGGCACACGAGCAACTCATCCTTTATTTGTCTGTGTCTTCCACGGCCATTAGCGTCACTTTAATAAGAGAAGATTCCGGTATACAAAGGCCCGTTTATTATATCAGTCGAGCAATGGTGGATGCAGAAACCCGGTATTCCGATATGGAGAAATTGGCCCTTGCTCTAGTCACAGCTGCCCGAAAACTACGACCATACTTCTAGGCCCACGCTATATTAGTACCAACAAATCATCCGTTACAACAGGTCCTTCAAAAGCCCGAGGCTTCAGGAAGATTAACCAAATGGGCGATCGAGATCAGTGAGCACGATATTTCATTTTGCCCCAGAACCGCGATCAAGGGCCAAGACGTGGCTGACTTCATCGCCGAATTCACATACTCCTCTCCCGATGATAATGTCACGATCAGCGACCAGCCATCCTGGTCACTTTTCGTGGATGGGTCCTCACGAGCCACCGGCAGTGGAGCGGGCCTAATTTTAGTTGCTCCAGATGGGTCGCATTTCCAATACGCCTTACGTTTCGATTCTCGCATCTCGAATAATGAAGCAGAATATGAGGCTCTAATCGTTGGCCTCGAACTAGCAAACGTCCTCTCAATTCAGAATCTGCTCATTCACAGCGGCTCTCAAGCTCATAGTCAATCAGGTTCTCGGTGAATTCGAAGCAAAAGAAGAAAGGATGGCCGTATACAAATCTCGAGTGCTCATCCTGCTCGCAAAGTTGAAGAGTTATGAAATAATCCACATCCCTCGCGAGAAGAACAAACTCGCTGATTCTTTGGCAAAACTTGCCTCGACACTAGAATCTGAGTTATCGCATTTAATTCCCATCGAGCACCTTCAGAGCCCGAGTATTGACCATGCGACTCTTAAGCAGGTGATCACGGTACATCCCTCTCCGTGTTGGATGGACCCCATTCTCCTTTACCTCAGGGATGGAGACCTTCCGGAAAATAAAAAATCCGCACGACAAATCCGCCACGAGCTGCCAGGTATACTTTACAAAATGGAATGTTATTGCACAAGAGTTTTTCTTTGCCCTATTTAAGGTGTCATCACCCAGAAGAAGCACGTCGTGTTCTAGATGAAATACACCAGGGGGCATGTGGTAACCACCCACGGGGACGATCTCTAGCATACAAGGCGATGAGGCAAGGATACTATTGGCCCACTATGAAGGCAGATGCAATTGAATGCTCTAAAAAATGTGATAAGTGTCAGCGATACTTTCCTATATCTCATATACCATCCAAGCAAATGACGCCAATTGATAGCCCTTGGCCCTTCGCCCAATGGGGGGTCGATATCATCGGGCCCCTGCCTATCGAAAAAGGACAAAATAGGTTTGCAATCATGGGAATCGATTATTTCACCAAATGGGCCGAGGCGGAGCCTTTAGCCACAATTACTGAGAAACAGACTACCAAGTTCGTATGGAGAAATATCATATGCCGTTATGGACTTCCCCATACTATAATCACCAACAATGGAAAGCAATTCGACAATGCTGCTTTTGATGGATTCTGCGAAAAATGAAAAATACGCAATGTCCGCACCTCTCCATATCATCCACAAGCAAATGGGCAAGTTGAAGCGGTGAATAAAATCATCAAGCACCATTTAAAAACCAAGCTCGGTGAATGTAAAGGCGCATGGCCAGAACTCCTGCCAGAGGTCTTGTGGGCATATAGAACTACGACTCGCACGTCTACAGGCGAAACTCCTTTCTCCTTGGCATTTGGTACCGACGCAGCAGTACCAATTAAAGTTCAAGTACCCTCGTATCGAGTCAACCAATATGATCCCACTTGTAATCAGGAAGGACCTCAACTTCATCTCGATCTTTTGGAAGAACGGAGAAATGCCTCCCAGATGCGAGCAGCAGCATATCAGCAGCGCATTGCTCGATACCGGAACGCTAAAGTTCGGCCTAGAGCTTTCCAACTCGGAGATTTGGTCCTTAGACAGAACCTCGGAGCTCCTGTCCGTTCGTTGGACCCGAATAGGGAAGGCCCGTATCGAATCATCAAAATTGTGCGACCCGGTACTTATTATCTTGAAGATATGCAGGGAAGACCCGTACGTCGCCCTTGGCATGTGGAACACTTATTACGGTATTTTTCCTGATTCGATGTAATTCCGGACACATTCGAGTGAATAAAAATAAAAGTCACTCTTTTTGGTCGCTTCTACATTAAAATTGGACTCGAATAGCCCCGAAGAGAATGCATACATTCTCTTGGCCAATTGCCTACCCTTGGTAGAGTTAAAATCATTCTTGTTGGTTGCTTTTCCATTTTATGGATCACAAATAGCCCCGAAGAGAACATACGTGTTCCCTTGACCAATCTTCTACCCTTGGTAGAATCAAAATCTCAATTGATAGACCAGTCTATCTCAACGTGGACATGGTCACGCGACCCCCGGATTGAGTCTAATTCATTTTTTCATGAGTTAGTGATATGAATGGACAATATACGATGGACACAGGGCGAAAAAGCTGGAGAAAGTACACAGCATTGAAGAAAAGAGAAGTTTCCATTACAATTAACTAAAAAGTCAAGTCAGCTACATGGGCAATTTTCTTTCAAAAAAAAACACAAGATAGAGGAAGGAGGGCAACGAAGTCAAGATTAGTCATCCCCATCTTGAGCAGGCTCGCGGTTCTCAGCTTCAGGACCGGTCTCAGGAGCAGGCGCAGCATCTGTAGCTCCAGTGACGTCATTCTCAGCAGCAGCTCGCTCTCTAGCCGCAACCTCGAAAGCCACCCTTTCGAACTCCTCAAAGTTAAAAGTCGGAGTAATTTGCTGCATAACTCTGATCGCAAAATCGCGACCAGCGATATACGCTTCATAGCGCTCCTCGTCGTAGAGTTGAGAGGTTTGAAATTCCTGGACTGCACGAGGGCCTTCGTCAGATACCATCTGGACGAGAGGCACTCGCTCCTCTTCCCAGTGAATGGAATCATCCTTCAACTGGTTGAGTCTCTGCTTGGCCTCCTCGAACTTAGGCCGAGAATCCTTGAGCTGCTCTTCGACCTGGATCTTGTCTTGGCGAAATATCTCCTTCTCTCTCTCGCTTTTGGTATGGAGTTCTTGAAGCTTCGCGAGTTGGAGGTCCATTGACTGAAAGCGATCAGTCATGGCTTGAATCTTGACAAGGAGAATTCGCTTTTCCTCGTCCAGCTTGGCGATTTGGGCTTCCAGAGCCTTCACCAGACGGTCCCTTCCTTGGACTTCAACTTCCATCATCTTCTTCTTCTTTTCCACATCTTCAACGCTGCAGCGGGCTGCTTCAATGTCGCGTATGACACGAAGCATGAGATCCAGACTCTGATATAAACAAAGAAAGAAGAAATTAGAGTGGCCCGCCACATTGGTAACAAAGAAAGAATGATAGACGGGAAAATGGTTCTTACCTGAAGCAATCTTACCCCGATATCGGTAGAGAGAGCCTCTGAGCTTGGCTCGGGGAGGCCTCCGAAGGAGTTGGGAGAGATGTTATCGAACATGAACTCGCATATTGGATGCAAGTGTGATGGGATAACAAAGACTCCCGACCCAAAAGGTTGGGCTACAACCATCTCATTAGAGCCCGCCTCACAAGCACTCGCAATACCCGAGGCGGGTGTCATTAATTCGCGAGCAACAGTAGGCTCACATGTTGCCCCCTTCGGAGGGAGGCTTCCCCCTCTCCGATCGCCTTTCGGCGAATTATCGATAACTTCGATTATCGGCTGGCAACGGGTGTCAGCCCAAGGGGTCGCTGTAGCCGGAGGGGTCGCGGTTGTGCGAGAGGTCGTGGCAACCCCCCTGGTGCAGTAACACGTGGCTGTGAGCCGCGAGTAGACCCTTCTGCTGGAGCAGGCGTGGTTGAAGGACCGCCCGCAGATTTCTTTTGCCTCTTCGAGGCTGTACCCTTCAAACGGGGAAGTACCCCTAGCGCCCCCCTTTTATCCCCAATATTTGTCATCTCTTCTTGGGAGATCAGGCCCGCATCACAAAGGCAACTTGGTTCTAAAGCGGCGTTAACGTGGCGCGCAGCCGCTGAGAGCTTGGAGACTCTAACTAATTTTTCGTTAAGTCCTCCTCGCAAGTTCGGCTTCACACTAGTCGGAATACCTGCAAGAAAAAGGAGAATGCATATTAATCAATGCAGAGCAATGGTTTTGTTTCTTTCAGACAGATGAGCAAAAACTTAACCCACCTTTGCCAAAATAGCGATTAACGTTATGGCCTTTGGGGTCGGAGCCCATTTCGGACTCCCAGTTGCAGGATACATAAAACCATTTTTTCCTCCATCCCGGGCAATTGGAAGAAGGGTTTCCCATAATAAAATTATTTCTGTGCCAGAAGCAGAGGTAATACCAACCGTCGCTAGCTGGGGCCCTCTTCAGCTGGAATAACCTCATAAATTCCTCAGCGGTTAACTCATCGTTACCCGTTTGCTTCTAGAGGACAAAGGTACTTATAAGCACCCGCCAGCCATTTACGATTAGTTGGCCAGGGGCAATCTTATAAATACGAAGAAAATTTCGGATGAACGGGTGAAGGGGAAGACGCACGCCAAAAATATTCGTAAAAGGCCACGCAGCCTAGTGGTGGCACATCGGCTTCTCCCCTCTCCCAGGTAATCTGAAAGTAACGGAGTCTGGGACCCGATATTTCTCTCTAAGGCTAGAAAGCCTTTCTTTCGTCAGTATGGAGGAGTAATCGGCAGCAGAATACCTCCCGGCCGGTACTCTGGCATTGTTGGATTCAGAGGAATCGGGGGTTTCATCTCCCAGGGGGACAATCTCTTCATCGGAAATCTCCACCATCGCAAAAGAAAAAGCAAGATAGAAGAAGAGAATGGGAACGAAGACTACCTCTGCGAAGAGGTTTGCACCGAAAACAAAGAAGAAGAAGAAGAAAGAAGAACTCCTGCAGCTTAAGTCCGAAAATGGAGAAAACCCCGCAGGATTCGATATTTATACGCAATCATTTCACTTGATTTGGTTGACACGAGGCGGCCTCTCATCCTGCACGATAGACGAACGGGCGCGACATTAATTACGGAGACACGTGGCAAGCGACGCTTCACCTCTTACGGCTGAAAAGCTGCGTAAAGCTGGCCATCATAAATACGGAATCATGTCAGGTAACCCTTGCGTGATTCTTTCCCAGCGGTCGGTTACATATACAAACAAAACCCTTGGCATAGCTCTTCAAACGCCAAGGGTTTGGGGGGAAGTTGTTATATATAAATTTGGCCTCCGAAGAAATGCGAGCAGCCCGCCTCGTGCTCGTCAAAAGGGGTCGCATCCCAAAATGTGAGCAGCCCGCCTCGTGCTCGTCGAAAGGGGTTGCATCCCAAAATGCGAACAACTCAGCTCGTACTCGTCGAAAAGGGTTGCATCCTAAAATGCGAGCAGCTCGGCTCGTGCTCGTCGTAAGAGGTCGCATCCTAAAATGTGAGCAGTCGCATCCTAAAATGCGAGCACTCCTGATAAGAGTAGGCTCCCTCCTATGAGTAGCTCGCGACACATGAACAGTTTTGGTATCTGGTTTCTAGCAAGGACATCCCTCGTCTCAGAGTACCAGCAACCCGTATAGGCCGGTTTTGGGCTTATCTTCGCCTGCGGTTCCGTATCTCGAGGGATCATTATCAAGGAACGTAATTAACCAGATGAGTAGTTGAATCAGACTATTCCTTTATCTAAGGATAAGCAGGATAAACATCTTATCCCATGAAATTCGTAATAATCTTGAGATCTTGCATAACAGAGTGGGACATTCAGATTTATATAATGTATGGTTTCATCAATAAGAAGGTACACATTATTCACTCTCAAATCGTCTATTCATTTTCCTTCAATCCTATCCTATCTAACTTAAGCATCGGAGGGCCAACGGCTGGGCGCCGGCCACCCATAGTTTTCCTTTATCTCTTTTCAGGTCAGGAAGAAATCGTTAGCAAGGAAAGGTGAATGTCTGGAGGACCCTGTTACAAAATATGACGTAAACATTAGGAATGATGGAAAAATGGTGGAAAATTTCGATTAGGGCTACCTACTACCAACCGGGGGATGGTCTACTCGTAACCAAAGCCGGAAATGGGACGTAGTGTGAAAGCCATCGGACGGACGGTAAGGCAAATTCCTGTCATTGGCTTGTTGTTGCTCTATATACCTTGAGATCTATAGTCTAGTTGATCTATGAAAAGGATAATCCTGGAAACTCATGAGATGAATTGTCACTATGCACACTAGGTTGAATTTGTTCAAGTTCTTCTATTTATCAACCAATCAGCGGGAATTTCATATGGACACTTATTATATCTTGAGAGTTTATGATTTCAACCTCTATCACCTAATCTTTCTGAATCTTACACTTGTGTGTCTTGGGATGTATAGAAGAATGGTTTCTAAAAGAGAGTTGGGTTTGGGAGAATGGAATTGGTTTCACGCATGTTTTGCTCGGGACTAGCAAAATGCTGGTTGGGGGGTGTGTTGAACTCTTAATTGTGCATATTCTAACCCCAATTCATTACTCATTGTGCAAGGTTTTCATGATTTAAAGACTAATCTAATGTATGATTTATGATTGTAGGAATGAGAGGGACTCCGCCCAATTGAAGACTAAAAAGATCCCTTTAAGAGCCTTCGATAAAGACCCAAGGTGGGCCGAAGAGAGAAGGAAGCAGAGAGGGAAGAATGGAAGAAGAGAAAACAGAAGAAACAGACCAAGACCGGTCTTGACCGGTCGGCCAACTTCTCCCAGCCCCCTGGACATTGAACACAATAGAGCCGATCGGTCGCGACCGGTCAGCCAAAGGCCTGCGCACTCCAGCGAGCTCCCTGGACAGCTCCAGATCAAGCCTGACCGGTCGTGACCGGTCGACCCTGAGTAAAACAAAAAACTGTCTATTCTAGGCTCCGGATTTCTCTGCGCAGTGTGTAAGCTTACGCAATTTCTGGAAGATTCTGATGCTGCGGAGCCTCCTCACTATAAAAAGGACACCTAGGGATCGTTCCTAGGATATCTTAGAAGGGTTTGAGCAAGGTGGGAGGCGGCGGAAGTGGATTTCGGAGTTCCACAACTCCTTCTAGTTTGCTTTCTTGTTTTTATATTTTTTCCTTAGTTGTTTCATTTTTCCTTGGATCATGAATGGCTAAACCTCTTAGCTAGGGCTAAGAGGTAAAGCTTGTAGTGAATCTAAGATGTTTTAATTCGTTTAAGTTGATTTTAAAGTTAGATTTCATGTTTAAGAACAATGGTTTGAAGTTTAATTCAAGTTCTAAGTAGTTTTTCTTAGTCTTAGGATGACTCATGGATGTTTGGAAGAATTGCTTGAGTTCTTAATTGTTGTATGCTAGTCTAGACCTGTATGATCCGAGGAATTGGAGTACGCTCTAGTACTATGATCTTCATGTGGGAACTTCCTACCAAAGTTCTACTTTTCTGGATTTCTGTTGTATGGTGGACTGTGTATGTGATTTGAATCAAGTTCAAGTCATGATCTAGCTTTGTCTTGTGACAGGCCTTAGTGATGGTTATGATTATGAACTTAGTCTATTGGAATTGGGATTGACCTATGCAATTGAGCATGCTCATCCTAGCTTGCATTGAGTGAATTATATACATTGTTCATACATATGACAGGTTGCTTGGTTTAACTGCTCTATCATCCGACTAGATAGATCTTAATTTCGATTCTAGTTGAGAAAGTGAGAAACCACAGCGAATCGAGCATCAAGGATTGCTACAAGTGGATCCTTGAACCCCTAGTGCCTTTTTATAATTGTTTACTTCAGTTTAAGTTCAAAGTTGTTGCTTACATCAATCTCCTACAAATCTGTGTTGTTAGCTTCTCAATAGAAACTATTGGATGTGTTTGTGAATTCCTACATAAGTCCCTGTGGATCGACCTCGGTCTTACCGAGTTTATTACTACATCGCAACCCTACACTTGGGGAAGCGAACAACTGTATACATAAATAGTGTCACGCGCTCACCACATTATGATATTGCATAAACATAGCTTTGCGTTTCCCACATAGACACGACTACAAGCTCCATACCTACACGGACTCAGTTCTACGTTCCTTGCCTACCCATTCCTTGCCTACCCATACATAGCCTTGAGTTCCTGTCTCGTGCATAGCACAACACTACACTACCTGCCTCGTTCTTGGTATATCTTATGTTGCCTGTCTCATACTTAGATGATGTCACACACCGATCCTCTTCACTCTCATCTCCATATGGCCTTCTGTGAATTCAAGTTTGACCATGCATTCAATACATGAAATTGGTCAATCATAAGGGGAAGCAGTACGAGTCCCCCATACTAATTTGAATGACATTTTGACTCTTGTATGCTCTCAGAAGACCCTTCATTTGCTGTAGAGGCAGTATGTATGTCCTTTATCTAGCCACGGAGGACAAATGTGAAGGCTAGTTGTTCCCTGATGCTATAATGTCACGACTAGTGATTCAGACACTTTGAATATGAAGTATCCTTGGTTAAGGTACATGCATCTCATGCACTACTCTGCTTTCTTTATATTGTACAAGCAATCTTGTTCTCTTAGTCTTTGCCTTAGAATTAAGGGTATTTCCCCATGAAATGTAATTAAAGGCCTATGACAAACAACAACCTGGAATATATATTTGAACCCATATAAATAAAAGCCTCTTCAAAGGGGCTTGCTTTCTTTCTTATGCATAACTTAACAATGCTTAATGAATGCCTATGAAAATGATCCCCAATCCAATCCCTTCAAAAAATTCATGTTAACACATATCATGCATATATCTCATCCATCCTCTACAGCTCTAAGCTAAACAAAGATGAGAACATTTAGCCCTATGTTGACACATGAATTTTAGCACTAAGCAAAAATGAGCCTTAACGTGTCTACAGGCACTATTGCACCACACTACTTCAACTCTATTAACATTGCACCGAAAACTGACATCACCACATTGCCACAAGAAGAAGAAAATCAGAAAGGAGCCATATTGCACGCACAAGACCACTTTATGATCAGTGTAGAGACATGAATGCTAAAAAGCCAATACAAGCATAGAAAGCAAGCATCGAGTGTAAGACTCCAATAGGTGGGCCACACATGATCATCGGTTTAGATCATGACCGTTGGATTATTTAGATTGAGCAATTCAGTGGACCCCACTATTGTTGTGATCATCATAAATAGGTTTGGGGTGGGACGCTTGAACTGTGGTCCCTATACGCGGTTATTAAGCTGGATATGGAAACCTACGGTGTGGAGACCTTAGAGGAGAGAAGTGTGATGGGTAAGCTTCTCTAGCCCTCTACTTTATAAATATGTCTTGGTCCCCTCACCAACACAAGAGAGAAAACCCTAGTCCCATTGAGAGGTTCTCCTAAAGGTGTAAGGTGCGGAAGACCAAGAGCTCTTCTCGGCAACACCACGGCATCAAGAATGTCTTCCCAATCAAGTACGCCTTTAAGATTATAGTATGGAATCTCCATTGTTGATGTAAAGACGATCCTATCATTCTGCAATATTTAGAATAACAGTTGGTATCAGAGCCACCTATGCACAAATATGGTAGATTCCAAATCTTTACGATTTCCTGTTATCATCTTTCACGTCACATATCTGCCATGCTTGTGGTTGGCGTGTGGCCCTGCGGTCATGAATTGATGGTTGAATTGTAGCCTTGTTGCTAAGGAATTGTCTAGTGGAAAGCCTCATTATAGGCTACCTCATTCGATGTTCTCCAAGGATTTGGATGGCCATGGAGATCACGTTAGACCGTTGCCATCTCAGGCCACGATTTCTCTCTGTGACAGCCATTATAAGCAACCATGAAAATTCAGTTTAGATTGTGCCGATCCCGGCAGTCATGGCCTCATTTAGATGATTTAAACGTTGTCGATAGCCATAACCATGTGACAAAACCCAATCGCGGCAGTGGTATTGTATGGCGTCGATGTCAGATGTTGGATTAGAGCTCTTCGAGCCCCTGATCATCGCTTGCCTATCAGATCGATTATCAGAGAGGGCAGCCATCGCTGTCAGCCCCACATTCAGATTATAAAAAAAAATTGTTGGCTTCAATATCTAGCATCCATGGATGGTAATTTTCTAGCAGCCATGTCGTCAGCCCTAAACCAACCTCCCGTCCAATGGCAACAGTGGACACATCTTCTCAAGTTATTGGCAATAGATGGTTGCCATCTTTGGAGAAGAAGATAGTGTCTGGGCCATGTCCGTCAACACATGTCCAAGGCAGCTGGATTTGGTACGTTGGCGGCATGATTGGTGGCCGGATTCGGCATCGGCAATGTCGTCGTGGTGCTGACACCCGATTCGTGGCAGCGGAGATAGATTTGGAATGGGGACTGGCACAATTAGGGTTTTGGTTGTGAGAGGGGTTTCCAGATTTGGAAAATGGATAACTATGGCTACGGTTTTGGCCGTGATATCTATTGATGGCAGAACTGAGCATTAAGGCCTTTTTTGTATGTGCTTGTCTTCTTAGGCCGTTGGGCCTATCTATCAACAGATCTCAAAATCAGGCCCAATGATGCAATAGTTGTTTCCATTGGCCCTGTCTATTAGGTCCAGCTAATGCAGTCCTTTTGAGTCCATTTCCAGCAGGCAATGGGCCAGTTTTGGGGAGGTCCATTTGGACAAATCTCAGGCCCTTCTTCAGGGCCTACTTTGATGATTTTATGGGCAAATAGATGGCTCCATGAATGGCTAGAAAATGGGCAAAAGTTTGGGCCTGTTTTCAATATGTTTTAGGCCCGTTCCAATGCCAATATTCAAGCCCAATTTCAAGCCCTGATCTAGGCCTTCTTCATGCTCATTTTAGGCCTAACCCATGAGGCATGATGTCTATTACTTCTTTTGGACTTTTTAGGGGCCCACTTTGGGTATTTGGGCTCATTGTCCAAGATGCCCTAAACCATTGTATTTATACACTTGGGCTCGATGCCCTCATATGATAATTTGAACCGTTAAAATAAATAACACCTGGATATCTTCTTCAGTGAATATAAACCCATTGATGGTTGGTAGGTTTCATTTCATAAATCGCCTAGGTAACTCAGTTAAGATGGTTATACAATTTGGTTCTGATTTGGGCTGAAATAGGGCCATTACTCATATTTTCAAGTTAATATTCAGTGATTGACCATTAAGATAAAATCCAACCATCGATTTAGAATACGCTTGAGCCTACGGGCGGTCAACATCAACCGTATTTTAGACTGAATCAAAACTCTTATAGTATGGTCTTTTTGGGCAGGACCATGCAGCAATCCTTGAGTCTGGAAGTGGGGATTGGAACTAGTTGTGTTAGCCACCAAAGTGACCTCAATTATGAAGATTTTTTACTTCTAGACTTCAGTGAAATTGCGGTTTTACCGCTAATAGAGATACTTGGAGATATGCCTAATGTCCTAGAGGGGGGGTGAATAGGACTTTTTAAAACCAATTACAATTAATAACTGATCAAGACAATCTTATCAACTAAGACAATCACAATAGCATTCAGACATTTATATGAGCAGTTTGTAAGCTAGGACTATCATAGGCATTTCATCAAACAGTTAGCATTCATGATTGACTAAACCATTCAACACATAGCAATCATTCAATCTCAAAATGCAAGGCGATTTATAGTGGTTCGGTTTCCCTACTCCACTCCCGGTTCACGATCTCAACCTATGAGACCACCGGATTTCACTATAGTCTTGGTTTTAAATCAGGTTAACCATCAACCTTGACATCCTTTGATCTAGGACCGCGTATACCATCCGCCGATGGCCCAATCTAGGGACTTGACGAGTTTGGATCTCAAACTCTCACCAATCCTAATCCAAGGATGGTCACGTACCCTCCCGCCGGAGTTTCCCAATCCAGGGAATAGAGATTTAAAAGATGGACTCTCAAATACTAGACATACCTAGAAGTTTGAGCCCCGATTCGATGCCTTTGATGAGTAGCTTCAGCTCCACGTGCTTCAGCTCCTCTTTTGAGCTCCCAAGATCAGCTACCAATGCAAATGATGAGGATATGTTGATGCCGGGTAGTTGGGAGAGAGTTGGTCTAGTTCCTCTTGCCTATTCAATGCAATGGTAATGAGGGAACTACCAATCTACACTCATTCAATGGCTTTAAGTGACCTAATAATGATTTTCGGAAGGTAGGTCAGCCATGAATGAAAGTCTTGAGTTCATACTTCAAACTGAGCTTAGAATACTCAAAGACAAGCCATTAATGGCCAAGTTTGAATGATGAACTCAAGGAGTTAAGAGGGAGGAAGGATGGAAGTAAATGCTCTCTCACTCTCAGCTCTGAATGGGTGTTGAATGCATACCAAGAAAGACCTCAAAACCTGGCTTTATAGAGCCCCAAATGATAGCCCCAACGGATCTAAAACGGTCACGTCCGACCTGTCAGAGATAGGACTCGACCGGCCGGACGAACCGGTCAGCGTTCAAAAACCAAAGGGGATATATGGGACAGGCCGACCGGTCATGACCGGTCGGACCCCCTTGCTGAGAAATGTGATTTATGGAGGCCGACCGGTCATGACCGGTCGGACCCCCTTGCTGGAAAGCTGTGAAGTATGGAGGCCGACCGGTCATGACCGGTCGGACTCCCTTTCTGGAATGCTTTGAGAAATCTGGCCGACCGGTCTTGACCGGTCGGCAGTGCTTGCTGGAGGTATAGACTTTGTGAGGGCCGACCGGTCTTGACCGGTCGGCTATCCACTTGAAGCACGCAGCAAAGCTGCTGGAAAGAAGGGTATGCTGGCCGACCGGTCAAGACCGGTCGGCAGTCCATTTTAGAATGCCTTCCAGCAAAGATTCTGAATTTTTAAAGTGCCTGGCCGACCGGACAGGACTGGTCGGCTGTCCCAGCAACGAATCCACAGCAAGGCTCTCAGCAAGGTTGATGAAGTGTTAGAGATGCCTGGTCACTGTCTATATGGTTTTGTCATAGTGATCTTGCAGGACCAAGATTCTCAACACAGCAACAGATCACTATAAGTGATGAGGTGCAAGGGTCCAATCTATGGACATATCTTCATTTACATTTAGCACTAATCCAGGGATCACAAGCCTGATCAACTTGTGCAAGGGTCGAGAAGAATGGGGATAGGAAATGTGAGTCTTTTACGCCATTCTTTGATGTTTTGGGTTTCCTATGGTCAATCTATATGCAACTTACCTGGGATCTTGTTTCAGCATGAGCTTGAGCAATGGACGAAGCGTAATCTTCAAGACTTGATTCTTCAATACTTCGACCGGGGCTCATATGACAAGACGCGACCAACCAACACGCCAATTGACAACAAAAGGTGTACTAACATTCAGTATATGGAATTCAGTGACCCTCCATTATAGGATTGCATTTAGTTGCGTTCACATCCAGGCAGACAATGGTCAAAACAAAGAAGTAACATCGTTTGACTGGGTGTGAGCGAGGTGGAGTGATTGGTGATGGTGATATAAGTTTGAGAGACTCATTTCATCCAAAGATGATGGGCATCTTAGATTTATTTCATTAGCATTAATCAGCTTCATGTTCAGTAGAGCCTCCTGTATGTTATAATTTTGCTTAAAGGAGGAATCGTGATGATATGCTGGGCTCTTGCCAGAATTAGATGATTATGGCCCATCATCATTCTGGGTCATTTGATTGAAGGCCCAAATCAATCGAATGTATATACATGCATAATGTTTGTGGTTTATGTTCATGCATTGTTATATGGGACTTATTTATTGATGTAAGTTTTATGCTTTAAATGTCTAACTATGACTGTTTCCAATATTCCAACCCAATTTAATTCCATACCTTTGCTTACTAGATCTAACTATTCAAAATGAAAGTCGTCCATTGAAATAGTCTTAGGTTGCATGGACTTGGATCTGGCCCTAGAGAAAGTAGAGCCTCCCATTCCATTTGACTCCAATACAGAATCAGAAAAGGCTTACTACAAGGCCTGGACCAAGTCAAATAAGATGTATCTCAAGATCATAAAGAACTCGATTTCTGAGACCATGCAGGGTGTCATGCCCGACACCGAGAGAGCTAAACAGCTTTTGACTTAAATAGGAAAACGATTTGAGAAATCGGATAAAGCTAAGCTGAGTTCAGTTCTACATAAGTTGACTTAAGCAACTTATAACAATCAATGAAATATCAGGGAGTAAAATGGTGGATTGTCTGATGTGGTGGCTAAAATCTGCGCATTGGGCCTTAAGATTGAGGATGAACTCCTGATTTTCTTGATTCTGAACTCCCTCCCTCCATAGTTCAGTCAATTCTAAATTAGCTATAATACTCAAAAGAAAAAGTGGACATTGAACGAATTGATATCTCAGTGCGTTTAGGAGGAAGAGAGACTCAGAAGGTTGAGTAAGATACAAAGTGCGCACCTAGTGACATTTGGTTAAGGACAAAAAGGTAATAAGAAAAGGAAGCGCACTTCAGGAAAGCGTTCTATGGGTCCTGCGGATAGCAATCAGCTTAACTCTGGAAGAATATCAAAGAAGAAAAAGTGGGGTCCTAATGATGGTTGCTTCTTCTGTAAGAAGCCTGGTCATCAGAAGAAGGATTGTGAAGGATTTAAAGAATAACTCGTTTCTAAGGGTAAGAACCATATTTTAGTCTATTTTAAATCAAATTTAGCTGATATGTCCACAGACTCCTGGTGGATAGATTTTGATGCAACTATTCACATATGTAATTCCATGCAGGATATGCTCCAAAGCTGGACACCATTTGATGCAGAGAGATTAGTCTATATAGGGAATGACATAGAGTAAACGTGGAAGCTATTTGAGTTTTTAGGCTTAAGTTATCGTCAGGACACTTTCTTTATCTAGTAGATACTGTTTGTGTGCCTTCTATAAGGTGCAATTTGGTTTTCATTTCTCGTTTAGACAAGTATGGTTATGAGTTTAAATTTGCAAATGAAAAATTAAGTATTTGCTATTATTCGGCTGTGATTTGTTCTGACACTTTAGTTAATAACCTTTATCAGCTAGATTTGGATGTTTCACATGTATACAACATTAACTCCTCACATGAAAACACTAAAGGCATAAAACGAAGTTTAGACTGTGAAAATTCCTCCATGCTATGGCACAGGCGATTAGGCCACATCTCTCGTGAGAGATTGGAAAAGCTTGTTCTTCAAGGAATTCTTCACTTACTGGATTTTCCAGACTTTGGGGTTTGTATTGATTGCATTAAAGGTAAACATACTAGAATAAGGAAAAAAGGTGCCATTAGGAGCGTAAGACTCTTAGAAGTGATTCATACAGACATCTGCGGACTGTTCCCTACAGCATTATTGAATGGGTAGAAGTATTTTATCACTTTTATAGATGACTACTCCTGTTATATGTACTTATACCTTATTAACGAAAAATTAGATGCCTTGAAAACATTTAAGATCTATCAGCTTGAAGTCGAGAATCAACTTGATAGAAAGATCAAAGTCGTTAGATCCGACCGTGGTGGTGAGTACTATGGAAGGTATGCCGAATCGGGGCGTAATCCAAGTCCATTCGCTAGATACCTACAAGATTGTGGTATTGTCGCCTAGTAAACCATGCCTGGTACCCCAGAGCAGAATGGTGTAGCAGAAAGGCGTAATCGCACCCTAAAGGACATGGTGCGATCTATGATTAGTAATTCAACGTTACCAGAATCTTTGTGGGGTGATACGTTGAAAACGGTTGTGCAAATCCTTAATAGGGTCCCAAGTAAGGTTGTAATGAAAGGTTCATATGAATTGTGGACAGAACGAAAATCTAGTCTACGATATTTTCATGTATGGGGTTGTCCTACAGAAGCCAAATTGTATAAACCGTATGAAAGAAAACTTGATTCTAGAACCATTAGTTGCTTCTTTATTGGATACTTAGAAAGGTCAAAAGGATTCAGAATTTATTGTCCATCATATTCCATGAGAGTCATTGAGACTGCGAATGTTAGGTTTATTGAGAACACTGAAGATAGTGGGAGTACGAACTTGAGAAATATTGTATTTGAGGAAGAGCGGATTGTGATTCCCACCACAATCATTCAGAGTAGCGTGGTTGTCTGTCCCTATAGATGGCCACGTAGAGCCTCAAATACAACCCATTGACGAGGAAATGGAAAACCCAATTCAGAATAATGAACCATTAAGACGATCACATAGAGAGAGAAGATCTGCAATACTAGATGATCACATATTCTATTTGCAGGAGCATGAGTTTGACATTGGGGTTGAAAAGGATCCTGTGTCTTTTTCACAAGTCAAACAAAGTGTGAATTTTTCTCATTGGTTTGATTTCATGAATGATGAATTGAAATCCATGATGGACAACAAAGTCTGGGACCTTGTCGAATTTCTTGAAGGGATTAGGTTGATTGGTTGTAAGTGGGTGTTTAAAACTAAACGAGACTCTAAGGGAAATATCAAAAGGTATAAAGCCAGGCTAGTTGCAAAGGGTTTCATTCAGCATGAGAGCATTGACTTTAAGGAGACATTCTCACCTGTGTCTAAGAAAGACTCCTTCAAGATAATTATGGCTCTCGTGACTCATATGGATTTGGAGCTACATCAAATGGATGTGAAAACTGAGTTCCTCAATGGAGATTTAATGGAGAACATATATATGTTGCAGCCAAAAGGTTTTAAAACCAAAGGCTCAGAACATCTGGTCTGCAAACTTAAAAAGTTCATTTATGGGTTGAAATAGGCATCACGACAGTGCTACCTAAAGTTTCATGAAGTTGTTTCCTCATATGGTTTCATTGAAAACATTGCGGATGAATGCATATATGTAAAAATTAGTGAGAGTAAGTTTATCATTTTGGTCTTGTATGTTGACAACATTTTGTTGGCCAGTAGTGATATTGGATTGTTACGCGAAACTAAGAAATTTTTATCTCAAAACTTTGAGATGAAAGATCTTGGTGATGCCTCATTTGTCATCGGTATTCAGATTAGCTGGGATAAATCACTGGATTATTTGGCCTGTCGTAGAGGGCCTATATTGATAGAGTTCTCGAAAGGTTTGGCATGCAAGGTTGTGCTCCCGGCCAAGCACCTATTGTAAAACGTAACAGGTTTAGTCAATTTCAGTGTCTTAAGAATGACCTAGAAAAGGATAAGATGAAAGCTATTTCGTATGCGTCGACAGTAGAGAGCATCATATATGCTCAAGTCTGTACGCGTTTGGATATTGCTTTTGTGGTTGAAATGTTGGGTAGATACCTTAGCAATCCAAGAATAAACCATTGGATATCTGGAAAGAAAGTGTTGTGCTACCTGCAAAGGACAAATGATTTCGAACTCAGATACAGGAGATCCGACCATTTAGAGTTGGTTGGATATACAGATGCAGATTTTCCTGGCTGTCTCGATAGTAAGAAGTCCACATCAGGCTATATATTCATGATGGTTGGTGGAGCCGTATCATGAAAAGCTTGAAACAGTCAATTATGACATCATCTACCATGGAAGTGGAATATGTAGCTTATCATGAAGCCATGAGTCAGGCGATCTGGCTTCATAGTTTTTCCTCTGGTTTACAGGTTGTGCAAATGATCCCGAAATCATTGAAAATCTATTGTGATAGTTCAGCTAGAGTTAACTTCTCCAACAACAACAAGCATTCATCGAGGTCAAAACACATTGACATTAAGTACCTTGTTATGAAGGAGAGAGTTCGGAATCGTCAAATGTCTATGGAACTCATTGACACGAGGCAGATGATAGCAGATCCTTTCATTAAAGGCCTTCCTATCATGCTCTTTAAAAAGCATGTGACGTCTATGGGAGTTGTTGATCCCAAGGATATATTTTAGTAGTGAGAGTTTTCATATTTGATCCGATTATGTATAGACATTTTAGAGATCTCTTTTATGCATTGATGATTCTATTTTTCAGTTTATATCTTGCTTCTCCTTCAGTGTGCGCATTCAGTTTTGAGTAAGCAAGACTTTGGTTTGTGTCTTGGAGACACGTTCAGTAGGACTACTTGAAGATAAGCACGTATGATCACATTAGACGTGTAATCTTCATACCACACCTCATATCCTTGATCTATGTCATTAAGGCTATTGGTATTTGTGATTGTGATTCGTCACACTTAAAAAGATTAAATGTTGTGTTGACTACCATGATTCAATATCAGTGGTCTTGATGGACCGAATCTGACAAGTGTTGCTCATAATTATCCAACGGCATTGTTTTGAAAATAAGTGCGGCGCCCATTAAGACCTTTTAAAACAAATAGGTTTTATGAAATCTTTTTCCACAAAATAAAATAAAATGTTTTGTTTTCTTTCAGAGATCAGTGTAGCCCAAGTGGGAGAATGTAACACTCCATTAGGTGGGCCACACATGATCATCGGTTTAGATCATGATCGTTGGATTATTCAGATTGAGCGATTCAGTGGACCCCACTACTGTTATGATCATTATAAATAAGCTTGGGGTGGGACGCTTGAACCATGGTCCCTATACGTGGTTATTAGGCAGGATATGGAAACTTACGATGTGGAAACCCTAGAAGAGAGAAGTGTGATGGGTAAGCTTCTCTAGCCCTCTACTCTATAAATATATGTCTTGGTCCCCTCACCAACATAAGAGAGAAAACCATAGTCCCATTGAGAGGTTCTCCTAAAGGTATAAGGTGTGAAAGACTAAGAGCTTTTCTCGGCAACACAACGGCATCGGGAATGTCTTCCCAGTTAGGTATGCCTTTAAGATTATAGTATGGAATCTCCATTGTTGATGCATAGACGATCCTATCATTCCACAATATTTAGAATAACACCAAGAATTTTCAAACCCATACATGCCTATAAATATCCTGAGACGCTAATTTAGAAAGTGTTGAACTTTGACACAATTGGACTTTGGACATTATTGAACTTTAGAGAGAGAGAGAGAGAGAGACCATTGGAACCTTTAGACACAAACACTCAAAGGTGAGCCTCAATATACCTGAACTTTCCACTCTCTCATTGGGGAATCCTATGCCATATGCTAAGGCACCAATGAAGGGAGAAACCCTGCACTAATAGGCACAAGTCCCCATTAATGTTGTGCACTAGTCTGATCCAGCTTTACGCCCGAGCACATGACTTTCGATAACGCCTACGCCTAGGGGGCCACCAGAACAACTATGGGCAAAGACAGGCCATGATAGACCACTCACACAACCATGCATATAGGTAGAAAAAAAATCCTATTGATCTCAAAACTAGGCACAAAGGATTCTACCTTCCCTAGATGAAACTTACGAAAGCTACTCTATTCTCAACATGTAAGGCTGCATGACATTGTTGACACAATCAACCATCTTTGTTTAACATTATAAAGACAAATAACCAAGGACCTAGGAATGTCCAAAAATTTTAAAAATGTTCAAGACCATGTCACATAAGGATCCACTCTGGTTCTACCTTTTAATCAAGAGTATTCCCTAGAGAGGTAATTAGTAACTAACAACCCATATCAAAGAACATGTTGGAATGTATACACACCCAATGTTGTCGTACAGATTAGGACAACTGATGTGGATGGCTGGGATTAGCCACACAACCTTTTATTTGCATGTGATAGTTTCCTTTGATAGTTGAACCTACAAGGAGAAGACGAAGTAGGCAAGGGGGAGGTGCCGCTGGGCAGTTGGGAACTCTCTGATGCCTAAGTCAGGTCTAGGATCCGTAGAATTAGGGTTTAAGGTAAGGAGTTTCGTACATTGAAGGTGGAGATCCTGATCCTATTTATAAGGCCTTGGGGTAGATTTTGGATAATCGAATCCTTCTAGGATACGTCGATAGGTATTGTTAGGAATGGAGGTGGATCCCAAAAATTCCGAAATATTCAGATCTCCGCAGGTATCTCAGACCACCTTTAGGGGATTTCAGACTGCCTTTAGGTGGTCGGCCGATCTCATTTGGAGAGCTTAGCATCCGAGCTCTCTTGTCGGAAGTCTGTTTCGAACTGTAGACAACCTCAAGTGGGCTGAGGTCTTCAGTAGTGTATACGTCCTAGGCGGAGTATTGATGACAACTCCTCGGTCCTCAGCCTTGGCAAACGACCGGGCTATGTCCTTACTCTGCTTGTCGCAGTTGTCAAAGTTAGTAGAAGTTGTCGTCGTATCACCTCGGCTCGTTTCGATATGATGACCAATTCTTGTAACTTTGGGCCAATGGGCTTTTTCACATCTGTGGGCCAGCTCAAAATATTCCATAACAGTCATCCCCCTCTGTGGACGGCCCTCAGAAGTAGGGGAGTTATTCTCTTTACTCTATTTTTTACTCAAATAGTGGAAACAAACAAAGTGAAGACGGTACCTGAAAATCATTGGATCTGTTTTTTCAGCAACACCTCATCGCCGAGCTCATTTCGAGCTTCGGTTAAAAAAAAAAAAAAAGGACCGACCCCTTTGTCCATGTATTAGTGATAGTGGGGCTCAACCAAACCTCAACCCGACTTGACCAAACGTTCGGGTTGGGCCAGAGCCCGACCTAAGTTGCAACCCTTCATAGAATGCAATCGTGGCGGTTCGGGGTTAAAAGGGAGCAGATCACTTGAGGACTGCCTCATAGGCGTGGGAGATTGAGGCCGTTCATATGCAAGGGCCCAAAACGAACATGACCTGGCTAAACTCAGGCAGGTCCATCCACGTCGGGTCCATAAACAAGAGGTGCTGCTACAACACTTGCTGATGACGAATCCTTTCCATTGAAATCACTGGGATTAATCGTTACATCAAGTTACCACGTGTCCATTGTACCAGATGTGCCTAGTGATTGATTAGATGCGGTTTGTCTCTGTGGGCCCATCATAATATGTGTTCTATCCGCCCCATCCATCCATTTTGAAAGCTCATTTTGGGGTATGAGACCAAAAACGAGACGCATCTAAATCTCAGGTGGCCTACACCACAGGAAACAGTGGGGATTGAACACTTACCGTTGGAAACTTCTTGGGGCCACTGCAGTGTTAATTTGCCATCCAACCTATTGATTAGGTCGCATAACCCTGGACGAAGGGGAAAAACAAATATCAGCTGAAAAAATTCCGAAAGATTCGGATCTCCGCAAGTATCTCGGACCACCTTTAGGGGATTTTAGACTGCTTTTAGGTGATCAGCCGATCTCAGTTGGAGAGCTTAGCATCCGAGCTCTCTTGTCGGAAGTCCGTTTCGGACGGTAGACGACCTCAAGTGGGCTGAGGTCTTCAGTAGTGTATGTCTCATGGGCGAAGTATTGATGACAACTCCTCCGTCCTCGGCCTTAGCCAACGACTGAGTTATGTCCTTACTTTGCTTGTCCCAATTGTCAAAGTTAGTAGAAGTGGTCGTAGTAGTATCACCTCGGCTCGTTCTGAGCTGATTTCTAATTCTTGAAACTCTGGGCCAATGGGCTTCTTCACATTTGTGGGCCAGCTCAAAAAATTCCATAACAGTTATCCCCCTCTGTGTAGACGACCCTCAGAAGTGGGGGAGTTGCTCTTTATTTTTTTTTTTCTCAAATAGTGGAAACAAACAGAGTGAAGACGGTACCTGAAAATCATTGGATCTGATTTTTCAGCAGCACCTCATGGTCGAGCTTGTTCTCGAGCTTCAGTAAAATAAAAAAAAAGAAGGTCCGACCCCTTCGTCCATCTATTTGTGACAGCGGGGCTCAACCAAACCTCAACCCAACCTGACCAAAAGTTTGGGTTGGGCCAGAGATCGACCCAAGTTGCAACCCTAAATAGAATGCAATTGTGGCGATCCGGGTTTAAAAAGGAGCAGATCACTCGAGGACTGGCTCATTGGCGTGGGAGATTGAGGCCGTTCATATGCAAGGGTCCAAAACGAACATGCCCTGGCTAAACTCAGGCAGGTCCATCCACGTCGGGCCCATAAACAAGAGGTGCTGCTACAACACTTGCTGATGACGAATCCTTTCCATTGAAATCACCGTCACATTAAGCTGCCACGTGTCCATTGTAACAGGTGTGCCTAGTGATTGATCGGACGCGATTTGGCTCTGTGGGCCCCACCATGATGTATGTGTTCTATCCGCCCCGTCCATCCATTTTGACAGCTCATTTTGGGATATGGGACAAACAATGAGGCAGATCTAAATCTCAGGTGGACTACAGCACAGGAAACAGTGGGGATTGAACACATACCGATTGGAAACTTCTTGGGGCGACTGAAGTTTTGGATCGAGCTGATATTTGTTTTTTCTCTTTGTCTAGGGTTATGTGACCTAATTAACTGGTTGGATGGAAAATAAACACTACAGTGAGCCTTAGGAAGTTTTTAACGGTGGAAGTTGAATCACCACCGTTTCTTGTGGTGTGGTCCACCATAGATCTATAACTGCCTCATTTTTAGGCTCATGCCCTAAAATAAGCTGAAAAAAATGAATCGATGGCCTGGATAAAACTGATACATCATGGTGAGGCCCATAGAACTTTGACACCATATAGCTGGCTGGTGCTGGGGTCACCAGCCAAACAGCGTCCTGATCAAGCCTAAGTGGGGTACGGAAGGCTAAAACCAAATTTTCAACGGTCTATTTATTTGGGACACTGAGGTCCACCTGAGTGAAGCAGCTTTTAGGCTAGAAGTTCTGAAGAGTGACCCACCTGATGGTAAGCTCCGACTTCATGCGCAAGTGCCTGGTGCCATACCGGCACGTGTGCTTGTGTGTGGATGAGCAGATCTCCACACGCGTGCAGAGAGAGAGAGAGAGACAGAGAGAGAGAGAGACGTCCCAGCGTTCTCTAGATTGAGGGGAGACATCACAACCACTCATTAGAGATAGAATCACACGCCCTTGAAACCAATGACATTCCTTTCCCAACGAGCGGTTGTCGTCTCCCGAACAAAACAAGGATGCCATTCGTGAGCTGTTATCTTTTGTCCCTTGTGTAAAACAATACAAGCAATTTGCATCCTGTCTGTTGTGGTCCATCGTCACCAAAACGGAAATATCAACTACCTTTCTAGTATTGTGTCGCTGCTAAAATCACCATCATCTAGTATTGTGTCGCTGACCCATATGATGAGATCTTCAGATAACCGCAGCCGTCCTGGCCGTTGATGCATGGAGTTGAATGCACCACCAATATTAATCGGCGCAGCCGTGGGGGCCATCGTGATTTATGTGCCTTATGCCTACGCTGTCCATCCTTTTTGAAAACTCATTTTAGGTCATAATCCAAAAACTGAAGCAGATCCAAATCTCAGGTGGACCATACAGGAAACAGTGATAATCGGCCATTATAGACTTCTCGTGTACCATAAAAGTTTTGGATCAAACTGATATTTGTGTGTTCTCTTCGTCTAGTTCTTTGTGACCTTATCAACAGGTTGGATGGAAAATAAACATATCGGTGCCCCCATAAAGTTTTTAATGGTGGGGATTCATTCACGACTGTTTCCTATGGAATGGTCTACCTAAGATTTGGATCTGCTTAATTTTTGGGATAATGGACTAAAATGATCTATCAATATGGATGGACTGTGTGGATGTAAGGCACATACATCACAGTGGCCCCACAGTTTCTCGGGCCAAGGTGCATTCATGGTGAGACCAAACTCAGGATTAATGATCTAGATCACACTATGCATGTTGAAGAGGGTGGGCCACACATCATATAATAACCCAATAATTTATGTTATTAATTTCTTCTTAGTAAATTTTATTTTATTTTATTTTATTTATTTATTTATTATTTTTTTTTGTGTTCCTTCTAGAAAGACAACCGACACAGCCATCTTGGGTGGAAACATGCATGGTTTAATTTTATTTTTTATTTTTTATTTAAATATATTTTCTTCCTATTGTCATGGTGTTAGGTAAGATCTGCTAAAGGGTCAAGACACATGAATCTGCTTGGACCAAACCCCAACACCGTACCTTTACAACTCTGCACGCTTAGAACTAAGCTAATTAACAGGACTGGCCCACTATAATTAAGGGCTCGAACATAGATCTACCTACCGAGATTTTTAAATTTCTGATGTGAAATGTAGTGGCCAATGACCGTTACCATTATTCAAAGATGACAGGTCGTCGCATAGTAAAAACCCGTCACATCCATCGCATTACACCTTTTTAACTGCTGGGATCTCATTTTCCGTTCAAGTACCGCAACCTCGGCTGTAGTGTTTTCATTTGTACTAGTTATTCAAAGATGGTATCCTCTGGGCTTGTTTAGGTAATGAATAAATTTAAGTTGTGATTTGGGTTATTATGGACGTGTCCATGTTTTAAAACAGGCTACTAACTCAGTTGCTAAGCTAAAGAGCATTTTTACTAATGTCCTATTTGATTTGTGGTAATTATCTTGAATTACAGGTAAATAGATAATCATTTTTGCTTACATCTCTATGGAATAGCGGAGAATTTCAGTTTGAAAACGAGGCAAAATTGTGTATTTTTCAAGCTTAAAATATAATGCCCCACCTAAAAACAAAATATTGTCTGCTTTAGCCGAAACCTCACGGTTTTGTTCTCGGAGTTTCCCCCAAAATGCATTGTTTCTTTAAGGTGAGAACTACACATATAGTCCAGAATCAAGGCATTCATCCATCTGATGTGGGACTAACCTTACCCAGGCCCTACCAACTGGAGCGCTATTTTCGAAGCCCGACCAATCCCACAAGGGACCCAGATGATAACCCATGCTTGAACCACAGGCAGGCTGCATCAGGGTGTTAGAATCCCCCACTCTTACAGCAGAGATGCCCTCGGCTCTGCAGATACCATTTGTAACACCTCATCCAATGACACAATATTGTCTGCTTTGGCTGAAACCTCACGGCTTTGTTCTCAGGGTTTCTCCCAAAAGGCATTATTTCCTTAAGGTGAGAACCATACATATAGCCCATAATCAAGGCGTTCATCCATCCGATGTGGGACTAACTTTACTTAGGTCCTATCAATTGGAGTGTTATTTTCGAAGCCCGACCGATCCCACAAGGGACTCGGATGACAACCCACGCTTGGACTACAACCAGGCTACACCAGGGTGTTTAAAAAATCAGTGGGCCCCACCATGATGTATGTATTATATCCATGCCATCCATTCATTTTTTAAATCACTTTAGGCCATGAGCCAAAAAATAAGGTAGATCCAAAGCCCAATTGGACCACGCCACAAGAAACAGTGGAGATTGGACACCTACCATTAAAAACCTCCTGGGGACTATAGAAGTTTTGGATCAAGCCGATACTTGTATTTTTCCTTCATCCATGTCCCCATGACCTTATGAACTGGTTGTATCTTAAATAAACATCACGGTGGGCCTTACCTAGGTTTCAAAAGTGGGCTTGATTATTCCCATTGCGTCCTGTCATTTGGTCCACTTGAGTGTTGGATCTGCCTATTTTTTTAGTTTATCCTGATCCAGCAAAATAAATTGATAAAGTAGATAAAAAACATACATCATGGTGGGGCCATAGCATCTGACTCATTTTCTTAGTTGGACCTACCCAAAAAGTACAGTCGTCACCATCATACAGCCTCCATTCCTGCGTAATTTCTATGGTAAGTAATTAATGCTGAAAAAAAAGTCAAATCCAACATGTTTATTTTTGTTAAGACCATCATGTAATATGGTAACCCAGAAATGGAAAACTGTAGACTATAAGAAATTCCATGAATTTGGTTTGCAATGCAGTGATGGAGGATTCATATAGACATGTGAAAAGAGGTCAATGGGAAAATGGTTGATCCATTGCACTTCATCAGTTGGAAATTGACTTATTGACTTATTCTGGGATATTGATAACTGTTTTATTACTGTTAATATTCTTCTGTTAGAAATTTTCAGAAGCAATTAAGGATTCCACGTCTTCCCTTGTCTTGTCTTTTCTGTTTATATAGCAAACATTAAAAAAGTAAAATTCCATAGACTCGTATTCAATTCCAACGTGTCGCATGCCTAAGGGGTTGTTTGAAACAAGGATACCTTAAGAAATCAATTTTTTTTTACACAAATATGATTTTTTCTTTTTTTCATTGTTTGTATTTTTAAAAGATAGCTCTACAGAAATTGATCGCGATGACTACACTTTTTCTTGAGAACAGAGCTTTTTTTTTTAATTTCATCTCAAACAATTAATCCATAGGTGTCACGCTCGGAAAACTAAACCTGGACCCTCACTCTGCTCTTGAACTGTGACCTAAGTTGTTGTTGTTGTTTTTTTTTTTTTTTGGTTTTTTTGTTTTTAAAACAGTTGGTTCAGTAACGTTGCCCCATAACCATGACTTACAATATTACAAATAATATGTGAGAACAGGCATTGTCATGATAGTGTGAGACTCTGATTATTGTGGACTATTGAACTAACATCTATCTCAATGAAAATCAACATGAAAAGCAAACAACCTACATAGCACACATTCCTTTCCCATTTCCAATGATTTCCTTGTTGGCACTTCTTTTGAGGATTTTCCATATCCATCTTCCATATTTATTAATGCAGCCGGGGTGGGGTGGGTTGAGATTGAGCGTACCGTCTCTCTCACGTGATAACTAATCCGAATCGACAAATCTATCGGGACTCCTCAACCGATCTTCCTTGATTTCTCAAGGGGCACTCGAAGAACACGAGCAAAATAGAGTATAAACTCAATAATATTATATTAATCAAAGATAATCTGTTTAACAATGAAATAAAAATGACTATTTATTATAAAACTAAGCCTAGAAACCCTAATTCATATTTACTAAAACGTATAAGTTTTTCCAAAATAGAAAGTTACTAAAAATAGTAAAGTCCTAATAAAAGACTATTACTAAGTAAAGTCTTTTTAAAACTCATTATTCTGCAAAATTAGAAACTCCTAAATAAAATAAAACTCTAAGAAGAATGAAACAAACTAAAATTCGAAATTACTAAAATAAGTAGTTTTCATTAAAATTCTATTTTTGTTTTGTAATAGCGCGTTTTCTGGCGAAATGGACGAACACGACCCATAGTTCACTACGAAATGAAATTTCAATAAGAATCCATATGTTGTGCGTCTCATAACTCCTCCCGGATCAAAAGTTATGGCCGATTTATGATCCACCTTTTGGTCAATCCACACGAAAATTGTCATTTTTGTTGACTTTTCCTTGATCGTCTTCTGGTCCATGTGTGATAGGAATGTGGGTCATCCTCGCCCTTGATTAGGGGGTCTTCTCCTTACATTAGACTCCCCCACTTGAAAAAAAGTCATCATTGAGTTTTTCTTCGACCTAGGGTCACAAACAACCTTGAACTTTGGGAGACGTGCTTGCTAGCCTTGTACTAGAATACTGCAGCAAGTTTCTTTGACTTTTCGCATTGCCAACAGGAATTACAGTGACCTACTCTTCTACGTCATCCTTATTGTTGAAGATGGGTGCAATATGAGGAAAACTAACATCCTGCACAAGGAACAAAATTTTAAAAAACTCCGCATTCATGATCACCTCAAACTCTTGTAATGCTGGCGCAGCTTCTTCTGAGATGTTTATGGATTCCAACACAACGGGATCTACAATTTCTGGGACGCTTGTAGGATCTTCCTCCCTGTTCATGATATCTGGAATAAGGATCTCCTCCATCTTCTTAGACATTTTAATATTTTATGAGACGATGATGGGCTGTACCTCGTCCACTCCTTTCATGGCTTTAACCTCGACTGATTCAGCAGGTATTTTGAGAGGGCTTCCCATGTCTGCATGAATGACCTCCACTCAAATTTTCGAGAGGGACTTCCATGTCTGCAGGAATGACACATGTGCACTATTGATGGCCTTTCATTTCTACAAGAACAACATGTGTGCTTCTGATGGGGTTGGGGGTCGATTGTGGCTTTGTTTTAAAACAATAAGCTCATGCCGTAAATTATAAGGTTGTTGGGATAATATCTGATTTTCATAATCGTTGGTATCCAAATCGTTCCAGCAGCCTGTGCTTCATCCGTGGCCATGAGGGTATCAGTGCCTCCATCTCAACTTGTATTTAATGTTCGAAACTTTCTTCTCCTCGGGCATCTGCGTGAGTTCGAAGGGGCTTTCAACTTCACATAGCCAGTTGTTGACGTGACCCAGGCCATTGAATTTAGGAAGGTCAACCTCTGTGTAGACTTGACCCGTCCGATCTACCAGATCTCTTCCATAAATAATCATGCTCTTGTGATATTCTGCTTTGTGGTTGAATCTAACCTGCAGTCCTTGCATTGCTTGATGATTCTTCTGTTGAAGTGTCTCTAGCATCACCCCGAAAGCCGCCACTTTGAGAGGATGGATCCCTGGATCACCGTCCACATGATTTTTGTCGTAGCCACTGCTAAAAGCCATCTTCACGAGGTTGTTCTTCGCTTTGATACCAATTAATGCAGCCGGGGCAGGGTGAGATCGAGCATCGTCTCTCTCACAGAATAACTAATCTGAATCGACGAATCTATCGGAACTCCTCAACCGATTTTCCTTGATTTCTCAAGGGGCACTCGAAGAACACGAGCAAAACAGAGTATAAACTCAATAATATTGTATTAATAAAAAATAATCTTTTTAACAATGAAATAAAAACAACTATTTATAATAAAACTAAGCCTAAAAACCCTAATTCACACTTACTAAAAATAATAAGTTTCTCGAAATAGAAAGTTACTGAAAATAATAAAGTCCTAATAAAATATATTACCAAGTAAAGTCTTTCTAAAACTCATTATTCTGCAAAATTAGAAACTCCTAAATAAAATAAAACTCTAAAAAGAATGAAACAAACTAAAATTTGGAATTAATAAAATAATCAGTTTTCACTAAAATTCTGTTTTTCTACTGTAACCATGCGTTTTCTAGTGAAATGGAAGGACACAACCCACTAAAGTGGGTCGGTTCACCACGGAACAAAATTTTAATAGGAATCCATATGTTGTGCATCCTATAACTCCTTCCAGATCAAAAGTTATGGCTAGTTTATGTCCATCCACACAAAAATTGTCGTTTTGTTGACTTTTCCTTGATTATCTTTCGGTCCATATATGATAGGAATGTGGGTGATCCTCACCCTTGATCATGGGGTCCTCTCCCTATATCATTTATATATGTTTACATCATTTATATGTCACCATGCTCAAAGAAGCCCTAAAAGGCAACTAGTGGCTATGACAATACCTTTAGTCACACTAATAATTAATTGGGGTCAAGTGATGAACACCTCAATTTCTTACATTTTAAAAAATATTATTTATTTTCTCATTGTATTTGTAGATCTTAAATTTCTGTTTCTATGATAGGCTAACATTCAGCTAGTGCGTTCACATCCGATTGTCATACTAAGCTTGTGCTGGATAGTAACAAAAATGGATTATGGATAAATAAACAAGTAGGGAAGTGATACGTTAGGACACATAGTAGTTTATTTTTTTAATGTGGATTAGTTGTGACCTTGGATCCAGCTAGGTGGGTGTAACCTTGACCGTGAGGCCCACCTTGATGTATGTAGCGTACATCCACACTGTTCATTTTTTTTTCTAGCTTATTTTAGTGAAAGGTCCAAAAAATGAAGCAAATACAAATCTTAGGTGGACCACACCATAGGAAATATTGGACATTGGACATTGAACACCCACCATTAAAAAGTTCCTAGGGTCATGTAGACACCCCACGCAGGACAACACAATTGATCAATGCATAGTTGAACCCTTCAAAACCTTGAAACCCATACTAGCCCATAGCCTAGTTTTAAGCCTAAACATAGGACCATTTAGTCATAGACCCTCAGCAACTCAAAACCAAGAAGCCCAGGTAGGTGTTCAAGTCCCACCGAGGCTCCTGATGAAGTATGGTACAATTCAGTTTGAAATTCGAGGTTCGATGAGGTGGAGGAGAGAATTCTACCTCCACCTCAATTATATCGCTTAGGCCAAAATGACCACTCTACCCTTGGATGTAATACCTTGTGAATTTAGGTTGAGAATTTCTTTTTTTACTTAATGGGACCGACCATTAAACAAATGATCAAGGCATCCTGTTTGAGTTTTAGGAAGATCTAGCCATTGAATCTTTAATCCAGGCCATTAGATCATTGATCAAGGACCATATGTGTTGATTTGACCATTGAATCATCAATTGGGATAATTTGGGTAGCATTTGTAATGATCTGACCGTTAGATCATCAATCAGCACTATCTGCTTTACAATTGTAATAAATTTGACTGTTGATTTTTAATTCTTACTGTTGGATCTTTGATCTGGATTATCTTTCTTAAATCTGAAGATTTGACCATTAGATTTCCAATATGAACCACCTCAAATAAATAATTACTGTCAGATTATTAAATGAACCATTGAAAATGAACCTTGATGGACAAATCTTCTAAATCAGGTAAGATAAGTCTTTGATCCTTCAATCCAATTGTTGATCCATCTTTATTTTGTCAAATCATTAATATTTTGGCATCTGATCATGAACATCTCATGGTCAAAAGTATTAATTGATTACCGTTTATTGTTAGTCAACATGGATATATGATTTAGACCTTCTAGTATGTATTAAAGATTGTAGACTTGTATATTAACGGATGGTATGATCGTTAGACCTCTTGATTGGTCACAATCTATGTTTAACGTGTATACACCCTCAACCCTATTCATCTATATTATAGTTTTTTCGATAGTTGTGAATTTGGGGAATGATTCATCCAGAACTATTTTGTAAATGTGTGTAGTAAGTGATGCTCATTGATTCCATATAACTAAAGTTGATGGACCACTTTTACGATGGTTATTCGCTCGCCTCAAGTGCAAGGCTTGCAATGTAGTAATAAATTGGTAAGACCGAGGTCGATCCACATGGAATTAGGGTAAACCAATTCAAACTATTCTAGCAACTTCAAATTCAGAAAATTTGAAGTTTGATTGTAAAAGCTAAGTAAAAACAGTAACTTTTATAAAAATTTGATAATTAATGGAACTAAGGCCTCAAGGATGCACTTGTAGTAGTCCCATGTGAATTCATTCATCCAAGCATAAACACAACTAGATTCGAAGTTCTATCTCTCATCTAGTTGGAACATTAAGCATTCAAACACAAACAATCCTACTTAAGTCAGAAAATAAGATTCTAGTTCTAACGAAGCACATAGGATTCAAACATGTAGCCTTCGAAGTAACAGCCATGCTAAGAGACTATGACATGCTCTAGGGTTACTACAATTCGAATCTAATCAATCCAAACATGGCCATCTCGGAGAATTGCAAGGAATTCATGTCCGAAACACATAAACTCTCATAAAACATCCAAAAATACCAACTTTATTTAAACTAGAACTTAAAAATTCAAACTTTAAGTAAAGTACTTTAATTAAACGAATTCTACATGAGAACTAGCTACAAGCTTCACCTCTTAGCCTTAGCTAAGAGGTTCTAGCTGAGCATCATTATGCTACAACTAAAAGCAATGAAAAGCAATTAGAAAAAATGAAAAAATGGATATAAAAGAATTGTAGACGCTCCATGACGATTCTCTTCACCTCCCACGAGTTCCCAAACCTTCTATGATGCCTTAGGAACGAACTCTAGGTGTCCTTTTGTAATGGAGAAGCCCCAACAACTCAGAAAGTTTCAGAATCCGCGTAGTACTTACGCAGCGTATGAAATTTCGGAGCTTGAAGCACAAGCTGCTGAAAAATCTCAACATTACACATGGCCGGCCGGTTTTAACTGGTCGAACTGGTCTCTGGCTTGGTCCAACGAGCTCCAAGGCTAATGTGCAAAGGCTGGCTGACCGGTCTTGACCGATTGGACCCGTCTAGGTACTTGTCCAGCGAGTATAAGAGAGATGGCAGCAGGGTGGCCGACCGGTCAAGACCGGTCGTGGCCTCCTTGGTCAACCAGTCAGGACTGGTCTAGCCTGTTGTGGATCACATTCTTCCTTTCTTTCTTTCTCTCCTTTCTTTACTTCTTTCTTTCTTCTTTGGCCCACCTTTAGTCATCATCAAATGGCTTGTAAAAGTGATCTTTTAAACATGGATTAGATCAAGTCTCTCTTTCATTCCTCTAATCACAAAACATGCATTAGATGGTACTTCAAACATGAAAATCATACATAAAATATGGTGCAATGGGGTTAGAATATGTATAAATTAAGCGCTCAACAATGGCCAACTTGATAGTGGTATGTTGTAACGACCCGAGATTTTCGACTCTCGTGTATAACACGACGGCCGAATTCCCAAGTAATTTATGGAATAATTAATTTGTCAAATAATAAAATATAGCATTCAAGCACAATGGCGGAAACAATTATCATCTTATTCTATCAAACTTACTACGTTGTCATCAATGTTTAAATAAGGGAACCAACTAATATCCATACTGATTAATTAAAATATAAAATCATGTCTTCTCTTGAAGACTTATTACAATTCCATAAATGTATCAACTACTCAAAAAAAATATTTAATAAATGATAACATCAATTAAGTTTCTCTAACATCGTCATCCGCCATGTGATTGTACGAACATCGAACTCTTTTCCTTAAAAATCGGGTTCAATACTTGGATCTTCACCTGCATCATCTAAATTATGTTTGGGATAGCGTTAAACGCTATCATAGTGGGGAATATTTCCTCCAAGACAATCAAGAATAACAATAACGGTACAGAGTAAACGCAAGCAGTATATTATCATTTAATCAAATCAAAACAACCAACTAAAAATCTTTGTTAATGCGATGCAAAGAATGCATGCTCTGGTTAAGGCACCCTAGCTAGAATCACAATCCATGAAGTGGGAGACTCCCTGTTACGATTTCATGCTAGCCACTAGTCACCAGAGGTTCCTGGGACGCAGAAGCCCATAGTTTTGCCCGACCACGTGAGAAACGGGACGCTCATAGCCCAAATCTACACGTGACAGTGTACGGGAGAAGTGGGACGCTCTAGCCTATTCTCAATTCCGTACACCCACATGGAGCCAAGTGAATGCATGACTTTACTTTCTCCTTTATTTAAGTGTTTTCGCATACAACCGATTTAAATAAAACTTAATGGTCACTATGGGGAGTCGCAAGCAACCCAGCATAGGCCGACAGCACGGGATTAGTGTCCATAGCACCAACCCCGGCTCATGAGAATTTGTATACCATTAGTGTCCACTCATTGTCCCGTTTTATGATTTCATCATGTCCCAAAAAGCCAATGTTGTACATAATGACCAAATTCATTAAAATACCCATGTACTGTAAATGGATCAAATCAAGCATCATGTACATGTAAGGATCCATTAACAAACAATCACTTCATTCTCTCACTTAAGTCAAGATATATTCTTCCATTATGGACACCTCTCACGGGTTCCATCTCTCTACATCGAATAATTTTACTAACTTAGGGACAAAGAGTATACAATAATGGGATGTCCATATGATGATCTTATACACATATTTCATATCACAATATGAGAACCAATGTTACTTGTAATACATGGACTAAGAAAATAAGGCCATAGATTTCACAAAAATAAATAACACAAATACACATGCTTCTTAGTCAAAAATCTAAAAAAAAGGAATCACATCACCATATAATGATATTTATTACAAATTTCATATCAAACTGCATGTTATATGGATAAGTAATTCAAAACAAAACAACTTCACATGCCACAAAAGAAACTTATGATAATTATGATATTATTAATGAAAGGCTTGAAGGAACATCCTCACCTTAGGATGGACTTAGAAGAGGGTTGTAGAAGATCATAGCCGCTGGAAAAATATGAGAAAGAACTCTCTCTCTCTCTCTCTCTCTCTCTCTCTCTCTCTCTTTCTCTAAGGCATGGAGGCTAGGGTTAGGAGAAGGATTTGGAGGTGCGTAGTAGAAATATGGAGAGGGATGTGCACGCGAGGTCTTGTGTAACAACTTCTTGAGGTGGGTTTCTTAAATCTCAATATTCGGATGATCTATGATCAATTCCAATCTGTTCATCTTATCAAGCTCGAAGAGTAGAGTCAGAATACGTAAATTTCTTGATGATCCACATTCTAGATTGGCCGATCCTTGAAAATGGCCTAACGGGTGCTAAAATGGGCTGGATCTCAATTAACGGTCTACGCTTGATGATCAGGGCCCAAATTTTAGAAAAATATATGGTCATGATAGGCAAATAATTATACAAAGTTTAGTGGTTGATTGATGGTGAGAAATGCCTAGATCTGAAATTTCAACTTTTGGCGGAAAAGGAAGGGACTGGCTTTGTGGTTCAACGGTGTAGGATTATAGATCGGGGTCCAAACTTTGTGTAAACTCGTAGTCATATGAGTATAATAAGTGGTCCAAATTTGAGAAACGATTGATGGTGAGAAGTGGGTAAATTGAAAGGTTCAGTTTTAAAAAGAGTTGGTAACTCATTAATTTCTAAAACGGGATAACTTCGCGCATAAGAAAGATGCTTATCAAGGTGGGGCACTCAAATCACACTATTGGTCCATGATAAAGACGATCCAAGTCATTCATATGAAGAAAAATATTCGACTACAACTAACCATCTACTTTCCTCACTCGATGGACATGAAAATCAAGGGTTAAGGGGCTGATTTGACAATCAGACCACTTCTACTATGATTTAAGGGCTAAAATTTGATGTGTATGGTTAATATGTGGCCAAAAGCTTAAATCCAGGGTTTTGCGTGAAAGTGATCGTCAGAAACTATAATACTTAAAAATGGCATCTTAACTTAAGTTTAACTAATGGCATTTTCGTAATTATCAGAAAAGTGCGTGATTTTTGAAATCTGATCTTTCTTCGATGTTTATGGAATCATTCTAAGCAACTTTTATAAAGGGTCCCCTATCGGATCTCCTACGGATGTCCCGCTATTCGCAAATTAACGGTAAATGTACGATAATTAATAAAAAATAAATTAAAAATGAATTTTCAAAAATTTTTAAATAAATCTCGAAAATCTGGGGTGTTACAAACCACCCCCCTTAAAAACAAACTTCATCCCCGAAGTTTCCTAAGCATCGTCGATAAAAGATTGAGGGCAATCTCTCTTCATGACTTCTCGCCAAACTTTCTGAACTATTCCGGGTCAGACGCGATCACAATCCACCCCCCTTAAAAATAAATCCGTACTCGACATCAATTTTTACAAGCTCCCCCAAATTTCTTTCCTATCATGCTTCCACTACGCACTTTGATTCCTAAATGGTTCTGAATATATTGATTGCTCTCTCAAATCATTCAATCATCCAGCGCCCTAATATTTCTCAGGTTTGGGTAGGTGCTCTTATAGTCAAGGATCTAAGACGATTAGGGTTAGATAATTATCAAGGATGTCTGATCGCTAACGAAATGACTGATCAAGAGTTTAAAAGATAGATCTGGGTTTGATTAGGTTGGCATAATCGGATGGTCACTTGAATGAGTGGATAAACAAGCGGATAACAAAGTGAATGAGATATCATCGACAGTTCTTTAATAGCTGAAAGTGCGACAGAAAGGTGAAGTTAGGAATATGTTTGCTCGCCTCAAGTGTAAGGCAGCGATGTAGTAATAAAACTCGGTAAGACCGAAGTCGATCCACAGGGAAATAGTAACAGCTCCACAAATCACTCCAGCAACTCAGTATTTAAAAGAAATCAGATTTAATTGAGTGTTTACTTAAAACAGGAACTTAATGACAAATCAGAGATATAAAGTACTAAGGCTTTCAAGGATCCACTTGTAGCAATCCTATGTTAATTCAGTCAATCCAAGTAGAAAACACAACTAGATTTGAAGTCCTATCTCTCATCTAGTTGGAGAATAAAGCATTCACACACATTCCATCACATTCAAGTTGAACTTCCACATTCTAGTCCAATAAAATCAATACTAAACTCAAAACCATAGCCTGCGGAGTAACAGCCATGCCTCTGGACTATGGCCTGCTCAAGGATTACTATAATCCGAATTTAGATAAACAAACATGATAATCTCAGAGAATTAAAAGGAATTCATGTCCGGAGCACATAAACTCTCATAAAACGTCTCAAACTACCACTTTTTGGAACTAAACCATGCAAAAATCCAAACTTGAATGTAAATTACTTGAATTAAACTGAGATCAACATAGAATTAGCTACAAGCTTCACCTCTCAGCCTTAGTTGAGAGGTTTTAGCCGAGCATAGTCATGCTACAACTAAAAACTCTGAAATAAAGCATAAAAACAGGAAAACCCGAATAGGAGAGTTGCAGCCGCTCCAAAATCACCTTCACTCTCCAAAACCACGTTCCCTAGCTTCTCTGATACCCTAGGGAGAGCCCCTAGGTGTCCTTTTATAGCAATCCACCTCCCTTACGTCGGATTCTGCGATAGATTACGCATTGCGCAGTATTTTTCGGAGTCCTGATTTAGAAAGGACTTATCTTATGCAAGGCCGACCGGTCGTGACCGGTCGGAGCAACTTTTAAAACAGTCCAGGGGGTGCTGCCGACCGGTCATGACCGGTCAGACAGACCTCCCATTCATCCAGCAAGTGTGGCCGACCGGTCATGACTGGTCGGACCAATGTGAAGTGGTTCCAGTGTGCATGGCCGACCGGTCAAGACCGGTCGGCCTGTCTTCAATACAAAACAGCCTTCATGGCCGACCGGTCATGACCGGTCGACCTGTCTTCCATTGCTTCTTTTTGATGTGGCTGACCGGTCGGACGACCGGTCTGCCTTGTTTTTCTGCAACCTTTTCTTCTTTTCTTCATCCTCTTTTCTCCTTCTTTCTTCTTCTTTCTTTGGTCCATTTTAGGACTTCATGCAATAGCTCAAATAACCCTTGTTAAGCTCCAATTAGATGAAGTCCGCTCTCATCCCTATAATCACAAAAACATGTGTTAGGTGGGCCTTTGAACCATGAAAATCATGCAAACCTTGTCGTGTAATGGGCAATGTAATGTATAAATTGGAGGTTCAACACACCCCCCAACCAGCTTTTTGCTAGTCCCGAGCAAAACATGCGTAAAACAATTTCAAACCTCCACACCCAACTCTCTTCCAGAATCCATGTTTCTATCCATTCCAAGATGCAAAAGTATAAAATTTGGAGAATTAGGTGATAGAAGCTGAACCTTGGACTCTCAAAGCATAAGAAGTGTTTACGTGAAGTTCCCGCTGACTGATTGATAAATAGAGGAATTCGAACAAATTCAACCTAGTGTGCATAGTGAAAGTTCATCTCATGAGTTCCTGGAATCATCTTCTTCATAGATTAAATAAACCAAGGATTTTAAGGTGCACAGAGCAACAGCAAGCCTATGACAGGAATTTGCCTTACCGTCCTTCCGACGGCTTTCACACTACATCCCATTTCCGGCTTTGGTTACGGTTCGACCATCCCCCAGTTGGTAATAGGTAGCCCTTTTCGGAATTTTCCACCATTTTTCTTTCCTTCCCGATTTCATCCTTTCTTTCCTTTTTCTTTTAAATTAGATAGGATTTTTAGAAATCCATATCTTCTGTTATTTTCCCATGGACAAGGATGGACAAAATACCCCGGCTTGGCTGCTCAACACCTTTAAATCAAAGTCTAGCTAATCCACAAATCACATAAACCTGTCACTCATGAAAATCGTGTAATGTGAACTAGGTGTAAAAAGTGTTCAAATTTTTCTATCAATCACAACAATAGGGGAACTATCATATAACACCATTATGTTGGGAGAAATTCAAGACTACAACATCACACACTTCGTTTCTCCTCCTCTTCTACTCATAGCCTCTCGAATGTATAGAAACAAGATTTTCTAAAAGATTTTGAGATATTAGAAAATTCGAAAAAAAATTTGTGCATATGAAGCTCGAAATGTTGCAATATGCTAGATGAAGAATCTCATCTCACCCCCCAACCAAATCTTGCATTGTCCTCAATGTAAAAAGATAGTCAATTAGCCTGAACATGAGAGCAATGGTAAATAATGAGAGAGTGAGAACAATAGTACCTGAAAGAGCGATCATGGAATTCTCCAACTCAACAACTAAAACCTATTAAAACAGAAGAACAAAATTAAACCTACCTATGCTATACCTCCATCAGACTAGGAGATCAATCATCTTGATAGACAGGATCATTCAGGGAGATGGACATGTCCTCTAAATCAAATTTCTCAACAAATGGTTTAAGGCGTTGTCCATTAACTTTGAAACAGTCACCATTTGCTGCATTCTCAATCTCAACAGCCCCATGAGGAAAAACTTCTTTGACAATATATGGGCCGGTCCATCGAGATCGTAATTTTCCCGAAAAAAAATGAAGTCGGGCATTATACAAGAGCACTTTCTGTCCTTCATGGAAAGATTTTCTTAAGATGTGCTTGTCATGAAAGGCCTTCATCTTGCTCTTGTAAATTCTCGAATTCTCATATGCATCGTTCCGGATCTCATCAAGCTCATTTAATTGAAGTTTGCGAAGCGAGCTAGCCTTGTCAATGTCAAAATTTAGAGCCCGAATTGCCCAATAGGCTTTGTGTTCTATCTCCACAGGCAAGTGGCAAGCTTTCCCATAGACAAGTCTATAAGGGGACATTCCAATGGGTGTCTTGTAGGCAGTACGGTGAGCCCAAAGTGCATCATCTAATCTTAGGGACCAATCCTTGCGATCCGGTCTCACTGTCTTTTCCAAAATCTGCTTGATTTCCCTATTGGAGATTTCAGCTTGCCCACTTGTTTGTGGGTGGTATGGGGTACTCACTTTGTGCCTAATACCATATTTCTTCATCAAAGTTTCAAAAGGTCTATTGCAAAAGTGAGAACCACCATCACTAATAATGGCTCGAGGCGTCCCAAATCTAGAAAGTATGTTTTCTTTGAGGAACTTGAGAACCGTACGATGATCGTTGGTTCTACATGGGATAGCCTCTATCCATTTAGACACATAGTCTACGGCAAGCAGAATATAGACATGTCCAAAAGATAAGGGGAATGGTCCCATGAAATCGATGCCCCAACAGTCAAAGACTTCAAGATGTTGAATTGGGGTGAGAGGCATCATATTTCGACGGGATAATCCTCCTAACTTCTGGTAGCGCTCGCACGCTTTGCAAAACTCGTGGGTGTCCTTAAATAACGTGGGCCAATAAAAACCACACTGCAGAATTTTCGCAGTTGTTTTCTTGGCTGAAAAATGACCCCCACATGCTTGGTCATGACAAAAGGAGATGACTGAATTGTGTTCATTATCGGGGACGCATCTCCTTATAATTTGGTCTGGGCAATATTTAAACAATAGAGGTTCATCCCAGAAAAATCTGCGCACTTCCCTTAGAAATTTACGTTTGTCTTGCGCAGTCCAATGTGTCGGCATCGCACCTGTGGAAAGATAATTGGCTATATCAGCGTACCATGGTGGATGCATAGCAACAAAGAGTTGCTCATCAGGGAATGAGTCCTCAATAGGTGACTCGTCAATGGAATTTGGTAGGACTAGGCGGGATAGATGATCCGCCACCACATTTTCTACCCCCTTCTTATCTTTGATCTCCAAATCAAATTCTTGAAGGAGTAGGATCCATCTAAGGAAACGAGGCTTAGCATCCTTCTTAGAAAGAAGGTATTTCAGCGCCGCATGATCCGTATAAACAATAACTTTGGATCCTATTAAGTATGGCCTGAATTTGTCCAAGGCAAAAATGACAGCTAGGAGCTCTTTCTCCGTAGTCGAATAATTAACTTGGGTAGGATTCAAGGTCCTACTGGCGTAGTAAATGACATGGGGCTTTTTATCCTTCTTTTGGCCTAACACCGCCCCAATAGCAAAATCGCTCGCATCGCACATCAACTCAAAAGGAATGGACCAATCTGGTGGTTGCATGATAGGAGCAGTTGTCAACATGTCTTTTAGCTTTGAAAAAGCTAATTGACATTCGGCACTCCACTCAAATTGGTTCTCCTTTTGTAGAAGGTTGCATAAAGGCCTTGAGATGTAACTAAAGTCCTTTATAAACCTTCGATAGAAACCGGCATGTCCAAGGAAGGACCGCACATCGCGTATGCTTTTGGGTGGTGGTAGATTGGAAATTATATCAACTTTTGCCCGGTCTACCTCTATTCCATTGGACGAGATGATATGTCCAAGGACTATTCCTCTTTGTACCATGAAATGGCACTTTTCCCAGTTTAATACAAGTTGCTTTTCCTCACACCTCATCAAGACCAACTTTAAGTGCTCGAGACACTCATCAAATGTACAACCAAAAACAGAAAAGTCATCCATGAATACCTCAAGAAACTCACCCACCATGTCCGAGAAAATACTCAACATGCATCGTTGGAAGGTGGCGGGTGCATTACATAACCCGAATGGCATTCTTCGGTAAGCGAAGGTACCAAACGGGCATGTAAATGTGGTTTTCTCTTGGTCTTCTGGAGCTATCTCAATTTGGTTGTATCCGGAATAGCCATCTAGGAAGCAATAATAGGAATGGCCTGCCAACCTCTCCAAAATTTGATCCATAAATGGAAGAGGGAAGTGATCTTTCCTAGTGACCGTGTTGAGCTTCCTATAATCAATGCACATACGCCAACCGGTGGTCACCCTAGTCGGTATAAGCTCATTGTTGGCGTTTTCAATGATGGTAATACCGGATTTCTTGGGGACAACTTGGGTAGGACTCACCCATTGGCTATCTGAGATGGGGTAGATGATACCCACATCCAATAGCTTTAACACCTCGGCTTTGACAACCTCCATCATGTTTGGATTTAGCCGTCTTTGAGGTTGTCTAGTCGTTTTTGCATTTTCTTCAAGGTGTATTCGGTGAGTGCAAACCGAAGGATCTATCCCTTTGAGATCCGCTATTGTCCAACCTATGGCTTCCCTATGTTCTTTGAGTAACTCAATCAACTTAAACTCTTGGTCTTTCTCTAGGTGGGAGGCAATGACAACTGGGAACGTTTCCTCTTGACCCAAATATACGTATTTAAGCTCGGATGGTAATGGTTTAAGGTCAAGCTTTGGTGGTTTGATGTTAGACGGTAGAGGCCTTGATGTGGTTGGTGGCAATTTTTCAAAATGGGGCCTCCACCGGCTAGTATCAACTACCGGTCTTTCTATATTTAATGCATGCACAATCTCACTAATGATGGGGTCTTTAGAATCCATGAAATGTGCTAAGCATGTCTCCAAGCTTTCTAGTGGTTCAAGTTGGAGGAGTTCTTCTTCTTCAAAAGTTTCAAGCATGTTTATCTCGAAGAACTCATCATCATCAACATCCCTATGTCTTTTGCCTAAGTGAAACACATTCACCTCTAGTGTCATGTTTCCAAAAGATAGTTGCATCACCCCATTCCGGCAATTGATGATTGCATTTGATGTGGCAAGGAATGGGCGGCCTAATATTACCGGTATTTGGGTGCTAGCATCCAAAACCGGTTGTGTGTCCAAGACTATAGGGTAGTAGAATTTGTCAACTTGGACTAGAACATCCTCAACTATCCCCCTCGGTACACGGATAGATCTATCAGCGAGTTGCAATGTGGTTTTGGTGGGTTTTAATTCACCAAGACCCAATTGCTCATATACCGAGTATGGGATCAAGTTCACACTCGCCCCCAAGTCTAACAAGGCACGTTCAATCCGGTAGTCTCCAATGATACATGAGACGGTGGGACTACCGGGATCTTTGAATTTTGGGGGGGGTCTTTTGAGTGAGGATGGCACTCACTTGCTCAGTTAAGAAGGCCTTTTGCTGCACATTATATTTGCGTTTTGTTGTGCATAGGTCTTTTAGAAACTTGGCATAAGAGGGAATTTGTTTGATGGCGTCAAGCAAAGGGATATTGATCTTGACTTGTCTGAAAATCTCTAGAATATCTTGAGAATTTGGGAGAAATTTTGGGGCAACCAATCTCGAAGGGAATGGTGCCACGGGCTTGTAAATGCGTTCCAGTTGTTGTGGGGCTAAGTTAGATCCATTTTCATCCTTAGAATTTACCGGATCATTAGGCTCATCGGCCTTCACCGGAATAGTTTTGTCAATTTGTTTACCACTTCTAAGGGTGGTAATGGATTTAGCTTGCTCCATGTTTTGGTTGGAAGGATTAGGGATGCTCACTTCATGTACTTGCTTTGGATTGGGTTGAGGTTGGGCCGGAAAGGTCCCTTCCCTAGCATTCAAGCGTCCCTTAATTTCATCAACCGAGACTTTAAGCTCTTGGAACATTTGCTGATTCGATTCATTTATTTGCGCTTGCCCTTGCATAAACGCTCTCAAGGTATCCTCCAATGAGAATTGAGGTGGGGCCATATTTTGCATGGGTGGCCCTCTTTGGGAGTTGGTAGGGTTGCCTGTAGGAGCATTCTTCCAACTGAAATTTGGGTGATTCTTCCAACTCTCATTGTACGTATTACCTACCGGTCCATTGAAGGGCCGTTGATAACCATATGTGGCATTGGCTGTCTCTTGTAGCACTTCCTTAAATGCAGGAATTGTGGGACAATCTTGCGTAGCGTGTAAGTCGGTGAGGCAAATTCCACATGTGGTTTCAACAGCTTCTTTGGATTTGGGAACTCCACTTTTGTTAAGTTCCATGGCCTCAACCTTCCTTGTGAGGTTGGCTATCCTTGCATTAACGTTATCTTCCTCTTTAAGGACATAGATCCCTCCTTTCTCTTGAGTGGGCTTGGGGTTCTTGGGTTTATCTGAGGTATCCCAAGATTGGGCGTTTTCAGCCAACATGTCCAAGTAACTCCAAGCCTCATCTGGATTTTTACTCATAAACTCACCATTGCACATCATTTCCACAAATTGGTGCATATTGGAACTTAATCCATTATTGAAAAAATTTATAACTCGCCAACTCTCATAGCCATGATGTGGGCAAGCAAGCAGGAGTTCCTTAAATCTTTCCCAACATTGAAAGAAAGATTCACCTTCTTTAGCCGAAAAATTCATTATGGCCCTTCGAAGAGTGTTAGTTTTATGAGCTGGGAAGAATTTTTTCAGGAATTCCCGGTTCATCTCAACCCATGACCCAATCGAATGTGGTCTAAGAGAGTGAAGCCAATCTTTGGCTCTTTCTTTCAAAGTGAAGGGAAAAAGTTTAAGTCTGATTGTATCCTCAGAAACATTGGGATAATGCAAGGTGGCCAATACTTCTTTGAACTCTTGCAAGTGTAAGTATGGGCGGTCAGAGTCTAGCCCATGGAATTTAGGTAAAAGTTGAATTACACCCGGTTTTATGTCAAGGGTCCCACCGTTTGCTGGTAGAACTATGCAAGAAGGTGTAATTGCACGGGCAGGTTGTAGGTAATCCCGTAGTGATCTCATTGGAGGAACATTATATACCTCATTCTCTCCTACTCCTTCCTGATTTGCGTTTGTAGTTGGAGTAGGGGGGGGGGGGGGGGGGGAGGATTCCTTAAAGGTGTTTGATCCATACTCCCCAAACTTTCACAATGCTCTTGATAATTCCGGACTCGTCTATGGACTGACAATGGTCCAACTAAACCACCTTCAGATTGGAGACGATTTGAGTGATTACGCTCCCAACGGGACATAAACCACTCAACCAGAAACTGAAACTAATCCTATCCTAGAAATCTGAGAGTAATCTAAAAAAAAACTAAAAAGACTAAGTTAGAAAAATATCACCTGATGCGCTTGAACTAAAGAAGAATTCCTACAAAACAGAAAGAATTAGTTAGTTCTAAGAAAATCAGGAAGCCTATCTATTTCTACTTCTACAGCCACTGAAATATTTGAAAACCGTTATCTAATTTCCGCGGCAACGGCGTCAAAAACTTGTTCGCTCGCCTCAAGTGTAAGGCTGCGATGTAGTAATAAAACTCGGTAAGACCGAAGTCGATCCACAAGGAAATAGTAACAGCTCCACAAATCACTCCAGCAACTCAGTATTTAAAAGAAATCAGATTTAATTGAGTGTTTACTTAAAACAGGAACTTAATGACAAATAAGAGATATAAAGTACTAAGGCTTTCAAGGATCCACTTGTAGCAATCCTATGTCAATTCAGTCAATCCAAGTAGAAAACACAACTAGATTTGAAATCCTATCTCTCAACTAGTTGGAGAATAAAGCATTCACACACATTCCATCACATTCAAGTTGAACTTCCACATTCTAGTCCAATAAAATCAATACTAAACTCAAAACCATAGCCTGCGGAGTAACAGCCATGCCTCTGGACTATGGCCTGCTCAAGGATTACTATAATCCGAATTTAGATAAACAAACATGATAATCTCAGAGAATTAAAAGGAATTCATGTCCGAAGCACATAAACTCTCATAAAACGTCTCAAACTACCACTTTTTGGAACTAAACCATGCAAAAATCCAAACTTGAATGTAAATTACTTGAATTAAACTGAGATCAACATAGAATTAGCTACAAGCTTCACCTCTCAGCCTTAGCTGAGAGGTTTTAGCCGAGCATAGTCATGCTACAACTAAAAACTCTGAAATAAAGCATAAAAACAGGAAAACCCGAATAGGAGAGTTGCAACCGCTCCACAATCGCCTTCACTCTCCAAAACCACGTTCCCTAGCTTCTCTGATACCCTAGGGAGAGCCCCTAGGCGTCCTTTTATAGCAATCCACCTCCCTTGCGTCGGATTCTGCGATAGATTACGCATTGCGCAGTGTTTTTCGGAGTCCTGATTTAGAAAGGACTTATCTTATGCAAGGCCGACCGGTCGTGACCGGTCGGACCAACTTTTAAAACAGTCCAGGGGGTGCTGCCGACCGGTCATGACCGGTCAGACAGACCTCCCATTCATCCAGCAAGTGTGGCCGACTGGTCATGACCGGTCGGACCAATGTGAAGTGGTTCCAGTGTGCATGGCCGACCGGTCAAGACCGGTCGGCCTGTCTTCAATACAAAACAGCCTTCATGGCCGACCGGTCATGACCGGTCGGCTTGTCTTCCATTGCTTCTTTTTGATGTGGCTGACCGGTCGGACGACCGGTCTGCCTTGTTTTTCTGCAACCTTTTCTTCTTTTCTTCGTCCTGTTTTCTCCTTCTTTCTTCTTCTTTCTTTGGTCCATCTTAGGACTTCATGCAATAGCTCAAATAACCCTTGTTAAGCTCCAATTAGATGAAGTCCGCTCTCATCCCTATAATCACAAAATCATGTGTTAGGTGGGCCTTTAAACCATGAAAATCATGCAAACCTTGTCGTGTAATGGGCAATGTAATGTATAAATTGGAGGTTCAACAGAATACCGTATTTTAGCTCTTTATAGGGTCTAAGTGGCTAAGCTTCTACGTCCTAGGGTCGTCTATACATCTATCTTATTTTAGTCATCCAAAGAAAACAATGACACACATTCCAAGAGAATGCACAAAAGTCGTCCAGTTAGAACAAGGATGCGATTTGTATTGTGTCGACATCACGGGTGAACAGTTCAAGTAGATTCGGATCCGATACTTAGATCTTCTACACGCATCTGAGCATTGAGTTCATTAGTCTCCATTCGAAATTCCGAGTGTCGACCCTTGGGATTTGGACGAAGATCCAATCATTTACACAATATATTAGGTATGGTTCTGCCCTCCCGTGCGGCCGATTTAGTCTAACATTGTGGGGACCTTCATGTATTCTCCAACAAAGAAAACATCAACAAAGATCACTAAATTGAAATCCAACAATACAAAACATTAAAACCTTACGAGATCTTATTTACTTTCATTGTTAGACATGGTCGAAGATCTATGTGAGAGATGGTAAATGGCATTTTATGGTTACGACAATCTACCTAAAGTAACATAGTTGGGCCTAAAATTCGTAGGGATGTATGAAAATATGCTAGAAAATACTTCTAGGGGTGCCATATTACAATAACTAAGCCTAAACAAGGGGTTCAGAGGTTTTCAAAGCTAAGGAACTGGGATAGTGTCGAATCTGGAACACAGGTCTTATAAGCGCTCTTAGAATTTTATCTCTCAAACCGAACGTGGTTTTTGCCTGAAATTTGGAAGGTAATCTAAAGGTTAGGTGAAGAATCATCCAAATTTTTCTCAGAATGAAATTCCTATGGAAAGATTTGATTTTGACCTCTAAAAGTCTGAAAAACGTAACAGTCCAGCAGTTTCCAGCGCAAGATTTTCTCTACTAACAGAATTTTCATGATTTATCTAAACGTCGGATTGATCTAAAATTTTATGAAAGTGTTGGGTAATGAGTTAAAAATGTGTATAAAAATTTTCAAAAATTTATCTATTCAGAAAATATAATTCTTAGTGGTGACATTGTCAAAGGGTCAGAAAATTTGTCCTAACAAAAATAATTCAAAATAAAATAGTTATCCTTAAAATTTGAGGGAGATAAATCCCATGACTCAGCGTAACGCTGATCTAAATATGAGAAAATGATGAGAGCTCCAAAACTTCTAAAAAAAGTGAGAATCCACTTCCCAAAAATCCTAAAATTTCATATTTTTACGTTCATCGGCTATCCTAATGATTTTAAGGGGCCTATGTTTGAGTCTCTAGACTCATAACATCTCATGCATCCAATCGGGGATGAATGTTGAACCTCCAATTTATACATTGCATTGCCCATTACATGACATGGTTTGCATGATTTTCATGATTTAAAGGCCCATCTAACACATGTTTTGTGATTATAGGAATGAGAGCGGACTTCACTCAATTAGAGACCAAAAAGGGGCCCTTTGGAGCCTTTGATGAAGGCCCAAGGTGGACCAAAGAAAGAAGGAAGCAAAGAAAGAAGAAAATAGAAGAAAGAAAGGAAGAAAACAAGAAGAAAAAGAGACCGACCGGTCTTGACCGGTCGGCCAAGGAAGCCCGACCGGTCTTGACCGGTCGTCCATGCTTGCTGGAGTAATGCCAAAGAGGGCCTGACCAGTCATGACCGGTCGGCCAGCCCTGTCCGACCGGTCGTGACCGGTCGGCCATGCAAGTTTCAGATTCCAGATTCTAAAACAGCAATGTATTCCCGCACCTGGTTTTTCGGACCATTTTTTTGGATTGATCTTGATGATATTTGAAAATCCAACACATCCATGTCGAAGAGGAGCTCGACGCCGAACTAACCCAAGTGGTTTCGTGTCGATCGGAGCTACGGATTGACCGTGGTGGCCAAAACAATACGAACTGTCCAGAAAGTTCCAGATTTCGCTGTTCAACTCTGGGCCGGTCCAGAGGACTCATCATTGATGATATGAAGAATCTACTTTGACCATATTTTAGAACACATCCATATATAAATAACCACAAAAGTTTCAGATCAAAAGGATGTGTGGTTTGATCGTACCGGTTGAAGAAAGATGGACCATCCAGAAAGCTCCAACTACGCAGAGTTTATAAAAGCCCTAATTGTTCTAATTTTCGGACCATATTCTGGGGTTGTTTTGGACAATCTAATCCATCCATCATGTAGAGGAGGAAGTTTTCTACCAATTTTCAAAATTTGAGATCAATCCAACCTCTGTACACTCCGGGGCGTTGAAAGCAAGATGACTGGTTCTGAAGGTACCCAAAGTGCGCGATTTTGAGAGGCGGTCGGTGATGTGATTGGTGGGCCCATTCAGAGGATAATCTTTGAAATCTAAATCATCTATGAGGAAGATCACATTACAAGGAAGCTACAAACCAAATTTGAAAGCAATCCGACCATTGGTTAAGCCGTACCAGGCGAAACAAATTCTGCTATGTTGCTGTACTATTGCTGCACTATAAAAGGAGGTGCTCTCTTCTATTCCAAATCAACCAAGGACGTGGGGAGCAAGGAGTTCAAGTCCCAGGAGGCTACCTAGCCTCCTCCAGCTAGTTTTTCTTCCTTTTCTTAGTTCTAATTCTATTTTTAATATGTTTTTCCTTAGCTAACCTCTTAGCTAGAGCTAGAGGTGAAATTTGTAGTTGGTTCCAATGCTTTAATTCTTTTATTTCAAGTACCCTTTTCTTAATTTTGGATTTTGAAGTTCTAGTTTGAATAAAGTTTGGTTTTTTTAGAAGTTTTGTGAGAGTTTGTGTGCTCCGGACATGAGTTCCTTGCAATTCTCTAAGATTACCATGATTGGGTTGTTTGAATTAGAATTGTAGTAACCCTTGAGCATGCCATAGTCCATAGGCATGGCTGTTACTCCGAAGGCTACAAGTTCAAGTTCTATGTGCTTCATTAGAACTAGAAATCTAATTTCCAGATTTAAGTGGGATTGTTTGTGCTTGAATGTTATATCTTCCAATTAGATGAGAGATAGGACTTTGATTCTAATTGTGTTGTACTTGGATGAATGGATTGGCATTGGACTACTACAAGTGGATCCTTAATGCTCTAGTTCTTCTTAATTTCAGATTTTTCTATTTTATGTGAAAAACTATCTTCTCAAACTTCTTAGATTCTAGTTATTAGAGTACTTGGAATTGTTTACCTCTTTCCCTGTGGATCGACCTCGGTCTTACCGAGATTTATTACTACATCGCAGCCTTACACTTGAGGCAAGCGAACAATGAAGCTAAGTATTTTTGTTTCTATTTCATGGGAACCTACGCCCTAAGGGATAGTTATTATGAAAATGGTCGGGCTTCTCACCCAGAAGTCCCGATTGTGCTCTGATACCAACTGTAATGACCTGAGATTTTCGACTCTCGTGTATAACACGATGGCCGAATTCCCAAGTAATTTATGGAATAATTAATTTGTCAAATAATAAAATATAGCATTCAAGCACAATGGCGGAAACAATTATCATCTTATTCTATCAAACTTACTACGTTGTCATCAATGTTTAAATAAGGGAACCAACCAATATCCATACTGATTAATTAAAATATAAAATCATGTCTTCTCTTGAAGACTTATTACAATTCCATAAATGTATCAACTACTCAAAAAAAATATTTAATAAATGATAACATCAATTAAGTTTCTCTAACATCGTCATCCGCCATGTGATTGTACGAACATCGAACTCTTTTCCTTAAAAATCGGGTTCAATACCTGGATCTTCACCTGCATCATCTAAATTGTGTTTGGGATAGCGTTAAACGCTATCATAGTGGGGAATATTTCCTCCAAGAGAATCAAGAATAACAATAACGGTACAGAGTAAACGCAAGCAGTATATTATCATTTAATCAAATTAAAACAACCAACTAAAAATCTTTGTTAATGCGATGCATGGAATGCATGCTCTCGCTAAGGCACCCTGGCTTGAATCACAATCCATGAAGTGGGAGACTCCCTGTTACGACTTCATGCTAGCCACTAGTCACCAGAGGTTCCTGGGACGCAGAAGCCCATAGTTTTGCCCGACCACGTGAGAAACGGGACGCTCATAGCCTAAATTTACACGTGACAGTGTACGGGAGAAGTGTGACGCTCTAGCCTATTCTCAATTCCGTACACCCACATGGAGCCAAGTGAATGCATGACTTTAGTTTCTCCTTTATTTAAGTGTTTTCGCATACAACCGATTTAAATAAAACTCAATGGTCACTATGGGGAGTCGCAAGCAACCCAGCATAGGCCGACAGCACGGGATTAGTGTCCATAGCACCAACCCCGGCTCATGAGAATTTGTATACCATTAGTGTCCACTCATTGTCCCGTTTTATGATTTCATCATGTCCCAAAAAGCCAATGTTGTACATCATGACCAAATTCATTAAAATACCCATGTACTGTAAATGGATCAAATCAAGCATCATGTACATGTAAGGATCCATTAACAAACAATCACTTCATTCTCTCACTTAAGTCAAGATATATTCTTCCATCATGGACACCTCTCACGGGTTCCATCTCTCTACATCGAATAATTTTACTAACTTAGGGACAAAGAGTATACAATAATGGGATGTCCATATGATGATCTTATACATATATTTCATATCACAATATGAAAACCAATGTTACTTGTAATACATGGACTAAGAAAATAAGGTCATAGATTTCACAAAAATAAATAACACAAATACACATGCTTCTTAGTCAAAAATCTAAAAAAAAGGAATCACATCACCATATAATGATATTTATTACAAATTTCACATCAAACTGCATGTTATATGGATAAATAATTCAAAGCAAAACAACTTCACATGCCACAAAAGAAACTTATGATAATCATGATATTATTAATGAAATGCTTGAAGGAAAATCCTCACCTTAGGATGGACTTAGAAGAGGGTTGTAGAATATCCTAGCCGCTGGAAAAATATGAGAAAGAACTCCCTTCTCTTCTCTCTCTCTCTCTTTCTCTCTTTCTCTCTTTCTCTCTCTTTCTCTAAGGCATGGAGGCTAGGGTTAGGAGAAGGATTTTGAGGTGCGTAGTAGAAATATGGAGAGGGATGTGCACGCGAGGTCTTGTGTAACAACTTCTTGAGGTGGGTTTCTCAAATCTCAATATTTGGATGATCTATGATCAATTCCAATCTGTTCATCTTATCAAGCTCGAAGAGTAGAGTCAGAATACGTAAATTTCTTGATGATCTACATTCTAGATTGGCCGATCCTTGAAAATGGCCTAACAGGTGCTAAAATGGGCTAGATCTCAATTAACGGTCTACGCTTGATGATCAGGGCCCAAATTTTGGAAAAATATATGGTCATGATAGGTAAATAATTGTACAAAGTTTAGTAGTTGATTGATGGTGAGAAATGCCTAGATCTGAAATTTCAACTTTTGACGGAAAAGGAAGGGGCTGGCTTTGTGGTTCAACGGTGTAGGATTATAGATCGGGGTCCAAACTTTGTGTAAACTCGTAGTCATATGAGTATAATAAGTGATCCAAATTTGAGGAACGATTGATGGTGAGAAGTGGGTAAATTGAAAGGTTCAGTTTTAAAAAGAGTTGGTAACTCATTAATTTCTAAAACGGGATAACTTCGCGCATAAGAAAGATGCTTATCAAGGTGGGGCACTCAAATCACACTATTGGTCCATGATAAAGACGATCCAAGTCATTCATATGAAGAAAAATATTCGACTACAACTAACCATCTACTTTCCTCACTCGATGGACATGAAAATCAAGGTTTAAGGGGCTGATTTGACAATCGGACCACTTCTACTATGATTTAAGGGCTAAAATTTGATGTGTATGGTTAATATGTGGCCAAAAGCTTAAATCCAGGGTTTTGCGTGAAAGTGATCGTCAGAAACTATAAAAATTAAAAATGGCATCTTAACTTAAGTTTAACTAATGGCATTTTCGTAATTATCTGAAAAGTGCGTGATTTTTGAAATCTGATCTTTCTTCGATGTTTATGGGATCATTCTAAGCAACTTTTGTAAAGGGTCCCCTATCGGATCTCCTACGGATGTCCCGCTATTCGCAAATTAACGGTAAATGTACGATAATTAATAAAAAATAAATTAAAAATGAATTTTCAAAAATTTTTAAATAAATCTCGAAAATCTGGAGCGTTACATATGTACACCCTAGAAAACACTATACCATTTTGAAATTGAATTTGAAAACAAGATGAGATAGAGAGAAATAAGCCTCATCCTTAAGAGAGGATGTGAGACCTCCCCTATGTAAGCCCCCCCTTCACTTGCACCAGACGCCTAGAGAGAGAGAGAGAGAGAGAGAGAGAGAGGTGCACATGCGTGGGCCACATACATTTTTTAAACAGTCCCATTTTTCCTTTCTTTTCCTCGTTTATAATTTAGTTTATAGGTTAATGATTTTTTTTTTTTTTTTTTTTTTTTAAATAACTATAGATCAAATGGTCAAGTGAACCACACACCATAGTGGATTATACATGGCACTACTAGGCATGCCGCCGCCCTTATGGACAGCTATGTGGATCCCACACGCTGCAAATATGGACCAGCCATGTAGGCCACACACGCTACCCACATGGATGGTATGGTGGACCCCACACGTTGTGCCACACGGACATCGTGGTGGGCCCCACATATTGGCCACATGGCGAAGGTGGGTGGACCCCATATATGGAATTGAATTGGTCTCACATTTATATAATTAAAATTGATTTTTCTTAGTCAAGTGGCATGACCACTTGGATTCAGTGTAACCCGCTGTTATGTAAGGAAAGATTACTTAGTATGATGAACTATATGATTAGGGATGATTGATTCTAGTAATGGGCCGTACCTTATGGTCTAAACCTCATATAAATTTCATCTTGGATGATATATCTCACTAAGGTACGAACTACCATGCACTCATGTGTGGACCATCATAATGAGCCACTACAGTTACCCACTAAGAAGGAAACTGTCCACTAATAGACCCTCATTTCTAATGGGTACAATAGGAATTTAATTTTTAAATCGCATAATATTATGTGTGTGTGTGTGTATACACACACAAACATGATGCGCCAAATTGAAAAAAATTAAGAAGAAATAGTATGCTAACGCAAATTTCTCTATATGGGTATGTATGATTGAACTTTTTAAGGATGGTGGGATCGTATGCATCCTATAACTTGCATGTTTTTTAGTTACTATGTTTCATGAATTGAAAAATATTGAATTTTAAACGTGACATTCTATGGAAATGAACAACAGATAACTCAGGGAATAAGTTGTTCCCTAAATAGATGGGAGGAGAGGTCCTGAGGTGCAAAACCCCAACTCTAGTTGGTACCAATAAGGTCCTCCGTCAATGACTATGAGTCGGGCGGGGAAGGAGTTGAACTAGGTTGTAATGAGTTACTCAATGATCTAGGCTAGGTGTGATAGCCTAAGAATTGTGCATATTTATCACCAATTCCATAGCATAATTACATGGATTCTATTGTTAAAGTGAATTAATTATGTTTCCATGTTTGTAGGTAAATGAGAGAGATTTAAAGGAAATCAAGTTAATTAGAATGAGTTAGGATGCTCAAGAGAACATGCCTAAAGTGAGCTAAGAAAATGAAAGATCAAGTCACCGAAAGATTGAAGTCCAAAAGTTCAAAGTGCAAGAAGATGGTTGTTGAGCTCTTAATTGTGCATATTCTAACCCCAATTCATCACTCATTATGCTTGTTGTTATGGTTTATAGACTAAACTAATGCATGGATTTGTGATTGTAGGGATGAGAGAGAGGAAGCATCAATTGAAGATTTAAAGATGCTAGTTAGAAGCAAAGAAGATCAAAGGGGCTAAGCGTCAAAGAATGAAAGAAAGAAGTTAGAGAAAAGAAGAAAGAAAGCAGAAAGAAGGTGCCCACGACCGGTCGTCCGACCGGTCGTCCAAGGTCAAGGACCGGTCGTCCGACCGGTCCGCACATGCAACAGAGGAGACCCAGAGGCCACAACTCTCTAGACTATTCACGATCGGTCGTGCGACCGGTCGTCCACTTCCGCAACCGGTCTTTAAATTAATTTTCTGGGTTGAAAATCCCCGAAACTCACTAGACACTTTTTGGCCATTTTGAGACCGATCGTCCAGTATCTGTGACGGGTTGTCCGGCCACTGCGATCGGTCGTGTGACCGGTCGCCTGCGTAACGAAACGTGTTCTACAAGTCTTGAAAATCTCTGCGCACTACGTACTCTTACGCAAAATCTGGAAGTTTCCGAGGTTGCGAAGCCTCCCCACTATAAAAGGACACCTAGGGATCATTCCTAGGGTATCTTAGAGGAGTTTAAGTAAGGTGGGAAGCGGCGGAAGTGGATTTCGGAGTTCCACAACTCCTTCTAGTTTGTAGTTTGTTTTATGTTTTTCTTAGTTGTTTCATATTTCCTTGGATCATGAACGACTAAACCTCTTAGCTAGGGCTAAGAGGTGAAGCTTGTAGTGAATCTAAGATGTTTCAATTCGTTTTTAGTTCATTTTAAGATTGAATTTCATGTTTATGAACAATGGTTTGAAGTTTATACAAGTTCTAAGTAGTTTTTCTTAGTCTTATGATGACTCATGAATGTTTGGGAGAATTACTTAAGTTCTTAATTGCTTTGTGTTAGTCTAGACCTGTATGATCCGAGGAATTGGAGTACGCTCTAGTACTATGATCTTCATGTGGGAACTTCCTACCAAAGTTCTACTTTTCTGAAATTCTGTGCTATGTGGGACTGTGCATGTGATTTGAATCAAGTTCAAATCATAATCTAGCCTTGTCTTGCGACAGGACTTGAGGATGGTTATGATTCTGATATGAGCCTATTGGAATTGGGACTGACCTATGCAATTGAGCATGCTCATCCTAGCTTGCATTGAGTGAGTTATATGCATTGCTCTTACATATGGCAGACTGTTTGGTTTTACAGCTCTATCATCTAGCTAGATAGATCTTAATATCGATTTTAGTTGAGAAAGTGAGAAACCACAGCGGATTAAACATCAAGGATTGCTACAAGTGGATCCTTGAACCCCTAGTGCCTTCTTATAATTGTTTATCTTCAATTTAGTTCAAAGTTGTTACTTACATCAATTTCATATAAAATCTGGTTGTTAGCTCTCAATAGACACTATTGGATGTGTTTGTGAATTCCTACACAAGTCCCTGTGGATCGACCTCGGTCTTACCGAGTTTATTACTACATCGCAACCCTACACTTGGGGAAGCGAACAAGTTTTTAGTGCCGTTGCCGGGGAACTTTGACGGTTTTTCAGAGATTTCTGAAAATAGAATCTATTTAGGATTTTTAGGAATAGTTCTAACTTAGTTTATTTTGATTTATTTTTCTTTTTCAGGGATTTCTAGGATGCTGAAGAAGATATAAGGATTTCAAGTGCCGAATCAGGTTCTATCTTTCTAAACCTTACTCTTCTCCTTCTCCTATTCATTCCTATCATATTCATCTCTTGTAGAGTGGGTGGAGACTCCTTTTGGATATCTGAAAGGTAGGCCTTGTGCCACCTGGATTCCTATTGGTCGGCTCTACCGTATTGGATCACCTTGTGCTCAGAGATTTCTTTTCTCACCTCTACTCCTCTTTCTTCTTTTTCTGCACTTTTTCTCAAAGGATTCAAAGAGTGGGTGGGGAGTTCTTTGAACCCCTATTGACTAGGAGAAATCGGTCTCTATCTTTGCTTCTGGCCTAGCCATTGCAAGACACCTTGTGCTTTGGTCCTAGAGAAGAATAAAGAAGGGAAGGAAGAATTCGTTTCTCTTTTCGTTTCATTTTTTCTTTTTCTTTTTTTATTTGCATGCCACATTGGGCTCGGGATTCCAATAACCGACTCATTAGTGAAGGGGAAATAGTTAAAGGAATTGACAGAGAGCCACATGCTAGGAGACATCTAAACTCTCCAATTTTGTCTGAAAACATAGCTACAAATCAACCTAATCCGATGGCCAATCCTAATCTGGGCCAAAACCAAACTGAAACAGGGGAGAATGTGGTTGAGAATGTTCCCCGACCAAGAACTTTACGTGATTTCTTGCAACCAGCAAGTGCGAGCACTCCCTCATGCATAATTTTTCCACAAAATGCAGGGAATGTGGATTTGAAACCAGGAGTGATCCAACTTCTCCCTAAATTCCATGGATTAGACAGTGAAAGTGCCTATCAACACCTTAAAGAGTTTGATGAGGTAATAACCACCATGCACTTTGCTAATGTGACTGATGATGTGGTGAGACTCAAATTCTTCCCTTTTACTCTTAAAGATAAAGCTAAAGGTTGGCTTCATGCATTAAGGCCAAGATCAATTGGTGCATGGACTGATATGCATAGGGAATTCATAAAAAAATTCTTCCATACTCACAAAACAAACATGTTGAAGCGCCTTATCATGAACTTTGCCCAAAAGGAAGATGAAACCTTCTTCTAATGTTGGGAGAAGTTTAAGGACTTATTAAACGCATGCCCACATCATGGCTATGAAATTTGGTGGGTTATAAGCTTTTTCTATGAAGGACTGACTTCACCCATGCGCCAATTTGTAGAGATGATGTGTAATTGGGAGTTCATGAATAAGGAAGCTGATGAAGCATGGGATTATTTGGAAGAATTGGCCGAGAATGCACAGTCTTGGGATACATCGAAACCAAAAAATTCCAAGACTGGCCAACAAAAGGAAAGAGGGGGAATGTATGTCTTAACGGAAGAGGATAGCATAAGTGCATGGGTGGCTAGCCTCACAAGAAAGCTCGAAGCCATGGAATTGAGGAAAGGAGAGACGATTAACTCCAATGACGTTGAAACTGTTTGTGGAATTTGTGCTGGAAATCAACATGCAACACAAGATTGTCCCACAATTTCAGCAATTCAGGACATCTTACAAGAACAATCAAATGTCATAAACAGTTATCAACGGCAATTTGGTGCTCCAAACTCAAACACGTTTAATGCTAGTTGGAAGAACCATCCCAACTTCAGTTGTAGGAATGGACCCACTGCGAATGCAACCAATATCCCTCAAGCTCAACCTATACTAGGTCCATCTCTAGTCATTACTCCAAAAGTTACGCTAGAGGAGATGTTGGGAGCATTTGTATCAGTTCAAGCTGAGTATAACAAGACAAATTCTCTAAAAATAGATGGGTTCATGCAAGAGCAATTGAAATTCAATCAAAATTCAACTCAAGCCATCAATGAATTGAAAACATCAATGGTTAGAGTTGAATCTCATCTTAGTGTTAGAGAGAAGGGCACACTTCCTGCCCAACCTCTTCCTAACCCAAGAACCCAATTTGAGATACAAGATGCAAGCTCATCCTCCCATCATACAGAGCATGTTCAAGCTATCACCACTTTGAGAAGTGGGAAAGTAATTGACAAATCTAATCCGGTGAAGGCCCCAAAGCCTAAGGATCCAAAAAATTACAAAGAGGATGATAGCTCAAACAACAATCCACAAGAGATAGAACCAGAAAGACAATACAAGCCGATTGCCTCGTTTCCACAAAGGTTGATTTCACCCAAAACTTTAGACAAAAATCTGAAAATATTAGAAGTTTTCAAGCAGGTGAAGATCAACATCCTGTTGTTGGATGTCATAAAACAAATACCATCTTATGCCAAATTTCTAAAGGAATTGTGTACGGTCAAAAGGAAACACAATGTTCACAACAAAGTACTTTTGACTGAGAATTTAAGCGCTATCATCAAACAAGAGGTGCCCCAAAAATACAAGGATCCGGGTAGTCTAACCATTTCATGCATCATAGGAGACTACCGGATTAAACAAGCTTCACTCGATTTGGGGGCAAGTGTGAACCTCATTCCTTACTCCGTTTACGAACAACTTGGGTTAGGTGAATTGAAACTCACCAAAACCACACTCCAACTTGCTGATAGATCCATTCGTATACCGAGAGGAATGATTGAGGATGTTCTAGTCCAAGTTGATAAATTCTACTACCCAGTAAACTTTATTGTCTTGGATACACATCTCGTGATAGGTACCAGTGCTCAAATTCCCGTCATACTTGGCCGATCGTTTCTAGCGACTTCAAATGCAATTATCAATTGTAGAAACGGACTTGTACAAATGTCCTTTGGAAATATGACCCTTGAGCTTAACATATTTGATTTATGCAAACAACTACGGGAGGTTGATGATGATATCCACGAACTAAACATGATTGAATCATTCGTGGAAGATACATTCCCCTTGTCATTATATTCCGACCCTTTGGAGGCATGTGTGGCCCATTCTCATGAGATAAATGATGACACAATACGAGATATGGATGCTATCTTAGATACGATGCCGGTGCTTGATAACAAAAGATGGAGGGCCCTATTTGAGCCTTTGCCTGTAAACGAGAACAAAGCCCTCCCATCCAATATCAAGGCACCAACACTCGACCTAAAACCATTACCAAGTGAGCCGAAATATGTCTATTTAGGTCGAGATGAGACATATCCGGTGGTGATTTCTTCCCACTTGGATGAGGAACAAGAGAGTAGGCTAATGACCACTCTATTAGAGCACAAGAATGCCATTGGATGGTTAATTGCGGATCTCAAAGGCATAGACCCACTGATTTGTACTCATCGCATACACCTTGAGGAGAATGCGAAGACATCCAGGCAACCACAAAGGCGACTCAATCCAAACATGAAGGATGTGGTTAAGGCCGAAGTGGTGAAACTATTAGATGTGGGTATTATTTACCCAATATCCGATAGTTAATGGGTGAGCCCAACTCAAGTGGTGCCTAAGAAATCCAGAATAACCATTGTAGCCAATGCTAATAATGAACTCGTGCCAACTAGAGTCACTACCGGTTGGAGAATGTGCATTGACTACAGGAAGCTAAACACTGTCACGAGGAAAGACCACTTCCCCCTACCGTTTGTTGATCAAATTTTAAAATGGTTGGCTGGTCATTCCCACTTTTGCTTCCTTGATGGCTATTCAGGGTACAACCAAATAGACATTGCCCGTGAAGACCAAGAAAAAACTACATTCACATGTCCATTCGGCACTTTCACCTATCGACGGATGCCGTTTGGACTATGTAATGCCCCTGCCACCTTTCAGCGTTGTATGATGAGTATCTTTTCTGACATGGTGGGGATAATTCTCGAAGTCTTCATGGATGATTTTTCAGTATTTGGTTGTAACTTTGATGAGTGCCTTGAGCACTTGAAATCTGTGTTGAAAAGATGTGAAGAGAAGAACCTTGTGCTGAATTGGAAAAAGTGTCACTTTATGGTTCAAAAGGGAATTGTACTTGGTCACATCATTTCACAAAATGGAATCGAGGTGGACAACGTGAAAATTGATCTTATCTCCAACCTTCTACCACCCAAGAGCATACGAGATGTGCGGTCCTTTTTGGGACACTCAGGATTTTATAGAAGGTTCATAAAGGACTTCAGTTCACTCTCTCAGTCCTTTATGTAACCTACTTCAAAAGGAAAATTCATTCGAGTGGAATGAAGAATGTCAAAAGGCCTTTACCACACTTAAGGGTATGTTGACATGTGCTCCTATAATGCAACCACCTGATTGGAGCCTTCCTTTTGAAATTATGTACGATGCTAGAAACTATGCTATTGGGGCCGTGCTAGGCTAAAAAAAAGAGAAAAAGCCATGTGTCATCTACTATGCAAGTAGAACTCTAAACTCAGCCCAAGCAAACTACACTACTACTGAAAAAGAACTTTTAGCCGTAGTTTTTGCCTTGGACAAGTTTAGGTCCTACTTGATTGGATCCAAGATCATCATATTCACTGACCATGTCGCACTTAAGTACCTTCTCTCTAAGAAGGATGCTAAACCATTGTTGTTAAGATGGATCCTTCTACTCCAGGAATTTGACATAGAAATACGTGATAATAAAGGAGTAGAAAATGTCGTGGCTGACCATCTCTCTCGACTTGTCCTCATTGATTCCCCTGAAACGACCGCGATCAATGACATGTTCCCTGATGAACAACTTTTTGCTGTTTTCCAATTGCCATGGTATGCGGACATTGCTAACTATCTTGCTACAGGTACAATTCCTACACATTGGAAAAAGCAAGATAAGGATAAATTCTTCACTGAGGTGTGAACATTCCTATGGGACGACCCATACTTATTCAAGTATTGTCCCGATCAAATCATAAGGAGATGTGTCCCAGATGATGAACAACAAAGTATCATCTCCTTCTGTCATTCTCAGGCATGTGGTGGCCACTTTTTGGCTAAAAAGACCACAGCAAAAATTCTGCAATGTGGGTTTTATTGGTCCACTATGTTCAAAGACATACATGAGTTTTGCAAAACATGTGAACCTTGTCAGAAATTGGGAGGAATCTCCCGTAGAAATATGATGCCACTCAATCCCATCTTAATAATCAAAATTTTTTATTGTTGGGGCATCGATTTCATGGGTCCATTCCCATCTTCTTTTGGAAACACATACATCTTGCTTGCTGTTGACTATGTTTCCAAATGGGTCGAGGCCATCCTTTGCCGAAATAATGACCATAAAACGGTCATTCGCTTCTTAAAAGAGAATATTCTTCCTCGGTTTGGAACACCTCGAGTCATCATAAGTGATGGAGGGTCTCACTTTTGTAATCGCCCTTTTGAAACTTTAATGAAGAAATATGGCGTAACACACAAAGTGAGCACTCCCTATCACCCACAAACTAGTGGACAAGCTGAGACATCCTATAGGGAGATTAAACACATTTTAGAGAAAACGGTGAACCCCGATCGCAAGGATTGGTCGCTTCGGCTTACCGATGCGCTTTGGGCCTACCGTACTGCTTTCAAGACCCCTATTGGAATGTCTCCCTATAAACTTGTCTATGGGAAGGCTTGTCACTTGCCTGTGGAGTTGGAACATAGGGCATATTGGGCAATTAAGAAGATGAATTTTGATTCTGACAAGGCAAGCTTGTTGCGCAAACTACAATTGAATGAACTTGCAGAAATCTGGAACAAAGCATATGAGAATGCGAGAATTTACAAAGCCAAAACGAAGATATTCCATGATAAAAACATTCTTCGTAAGACATTCACGATCAATAAAAAATTCCTCCTGTATAATTCTCGTCTACATTTATTTTCGGGAAAATTGAGATCTCGATGGACCGGTCCCTACATTGTGAAAACTGTCTATCCATATGGGACTGTCGAGTTGTTAAATCCAAGGAACGGTAACATTTTTAAGGCGAATGGGCAGCGATTAAAGCCGTTCTTTGAGAAATTTCCTTCAGAAGGTATGTCTATACCTCTGACTGATCCTGTCTACCAGGATGATTGATCTCCTAGTCTGATGGAGGTGTAGAGTGTTCGCTTCCCCAAGTGTAGGGTTGCGATGTAGTAATAAACTCGGTAAGACCGAGGTCGATCCACAGGGACTTATGTAGAATTTCACAAACTCATCCACAAGTATCTATTGAAATCTATTAACCAGAATGTTATATGAAATTGATATGAGTAACAAAAGTTGAATTAAATCGAAAGTAACTAATTATAAGAAGGCACTAGGGGTTCAAGGATCCACTTGTAGCAATCCTTGATGTTCAATCCGCTGTGGTTTCTTATTCTCTCAACTAGAGTCGACATTCAAGTCTATCTAGTCGGATGATAGAGCTGTTAAACCAAACAGTCTGTGATATGTAAGTTCTATGCATATGATTCACTCAATGTAGGCTGAGCTGAGCATGCTCAATTGCATAGGTCATTCCCCTTTCCTATAAGTCCAGTTCACAATCATAATCATCCTCAAGTCCTGTCACAAGACAAGGCTAGATCAGGACTTGAACTGGATTCAAATCACATGCACAGTCCATACATATTCCAGAAAAAACAGAAAAATAGAACTTTTGTAGGAAGTCCCTTTATGAAGAGCATAGTACTAGAGCGCACTCCGATTCCTCGGATCATACAGGTCTAGACCGTTACAAACGAATTAAGAAGTTAAGTAATTCTCCCAAACATCCATGAGTCATCACAAGACTAAGAAAAATTACTCAAAAACTTGTGTAAACTTCAAACCATAGTTCATAATCATGAATTCCATACTTAAAACCATTTAACTACGAATTAAAACATCTTGGATCCACTACAAGCTTCACCTCTTAGCCCTAGCTAAGAGGTTTAGCTGCTCATGATCCAAGGAAACATGAAACAACTACAAAAAGCATAAAAACAGCAAAAGCAAACCAAAAAGGAGTTGTGAAACTCCAATCTTCACTTCCACAGCTTCCAACCTCGCTTGAGCCCTTCTAGGATACCCTAGGAACAATCCCTAGGTGTCTTTTTATAGTTTGGAGGCTCCACAATTTCGGAAGAATCGAGAAATTGCGTAATACTTACGCAGCGCAGAGAAAATCGGACTATATCTGGAAGTTTCTAGCTTCTTACGCACAGCCGACCGGTCACGACCGGTCGGTCTCGATATACAATCATTCCAGCAAGTATGGCCGACCGGTCATGACCGGTCGGCCGTGTTCAATCATCAGTCCAGCAAGCACGTCCGACCGGTCATGACCGATCGGACGTTTTCATTCATATTGCAGCAGCAATGACCGACCGGTCATGACCGGTCGGTCCTCTTCATTGAAACTCCAGTGACCATGTCCGACCGGTCATGATCGGTCGGACGTCTTCAGCAACATCCTAACATGCATGGTAGACCAGTCCCTGACCGGTCTGGCTTCCTTGGCCGACCGGTCATGACCGGTCAGCCTCTTTTTCTCATTGTTTTCTTTCTTTCTTTCTTCTGCTTTCTTCTTTCCTTACTTCTTCCTTTGCTTTCTCTCTTCTTTTCTTCTTTGATCTTCAAATAATCTTCATCAGAATGATCCCAAATGAGTCCTTTTTGTCTTCAATTAAGTGGAGTCCACTCTCAGTCCTGTAGTCACAAAACATTCATTGGATTAGCCTACAAACCATACAAACCTTGCACAATGAGTGATGAATTGGGGTTAGAATATGCACAATTAAGAGCTCAACACACCCCCCAACCAGCATTTTGCTAGTCCCGAGCAAAACATGCGTGAAACTAATCCCATTCTTCAAAGCTCAACTCTCTTTTAAAAACCATCTTTCTATACATTCCAAGGTACATAAGTGTAAGATTCAGAAAGATTAGGCGTCAAAGGTTGAAACCGTAAATCCTCAAAATATAATAAGCATTCATATGAGATTCCCGCTGATTGGTTGATAGATAGAAGGACTTGAACAAATTCAACCTAGTGTGGTTAGTGAAAATTCATGCCACGAGTTTCTAGGATTATCTTCTTCATAGATCAACTAGACTATAGAACTCAAGGCACATAGAGCCACATCAAGCCAATGACAGGAATTTGCCTTACCGTCCTTCCGACGACTTTCACACTACGTCCCATTTCCGGCTGTGGTTACGGGTAGACCATCCCCCGGTTGGTAGTAGGTAGCCCTAATCGGAATTTTTCACCATTTTTCCATCATTCCCAATTTCATCCTTCCTTTTCCTTTTTCTTTTTAAATTAGATAGGATTTTTAAAAATCCATATCTTTCATTATTTTCCCATGGACAAGGATGGACAAAGTACCCCGGCCTGATTTCTCAATACCTTAATTCAAAGTCTAGCTAATCCATAAATCACATAATCCCTTCAACTCATGAACATCGTGTAATGTGAACTAGGTGTAAAAGTGTTCAGGTTTTCTATCAATCACAAAAATAGGGGAGTTCACATATAAAAACCATTATGCTATGAGAGATTCCAGACATCCAGCCCCATACACTTCATATCTCCTCCTCTTATGCTCATATCAACTTGAAAGCATAGAACCGGTGTTTTTCCAAAAGAGTTTCGAATTTTTGAAAAATCAAAAAAATTTCCACATGATTACTTGAAATGTTGCAAAACGCTGGATTCATCCAGTGATCCTACACCCCCCAACCAAATCTTGCATTGTCCTCAATGTAAAAGATGTGCAATGAGCAAAACATGAGAGCAATTTGAAAATAAAAGGGAGTGAGGAATGATAGTACCTGAGAGAGTGAAAAGTGGAAAGCTTCCTCCTTCTAACAAACCTATGAAAAAGAAAACAAAAGCAGCAGAATCCTAATCCTAACTACTCTATACCTCCATCAGACTAGGAGATCAATTATCCTGATACACAGGATCATTCAGAGGTATGGACATACCTTCTGAAGGAAAATTCTCAAAGAACGGCTTTAATCGCTGCCCATTTGCTTTAAAAATGTTGCCGTTCCTTGGATTCAACAGCTCGACAGTCCCATATGGATAAACAGTTTGCACAATGTAGGGATCGGTCCATCGAGATCTCAATTTTCCCGGAAATAGATGTAAGCGAGAATTATACATGAGGACTTTTTGATTGATCGTGAATGTCTTGCGGAGAATATTCTCATCATGGAATATCTTCGTCTTGTCCTTATAAATTCTCGCATTCTCATAAGCTTCATTCCGGATTTCTGCAAGTTCATTCAATTGTAGTTTGCGTAACGAGCTTGCCTTGTCAGAATTGAAATGCATCTTCTTAATAGCCCAATATGCCCTATGTTCCAACTCCACAGGCAAGTGACAAGCCTTCCCATAGACAAGTCTATAGGGAGACATTCCAATAGGGGTTTTGAAAGCTGTACGGTAAGCCCAAAGCGCATCGGTAAGCCGAAGCGACCAATCCTTGCGATCGGGGTTCACCGTTTTCTCTAAAATGTGTTTAATCTCCCTATTGGATATCTCAGCTTGTCCACTAGTTTGTGGGTGATAGGGAGTGCTCACTTTGTGTGTTACGCCATATTTCTTCATTAAGGCTTCAAAAGAGCGATTGCAAAAGTGAGACCCTCCATGACTTATGATGACTCGAGGCGTTCCAAACCGGGAAAGAATATTTTCTTTTAAAAATCTAATGACCGTTTTATGGTCATTATTCCGGCAAGGGATAGCCTCGACCGATTTGGAAACATAGTCGACGACAAGCAAGATGTATAGGTTTCCAAAAGAAGATGGGAATGGGCCCATGAAATCGATGCCCCAACAATAAAAAAATTTGATTATTAAGATGGGATTGAGTGGCATCATATTTCTACGGGAGATTCCCCCTAATTTCTGACAAGGTTCACATGCTTTGCAAAACTCATGTGTGTCTTTGAACATAGTGGGCCAATAAAACCCACATTGCAGAATTTTCACTGTGGTCTTTTTAGCCGAAAAGTGGCCACCACATGCTTGAGAATGACAGAAGGAAATGATACTTTGTTGCTCATCATCTGGGACACATCTCCTTATGATTTGATCGGGACAATACTTGAATAAGTATGGGTCGTCCCATAGGAATTTCCGCACCTCCGAGAAGAATCTATCCTTATCTTGCCTTTTCCAATATGTAGGAATTGTACTTGTAGCAAGATAGTTAGCAATGTCCGCATACCATGGCAATTGGGAAACAACAAAAAGTTGTTCATCAGGGAACATGTCATTGATTGCAGTCGTTTCAGGGGAATCAGTGAGGACAAGTCGAGAGAGGTGGTCAGCTACTACATTCTCTACTCCTTCTTATCACGTATTTCTATGTCGAATTCCTGGAGTAGAAGGATCCATCTTAATAACTGTGGTTTAGCATCCTTCTTAGAAAGAAGATACTTAAGCGCGGCGTGGTCTGTGAATATAATGATCTTGGATCCAATCAAGTAGGACCTAAACTTGTCCAAGGCAAAAACTACGGCTAAAAGTTCCTTTTCAGTAGTGGTGTAGTTTGCTTGGGCTGAGTTTAGGGTTCTACTTGCATAGTAGATGACACATGGCTTTTTATCTTTTCTTTGGCCTAACACGGCCCCAATAGCATAGTCGCTAGCATCGCACATAATCTCAAAAGGAAGGCTCCAATCAGGTGGTTGCATTATTGGAGCGCATGTCAACATGTCTTTAAGGGTGGTAAAGGCCTTTTGACATTCTTCATTCCACTCGAATGAATTTTCCTTTTGAAGTAGGTTACATAAAGGGCGAGAGAGTGAACTGAAGTCCTTTATAAACCTTCTGTAAAATCCTGCGTGTCCTAAAAAGGACCGGATATCTCGTATGCTTTTGGGTGGTGGGAGGTTAGAGATAAGATCAATTTTCGCCTTGTCCACCTCAATTCCATTTTGTGAAACGATATGACCAAGTACAATTCCCTTTTGAACCATGAAGTGGCACTTCTCCCAATTGAGCACAAGGTTCTTCTCTTCACATCTTTTCAGCACAGATTTCAAGTGCTCAAGGCACTCATCAAAGCTACAACCGAATACGGAAAAATCGTCCATGAAGACTTCGAGAATGGTCCCCACCATGTCAGAAAAGATGCTCATCATGCAACGCTGAAAGGTGGCAGGGGCATTACATAGTCCAAAGGGCATCCGTCGATAGGCGAACGTGCCAAATGGACATGTGAATGTAGTCTTTTCTTGGTCTTCACGGGTAATTTCTATTTGGTTGTACCCTGAATAGCCATCAAGGAAGCAAAAGTAGGAATGACCCGCCAACCGTTCTAAAATCTGATCAACAAACGGTAGGGGGAAGTGATCTTTCCTCGTGACAGTGTTTAACTTCCTGTAGTCAACGCACATTCTCCAACCGGTTGTGACTCTAGTTGGCACGAGTTCGTTATTGGCATTAGCTACGATGGTTATTCCGGATTTCTTAGGCACCACTTGAGTCGGACTCACCCATTGGCTATCGGATATTGGGTAAATGATACCTACATCCAATAGTTTCACCACTTCGGCCTTAACCACATCCTTCATGTTTGGATTTAGTCGTCTTTGTGGTTGCCGGGATGTCTTTGCATTTTCCTCAAGGTGTATGCGGTGAGTACAAATCAGTGGATCTATGCCTTTGAGATACACAATTGACCATCCGATGGCACTCTTGTGCTCTGTTGAACCTCCAATTTATACATTGCATTGCCCATTACACTACATAATTTGCATGATTTTCATGGTTAAAAGGCCCACATAACATGTGTTTTGTGATTGTAGAGATAAGAGGGGATTTCATCTCATTGGAGTCAAAAGATTACATTTGAAGACATTGGATGAAGTCCTAAGATGGATGAAGAAAAGAAGAAGAAAGAGAGAGAAAAGAGAATGAAGAAAAGAAGAAAAAGATGAAGGAATACAAGGCTGACCGGTCGTCCGACCGGTCAGCCACATCACAGGAACAAGTTTTTGGCGCCGCTGCCGGGGAAATTAGATAATAGTTTTCAAATAGTTTCAGTGGCTGTAGAAGTAGATAGGTTTTTCTGATTTTTCTTAGAACTAACAAAGTTTTCTGTTTTGTAGGAATTCTTCTTTCTGTTCAAGCGCATCAGGTGATACCTTTCTAACTTAGTTTTTAGAATTTTCAGATTGCAGTTTTCTAGGTTAGGATTAGTTTTGATTTCTGATTGAGTGGTTTATGTCCCGTTGGGAACGTAACCATTCAAATCGTCTCCAATCTGAAGGTGGTTTAGTTGGACCATTATCAGTCCATAGACGAGTCCGGAATTATCAAGAGCATTGTGAAAGTTTGGGGAGTATGGAGCAAACACCCTTAAGGAATCCTCCACCCCCTACTCCAACCACAAACGCAAATCAGGAAGGAGTAGGAGAGAATGAGGTACATAATGTTCCTCCAATGAGATCACTACGGGATTACCTACAACCTGCTCGTACAATTACACCTTCTTGCATAGTTCTACCAGCTAACGATGGGACCCTTGACATAAAACCGGGAGTAATCCAACTTTTACCTAAATTCCATGGGCTAGACTCTGACCGCCCATACTTACACTTGTAAGAATTTGAAGAAGTGTTGGCCACCTTGCATTATCCCAATGTTTCTGGGGATACAATCAGACTTAAACTTTTTCCCTTCACCTTGAAAGAAAGAGCCAAAGATTGGCTTCACTCTCTTAGACCATATTCGATTGGGTCATGGGTTGAGATGAACCGGGAATTCTTGAAAAAGTTCTTCCCAGCTCATAAGACAAACACTCTTCGAAGGGCCATAATGAATTTCTCAGCAAAAGAGGGTGAATCATTCTTTCAATGTTGGGAAAGATTTAAGGAACTCCTGCTTGCTTGCCCACATCATGGCTATGAGAGTTGGCGAATTATAAATTTTTTCAATGATGGATTAAGTCCTAATATGCGCCAATTTGTGGAAATGATGTGCAATGGCGAGTTTATGAGTAAAAATCCAGATGATGCTTGGAGTTACTTGGACATGTTGGCTGAAAATGCCCAATCTTGGGACACCTCGGATAAACCCAAGAACCCCAAGCCTACTCAAGAGAAAGGAGGGATATATGTCCTTAAAGAGGAAGACGCCGTAAATGCAAGGATAGCCAACCTCACAAGGAAGGTTGAGGCCATGGAACTTAGCAAAAATGGAGTTTCCAAGTCCAAGGAAGCTGTTGAAACCACATGTGGGATTTGTCTCACCGACTTACACGCTACGCAAGATTGTCCCACAATTCCTGCATTTAAGGAAGTGTTGCAAGAGACAGCCAATGCCACATATGGTTATCAACGGCCCTTCAATGGACCGGTAGGTAATACATACAATGAGAGTTGGAAGAACCACCCGAATTTCAGTTGGAAGAATGCCCCAACAGGCAATCCTACCAACTCCCAAAGAGGGCCACCCATGCAAAATATGGCCCCACCTCAAGTCTCATGGGAGGATACTTTGAGAGCGTTTATGCAAGGGCAAGCGCAAATAAATGAATCAAATCAGCAATTGTTCCAAGAGCTGAAAGTCTCAGTTGATGAGATTAAGGGACGCTTGAATGCTAGGGAAGGGACCTTTCCGGCCCAACCTCAGCCCAATCCTAAGCAAGTACATGAAGTAAGCATCCTTAATCCTTCCAACCAAAACATGGAGCAAGCTAAATCCATTACCACCCTTAGAAGTGGTAAACAAATTGACAAAACTATTCCGGTGAAGGCCGATGAGCCTAATGATCCGGTAAATTCTGAGGATGAAAATGGATCTAACCTAGCCCCACAACAACCGGAACGCATTTACAAGCCCATAGCACCATTCCCATCGAGATTGGTTGCTCCAAAATCTCTCCCAAATTCTCAAGATATTCTAGAGATTTTCAGACAAGTCAAGATCAATATCCCTTTGCTTGATGCCATCAAACAAATTCCCTCTTATGCCAAGTTTCTAAAAGACCTATGCACAACAAAACGCAAATATAATGTGCACCAAAAGGCCTTCCTAACTGAGCAAGTTAGTGCCATCCTCACTCAAAAGACTCCCCCAAAATTCAAAGATCCCGGTAGTCCCACCGTCTCATGTATCATTGGAGACTACCGGATTGAACGTGCCTTGTTAGACTTGGGGGCAAGTGTGAACTTGATCCCATACTCGGTATATGAACAATTGGGTCTTGGTGAATTAAAACCCACCAAAACCACATTGCAACTCGCTGATAGATCTATCCGTGTACCGAGGGGGATAGTTGAGGATGTTCTAGTCCAAGTTGACAAATTCTACTACCCGGTAGATTTTATAGTCTTGGATACACAACCGGTTTTGGATGCTAGCACCCAAATACCGGTGATATTAGGCCGCCCATTCCTTGCCACATCAAACGCAATCATCAATTGCCGGAATGGGGTGATGCAATTATCTTTTGGAAACATGACACTAGAGGTGAATGTATTTCACCTGGGCAAAAGACATAGGGATGTCGATGATGATGAGTTCTTCGATGTAAACATGCTTGAAACCTTTGAAGAAGAAGAACTCCTCCAACTTCAACCACTAGAAAGTTTGGAGACATGCTTAGCACACTTCATGGATTCTAAAGACCTTATCATTAGTGAGATTGTGCATGCATTAAACATAGAAAGACCGGTAGTTGATACTAGCCGGTGGAAGCCCCATTTTGAAAAATTGCCACCAACCACATCAAGGCCTCTACCGTCTAGCATTAAACCACCGAAGCTTGACCTCAAACCATTGCCATCCGAGCTTAAATATGTATATCTGGGTCAAGAGGAAACTTTCCCAGTTGTCATTGCCTCCCACCTAGAAAAAGACCAAGAGCTCAAGTTGATTGAGTTACTCAAAAAACACCGGGAAGCCATAGGTTGGACAATAGCGGATCTCAAAGGGATAGATCCTTCGGTTTGCACTCACCGTATACACCTTGAAGAAAACGCAAAAACGACTAGACAACCTCAAAGACGGCTAAATCCAAACATGATGGAGGTTGTCAAAGCCGAAGTGTTAAAGCTATTGGATGTGGGTATCATCTACCCCATCTCAGATAGCCAATGGGTGAGTCCTACCCAAGTTGTCCCCAAGAAATCCGGTATTACCATCATTGAAAACGCCAACAACAAGCTTATACCCACTAGGGTGACCACCGGTTGGCGTATGTGCATTGATTATAGGAAGCTCAATACGGTCACTAGGAAAGACCACTTCCCTCTCCCATTTATGGACCAAATTTTGGAGAGGTTGGCAGGCCATCCCTACTATTGCTTCCTAGATGGCTATTCCGGATACAACCAAATTGAGATAGCTCCGGAAGACCAGGAGAAAACCACATTTACATGCCCGTTTGGTACCTTCGCCTACCGAAGGATGCCATTCGGGTTATGCAATGCACCCGCCACATTCCAAAGATGCATGTTGAGTATTTTCTCAGACATGGTGGGTGAGTTTCTTGAGGTGTTCATGGATGACTTCTCTGTTTTTGGTTGTACATTTGACGAGTGCCTCGAGCACTTGAAGTTGGTCTTAATGAGGTGTGAGGAAAAGCAACTTGTATTAAACTGGGAAAAGTGCCATTTCATGGTACAAAGAGGAATAGTCCTTGGACACATCATCTCGTCCAATGGAATAGAGGTAGACCGGGCGAAAATTGACATAATTTCCAATCTACCACCACCCAAAAGCATACGCGATGTGCGGTCCTTCCTTGGACACGCAGGCTTCTATCGAAGGTTTATAAAGGACTTTAGTCACATCTCAAGGCCTTTATGCAGCCTTCTACAAAAGGAGAACCAATTTGAGTGGAGTGCTGAGTGTCAATTAGCTTTTTCAAAGCTAAAAGACATGTTGACAACCGCTCCTATCATGCAACCACCAGATTGGTCCATGCCTTTTGAGTTGATGTGCGATGCGAGCGATTTTGCTATTGGGGCAGTGTTAGGCCAAAAGAAAGATAAAAAGCCCCATGTCATCTACTACGCGAGTAGGACCTTGAATCCTGCCCAAGTTAATTATTCAACTACGGAGAAAGAGCTCCTAGCTGTCATCTTTGCCTTGGACAAATTCAGGCCATACTTAATAGGATCCAAAGTTATTGTTTATACGGATCATGCGGCGCTGAAATACCTTCTTTCTAAGAAGGATGCTAAGCCCCGTTTGCTAAGATGGATCCTACTCCTTCAAGAATTCGATTTGGAGATCAAAGATAAGAAGGGGGTAGAAAATGTGGTCGCGGATCATCTATCCCGCCTAGTCCTACCAAATTCCATTGACGAGTCACCTATTGAGGACTCATTCCCGGATGAGCAACTCTTTGTTGCTATGCATCCACCATGGTACGCTGATATAGCCAACTATCTTTCCACAGGTGCGATGCCGACTCATTGGACTGCGCAAGACAAACGTAAATTTCTAAGGGAAGTGCGCAGATTTTTCTGGGATGAACCTCTATTGTTTAAATATTGCCCAGACCAGATTATAAGGAGATGCGTCCCCGATGATGAACACAATTCAGTCATCTCCTTTTGTCATGATCAAGCATGTGGGGGTCATTTTTCAGCCAAGAAAACAACTGCAAAAATTCTGCAGTGTGGTTTTTATTGGCCCACTTTATTTAAAGATACCCACGAGTTTTGCAAAGCTTGCGAGCGCTGCCAGAAGTTAGGAGGATTATCCCGTCGAAATATGATGCCCCTCACCCCAATTCAACATCTTGAAGTCTTTGACTGTTGGGGCATCGATTTCATGGGACCATTCCCCTCATCTTTTGGACATGTCTATATTCTATTGGCCGTAGACTATGTGTCTAAATGGATAGAGGCTATCCCATGTCGAACCAACGATCATCGTATGGTTCTCAAGTTTCTCAAAGAAAATATACTTTCTAGATTTGGGACACCTCGAGCCATTATTAGTGATGGTGGTTCTCACTTTTGCAATAGACCTTTTGAAACTTTGATGAAGAAATATGGTATTAGGCACAAAGTGAGTACCCCATACCACCCACAAACAAGTGGACAAGCTGAAATCTCCAACAGGGAAATCAAGCAGATTTTAGAAAAAACGGTGAGACCGGATCGCAAGGATTGGTCCTTACGATTAGATGATGCACTTTGTGTAACGCCCCAGATTTTCGAGATTTATTTGAAAATTTTTGAAATTCATTTTTAATTTATTTTTTATTAATTATCGTACATTTACCGTTGATTTGCGAATAGCAGGACATCCGTAGGAGATATGATAGGGGACCATTTACAAAAGTTGCTTAGAATGATCCCATAAACATCGTAGAAAGATCAGATTTCAAAAATCATGCACTTTTCAGATAATTACGAAAATGCCATTAGTTAAACTTAAATTAAGATGCCATTTTTAAGTATTATAGTTTCTGACGATCACTTTCACGCAAAACTCTGGATTTAAACTTTTGGGCAAATATTAACCATACACGTCAAATTTCAGCCCTTAAATCATAGTAGAAGTGGTCCAATTGTCAAATCAGCCCCTTAACCCTTGATTTTCGTGTCCATCGAGTGAGGAAAGTAGATGGTTAGTCGTAGTCGAATATTTTCCTTCATATGAGTGACTTGGATCATCTTTATCATGGACCAATAGTGTGATTTGAGTGCCCCACCTTGATAAGCATCTTTCTTATGCGCGAAGTTATCCCGTTTTAGAAATTAACGAGTTACCAACTCTTTTTAAATCTGAACCTTTCAATTTACCCACTTCTCACCATCAATCGTTTCTCAAATTTGGACCACTTATTATAATCATATGACTACGAGATTACACAAAATTTGGACCCCGATCTATAATCCTACACCGTTGAACCACAAAGCCAGCCCCTTCCTTTTCCGCCAAAAGTTGGAATTTCAGATCTAGGCATTTCTCACCATCAATCAACCACTAAACTTTGTACAATTGTTTGCCTATCATGACTAAATATTTTCTCAAAATTTAGGCCCTGATCATCAAGCGTAGACCGTTAATTGAGATCTAGCCCATTTTAGCACCCGTTAGGCCATTTTCAAGGATCGGCCAATCTAGAATGTGGATCATCAAGAAATTTACGTATTCTGATTCTACTCTTCGAGCTTAATAAGATGAACAGATTAGAATTGATCATAGATCATCCGAATATTGAGATTTGAGAAACCCACCTCAAGAAGTTATTACACAAGACCTCGCGTGCACATCCCTCTCCATATTTCTACTACGCACCTCCAAATCCTTCTCCTAACCCTAGCCTCCATGCCGTAGAGAGAGAGAGAGAGAGAGAGAGAGAGAGAGAGAGAGAAGAAGAAGAAGAAGAAGAAGAAGAAGAAGAGAGTTCTTTCTCATATTTTTCCAGCGACTAGGATCTTCTACAACCATCTTCTTCTAAGTCCATCCTAAGGTGAGGATTTTCCTTCAAGCCTTTCATTAATAATATTACGATTATCATAAGTTTCTTTTGTGGCATGTAAAGTTATTTCGTTTTGAATTGTTTATCCATATAACATGAAGTTTAATGTGGGATTTGTAATGAATATCATTATATGATGATGTGATTCCTTGTTTAGATTTTTTACTAAGAAGCATGTGTATTTGTGTTATCTATCTTTGTAAAATCTATGCCCTTATTTCCTTAATCTGTATTTTACAAGTAACATTGGTTTTCATATTGTGATATGAAATATGTGTATAAGATCATCATATGGACATCCCATTATTGTATACTCATTGTCCCTAAGTTGGTAAAATTATTCGATGTGGAGAGATGGAACCCATGAGAGGTGTCCATGATGGAAGAATATATCTTGACTTAATTGAGAGAATGAAGTGATTGCTTGTTAATGGATCCTTACATGTACATGATGCTTGATTCGATCCATTTACAGTACATGTGTATTTTAATGAATTTGGTCATGATGTACAACATTGGCTTTTTGGGACATGATGAAATCATAAAACGGGACAATGAGTGGACACTAATGGTATACAAATTCTCATGAGCCAGGGTTGGTGCTATGGACACTAATCTCGTGCTGTCGGCCTATGCTGGGTTGCTTGCGACTCCCCATAGTGACCATTGAGTTTTATTTAAATCGGTTGTATGCGAAAACACTTAAATAAAGGTGAAACTAAAGTCATGCATTCACTTGGCTCCATGTGGGTGTACGGAATTGGGAATAGGCTAGAGCGTCCTACTTCTCCCGTACACTGTCACGTGTGGATTTGGGCTATGAGCGTCCCTTTTCTCACGTGGTCGGGCAAAACTATGGGCTTGTGCGTCCCAAGAACCTCTGGTGACTAGTGGCTAGCATGAAGTTGTAACAGGGAGTCTCCCACTTCATGGATTGTGATTCTAGCCAGGGTGCCTTAGCCAGAGCATGCATTCCATGCATCGCATTAACAAAGATTTTTAGTTGGTTGTTTTGATTTGATTCAATGATAATATACTGCTTGCGTTTACTCTGTACCGTTATTATTATTCTTGATTGTCTTGGAGGAAATATTCCCCACTATGATAGCGTTTAACGCTATCCCAAATACAATTTAGGTGATGCAGGTGAAGATCCAGGTATTGAACCCGATTTTTAAGGAAAAGATTTCGATGGTTCGTACGTTCACATGGCGGATGACGATGTTAGAGAAACTTAATTGATGTTATCATTTATTAAATATTTCTTTTGAGTAGTTGATACATTTATGGAATTGTAATAAGTCTTCAAGAGAAGACATGGTTTTGTATTTTAATTAATCAGTATGGATATTGGTTGGTTCCCTTATTTAAACATTGATGATGACGTAGTAAGTTTGATAGAATAAGATGATAATTGTTTCCGCCATTGTGCTTGAATGCTATATTTTATTATTTGACAAATTAGTTATTCCATAAATTACTTGGGAATTCGGCCGTCGTGTTATACACGAGAGTCGAAAATCTCGGGTCGTTACAGTTGGTATCAGAGCACAATCGGGACCTCTGGGTGAGAAACCCGACCATTTTCATAATAAATATCCCTTAGGGCTTAGGTTCCTATGAAATAGAAACAAAAACACCTAGGTTCATCCCCCATTGGATGCATGAGATGTTATGAATCTAGAGACTCAAACATAGGCCCCTTAAAATCATTAGGATAGTCGATGAATGTAAAAATATGAAATTTTAAGATTTTTGGGAAGTGGATTCTCACTTTTTCTAGAATTTTTGGAGTTCTCATCATTTTCTCATATTTAGATCAGTGTTACGCTGAGTCATAGGATTTATCTTCCTCAAATTTTAAGAATAACTATTTTATTTTGAATTATTTTTGTTAGGACAAATTTCCTGACCCTTAGGCAATGTTACCACTAAGAATTATATTTTCGGAATTGATAAATTTTTAAATTTTTTTATACATATTTCTAACTCATCACCCAACACTCTCATAAAATTTCAGATCAATCCTATATCTATATAAATCGTGAAAATTCTGTTAGTAGAGAAAATCATGCGCTGGAAACTGCTGGACTGTTACATTTTTCAGACTTTTAGAGGTCAGAATCATATCTTACCATAGGAATTTAATTCTGAGAAAAATTAGGGTGATTTCTCACCTAACCTTTAGATTACCCTCCAAATTTCAGGCAAAAATCACGTTCGGTTTGAGAGATAAAATTCTAAGAGCGCTTATAAGTCATGTGTTCCAGATTTGACACTATCCTAGTTCCTTAGCTTTGAAAACCTCTAAACCCCTTGTTTAGGCTTAGTTATTGTGAGATGGCACCCTTAGAAATACTTCCTAGCATATTCTCATACATCCCTAAGAATTTTAGGCCCAACCCTCTTACTTAAAGTAGATTATCGTAACAATAAAATGCCATTTACCAATCCCTCACATAAATCTTCGACCATGTCTAACAATGAAAGTAAATAGGATCTCGTAAGGTTTTAATGTTTTATATTGTTGGATTTCAATTTAGTGATCTTTGTTGATGTTTTCTTTGTTGGAGAATACATGAAGGTCCCCACAATGTTAGACTAAATCGGCCGCACGGGAGGGCAAAACCATACTTAATATATTGTGTAAGTGATTGGATCTTCGTTTAAATCCCGAGGGTCGACACTCGGAATTTCGAATGGATACTAATGAACTCAATGCTCAATTGCGAGTAGAAGATCTAAGTATCGGATCCGAATCTACTTGAACTGTTCACCCGTGATGTCAACACAATACAAATCGCATCCTTGTTCTAACTGGACGACTTTTATGCATTCTCTTGGAATGTGTGTGATTGTTTTCTTCGGATGACTAAAATAAGATAGATGTATAGACGACCCTAGGACATAGAACCTTAGCCACTTAGACCCTATAAAGAGTTAGAATACGGTATCCCTAACCTCACCTTTCTGTTGCACTTTCAGCTATTAAAGAACTGTCGATGATATCTCATTTACTTTGTTATCCGCTTGTTTATCCACTCATTCAAGTGACCATCCGATCATGCCAACCTAATCAAACCCAGATCTATCTTTTAAACTCTTGAGTAGTCATTTCATTAGCGATCAGACATCCTTGATAATTATCTAACCCTAATCGTCTTAGATCCTTGATTATAAGAGCACCCACCCAAACCTGAGAAATATTAGGGCGCCAGATGATTGAATGATTTGAGAGACCAATCAATATATTCAGAACCATCTAGGAATTAGAGTGCGCAGTGGAAGCATGATAGGAAAGAAATTTGAGGGAGCTTGTAAAAATCGATGTCGAGTATGAATTTATTTTTAAGGGGGGTGGATTGTGTTCGCGTCTGACCCGGAATAGTTCAGAAAGTTAGACGAGAAGTCATAAAGTGAGATTGCCCTCAATATTTTATCGACGATGCCTAGGAAACTTCGGGGACGAAGTTTGTTTTTAAGGGGGGTGGTTTGTAACGCCCCAGATTTTCGAGATTTATTTGAAAATTTTTGAAATTCATTTTTAATTTATTTTTTATTAATTATCGTACATTTACCGTTGATTTGCGAATAGCAGGACATCCGTAGGAGATATGATAGGGGACCATTTACAAAAGTTGCTTAGAATGATCCCATAAACATCGTAGAAAGATCAGATTTCAAAAATCATGCACTTTTCAGATAATTACGAAAATGCCATTAGTTAAACTTAAATTAAGATGCCATTTTTAAGTATTATAGTTTCTGACGATCACTTTCACGCAAAACTCTGGATTTAAACTTTTGGGCAAATATTAACCATACACGTCAAATTTCAGCCCTTAAATCATAGTAGAAGTGGTCCAATTGTCAAATCAGCCCCTTAACCCTTGATTTTCGTGTCCATCGAGTGAGGAAAGTAGATGGTTAGTCGTAGTCGAATATTTTCCTTCATATGAGTGACTTGGATCATCTTTATCATGGACCAATAGTGTGATTTGAGTGCCCCACCTTGATAAGCATCTTTCTTATGCGCGAAGTTATCCCGTTTTAGAAATTAACGAGTTACCAACTCTTTTTAAATCTGAACCTTTCAATTTACCCACTTCTCACCATCAATCGTTTCTCAAATTTGGACCACTTATTATAATCATATGACTACGAGATTACACAAAATTTGGACCCCGATCTATAATCCTACACCGTTGAACCACAAAGCCAGCCCCTTCCTTTTCCGCCAAAAGTTGGAATTTCAGATCTAGGCATTTCTCACCATCAATCAACCACTAAACTTTGTACAATTGTTTGCCTATCATGACTAAATATTTTCTCAAAATTTAGGCCCTGATCATCAAGCGTAGACCGTTAATTGAGATCTAGCCCATTTTAGCACCCGTTAGGCCATTTTCAAGGATCGGCCAATCTAGAATGTGGATCATCAAGAAATTTACGTATTCTGATTCTACTCTTCGAGCTTAATAAGATGAACAGATTAGAATTGATCATAGATCATCCGAATATTGAGATTTGAGAAACCCACCTCAAGAAGTTATTACACAAGACCTCGCGTGCACATCCCTCTCCATATTTCTACTACGCACCTCCAAATCCTTCTCCTAACCCTAGCCTCCATGCCGTAGAGAGAGAGAGAGAGAGAGAGAGAGAGAGAGAGAGAGAGAGAAGAAGAAGAAGAAGAAGAAGAAGAAGAAGAGAGTTCTTTCTCATATTTTTCCAGCGACTAGGATCTTCTACAACCATCTTCTTCTAAGTCCATCCTAAGGTGAGGATTTTCCTTCAAGCCTTTCATTAATAATATTACGATTATCATAAGTTTCTTTTGTGGCATGTAAAGTTATTTCGTTTTGAATTGTTTATCCATATAACATGAAGTTTAATGTGGGATTTGTAATGAATATCATTATATGATGATGTGATTCCTTGTTTAGATTTTTTACTAAGAAGCATGTGTATTTGTGTTATCTATCTTTGTAAAATCTATGCCCTTATTTCCTTAATCTGTATTTTACAAGTAACATTGGTTTTCATATTGTGATATGAAATATGTGTATAAGATCATCATATGGACATCCCATTATTGTATACTCATTGTCCCTAAGTTGGTAAAATTATTCGATGTGGAGAGATGGAACCCATGAGAGGTGTCCATGATGGAAGAATATATCTTGACTTAATTGAGAGAATGAAGTGATTGCTTGTTAATGGATCCTTACATGTACATGATGCTTGATTCGATCCATTTACAGTACATGTGTATTTTAATGAATTTGGTCATGATGTACAACATTGGCTTTTTGGGACATGATGAAATCATAAAACGGGACAATGAGTGGACACTAATGGTATACAAATTCTCATGAGCCAGGGTTGGTGCTATGGACACTAATCTCGTGCTGTCGGCCTATGCTGGGTTGCTTGCGACTCCCCATAGTGACCATTGAGTTTTATTTAAATCGGTTGTATGCGAAAACACTTAAATAAAGGTGAAACTAAAGTCATGCATTCACTTGGCTCCATGTGGGTGTACGGAATTGGGAATAGGCTAGAGCGTCCTACTTCTCCCGTACACTGTCACGTGTGGATTTGGGCTATGAGCGTCCCTTTTCTCACGTGGTCGGGCAAAACTATGGGCTTGTGCGTCCCAAGAACCTCTGGTGACTAGTGGCTAGCATGAAGTTGTAACAGGGAGTCTCCCACTTCATGGATTGTGATTCTAGCCAGGGTGCCTTAGCCAGAGCATGCATTCCATGCATCGCATTAACAAAGATTTTTAGTTGGTTGTTTTGATTTGATTCAATGATAATATACTGCTTGCGTTTACTCTGTACCGTTATTATTATTCTTGATTGTCTTGGAGGAAATATTCCCCACTATGATAGCGTTTAACGCTATCCCAAATACAATTTAGGTGATGCAGGTGAAGATCCAGGTATTGAACCCGATTTTTAAGGAAAAGATTTCGATGGTTCGTACGTTCACATGGCGGATGACGATGTTAGAGAAACTTAATTGATGTTATCATTTATTAAATATTTCTTTTGAGTAGTTGATACATTTATGGAATTGTAATAAGTCTTCAAGAGAAGACATGGTTTTGTATTTTAATTAATCAGTATGGATATTGGTTGGTTCCCTTATTTAAACATTGATGATGACGTAGTAAGTTTGATAGAATAAGATGATAATTGTTTCCGCCATTGTGCTTGAATGCTATATTTTATTATTTGACAAATTAGTTATTCCATAAATTACTTGGGAATTCGGCCGTCGTGTTATACACGAGAGTCGAAAATCTCGGGTCGTTACACTTTGGGCTCACCGTACTGCCTACAAGACACCCATTGGAATGTCCCCTTATAGACTTGTCTATGGGAAAGCTTGTCACCTGCCTGTGGAGATAGAACACAAAGCCTATTGGGCAATTCGGGCCCTAAATTTTGACATAGACAAGGCTAGCTTGCTTCGCAAACTTCAATTAAATGAGCTTGATGAGATCCGGAACGATGCATATGAGAATTCGAGGATTTACAAGAGCAAGATGAAGGCCTTTCATGACAAACACATCTTAAGGAAATCCTTCCATGAAGGACAGAAAGTGCTCTTGTATAATGCCCGACTTCATCTTTTTCCGGGAAAACTACGATCTCGATGGACCGGCCCATATATTGTTAAAGAAGTTTTTCCCCATGGGGCTGTTGAGATTGAGAATGCAGCGAATGGTGACTGTTTCAAAGTTAATGGACAACGCCTTAAACCATTTGTTGAGAAATTTGATTCAGAGGACATGTCCATCTCCCTGAATGATCCTGTCTATCAGGATGATTGATCTCCTAGTCTGATGGAGGTATAGCATAGGTAGGTTTAGTTTTTTTTTTTTTACTGTTTTAGTAGGATTTAGTTGTTGGAATTGCAGACCTCCATGATCACTCTCTCAGGTACTATTGATTCTCATTCTCTCATATTTTACCATTGTTCTCATGTTCATGCTAACTAATTGTTTTTTTTACATTGAGGACAATGCAAGATTTGGTTGGGGGGTGAGATGAGATCCCTCATCTAGCATATTGCAACATTTCGAGCTTCATATGCACAAAATTTTTTCGAATTTTCTAACATCTCAAAACTCTTTTAGAAAATTTTGTTTCTATACATTTGAGAGGCTATGAGTAGAAGAGGAGGAGAAACGAAGTGTGTGATGTTGTAGTTTGGAATTTCTTCCAACATAATGGCTTTATATGTTAATTCCCCTATTGTTGTGATTGATAGAAAATTTGAACACCTTTACACCAAGTTCACATTACACGATTTTCATGAGTGACAGGTTTATGTGATTTGTGGATTAGCTAGACTGTGGTTTAGAGGTGTTGAGCAGCCAAGCCGGGGTATTTTGTCCATCCTTGTCCATGGGAAAATAATGAAAGATATGGATTTCTAAAAATCAGACTTAAACTTTTTCTAATAAAGTGGCTATTAGCCTACTCTCTTGTTCCTCATCCAAGTGGGAAGAAATCACCACTGGATATGTCTCATCTCGACCTAAATAAGCATACTTTAGCTCACTTGGCAATGGTTTTAGGTCGAGTGTTGGTGCCTTGATGTTGGATGGGAGGGCCTTGTTCTCATTTACAGGCAAAGGTTCAATTGGGGCCCTCCATCTTTTATTGTCAAGTACTGGCATCATCTCTAGAATGGCATCCATCTCTTGTATTGTGTAATCATTTGTCTTATGAGAATGGGCCATGCATGCCTCCAAAGGGTTGGAAAATAGTTATAAGGGGACTGTATCCTCCACGAATGATTCGATCATGTTTAATTCGTGGACATCATCATCAACTTCCCGCTGTTGTTTGCATAACTCAAATATGTTAAGCTCAAGGGTCATATTTCCAAAGGACATTTGTACAAGTTCATTTCTACAATTGATAATGGCATTTGAGGTAGCTAGAAACGGTCGTCCAAGTATGACGGGAATTTGAGCACTGGTGCCTATCACGGGATGTGTGTCCAAGACAATAAAATCTACTGGGTAGTAGAATTTATCAACTTGGACTAGAACATCCTCTATCATTCCTCTCGGTATCCGGATGGATCTATCAGCAAGTTGGAGTGTGGTTTTAGTGGGTTTCAATTCACCTAACCCAAGTTGTTCGTAGACCGAGTATGGAATGAGATTCACACTTGCCCCCAAGTCGAGTAGGGCTAGTTTAATCTGGTAGTCTCCTATGATGCATGAGATGGTTGGACTACCTGGATCCTTGTATTTTTGGGGCACCTCTTGTTTGATGATGGCGCTCAAATTCTCAGCCAAAAGAACTTTGTTGTGAACGTTATATTTCCTTTTGACTGTACACAATTCCTTTAGAAATTTGGCATAAGATGGTATTTGTTTTATTGCGTCCAACAGCGGGATGTTGATCTTCACCTACTTGAAAACTTCCAGAATCTCCAGATTTTTATCTAAAGGTTTAGGTGAAATCAACCTTTGTGGAAATGGAGCAACCGGCTTGTATTGTCTTTCCGGTTCTTTCTCTTGTGGAATATTGTTTGGGCTATCATCCTCTTTGGGAATTTTCGGATCCTTAGGCTTTGGAGCCTTCACCGGATTAGATTTGTCAATTTCTTTCCCACTTCTCAAAGTGGTGATAGCTTGGACATGTTCCGTATGGGAGGATGAGCTTGCATCTTGTATCTCATACTGGGTCCTTGGGTTAGGAAGAGGTTGATCACGAAGTGTGCCCTTCTCTCTAACACTAAGGTGAGCTTCAACTCTAGCCAGAGATGTTTTCAATTCATTGATGGCTTGGTTTGAATTTTGATTGAATTTTAATTGCTCTTGCATGAACCCATCTATTTTTAGAGAATTTGTCTTGTTATACTCATTCTGGACCGATACGAATGCACCCAACATCTCTTCTAGTGATACTTTTGGAGTGTTGTTTGCATTTGCAGTGGGTCCATTTCTCCAACTGAAGTTGGGATGGTTCTTCCAATTAGGATTAAACGTGTTTGAGTTTGGAGCACCATATTGCTGTTGATAACTGTTTATGGCATTTGTTTGTTCTTGTAAGATGCCTTGGACTGCTGAAATTGTGGGACAATCTTGTGTAGTATGTTGAGTTCCAGCACAAATTCCACAAACAGTTTCAACATCAGTGGAGTTGATTGTTTCTCCTTTCCTTAATTCCATGGCTTCGACCTTTCTTGTGAGGCTAGCCAACCATGCACTTATACTATCTTCTTCTGATAAGACATACATTCCTCCCTTTTCCTTTTGTTGGCCAGTCTTGGAATTTGTTGGTTTGGATGTGTCCCAAGACTATGCACTCTCAGCCAATTCTTCCAAATAATCCCATGCTTCATCAGCTTCCTTATTCATGAACTCCCCATTACACATCATCTCTACAAATTGGCGCATGGGTGAAGTCAGTCCTTCATAGAAAAAAGCTTATAACCCGCCAAATTTCATAGCCATGATGTGGACATGCGTTTAATAGGTCCTTAAACCTCTCCCAACATTGAAAAAAGGTTTCATCTTCCTTTTGGGCAAAGTTCATGACAAGGCGCTTCAACATATTCGTTTTGTAAGTAGGGAAGAATTTCTTTATGAATTCTCTGTGCATATCAGTCCATGCACCAATTGATCTTGGCCTCAATGCATAAAGCCAACCCTTAGCTTTATCTTTAAGAGTGAAAGGGAAGAATTTAAGTCTCACCACATCTTCAGTCACATTTGCAAAGTGCATGGTGGTGATTACCTCATCAAACTCCTTAAGGTGTTGATAGGCACTTTCACTGTCTAAACCATGAAATTTAGGGAGAAGATTGATCACTCCCGGTTTCAAATCCACATTCCCTGCATTTGGTGGAAATACTATGCATGAGGGAGTGCTCGTTCTTGCAGGTTGCAAGAAATCACGTAAAGTCCTTGGTCGGGGAACATTCTCAACCACATTCTCCCCTGTTTCAGTTTGATTTTGGACCGAGTTAGGTTGATTTGTAGCCATATTTTCAGATAAAATTGGAGAGTCTAAATGTCTCCTAGCACGTGGCTCTCTATCAATTCCTTCTACTATCCCCCCTTCACTTATGAGTCGGTTATTGGAATCCTGAGCCTAATGTGGCATGCAAAACCAAAAATAAGAAACAGAAAGAAAGAAGAATTCTTCCTTCCTTTTTTTTACTCTTCTCTAAGACCGAAGCACAAGGTGTCTTGCAATGGCTAGGCCAGAAGCAAGGATAGAGACCGATTTCTCCTGGTCAATAGGGGTTCAGAGAACTCCCCACCCACTCTTTAAATCTTTTGAGAAAAAGTGCAGAAAAAAGGAGAAAGAGGAGTAGAGATGAGAAAAGAAATCTCTGAGTACAAGGTGATCCAAGACGGCAGAGCCGACCAATAGGAATCCAGGTGGCAAAAAGGCCGACCTTTTAGAGATCCAAAAGGAGTCTCCACTCACTCTACAAGAGATGAATAATATAGGAATGAATAGGAGAAGGAGAAGAGTAAGGTGTAGAAAGATAGAACCTGATTCGCACTTAAAATCCTTCTATCTTCTTCAGCTTCCTAGAAATCCCTGAAAAGAAAAATCAAATAAACAAACTAAGTTAGTCCTAAAATCCTAAAAATCCTAAATAGATACTAATTTCAGAAATTTGTGAAAACCGTCAAAATTCCCCGGCAGCGGCGCCAAAAACTTGTTCGCTTCCCCAAGTGTAGGGTTGCGATGTAGTAATAAACTCGGTAAGATCGAGGTCGATCCACAGGGACTTATGTAGAATTTCACAAACTCATCCACAAGTATCTATTGAAATCTATTAACCAGAATGTTATATGAAATTGATATGAGTAACAAAAGTTGAATTAAATCGAAAGTAACTAATTATAAGAAGGCACTAGGGGTTCAAGGATCCACTTGTAGCAATCCTTGATGTTCAATCCACTGTGGTTTCTTATTCTCTCAACTAGAGTCGACATTCAAGTCTATCTAGTCGGATGATAGAGCTGTTAAACCAAACAGTCTGTGATATGTAAGTTCTATGCATATGATTCACTCAATGTAGGCTGAGCTGAGCATGCTCAATTGCATAGGTCATTCCCCTTTCCTATAAGTCTAGTTCACAATCATAATCATCCTCAAGTCCTGTCACAAGACAAGGCTAGATCAGGACTTGAACTGGATTCAAATCACATGCACGGTCCATACATATTCCAGAAAAAACAAAAAAATAGAACTTTGGTAGGAAGTCCCTTTATGAAGAGCATAGTACTAGAGCGCACTCCGATTCCTCGGATCATACAGGTCTAGACCGTTACAAACGAATTAAGAAGTTAAGTAATTCTCCCAAACATCCATGAGTCATCACAAGACTAAGAAAAATTACTCAAAAACTTGTGTAAACTTCAAACCATAGTTCATAATCATGAATTCCATACTTAAAACCATTTAACTACGAATTAAAACATCTTGGATCCACTACAAGCTTCACCTCTTAGCCCTAGCTAAGAGGTTTAGCTGCTCATGATCCAAGGAAACATGAAACAACTACAAAAAGCATAAAAACAGCAAAAGCAAACCAAAAAGGAGTTGTGAAACTCCAATCTTCACTTCCACAGCTTCCAACCTCGCTTGAGCCCTTCTAGGATACCCTAGGAACAATCCCTAGGTGTCTTTTTATAGTCTGGAGGCTCCACAACTTCGGAAGAATCGAGAAATTGCGTAATACTTACGCAGCGTAGAGAAAATCGGACTATATTTGGAAGTTTCTAACTTCTTACGCACAGCCGACCGGTCACGACCGGTCGGTCTCGATATACAATCATTCCAGCAAGTATGGCCGACCGGTCATGTTCAATCATCAGTCCAGCAAGCACGTTCGACCGGTCATGACCGGTCGGACGTTTTCATTCATATTGCAGCAGCAATGACCGACCGGTCATGACCGGTCGGTCCTCTTCGTTGAAACTCCAGTGACCATGTCCGACCGGTCATGACCGGTCGGACGTCTTCAGCAACATCCTAACATGCATGGCAGACCAGTCCCTGACCGGTCTGGCTTCCTTGGCCGACCGGTCATGACCGGTCAGCCTCTTTTTCTCATTGTTTTCTTTCTTTCTTTCTTCTGCTTTCTTCTTTCCTTACTTCTTCCTTTGCTTTCTCTCTTCTTTTCTTCTTTGATCTTCAAATAATCTTCATCAGAATGATCCCAAATGAGTCCTTTTTGTCTTCAATTAAGTGGAGTCCACTCTCAGTCCTGTAGTCACAAAACATTCATTGGATTAGCCTACAAACCATACAAACCTTGCACAATGAGTGATGAATTGGGGTTAGAATATGCACAATTAAGAGCTCAACATAGAGTAGTTAGGATTAGGATTTTGTTACTTTTGTTTGCTTTTGCTTAGGTTTGTTAGAAGGAGGAAGAATTCCACTTTTCACTTTTTCAGGTACTCTCATTCCTCACTCCCTTTTATGTTCATATTGCTCTCATGTTTTGTTCATTGCGCATCTTTTACATTGAGGACAATGCAAGATTTGGTTGGGCGGTATAGGATCACTTGGATAAATCCAGCATTTTGTAACATTTCGAGCAATTATGTAGAAATTTTTCGATTTTTCTAAAATTCAAGACTCTTTTGGAAAACTTTGTTTCTATGCATTTGAGATGATATGAGCATAAGAAGAGGTGATATGAAGTGGGTGAGGTTGCAAGTTTTGAATTTCTCATAACATAATGGTTTTATATGTGAATTCCCCTATTTTCGTGATTGATAGAAAATTTGAACACTCTTACACCTAGTTCACATTACCCGATTTTCACGGGTTGAAGGGATTATGTGATTTGTGGATTAGTTAGATTTTGATTCAAGGTGTTGAGACATCAAGCCGGGGTACTTTGTCCATCCTTGTCCATGGGAAAATAACGAAAGATATGGATTTCTAAAAATCCTATCTAATTTAAAAGAAAAAAGGAAAAGGAAGGATGAAATTGGGAATGATGGAAAAATGGTGGAAAAATCCGATTAGGGCTACCTACTACCAACCGGGGGATGGTCTACCCATAACCAAAGCCGAAAATGGGATGTAGTGTGAAAGTCGTCGGAAGGACAGTAAGGCAAATTCCCGTCATTGGCTTGTTGTTGCTCTATATACCTTGAGATCCATAGTCTAGTTGATTTATGAAGAAGATAACCCTGGAAACTCATGAAAAGAATTTTCACTATGCACACTAGATTGAATTTGTTCAAGTTCTTCTATTTGTCAACCAATCAGCGGGAATTTCATATGGGTGCTTATTATGTTTCAAGAGTTTATGGTTTCAACCTCTATCACCTAATTTCTCTAACTCTTACACTTATGTATCTTGGGATGTATAGAAGAATGGTTTCTAAAGGAGAGTTGGGTTTTGGAGAATGGAATTGGTTTCATGCATGTTTTGCTCGGGACTAGTAAAATGCTGGTTGGGGGGTGTGTTGAGCTCTTAATTGTGCATATTCTAACCCCAATTCATCACTCATTATGCTTGTTGTTATGGTTTATAGACTAAACTAATGCATGGATTTATGATTGTAGGGATGAGAGAGAGGAAGCATCAATTAAAGACTTAACGATGCTAGTTAGAAGCAAAGAGGATCAAAGGGGCTAAGCATCAAAGAATGAAAGAAAGAAGTCAGAGAAAAGAAGAAAGAAAGCAGAAAGAAGGTGCCCACGACCGGTCGTCCAAGGTCAAGGACCGGTCGTCCGACCGGTCCGCACATGCAACAGAGGAGACCCAGAGGCCACAACTCTCTGGACTGTTCACGACCGGTCGTGCGACCGGTCGTCCACTTCTGCGACCGGTTCTTAAATTAATTTTCTGGGTTGAAAATCCCCCAAACTCACTAGACACTTTTTGGCCATTTTGAGACCGGTCGTCCAGTATCTACGACCGGTCGTCCAGCCACTGCGACCGGTCGCCTGCGTAACGAAACGTGTTCTACAAGTCCCGAAAATCTCTGCGCACTACGTACTCTTACGCAAAATCTGAAAGTTTCTGAGGTTGCGAAGCCTCCCCACTATAAAAGGACACCTAGGGATCGTTCCTAGGTTATCTTAGAGGAGTTTAAGCAAGGTGGGAGGCGGCGGAAGTGGATTTCGGAGTTCCACAACTCCTTCTAGTTTGTAGTTTGTTTTATGTTTTTCTTAGTTGTTTCATGTTTCCTTGGATCATGAATGGCTAAACCTCTTCGCTAGGGCTAAGAGGTGAAGCTTGTAGTGAATCTAAGATGTTTCAATTCGTTTTTAATTGGTTTTAAGATTGAATTTCATGTTTATGAACAATGGTTTGAAGTTTATACAAGTTCTAAGTAGTTTTTCTTAGTCTTATGATGACTCATGTATGTTTGGGAGAATTACTTAAGTTCTTAATTGCTTTGTGTTAGTGTAGACCTGTATGATCCGAGGAATTGGAGTACGCTCTAGTACTATGATCTTCATGTGGGAACTTCCTACCAAAGTTCTACTTTTCTGAAATTCTGTGCTATGTGGGACTGTGCATGTGATTTGAATCAAGTTCAAATCATAATTTAGCCTTGTCTTGTGACAGGACTTGAGGATGGTTATGATTGTGATCTGAGCCTATTGGAATTAGGACTGACCTATGCAATTGAGCATGCTCATCCTAGCTTGCATTGAGTGAGTTATATGCATTGCTCTTACATATGGCAGACTGTTTGGTTTAACAGCTCTATCATCCGGCTAAATAGATCTTAATATCGATTCTAGTTGAGAAAGTGAGAAACCACAGCGGATTGAACATCAAGGATTGCTACAAGTGGATCCTTGAACCTCTAGTGCCTTCTTATAATTGTTTATCTTCAATTTAGTTTGTTACTTACATCAATTTCATATAAAATCTGGTTGTTAGCTCTCAATATACACTATTGGATGTGTTTGTGAATTCCTACAGAAGTCCCTGTGGATCGACCTCGATCTTACCGAGTTTATTACTACATCGCAACCCTACACTTGGGGAAGCGAACAATGGTGAAAATCGACATGTCGAGATTGATTTCGACAAGTCAAACGGGCATTCAACATGTCAAGAACACAGGTCGACAAGTCTGAAATTGGCAGATTTAATTGAAATCGGGCAGAAATTCTTTGGACCAAAATTGTCGATTTCGACATGTTGACAGCTATGGTCGATAGGTCGATCTGAAGCATGAAATTAAATATTAGTTATTGTCTGTTATTTTAAGATTTAGACTGGTTGAAGCTCATCCTCGATAGGTCGATGGCTATTGGTGATGCGAACATTCTTACGCAATTTTTAGGCAGTGCTCGTTTTTTTTTTTAAAAGGGTATTCTCCATACATCCAAAGTATCTTAGGAGCCTTAGAAGTGAAGAAAGGAGAGAAGCTTGAGGGTGGAGAGTTCTACATTGAGTTTTCTTCGATTTTTCATAGTTTTCTAGCTTTGGGAGATTGTAGTTTAATCATGTCTATAGTTGGCTAAGACCACTTAGCTAGGGCTAAGAGGTGAAACTTGTAGTTGTTATGATACTTAAACTCGTTTGATTTAAGTACTTTGAGATTTTAATGTTAAATTTTCATTTATTAGTTTGAATAAAGTTGATAGTTTTAGAGAATTATAAAGATATCTTATGATTAAGGTTATATGGGATGCTTGTGAGTTTTTGAGATTGATTAGAATAGTTTTATGAGGTTTGATTGATAGAAACCCTAGATTCATCGTGATTTTTGAATACGGTGAATGCTTCAAGTTCTTTATGAGTTTAAATTCTCTGATTTGAAGAAGAACTAATTTCCGATTGAATTATCAACTTGAATTGATGAGTTTGGCATTGTAGATAATTATAAGTGAATCCTTCGAATCCCTAGTGTTTATAATTTCTGATTTTTCTTTCCATCATAATTGTTAGTTCATGTTTCTAAATTCCATTACTTCAATCTAAATTAAATTTCAGTTTTAAAAGTTCTTGAAATTGCATCTTTTACTTACACTTGAGGTGCTTGCGCTTTGCAGAAGTTAAGAGCGGAGCTACTATAACTATGGTTAAGTCCTTGGGGGGGGGGGGGGGGGGGGGGGGGGTGGGATTAAGATCTTTTAAAAATCACGCCTGAATTAAAACTAATTAACAATTAAAATGAATTAAAGCATTAACAATTAGGCTTCCAAGCCAAGTGGGTCCAATCATATAGACTACAAATAATATAACATTCAACTAACTAGTCTACTTAGTGAAAATAGATCTTGTATGTGAATCCACATATCATGTGCATAACATATATTCCATTCAAGCACTCATATAATTAATAATTAAACTAACAATGCTAGAATAACAATATGCTCAAATCAATTACAAACACAAGCATGTATAGTGGTTCAGTTTCCCTACTCCACTCTCGATTGCCGTACCCAACCCATGAGTACACCGGATTTCACTATAAGAAGGTTTTAAATCAGGTTCACCTCTCAACCTTTATTGGAGGTTTTTACAATAGGTTCCCCTTTCAACCTAAATGGATGTTTCCAGGTTCACCTCTTAACCTAGGTGTTTCAACTGGTTCCACCCAACCAAGGTATTTACAGGTTCCACCTAACCTAGGAGTTTAATAGGTTCCTCCCAACTTTGTCCTAATCCAAGGACACATGTATGCTCCCTCCGGAGGCTCCCCTTGAAGACTTGATTTAGGCTATACTAAAGAACCAAGGTTCTACACAAGAACCTGGTTTGAGTTTGGGTCACAAACTCTCACACTCTAACCTACTAAAGGATAGTGTAAATGAACTCTAGAAATGACCCTTACTTAGTGGTCGGATTAAGACCCGCTTTAGTGACTTCTTGAGTTGCTTCTTTTAGTTCTCCCATGCTTGAATAAGCTCTTTATGTGCTCCCTCGATCTTGATGTCGATGCTTTACCAAAGCTTCAACTCCAATGATCAACGCCTTGTATTTGATGTCCCAGTGAGGTGACCAAGGTGATGGGAGGTAGGTGAATCTTCTACAACTAATGGTGAGTTATACACCTAGAAGGATTCACCCAAAAGATCTCTATGAGAGGTTTAAACAAAGGTTTTATCGATATTTATGGTGTTTAAACATCTAGAGATCAAGGGGAATAAGTTCATCTTCAATTGAGCTTTGAATGCTCCAACACATGATTAATCATATGGAAGATAACTTGATTGCGTTAGGATTAAAGCTTAATGGGGTTTGCTATAATGGTGGCTTCTAATGCACTAAAATTCCTTTTCAAAGTCTAAGAGTTGAGCCCCATATATTTAGTGTTAAAGCTCTAGCGATTAAAAATGGGTTGTAACGGCTCTTTGTCGATCGGTCGACTCAACCCGTTGACCGATCGAAATGGGCCATTGGCTGGTCAAAGTTGGACATCGATCGGTCGAATTATCGAGTAGCTTAAGGTATACTTACTATCCAGTTTCAGCCACGATTCAACCTGTTGACCCGGTTTGTCAATCGAGCGCCGATGCCCATCAGCCCGTCGAAATATGTCGTCAATCGGTCGATTTTCTTTAGGACAAGTGTTCAGTTGTTGTCCTGATTTGGGGCTTATTCAACTTGTCGACCAGTGTCATCGACCGGTTGATGGATCAGTTGATCGCTCTATGAGTTTTATTGTTTAGGTTGTTTGTTTACAGCCGTCATGAACCTCTAAGGCCTTTTAATAGATGGTCTTTTGGGACTCCTATGACCTATGTAAGATGACTAAAATTTTACCTATTAATTCTAAGTTACTTAGAGGTTAAGGTTGTTTTGGTTCTAAAGGGTTAGGAATATCACCAATGCAGCTCTGATTTACCCGTATCTTCTTCTTTGATGCTTCTTGTCCACTTGAATCTTTGGTCTTCAGCTTGTCAAGGCTCAACTGACATTATAAAAATGGATGCACGTAATTGACAAATAAGGTGTACTCGTATGCCACAATTAAGTGCACTAATAGTTCTAGTTACTAGTGCTTAGAAGTGTTACCACAATCCATGAGGACAATCTTGGTCTTACCGAATTATTACTCTATCACAGCCTTGCACTTGGGGTTGTTATCACATGATAGGTGTATTCATCAACATGCCTTTAAGCTTGGTAAATCTTCTTAGCACTCATTGCTCCACTTGAATTGGTTATCCTTTTTAAGGAGATTGCATAAAGGACAAGAGATGTGGTTAAAGTTCTTTATGAACCTTCGATAAAATCCTACGTGTCCAAGGAAGGACTACACATCATGTATGCTTTTGAGTGGTGGTAGATTGGTAATGAAATCTATTTTGGCCTTGTCAACCTCAATTCTATTAGATGATATGATATGTCCTAGGATAATTCCCTTTTTAACCATAAAATAAAACTTCTCCCAGTCCAACACGAGGTTCTTCTCCTCACATCAGGTCAAGACCAAGCGTAAGTGGTCTTAGCACTTATCGAACATACAATAAAAAACTGAGAAGTCATCCATGAAAACTTTCAAAAAATGTCGAACCATGTTTGAAAAAATACTGAGCATGCACCTCTGGAAAGTTGAAGGAGCATTACATAAACCGAACGACATCCTTTAGTAAGTAAAGGTATCGAACAGGCAAGTAAATGTGGTCTTTTCCTTACTTCTGGGGTGATTTCGATTTGGTTGTACCCAGAGTAGCCATCTAGGAAGCATTATTAGGAATGACCTACCAACATCTCTAGAATTTGATCAACGAAGGGTAGGGGAAAGTAGTCTTTCCTTGTCATTGTGTTTAGCTTCCTATGATCAATACATATATGCCAACCTATGATGACTCTAGTCGGTATAAGTTCATTGTTGGCATTAAGAACAATGGTGATTCCAAATTTCTTAAGAAGCACTTAAGTTGGATTCACCCATTGGCTATAAATACTTAGGTAAATGATACCCACATCCAATTGCCTTAACACCCCTCCTTTAACCACTTCCTTCATGTTTGGATTTAGACACCTTTGTGGTTTTCTAGTAGTTTAGGCATTATATTCAAGGTGTATGCACTGAATACAAATCAAGGGATCGATTTCTTTGAGATCTGTAATAGTCCATCCAATGGCTCCTCTATGTTCATTGAGCAGTTTGATCAACTCAATCTCTTGGTCTTTCTCCAAGTGAGAATAAATCAAAATGGGGTATGTATCATCTTGACCTAAAGAAACATATTTTAGCTCGAATGGTAAATGTTTTAGGTAAAGCTTCAGCACTTCAACACTAGATGATAGAGGCGGTAGAGGCTTAGAGTTGGTCAGTGATAACTTTTCAAATTGGGGACTCCACTGATTAGTTTCGACTATTGACGTAAAATTGAGCGAGGTATCAACTTCTTTAATCATGTCATCTTCAGAATATGAGAAGTGAGCCAAGCACACTTCTAAGGGATCGGATAATTCAGTTTGAAGGAACTCATTTTCTATGATAAAATCAATCATGTATATGTCATGGACCTCATCATTATCTCCATGCCTTTTGCACATGTAAAACACGTTGAGTTCTAATGTCATGTTTCCAAAGGTCAATTTCATAATTCCATTCTAGCAATTGAAAACGACATTAGAAGTAGCCAGGAATGGTCAGCCTAAGATAACTGGTATTTGAGTGCTCACATCCATCATCGGTTGTGTGTCCAATGTTTGCTCGCCTCAAGTGTAAGGTTGTGATGTAGTAATAATCTCAGTAAGACCGAGGTCGATCCACAAGGAATTAGAAAACCAATTCTAAACTATTCCAGCAACTTGAATTGGAACAATTTGGAGTTTTCAATTAAGAGAACTAACTTAAAACAGTAACTTAGAAAAATCAGTAATTTAAAGGAACTAAGGCTTTCAAAGATCCACTTATAGCAATCCCATGTCAATCCAATCAATCCAAGTATAAAACACAACTATATTCGAAGTTCTATCTCTTATCTAGTTGGAAAATAAAGCATTGAAACACATTCAATCCCACTTAAGTTAAACTTTCAAGTTCTAGTCCTATTCATTCACATAGAATTCAAAATCATAGCCTTCGGAGTAACAGCCATCCCTATGGACTATAGCATGCTCAAGCGTTACCATAATTCGAATCTAATCAAGCCAAACATGATAATCTTAGAGAATTGCAAGGAATCCATGTCCGGAGCACATGAACTCTCATAAAACTTCTAAAAATATTAACTTTATTCGAACTAGATCATTCAAAATCCAAACTTAAAGTGAAAGTTCTTGAATTAAATTGAATTAAACATGGAATTGGCTACAAGCTTCACCTCTCAGCCCTAGTTGAGAGATTCTAGCTGAGCATTGTCATACTACAACTAGAACTCAATGAAAAAAACATAAAAGCTAGAAAAACCGAATTTAATAGAGTTGGGGATGCTCCATGGTTCGCTCCTTCACCTCCCACGACCTCCAATCTCATCTAGGATACCTTTAGACGAGGCTCTAGGTGCCCTTTTATAGAATAGTGTAGAAGATTCCAAATTGCATAAGGAATCACGGAGCTGCGCAGAGAAAATTGGAGCTTGTAGGACAAGCTCTGTTACGCAGCCGACCGGTCGGACGACCGGTTTGAGCTCATTGACGACCGGTCCTAAATCGTGAAAATCAGTCCAGCAAGCTTTTTAGAAATCCACCCTTCCCTGTTGAGTGCTAGACCGGTCTTACGATCGGTTTGAGTGATGGTCGACCGATTTAACTACCGGTCAGTCTTAGTCCAATGAGATGTGCAGCAAGGGGGGTTTCTCTGTTGAAGTGCTGACTAGTTAGATGACCGATCATGTGCCTTGTCAGACCGGTCGGATGACCGGTCTTCAGTGCAGACCGGTCTTCAGTGCAGAGTATTGCACTTCTGTCTTCTTTCTTCTATATCTCTCTTGCTTCTTTCTTCCATCCTTTGGCACTTAGTTCTTTGATCTTTAATGTACCTATAGTGATCTTTTTAGCCTTAAATCAGTGAAATCTCCGCTTCGCTACTACAATCACAAATCACGCATTAGATGAGTCTTTTAAGCATGCAAACCATGCATATAATGTGATGTAATGGGCTAGATCATGTATAAATTTGAGGCTCAACACACCCCCCAACTAGCATTTTGCTAGTCTCGAGTAAAACATGCGTGAAGCAAGTTCAATTTTCCAAAATCCAACTCTCCTTCAGAACGATACTTCTATTCATTCCGAGACATGCAAGTGTAAAAATTAGAGAAACTAGGTGATAGAGGTTGCGACCTTAAACTCTCAAAACATAAAAAGTGTTCATATAGAATTCCCGCTGATTGATTGATACGTAGAAGAACTTTGAACAAATTGAACCTAATGTGTATAGTAATGGCTCATCTCATGAGTTTACGGGATCATCTTCTTCATAGATCAACTAAACTATGGATCTCAAGGTGTACAGATCAACAACAAGCATATGACAGGAATTTGCCTTACCGTCCATCCTCCAATATATTATGAGAAACTCAAGATTATAGAAGAAGCACTGGGGGCAAGCCCTAATATATGATTAAAACCTCAAGTCTACAGAAAGAAATGACTGGGGGCAGGCCAGGAAGGATAACAGATAAACCTAAAAACAAGGAGCTGGACGAAAATTTCAAACTTATGACACGAACATCTCTTGAAAGCAATGACCTAAGGGTACACAAGTTAAGTAAAAAAGGGAAGTATTATTTTTATGTATTCTTCCGTTCTTATGCTTTAATGTTCTTAGTTCACATTAGAAGTCACACATAACATCATTTTATGCATACTAATCTCAAACACATAATACCAAGTAGTAGTTTGGCAAAAGAATGATTGTCAGTATTTTGGATCATGAAGCACACAGTTAACAAGTTCTGATGTCGATTACATCAGATACAAGTAGCAGTTAGGTATTCAGGACAACTATCTAATACCACTTTTGTCTGACAATGACTGTAAAGAGCAAAAGAATAGAGTTACAACTTCTCCAGGCACCCTGTTGTGAACTGCATCACATTTTTCCACATTGCTTCCATTGTAGCCTTTGCCTCAGCTATCATCAGCGTAGGATCCAGAATATCACGAAGTTCGATTTCTAAGTCTATTATTTGCTTGTGCACCACCTCTCCTTTACTTTCGAGTCGTGCGACCTCAACATGGTTCTGATTGACAACTAGATCGAGACGGGCAACCTCAAGATTTGTGACTGCTTCTTCTGTCTGCAGCCGCATGATCTCGGATCTGATATCAGCAAGACGATTAATACACCCTAAGCATTGAGTCTCACTATCTTCTAAAGTTGTTCTGCCATCAACTGCCGAGTGTTCTCACTGCCCTACGATAGGTCGCAAAGAAGATAGCACTTGTCGTTTCTCTTCAGCCGTAGGGTCAGATTCAATCCGTTCAGCCATAGTAACCTGCGCAACAGAATCCTCGTAGGAAGAAACGCGGAAGACTATTTTGGATACATTAGGCCCGATTACTCTTGTGCAAGCTTCTAACGCCTTCACTTTAGCTCTCAACATATGCCACTCGCACGGCTCAGCCAACACCTTTAAGATACTGGACAGTAGACTTCTTAGTACGTTTTGTCCGAAACAGTCTAAATGATAGAAACAAGGAATGTCAGATACTCCGTGAGCAGCAGCATCAGAACTAACAATATCTGCGACAAAAGGAACAAGCAAGTATGTAATGAAATTATATGTACAGAAAAAGAATACACCAAAGAACTATGAAAGAGCTATACCTGAAGATGAGTCGACGACAGGTTCCGAGGAATCCATAGTATGTATCGTCGCATCAATGAACGGCTTAATGATCTCGGTTAGTAGCATCGAGGTCACATCCATAAGTTCAGTAGTATCGCTATCAATATCAATCACTTCAGTTACCACCGGTGACTCCGCCATATCCTCCACACCAGAAACGCCAGGGGCCACAGATACAGTTGTGTCATTCGCTGACACAGTAGTCCCTTGCAAATTATCCTCTCCAATCGGCCCAGCCTGCTCTCTCACGCCAGCACGGTCTGATGTTTCATTCGCCGGCCCAGTCATCGTCAGGTCATCTTCACTAATTAACCGACTGACGTCCTCATCACCTCTAACCACCAGAAGACATGTGAACCCTGCTTCTTGTGACCATTTCACTAAAGGTATTCCTAAAATATGCCAGCTATCCAACGTAGTATCCTCCTTACAATGATCAATCGACACACTCGGAGAGATCTTATGACTAGTACTTGACAATAGATATGCTTCAATCCGTTCTCTAAAGTAACCGGGCCCGTTAGTGAAAATATCTAGCATCTTTGGAGGAGTAATGTATAGTGGATCATCAACGGAGCTGTTTTTCCAAATCAGAGCGTATTAATGCACCCACCATCTCATCCAGCCATCAGGGCTACCAGTTTTCCTGTAAAGACTAGGAAGCATAAACCTCGTGCCCGTTCGCATCATCAAAAGTTGATGCCATATCCATTCCCAATGAGCAGGGCTCGTGCTGTACGCCCGATCTAGTTTAGTTACATCTGGTAACGTCATCAGAATGCCCTGATCATATCTGAATTGCCTGGCAAACCGGCTAGGGTAATAAGGTTCCCGCCATAACTCTATTCCTTCGCGCAGCGGAAGTGAAGCAATATGAATAGACACCAGAAATTCCCTATCAATAGTATTCACGGAATGTTTGTCGTCAACGACTTTCAGTCTTTTCCGACGTCAGAAACAGGAAAGTGGTAGAAACAAATCTTTGCCCAATTGCCAATTTTGGAAGCTATCCAATCAGATGACTGTGTTATCATGTTAAGTTTTCTGTAGCGATAAAGAGGTGCGTAATCGGCGTGGAGATACCGGAAGAGATCCATTCCATACAGCCACGGGGAATATATACCCAACCATCTACAGAAGAAATGCCATGGGCAATAAGCCATGTTCATCCCTCACTAGGGTTGATCTTTGTTACGGGCGATATTGCCGAAAGCCCTATATAAACTGCATAGCACCAGCGATGCTAGAGAATATCAATGACCTTTTGCAAGAGCTCCCGCCACGACAAAGCAAGAAACCCTGATACCATCAACACTCTTGGAGCTAGGCAACATAACCACCGACAGCCAATATGCTAAGAAGCCTGCCAGTTCACAGACGGCGTAAGCTCGCTCAGATTGCAAAACTTTTATTCGAAACATTCCCTCATTAAGGCCTAGTCTTCTGGCAAGATGTTGAACCTCCAATTTATACATTGCATTGGCCATTACATCACATTATATGCATGGTTTTCATATTTAAAAGGCCCATCTAATGCATGTTTTGTAATTGTAGGAATGAGAGTGGACTTCACCCAATTGGAGACCAAAAGGATTCATTTAGAACAATTGGATGAAGGTTGAAGGAGGACTAAAGAAAGAAGAAATCAAGTAGAAGAGAAAGAAGAGGAAAGAAAGGAAGAAAAGATGAAAGGAAGAAAAGATGAAATGAAGAAGGTCCGACCGGTCGGCCATGTGAGCCTTGACCGGTCAAGACCGGTCGGCCGCAGCTCTGGAGTTCCCTGGACTCAAGTTTAATTGGTCCGACCGGTCAAGACCAGTCGGCCAACAGGTCGCCCCCCTCTCTGAGCACGCTGGACGAATTGATAAGCCAGTCCGACAGGTCACGACCATTCAGTTCTGCGTAAGACAGCAAACTTTCTATTTCTGTTCCAAAAATTCCTGCGCAGTGCGTATCCTTACGCAATTTCTAGATGATTCTAACACAGCAGAGCTTCCCCACTATAAAAGGACACCTAGGGGCTCTTCCTAGGGCATCCTAGAACAGATTGAGCACGGTGGGAGACGATGGAAGTCAATTTCGGAGTTCTACAACTCCTCCTAGTTTGCTTTCTAGTTTTATGCTTTGTTTGGTTTGTTTCATGTTTCCTTGGATCATGAACGGCTAAACCTCTTAGCTAGGGCTAAGAGGTGAAGCTTGTAGTGAATCTAAGATGTTTCAATTCGTTTGATTTGGTTTTAAGTTGGATTTCTATTGAAGAACAATGGTTTGAAGTTTAAATAAAGTTCTAAGTAGTTTTTCTTAATCTTATGATGACTTATAGATGTTTGGAAGAACTGCTTGAGTTCTTAATTGTTTTGAGCTAGTCTAGACCTGTATGATCCGAGGAATTGGAATACACTCTAGATTTATGATCTTCATGTGGGAGCTTCACACCAAAAGTCTATTTTTCTGAAAATTCTGAAGTATGTGAGACTGTGTATGTGATTTGGATCAAGTTCAAATCATGATCTAGTTTTGTCTTGTGACAGGATTTAATGATGGTTATGATTGTGATCTTAACCTATTGGAATTGGGACTGACCTATGCAATTGAGTATGCTTGTCCTAGCTTGCATTGAGTGAATCATATACTTGGATCATACATATGTCAGATTGATTGTTTTAACTGCACTATCATCTGACTAGATAGAACTTAATTTCGATTATAGTTGAGAAAGTAAGAAACCACAGCGAATTGAGCATCAAGGATTGCTACAAGTGGATCCTTGAACCCCTAGTGCCTTTTATTAATTGTTTACCTTCAGTTTAATTCAAAGTTACTATTTATATCAATCTTCTACAAATCTGTTTGTTAGCTCTTCAGTAGAACTATTGGAAGTATTTTGCGGATTCCTACATAAGTCCCTGTGGATCGACCTCGGTCTTACTGAGATTATTACTACATCGCAACCCTACACTTGGGGAAGCGAACAAGTTTTTGGTGCCGTTGCCGGGGACTTTGACGGTTTTCACAAAATTTCTGAAAATAATATCTATTTGAGATTTTTAGGAATAGTACTAACTTAGTTTGTTTTATTTTTTATTTTTTTCTTTTGCAGGGATTTTTAGGAAGTTGAAGAAAAAGTAGGCATCTTAAGTTCTCAAATCAGGTTTTATCATTCTAACCTTACTCTTCTTCTTCTCCTATTATTTCCTATCATATTCATCTCTTGTAGAGTGGGTGGAGACTCCTTTTTGGATCTTTGATAGGTTGGCCTTGTGCCGCCTTGATTCCTATTGGTCGGCACTGCCGTCTTGGATCACCTTGTGCTCAAAGATTTCTCTTCTCAACTCTATTCCTCTTTCTTCTTTTTCTGCACTTTTCTCAAAAGATTCAAAGAGTGGGTGGGGAGTTCTTTGAACCCCTATTGACTAGGAGAAATCGGTCTCTATCCTTACTTCTGGCTTAGCCATTGCAAGACACCTTGTGCTTCGGTCTTAGAGAGAAGTAAAGGAAGGAAGAAAGAATTCTTTTTGTTTCATTCTTTTAGGATTTGCATGCCACATTGGGCTCAGGATTCTAATAACCGACTCATTAGTGAAGGGGGAATAGTAGAAGGAATTGACAGAGAACCACGTGCTAGGAGACATTTAAATTCTCCAATTTTGTCTGAAAGTATGGCTGCAAATCAATCCTATGGCCAATCAAAATCTGGGCCAAAACCAAACCGAAACGGAAGAGAATGTGGTTAAGAATGTTCCCCGACCAAGAACATTACGTGATTACTTGCAACCAGCAAGAGTGAGCACTCCCTCATGAATAGTTTTCCCACAAAATGCAGGGAACGTAGATTTGAAACTGGGAGTAATCCAACTCCTTTCGAGATTCCATGGATTAGACAGTGAAAGTGCCTATCAACACCTTAAGGAATTTGATGAGATGATAGCCATAATGCACTTTACAAATGTAACTGATGATGTGGTGAGACTTAAATTATTTCATTTTACCCTTAAAGATAAAGCTAAAGGTTGGCTTCATGCATTAAGGCCAAGATCAATTGGTATATGGACTGATATGTATAGGGAGTTCATTAAAAAGTTCTTCCCTACTCAAAAAACGAACATGTTGAGGCGCCTTATCATGAACTTTGCCCAAAAGGAGGATGAGACCTTCTTATAATGTTGGGAGAGGTTTAAGGACTTGTTAAATGCATGCCCACATCATGGCTATGAAATTTGGCGGGTTATAAGCTTTTTCTATGAAGGACTGACTTCACCCATGAACCAATTCATAGAGATGATGTGCAATGGGGAATTCATGAATAAAAAGCCGAGGAAGCATGGGACTATTTGGATGAGTTGGACGAGAATGCACAGTCTTGGGATACATCTAGATCAATAAATTCCAAGACTAGCCAATAAAAGGAAAAGGGAGGAATTTATGTCATCTTAGAAGAAGATAACATAAGTGCACGTGTTGCTAGCCTCACAAGAAAAGTTAAGGCCATGGAATTAAAGAAAGGAGAAACGATCAACTCAAAAGACGTTGAAACTGTTTGTGGAAATTGTACCGGAAATCAACATGCAACACAAGATTGTCCCACAATTTCAGCAGTTCAAGACATCTTACAAGAACAATCAAATGCCATAAATAGTTATCAACGCCAATTTGGTGTTCCAAATTCTAACACATAATTCTAGTTGGAAGAACCATCCCAACTTTAGTTGGAGGAATGGACCCACTGCGAATGCAAACAATATCCCTCAAGCTCAACCCTTACTAAGTCCATCCCTAGTCATTACACCAAAAGCTATGCTAGAAGAGATGTTAGGTGCATTTGTATCGGTTCAAGCTGAATATAACAAGACTAATTCTTTGAAAATAGATGGGTTCATGCAAGAGCAATTGAAATTTAATCAAAGTTCAACTTAAGCCATCAATGACTTGAAATCTCAATGGCTAGAGTTGAATCTCACCTCAGTGTTAGGGAGAAAGGCACACTTCCTACCCAACCTCTTCCTAACCCAAGAACCCAATTTGAGATACAAGACGCAAGCTCATCTTCTTAACATACGGAGCATGTTCAAGCTATCACCACTTTGAGAAGTGGGAATATAATTGATAAATCTAATCCGGTGAAGGCCCCAAAGCCTAACGATCCGAAAAATTCCAAAGAGGATGATAGCTAAAACTGAAAGTACGTCGGTAGTCTAACACGACACCTACGTATGTGCGGAAGCTTAAAGAGCAACTAGAATTATGGGTAAACCTATAGGGGGGGGTGTGATTAGGACCTTTTTTAAATTCTTTTCGCCTACTAACACAATTCAACAAATTAAGCTAAGTAAGTAAGAACACTTCGGCTTCCAAGCCTAAGTGGGTCCAATCACGAGACTAGCATAAGGTTAAGCAATAAACAATCCTAGTCTAAGCATGCATAGGTGAATAAATAATATACCTAATCAAGCTCCTAACCTATGCAACCTATGTAGACTTATGAGAATGGATCAATGAGCTCAAGTCTACACACCTAGTGAAAGTACATCTTGTGTGTGGATGTGCCTAATTAGTGCCTAGCATATATTCCTATCAAGCATTCATAATTAGACAATTAAACTAACAATGCTAAGATATCAATGTGCTCAAATCAATCACAAACACAAGCATGTATAGTGGTTCGACTTTAGGTCTACTCCACTCCCGGTTCAAGTACTCAACTCCTTTGAGCACACCGGCATTTACTATCGGAGGTTTTAAATGAGGTTCACCTCTCAACCTTTACACGGAGGTTTTACCGGTTCACCTCTCAACCATAACCGGAGTTTTGGACAAAGGGCTTGTTAGGGTCCCAAAAGGTAGGGGCCCTTAAAATAAGCAAAATAGCCAAAGGAATCATGCAAAACACCTTCCGGTGCATGTAAGATGAAGATTTACAAAATTTCCCTTAGCTAATTTTGGCTGAAATCTCCAGCGGACCCCGCCGACAACCGTAATCAGAACCGTCCGAAATCGGACCCATAACTTATTTATGATTTATGATGAACAGTGCAAGTGATTTCACGATCAAACGGGCCCCACAACCCCCCCAAAATTCAAAACCCAAATAGTAGAATTCCTATTTACGTGTCCACGCACCCATAAATTCAAACACTCCACGCGCCCGAAAAATCAGCAAAAAACAGGAATTTCTTCAAAGGTGTTCCGGAGTCCCATGCACCCTGAAAATGGTGCCACACACCCTTAAATTCAACATTTTGTTATTTTCATTTTGAAGGTGTTCTGGGGTCCCACGCACCCAAATAATGGTCCCACGAATCCAGTAATTCGACTACACTTCAGGCACTCAAATTATAGGTGCGTGGACTCCCACGCACCTGTAAATTAAGTCCCACGCACCCAAAAAATTAAGTATTTTAACATGTTTCTGGGTGCGTCGGACCTCCACACATCATTAAGCAGGTGCGTGGAGGGTATTTTAAAGATGCGTGACACGTGGCAGCCCCTCATTGGCCGATCTCCGGATTCTTCGGCTATAAATACCCCCCCCCCCCCCCCCCACCGAGTCATTGAGACGATTCAGAAAGAGAGAGAGATGCCGCCCGTTGGAAATCCGAAATTCCTGCCGAAAACACTCGCCGAAATACTTTTCCGACCACCGGAATACCCTTTCCGATCGCAGATACTCCACCACAGGTCTGCATCCTAAAAAAATCATAAGTGTGGCCATGCATCCATAAAAGGACCCCACGCACCCGAAAAATGGCCCACGCATCCACAAATTCTGTCCCCATGCATCCATTAATTCATCATAAATCAAACAAGTGCATCGGACTCCCAAGCACCCAAATAATGGTCCCACGCGTCCATAAAATCGACGAAATTCAGAGTTGCATATTCGGTCCCACGCACCCAAATAATGGTCCCACGCGCCCATAAATTCATCAAAATCCGATACTTCAATTTTTAGGTGCGTTGCAGTCCACGCACCCATAAAATAAGTCCCACGCACCCTAAAATCAGTCAATTGGAAAACATGTTTATGGGTACTCCGGACTCAATTTTAAGTGTTTTCAAGTTCCGTTTGAGCCTATTTTGGGTATTTCGAGCGTTCTGGACGCATTGGAACAGTCAAATGGACTTCTAGGATCTCTAAACGAGCAGAATAACGCATCTTTGATGTTCGATCCGATTCGACGCAATGAATGAAATGACTTCTCGGAAAGGAGCCGCCAGCATCCAGAATTATGTAAATATGCCATCATTTATATCTACTGTAAAGCTGTGATCCGATTTGGGTCAAAAGCTAGATAAACGGGACTATGGTTATCACGATAAACCATGCCAAAGAGTTTCGATTCTCTACAAATCAATTGCTATGAGTTGCCGCAACACAACAGTCAATGCCCTACCCATTCAAACGGTATCCGTTGGTTGGGCTACACAGGTACACACAACTGCAAAATGTACTTCCCGAGGTCACCTGTCCCTACATTAACAGGCGCGGGCCCAAAGTCGTCCATCTCAGTCGTAAATCCTGATAGTCTCAGCCTGAATCTGCAGCCAAAACATGAGACATAGACATCTGACTAATACAAAGACGGTTCAGTAAATAGCAAAACAAATACAGGTCTCTACGACCACAAACTCTAAGACCATAGTCCCTGCTGACTAGTCTTTTGCCTTTTAATCAAGGGTCATCGATCATTCGATGTAATTAAGGGCTCGTGCTAGATCACGGCCTGGAATGTACAAGATCTCAGGATCTCTGGAATAAAATTTGCCTTGTGATATCTCTTCTTGTGTACTTTTGCTAATGCTTGTGATTGTCTATGAATGTTTCTATTACTCAGAACCCCAGAGCAACAATACACAATAAACACCATTCAGAAAATGACCTCGCTGCATTTTCAGTTCCAACAAACTGGCGACTCTGCTGGGGTATACGAACAATACCAGAATCTCTGGTTAGCTCTGAGTATAGAAACGCTCTAAGATCAATCATTTGCAGACATGAATGTATACATAGGAAAGCTATCACGAGGCATAATGTTTCGGTGCCCTCGGGCGCCAAACTGGTGACTCTCAACGGGAACGTTCTTCCCTTCATCTTTAAGGTAATAGACGGTAAATCAAAGGTTCAAAACCACAAACTTCCACAACTACACGTATTTGTCTTCTCCTTGCTTATTACTATTAGTTTAAGTACTGCGATCGATTAGTTCACGCTCCCGGCCGCGTTCATGAACTGTTCTAACAATTTTCTGACACGGCAGAATTAACAAGATAGTAACGCAGGCAGAAGAAATGGCAGGCACGATGACCAGTTCGTGCACCTTCCTTGCCACTGGATGCTTCAGCTTCCCCCATCCCACCACAACTACAAACCCAAGCTCAGAATGGCAATTGGTCGAGACCCGAAGGCAGAAGAAGTAACAGAAGAAAGTTGCCATTATAGCAGCGTATATGAAGGCGAATGTTGAGAGACCTCGCCCCGTGATCAAGAAACAGTGGCAGCTGAAGAAAGGGCAGAAGATCCTTGTCAACAGGCAGGTCACATCGGCTAAGCCCGCGGCGCCCTCGATGACAGTCGAGCAGTTCCCGCTATTATCCAGAGCCGTTCATACCTCGCAAAAGACTACTAAGCCCGCGCATGCAAAATCCTAGCCCGTGACGACCCCTGAGCAGAAATAGAGGTCGGCTCGAAGAATCCCGTTGGCGCAAGTGGTGATGGTCCAAGTGGTTGCAGAAGAAGAAGAAGAACCTTACGAGGCAGAAGAATTACCTCCATTATAAGATCAGATCGACAGATTGGTTGAGGCTAACCTCGAAACAAACGATCGAATGAAGGCTATCCAGAAAGCCTTGACCACTCTGATAGTGCAGAATGCCACCAGAAATGTCGTGCCGCCCACCCGTCAGTCAGCAGAGGAGTCTCAAGGGGTGGCAGAAGGTCCGGTTGAGCCTGAGCCGCCCATCCAACTCAGAGTCGCTCCAATAGGACGTACGTTGCCTTCCGCATCCCAGATATCACGAGAAGAGTTATCCCAAACAATAGCCCATATGATGCAGCAAGAAAAAGAAAAAGAGAAAGAAAGGAGAGGCAGCTATAAATATTGGGTCCCATACCCACCAAAGGTAGAAGAGGTACCATTTCCAGCCAATTTCAGATGCCCGGACTTCAAAAAGTTTGACAGCAGAGGGTCGCCGGAGGAGCACATCACCCACTTCTTGACTACGTTGGGAAACTGGTCTGCAGTTCCGCAGTATTGCATGCGGCTGTTCGAATCTACCCTCACAGGGAAGGCCTTTCAGTGGTACATGTCACTACCGGCCGGCTCTGTAAGGACATTGGAGCAAATGCAGGATGCCTTCATCTCAAAGTTCTTCCCGACCGAGAGAGAGATCTCCCTAACAGATATAGCAATGGTCAGACAGAGAAATGGTGAACCAAGCGAAAAGTTCATCGACCGATGGGGAACCACAGCGGCTCAATGTGTCTAAGGGCCTTAGACCCGATGATTTCGTATGGCTTGTCAGGCAATACCTTCAGCTCCTTCCGCGAGCTGGCAACGAAAGCGCATCTGGTGGAGGAAACAGCATCCCGGGTAAACTTCAGACCAGAGAGACAGAAGAAGGAGGTAGGAAGAGTAGTAGAGACCCACCAGGTCAACAAGAGTAGAGACCAGACGGACCGCAAACGTCCCGCTGCCGATCATGGACCGGAGATAAAGGGAGCAACCATACAAGACAAGCGTAAAATGCCTTATGTACCAAAGCGTGTGTCGATAGCCAAGAGGGAGAGGGTGAACGGCCCATACACATTCGACATGGCCGATCTGGTTTCGATCATGGAACAATTGATCGAAGAAGGCATAATACGTCTACCAGAACCTGTCCGCCCCCATGAAGTCGGACGAACGAACGACCCCAAATACTGCAAATATCATCGATGCATCAGCCACCAGACAGAAGATTGCTTCTCCCTGAAAGGAAGGATACAGCGGTTGATCAATCAAGGGGTCATCAGCATGAAGGTACCAGAGACAGCGAAGGAGACGGCAGGGGCAATTTCAACAATCCCAATAGAAGGCAAGACCAACCGGCCAACTTCATTCCCTGAGCCGACGGAACCATGGACTCTTGTCAGTAGCAAGAAAAGGCTCGAGAACAGACGAAGACTCCGTAACCGAAGAAAGAACAGGGGAAGAGGAAGGAGAGGAATGTTGCAGGGGCAGATGCAATCCGCGACGAACATGGTATATTGTGGAATGGTGTCAGTTGTCGAGCAAACACCAACCGAAAAAATCCCGCAAGCAGTCGAGGAAGAAGTTGACGTAATCATCTTACGATCAGGAAAGTAAATGCCTGACCGTACCATTCCAAGACCAGATGACCCGATGCCAGAAGACAGCACCCCCAACAGGCTACGAGAGAGACCCCGCGTGCAGAAATCTAAAGAGAAGGTCATCGAAGCCACAACCAGTCAGCCGAACCCAAGACCAGTGGCGTATGACGTCGTGTCACACTTACGAAAGGTTCCTGCCCGCCTAAGCGTATACGATGCTTTATGTCTCTCGAAAGTGTACAGGGAAATGCTAATCAATGCCCTACTTGACAGTGAAGTCAGGGAAGTCACAATGATAGAGATAGAAGAAGAAATGAATAATACAGATAAATTTTGGGAGGGGTATATGCCGGTGTCACAAGTCAGGCCTGTCAACCATCCTTCAACCATCACTTTCTCAGAAGAAGACCGTACGATCGAATCAATAAACCATAATCGCCCGTTGATGATCACAGGAACAATCAGGGACACTGAGGTCAAGAGGTGCATGTTAGACGATGGGTCCGCTGTAAATATTATGCCGTTGAAAACACTACAGAAGCTAGGTTATAGGAAATCAGCATTACGCCCGAGTCTCATGATGATTCAAGGTTTCAATCAAGACAGTCAGCGTACGCTCGGGTCAATCACAGTGATACTAGAGATTGAAGAACTGACAATGAGAGTAACATGCCAGGTGATCGATGCAGTTACAATATACAACCTCCTTTTAGGAAGGCCCTGGCTCCATCAGAATCGCATTATACCTTCAACATATCATCAGTGCTTCAAATATAGCAGAGATGGGGTTCAGTACATGGTAGCAGCAGATTCGAAGCCATACATAGTAGCCAAGTCATTTTTGGCCGATGCAAAGTATTACAACTTGTCCAATAGTGGTGAGACAAATAAGAAGCCCGATGTAGTGAAGAGAGGGCAAGGGGAAAAACCCCAAATCGAGAAGTTTGTGTGGAAAAGTAAACCTCAGCCCGTCACTCAGGGAAGATCCCAATATCAACCGGGAAATCAACCTCAGCCGAATAAGAAGAAGTTCTATTTGGTACCGCAACATCTGCGTCAGCCAGGGCAGTCCGTGTTGAAATTAATCTCAGATCAACACATGAGCGTGCTCAAGTCCAGCTTCAATATGCTAGTACCCAAGATAGGAAAAATCAAACCATTCCCGAGGGCTCCAAGCCAATTCATCGTGCCGTCTAGAGACATCACCCAGAAAGACATCGAGTTTCACTCAGGGCCAAGCCAGCCAGTACCATCAGAAGAAAGAGAAGAGGGAAGGGGATCCGCCCAACCACGACCGATAGAAGAGAAGAGATATAGCAGGGTCAGCCGAAAGATTATGAGGAATATAGGATTCCTTGGTCAGGGTTCAGACACAAAGAAAAGACTGCTAGCTCCATTCGAAGAATACAAGCAAGTATACAGAAACAGAGAAGGTCTAGGAGCCAAGGCAAGCGTCAACATGGCGACCATCGGCCCGTTGGAAGAAATCCAAGTACAAGATCCTATCATCATTATCCAACCAAGTGTCGCACCTGCACAACTAGAAGATGGCGGATAACCGACGATTGCTGAACTCGAAGAGGTGAATTTGGGCACCCTCAAAGAACCCAAGAATACATATTTCAGCAGAAACGTCCCGGAAAATGAAAGAGAGAGATACTTGCAGCTATTGAAGGAGAATAAAGATATCTTTGCCTGGACATATTCAGAAATGCCAGGGCTCAGCCCGACAGTCGCCATGCACAAGCTGAGTATCATGAAGGAAAAGAAGCTAGTGAAGCAACCTCAGCGACGATTTCATCCTAATATTATACCCCAGATTGAAGAAGAAGTCAAGAGACTAATTCAGGCCGGGTTCGTTCGAGAGGTAAAATACCCCCGATGGATCTCAAACATCGTGCCAGTCAAGAAGAAGAGCGGACAGATCCAAGTTTGCGTTGACTTCCGAAATCTAAATGAAGCCTGCCCTAAAGACGATTTTCCCCTCCCAATTCCAGAGATGTTGATTGATAGCACAACAGGATATGCGATGATGTCCTTTATGGACAGATATTCGGGATACAATCAAATTCGCATGGCCCCAGAAGATGAAGAAGCTACGACTTTCCGCACAACTCTCGGCATCTACTGTTATCGCGTAATGCCCTTCGGATTGAAGAATGTAGGGGCAACGTATCAGCGCACAATGCACGTCATATTCCAAGATATGATGCACAAACACGTCGAATGCTATGTGGATGATTTGGTCGTGAGGTCAGCCGATCATGAACAACACAGGGAACATTTAAGACAGGTATTCCAGCGGTTGCTCAATTGGGGTCGCGTCTGGCAAATTCTTATGCTTTGTCGTCAGACATAGAGGCATAGAGATTGATCCAGCCAAAATTAAGATCATCAGAGAAATGCCACCACTGAAAAACCTAAAACAGTTGAAGAGTTTTCAAGGCCGTGTAGCATATCTGAGAAGATTCATTTCGAATCTGGCCGGTCGTTGTCAGCCGTTCTCCCGCCTCAACAAGAAAGACGTTAAGTTCGAATGGGATGATGCTTGCCAGAGGGCTTTCGATTCACTAAAAGAAATGCTCGGGAATTCTCCAGTCCTCGCCGCCCCGATCAAGGGAAAGCCGCTAATTTTGTACATTGCAGTAGGTGATAACTCGCTAGGGGCACTCCTAGCACAGAGGAACGAGGAAGGAAAGGAAAACGTACTATATTATTTGAGCCGCACATTGGTGGGGGCCGAATTTAACTACTCTGCGATTAAGAAGACCTGTCTCGCTCTCATTTTCGCTGTGAAGAAACTCAGGCATTACTGCCTCTCGCACCAAATAACGTTGATATCCAAGGCGGACCCGATCAAATTCCTTATGAACCGGCCTATGCTGTCTGGGCGCTTAGCTAAGTGGGCCCTTCTCCTCTCTGAGTTCGACATCACATATGTCCCAGCCCGAGCTATTAAAGGACAAGCGATTGTAGATTTTCTCGCTGCGCACCCAGTCCCAAGCAGCGAAGAAATGGAATGTGACCTCCCAGATGACCAGGTTATGGTGATCAAAGAACCACGACTCTGGCAGATGTACTTTGACGGAGCCTCTAGGTCAACCGGAGCAGGAGTAGGAGTTATATTTATCAGCCTGTAGGGAGATTTGCTGCCTTACTCGTTTATGATTGTGCCAGCTTGCACCAACAATGAAGCGGAATATCAAGCCCTCATTATCGAACTACAGCTCTCCCTCGAGATGCATATCAGAGTAATACAGATCTACGGTGACTCAAGGCTAGTCATCGAACAGCTGACGACAGAATAGGTTCGCAAACCTGAGTTGTCGTCTTTCTGCCACCAAACGTAATCACTATTCGACCAATTTCGTAACAGCAGTATTTCACATATACCGAGGCAGGAGAACGTACAGGCCGATGCATTGGCCAGTCTGGCCACCGCTCTGGCTAATCCCGGGGGCATCCCACTTCAAGTAACAATCAAGGAAAGGAGGATCCTACTAACAACCGTATTGCATGGCAGTGAATCAAGCGTGAATCCCATCTGTTGCTTCGAAATCACAGAAGAAAACGATTGGAGAAGGCCATTCATCGACTACTTGAAGTACGGATTTTTACCAGAAGAGCCTAAGATGCGCACGCAGGTCAGAAGACGCGCTGGTTCATTCATAGTACAGAATGATGTCCTTTACAAGCGCTCGTATGAGGGAGTGTTGTTGCATTGCTTGGACCAAGATGAAGCGTATGCCACATTGAAGGAAGCTCACGGAGGAGAGTGCGGTGCTCACCAAGGGGGCAAGAACTTACATCACCGTGTCCGACACATGGGGTACTATTGGCCCACGATGACAAAAGATTCGATAGAATATATTAAGAAGTGCCATCAATGCCAGATACATGCAAATATAATACACTCGCCACCGGAAGAGTTACATCAATCAGTAATATCTTGGCCTTTCGCCGCCTGGGGCATGGACGTGATGAAAATGCGGTATAAGTTTGATTACCGCTAATGTAGAAGCAAGAAACAAGTTGTCTTGTCCTAGAGGGGGGTGAATAGGACACTTTTTAAATTTTCCAATCACACACTTGTAATTATGCAATATATTTTCAGAGTACTTTCATCAAACACAAGACATGCAGAATATAAATCAATAAAAGCACATGTGAAAGAAGTAAATCAAGTTATCCATTCACCACACAACAGGAGATTTTTATAGTGGTTCGGTTATGTACCTACTCCACTCCCGGCTGATCCACTCACTCCTTGAGTGGCCGGATTTCACTATCACTATGGTTTTAAATGAGGTTAACCATAAACCTTAACAGCCTACAAAAGGACTTACGACTCAACACATGGATTCATCCTTCCATAGGACTAATCCATAGCCACTTGGTCCTACACAAGGACTTGTCCTACTCAAGGACTTGTACTACGCAAGGACTCTTACGAGTTTGGGTCTTCAAACTCTGAAACCCAAATCTCAACTTGAGGAGGTTTCTTGGACTCGAAAGACTAAATATACTCAGCTGATTGAGTCCCTTGATGATGCCTTTGTTGAAGAAGCTTCGGCTTGTACGGAAGATGGCTTCTTCAGCTCCCTCGATCAGCAACCTTGCTCCGGATGACTCATTGTAGATTCCAAGGTGAGGGATTAGGGTTAGGTAAAGGCTATATTGGGATATGGCTTTTATGTGAGGAAAGCTTCTACCTAATCCACCATTAATGGCATTGATGACAAGAGAATATCTATGAGAGGTAGGTCAAGATGCCATTAAAGAGGGGTTGAGTTCATGATTCAATCCAAGCTTTGAATGCTTCATCAATGTTGGTCAGATCAACATGGATTGAAGTATGAACTCAACAAATCTTAGGGTTTTGAAGAAGGGGATCTCAAGAAGAAGGTTCACACAAACCCTAGATGATGCTCAAGGTGTCTTGGGCAAGATCCAACCGAGTTCTATAAATAGACATGGCATTCAACGGTCAGAAAACGGTCAGCTCGATAGGATCCGATCGATCGGACATAAGATTTAGCTAGATTTGAATTTTGCTCAAAAACAGGTTCTCCAATTGATCGGACTTAGTTCCGATTGATCGGAAGACCCTTTCCGATTGATCGGACAGATGGTCCGATTGATCGGAATTCCTTCTAGAGAGTTGATGTAATTTTTCTGGAAATTCCTCCGATGGATCGTATGTGTGTCTGATGGATCGGACCACCCCTGTCCGATGGATCGGACAGACCTCCGAGGGATCGTAAAAGTGTCCAGAGAGATTTTCAATGTTTGCTGGATAATTATACGATTGATCGGACATACTGTCTGATTGATCGGAAGACCCTTTCCGATGGATCGGACAGGCCTCTGATGGCTTGGAAAAGTGTCCAGAGAGGTTTTCAATGTAACTGGACTATTCTCCGATGGATCGGACACATTGTCCGATTGATCGAACATCTATCGGACTAATCTCCGATGGATTGGGTATGTATCGGAGAGAGCAGACATATTATTTTTCAATTTTTAAGCAACTTCTGCTAACATTAACCCTTCCAAAGCTGATCTAAATGGAAGGTGGGCTATAGATGGTGCTAAGGGTGTGCCTAGGAAGGATTTGGGCCATCTATAGAAGGTTTTTGGGATCAAAGGTGTTGGGGTCCCAAAAGTAAAGATCTTCAAAACAATGATTATGGGTGCCCCAATCATCACTTTATTAGATTTAGGGCCAGTGCATCGAAGACCGCGTTGAAAATCGCAACACGCATTTAACCAAAAGAACAGGAAATTGAGCCGGTGGTGGGCCCCGCCGGTCATCATGATCAAAACTGTCAAAATGTAGGGGGATTACCTCAATTACCAAGAGATAGGAGCAGTGCATCGGCATTCATCACAAGGCGGACCCCACAAATTCCCCAATTTGCAAAACCTAAAATTGGAGGGGCACGAGTACGTCCAGCGCATCCAGAAATTAATTTAAGGGCGCACTGCCCCCAGCGCATCACAAAAATCCTCCAGCGGATTATGAAATTCGGACTGATTGAATTACAGGACGCACTGCCTCCAGCGCGTCTACAAATTCACCCGGCGCATCATGTAATTCAGTGATTTTGAATTTAAGGACGCACTACCTCCAGCGCGTCTACAAATTCACTCAGCGCATCGTGTAATTCAAACATTTCGAATTTCAGGACGCACTACCTCCGCGTCCCAAAATACGTCCAGCGCATCCAAAAAATCAGCCAATTTCAGGACGCATGACAGCTAGCGCGCCCTGAAAATCAGCTTCCAAACTCGGCCATTTTGAGACGCGCTGAGTGGCTTTAATCGACGCGCCGACCCATTTTCTCGACGCGCTACACGTGTCGACTGCCTATTGGACGACTTTGCCTATAAATACCCCCCCACCGCCTCATTTGCACGGGTCAGCGAGAGAGAGAGAGAGAACCTCGTCGCCGGAAAACCTTTTTTCGATCACCGGAATCCTTTTTTGATCACCGGAACCCCTCGCCGGAAATCGCACCTCCGATCAGACCAGGTCCGGAGAAATAACTTAAGTCACCCTTTTTCGATGCGCTGGTCCCAGCGCATCATAAAAAGTGACCCGGCGCATCAAGAAAATCCTCGGCGGATTACGTAAACCATAAATCGTGCCATTTTAAGGACGCACTGGCCCCAGCGCGTCGCAAAATAGGCCAGCGCATCATAAAAAGTGACCCGGCGCATCAAGAAAATCCTCGGCGGATTACGTAAACCATAAATCGTGTCATTTTAAGGACGCACTAGCCCCAGCACGTCGCAAAATAGGCCAGCGCATCATAAAAAGTGACCCGGCGCATCAAGAAAATCCTCGGCGGATTACGTAAACCATAAATGGTGCCATTTTAAGGACGCACTGGCCCCAGCGCATCGCAAAATACGCCAGCGCATCATAAAAAGTGACCCGGCGCATCAAGAAAATCCTCGGCGGATTACGTAAACCATAAATCGTGCCATTTTAAGGACGCACTGGCCCCAGCGTGTCGCAAAATAGGCCAGCGCATCATAAAAAGTGACCCGGCGCATCAAGAAAATCCTCGGCGGATTACGTAAACCATAAATCGTGCCATTTTAAGGACGCACTGGCCCCAGTGCGTCGCAAAATAGGCCAGCGCATCATAAAAAGTGACCCGGCGCATCAAGAAAATCCTCGGCGGATTACGTAAACCATAAATCGTGCCATTTTAAGGACGCACTGGCCCCAGCGCGTCGCAAAATAGGCCAGCGCATCATAAAAAGTGACCCGGCGCATCAAGAAAATCCTTGGCGGATTACGTAAACCATAAATCGTGCCATTTTAAGGACGCACTGGCCCCAGCGCATCGCAAAATAGGCCAGCGCATCATAAAAAGTGACCCGGCGCATCAAGAAAATCCTCGACGGATTACGTAAACCATAAATCGTGCCATTTTAAGGACGCACTGGCCCCAGCGCGTCGCAAAATAGGCCAGCGCATCATAAAAAGTGACCCAGCGCATCAAGAAAATCCTCGGCGGATTACGTAAACCATAAATCGTGCCATTTTAAGGACGCACTGGCCCCAGCGCGTCGCAAAATAGCCCAGTGGATCAGAAAAATGCATTTAAGGACGCACTGGCCCCAGCGCGTCGCAAAATAGCCCAGCGCATCAGAAAAATGCATTTAAGGACGCACTGGCCCCAGCGCGTGGCAAAATAGCCCAGCGCATCAGAAAAATGCATTTAAGGACGCACTGGCCCCAGCGCGTCGCAAAATAGCCCAGCGGATCGTAAAAATCAGCACTTTCAGCGTTCATCTCAGCACCTTTAAATCTTCATTTTACAACGTTTTCAAGCCCCGTTTAAGCCTATTTTGGGTATTTCGAGCATTCCGGACGAAATGGAGTGGTCAAATGACTCATCCGGGCTGCACAGGGAGCGAAATACAAACCTTGGGAGTCTAATCCGATCCAACGAGTTGAACGGAGCAATTCTCCTGAAAAGAGGCCGCCAGTGCCCAGAATCATACTGATGCATTATCATTACATGTATTACCATAATATGACTCGGATTCAGGTCTAGACTAAGCAAAGAGGACTATGGTTACCACGATAAACCATACCAGGAGAGTTCTAAACTATCACACACAATTTGTTAGAGATTGACACTTCAAGAACAGTCGATGCCCTACCCATCCAAACGGCATCCGCTGGTTGAGCTGCGCAGGTACACACAACTGTAGAATGGACTTCCTGAGGTCACCTGTCCCTACATTGACAGGCGCGGGCCCAGAGTCGTCCATCTCAGCCATAAACCCTGACAGTCTCAGCCCGGATCTCCGGTCAGAACATGGGACATAGACATTCGACTTGTACAAAGAAGGGTTAATCCTTAACAAAACATACAAATACAGGTCTTCGCGACCATACAAACACAGGTCTCCGCGACCATACAAACACAGGTCTCCGCGACCATACAATACAGGTCTCCGCGACCATACAAATACAGGTCTCTGCGACCATACAAATACAGGTCTCCGCGACCATACAAACACAGGTCTCCGCGACCATACAATACAGGTTCCCGCGACCATACAAATACAGGTCTCTACGACCACCAAAACACAGGTCTCCATGACCAATGAACTCTGAAACCATAGTCTCCGCTAACTAGTCTTTTGCCTTTTAATCAATGGTCATCGATCATTCGATGTAATTAAGGGCTCGTGCCAGATCACAGCCTGGAATGTACAAGATCTCAGAATCTCTGGAATAAAATTCGCCTTGCGATATCTCTTCTCCTGTGTATTTTTGTGAATGCTTATGATTGTCTATGAATGTTTCTATTATTCAGAACCCCAGAGCAACTAAACACCACATTCCAGAGAATGTTCATTTCTCTAGTTCTAACAAAAGGTTTGGATGGAGAGGCTTGAAGCTGTCTTGATGAGCGATCTTCTTTGAGAAGCTTCTGTCTTCAGCCGCAAGGAAACTGTCTTCAGCCGCAAGGAGACTCGATGACACACTAACCATGGTAATTGACAAATCTTTGCATTAACAATCTCCCCCTTTGTCAATTACCAGACAAAACCAAACCTATACAAGTCTTGGTCCATACCACAGACTTATCCTAGACACCAAAACCAAAATACATCATGTCGAGGAAAATAAAAACTTTATACATGGACATGACGCATTACATACAAAATGTACAAACTCAATGTACAGACTAAGCTTCACTTGAACTCCCCCTTGGTCCTTGCACACAAAAGATCAACAAAAAAGATAACCTGGACCTTTTGGTGGGATAAATTCTCCCCCTTTTTGTCAGTGATTGACAAAGGTTAGTGAAATGAGAATGCAGCGCATATGTCATAGACTAAAGGAGGAAATAGACAGTATTATGCCGAGAGAGGAAGCCAACACACACATGGTCATGCAAGGATATACAAGTATATGACAATAAGCACAGAGGGCTTATAGCCCAAGCAACCAACCTCCCCTCCTGAAATGTATATCATGACCAACATACCATATATACAAAATCCAAAAGAGGGCAAGAAGCCCAAAAAGGATAAAGCAATTTCGCACAATTATATGTATATATGCACAAGATAGCCAAAGAGAATGATCATCAGACGATTCAATATAAGATCATAGCAAAATATCATAACCAAAAAACATAATGATCATCCGAATATCCATATCGAACACAAATCATACCAAAATATTCAAAATATCCAACAAGAATGACCATCAGACTATCCAAAACAAAATCTGTCAAAGAAAAGATGTATCAATCAAAACAACTAACAATGTCGCTCCAAAAAGATATCTGCGACGACTAGACACTAGGGACCCTGACTAAAAAGATAGGCAGCTATGGAGCAGGGCCAGCAGCATCATCGCGACGACATGAAAGGGCGGATGTGAGGCGCTGAACAGCATCATGGATTGTCTGCATCAGGCCCTCAAGACCCGACAGCCGCTCACCATGCTGTGCAAGGGCACCCTCCACTCGATCTAGTTGAGCAGTGATCTGCTCCGTGCTGGGAGGAGGAGGTGCCGAAGAGGCGTCGTACTGAAGTTGCCGCTTGACGGAGCGACGAGCTGGGGCCGGCGACGGTGATGGAGCTGAAGACCTGCTGTGGGTGTCAGCCGACACCTGTGTGGGTGTGTGAGAGAAATCCCAGTCTTCTACATTATCCTCTTTTGGGAGGGTCATCTTCTTGATATTGAGGTCCCTGAAGGTGCGGCGAGGAATAAGGTGGACCACAATATCTGTGAACCCGCAATCGTGCCCCAATCTGGTAATGATCCAGCCGAACGGAATGGTGTTGCGGTTGTGTGGCAGAGCGTCCAGAATATGATGCAAAATGATGGATGGGAGACACAGGCGCGTCCCATGACCAACGTGATAGAGCAGATTGACCATATTTGCAGTAAGGTCGGATTTGTTGGTACTGCGTGGGTAGACATTTGTGGTGAAGATCTGGTGGAGCACTCGAAACCTATTGGACATTTCTAACTCCCGAAGTGCACTACCGTCTATCCACTCCGGATTGGGACCCCGACATAAGTATCGAGTCCAATCAGCCCTAAGAGTAGTATCAAGAAGATTGTCATTTGGTTGTGGGGCTGTGGACACGGGAACAGCAATAAGGTCGGCTATGGTTTGGGCTGTGACCTTGACTACCCGGCCTCTGACAATAACCTCACATGAGGGAGGGTTTCCAACGGGGTTGATGATTTTAGATAAAAATGTATACACCACCTCAGGATGGGCTACCCCTCCAAATCGTAGCAAACCATCCCACCCAATCTGTGCAAGAAGAGCGGGAATGCCAAAGGGCTCCACACATGACACAGCGACCTCTCTCTCATATATAATGGTGCGAGATTGAAACCGAGAGAGAGAGGCTGGACTCTCAGGCTGGGCAGGAGGAGCAGCAGGAGGAGGAGAGCCCTGAGAGGGTCGAGAAGTTTGCAGCTTCTTGGTCCTAGCAGTGGTGGATGGCCCCACAGCCATCGTGGACTTGCCTTTAGGATCTTTAGGCATGGTGTATCAAGATTGGAGAATGGATTTGAACAATGCAGACACCAAGATGGACAGGAAGAACCTCAAATCCCTACAAATGAGAAGCTAATAGAGGAAAGGGATAGAAGAAACCGATCGGACAGCAAGAAATCGAAATGACAGCTTGTGAGATCTTACCTAGGAGACACGAAGAGCTATTGTTGCTGCAAATGAGGACCGATGGAAAGCCAGCTGAGCTACAGTCCGATCGCACAGGGATGCCCTACCAGAAGGGGCTGAGAGAAAACAGAAACTAGGGTAGAAATGAACAGGGCTACGTATATAACTATCTGACTCCTGATATTTTCGATTGATCGGAGAAGTGTCCGATCAATCGGAAATGCCCCTAGTGACATTTAAGCAGTTAAACCCTTCCTCCTTTCAGCAAATGATTCCCCAGCTAATTTTATGAGAATGTAAGCTTTGGGATATCAATGATCACTCAATAAAATGAGGCTAATTCCTCAGATATACCTATATGCACATGATTTTCGAATTTGCTAGAGTGAGCATACACCGATAGACTTCCGAAGGTGTTCAAACCTTGTGGAATCTAACGGATTAGTAAGGATGTCGGCCAATTGCCACTCGGTTTGGATGTATTCAAGATTGATCAGTTTTTCCTCAACTAGTTCTCTTATAAAATGGTGTCGGATGTCGATATGCTTGGTTCGAGAATGTTGAACCGGATTTTTTGAGATATTAATGGCGCTTGTGTTGTCACAAAAAGCGTCATTTCATCATGATTAAGACCATAATCCTTCAACATCTACTTCATCCAAAGTAGTTGAGCACAGCAACTACCGGTAGCAATATATTCAACTTCAGCAGTGGACAATGAAATGGAGTTTTGCTTTTTGCTATGCCAAGCAAGTAAGCAGTTTCCGACGTAAAAACAGCCACCGCTAGTGGATTTTCTATCATCCATATTTCCGGCCCAATCGGCATCGGAGTACCCCGCAATGATGGTTGAGGTGTCAAAGGGGTACCACAAGCCATATTCACTTGTGCAGGCCACATATCTAATCACTCTTTTTACAGCAATGAGGTGTGATTCCTTAGGATCGGCTTGAAATCTAGCACATGCCCCTACACTAAAGGCAATATCGGGTCTACTTGCTGTGAGGTAGAGAAGACTCCCAATCATACTTCTATATAAATGTTGATCAACACTTTTGCCAGATAAGTCTTTAGAAAGTTTAATGGTAGTGGCCATAGGTGTGGTGTATGATCGACCCGAGTCTAGCCCAAACCTCTTGACTAAATCTTTTGCATACTTAGTTTGGTTGATAAAGATTCCATTTTTCAGCTGTTTAACTTGTAATCCTAGGAAAAAATTCAGTTCGCCAACCAAACTCATCTCAAATTCAGATTTCATTAGTTCAGCAAATAAGCCAGAAAATTCTTCACAGTTAGACCCAAATACAATATCATCCACATAAATATGAGCAATGAGAAAGGAATCAGCCGTCCTCTTAACAAATAGGGTTTTATCAACACTCCCCCTAACAAACTGGTGAGCAATAAGAAATTGAGTATAGCGTTCATACCATGCTCGGGGGGCTTGTTTTAACCTATAGAGAGCCTTTTTCAATCGGTAGACTCTTTGAGGATAACTAGGGTCCACAAACCCTTTTGGTTGTTCAACATACACCTCCTCATCAAGTATACCATTTAGAAAGGCACTTTTCACATCCATTTGAAATAATTTGAATTTGAGAGCACATGCTATGGACATGAGAATTCGAATGGATTCGAGTCTAGCTACCGGGGCAAAAGTTTCATCAAAATCAATTCCCTCAATTTGAGAGTACCCTTGAGCTACAAGGCGTGCTTTGTTTCGAATCACATTGCCAGATTCATCTGTTTTGTTTTTGAAGATCCATTTAGTTCCAATGACATTTTTCTCATATGGTCTTTCAACCAGAAGCCAAACTTCATTTCTGGTAAACTGTTGAAGTTCCTCTTGCATTGCAAGTATCCAAAACTCATCATTGAGAGCCTCATTTATATTTTTCGGTTCAATTTTTGAAGTGAAGCACACATGACTGTTGATGGCCTCAAGTTGTCTTCTCGTCTTAACTCCAACATCCGGATCTCCAATGATTTGATTGAGGGGATGATCCTTGATGTGTGGAACATTTCCAGAAGCTATTGAGGCATTGGGAGTGGGAGATTTTTCAACAGGTTTACCTATGTGGCACGGTTCTCCCACTTCATCATCATCCAGTCTTGTGTCTTCTTTGGATTGGTCATCAATGACAACATTTATGGATTCTTGAGTTGTTTTAGTCCTTGTGTTGTACACTCTATAGGCCCAACTATTAGAAGCATATCCTAGAAATATTCCCTCATCGCTCTTAGAGTCAAATTTTCCTAGATTTTCTCTGTCTCGAAGGATGTGGCATTTGCTACCAAAGACCCTAAAGTACTTGATGTTTGGGACTTTTCCATTCCACAGCTCATATGGGGTCTTATCTAGGCCGGCTCTCAAATAAACTCGATTAATGATGTGACACGCTGTATTCACTGCTTCGGCCCACAGATTTTTTGCTATATTTTTGCTGTTCATCATAACTGTGGCCATGTCGAGTAGCACTCTGTTTTTCCTCTCTGCTACTCCATTTTGTTGTGGAGTCTTTGGGGCTGAGAATTCATGTTTGATGCCTAAATTTTCACAAAATAGTTCAAAGCGCCCATCCTCAAATTCCCCCCCATGATCACTCCTAATACGTTTTACTGTGCATTCTTTTTCATTGTGGAGTCGTTTCATGAGTTTCTCAAATTCTTCAAATGTATCCAACTTTTCTTTCAAAAATACAACCCATGTATATCGGGAATAGTCGTCAACAATAACGAAGAAGTACCTCTTACCACCTTGACTCATTACTCTTGTGGGGCCTACAAGATCCATGTGGAGTAGATCAAGGGGTTTTGATGTAGCGATGATGGATGTCTTCTTATGTGCAACTTTAATTTGTTTACCTTTCAAGCATTCAGCACATACTTCTTTTGGTTTCTTCCCAATCTTTGGTAAACCTCTTACCAATTTCTTTCTACTCAACCTAGCAAGGTTCCTGTAATGGACATGACCAAGCCGTTGATGCCATAACTCAGTTTCATCATTAATAGCCATGTGGCATACGGCAGATGGTCCCTCATCACCTTTGTTTTCAATCACATAGCAGTTATCACCCGTGCGAGACCCTTTTAATATTAATTTTCCAGATTGATCCATAATTTCGCACATTTCTTTGGAGAATTTCACCGAATGTTGTTCATCACATATTTGAGAGATGCTTAATAGATTATGTTTTAAACCTTCAACACATAGTACATCCTCAATTTTGGGCAATCCTGGCCCGGTGATGGTTCCCTTTCCAACAATCTTGGCAACACTCCCATCTCCAAAGATAACAGACCCACCATCAAATTCAGCATAATCACAAAACTGAGTCTTGTCACCTGTCATGTGTCGGGAGCATCCACTATCAAGGTACCACCTAGTGTTTCTTCCGGCTCTAAGGGCTGTATGGATAAATAAGCATTTGTTCTTTACTACCCATTTAGAGACTACCCTTTTTGGAGAACTAGGCTTCTTGGTTGATTCTAGGGATGTCATCGTTTGAGCATAAGGTGTTGAGGTTTTCTCTTTACTTGATTTCTCTTTCATCAGCTCCATGGTTCTTTTGTTCAACTGTTTTACCATTTCTAGGAGCTCTTCCATTCTTTTGTCTTTCTTCGGTGGAGTGAGATAATTTTTCCTCACGTTTGGTGTTTGTTTAGGAGGACTCCACATCTGATTCATCCTTTTTCCGGTAGGTACAAATTTACCTTTCAAGTTCTGAACCGGATTCTTAAGGATCAAGCATTCAAATTTCAAATGTCCAACATCTCCGCATGCATGGCATATAGGTGAATTTCTCTTAATGCTTCCTGATGCATTCCTAATCTTTATAGGTTCTGGGTTACTAACCTTAGTTTGCTCACCATAGCCTAGCCCTTTTGTATTCCTACAAGGCTTACCTGATTTAAGGATATCATCTAGTTTTTCTCGACTTTGGGCAAACCTTTCATTTAGTTGACTTTCTTGATTAAGTTGCAAGACTAGACACTGATTTGTAGATTTGGCCTTTTTCAGCTCATCTTCTAAGGTATTAATTTTGTCTTGAGCTGCTTTGTTTTTCTTTTCTAATTCACAGATCTGATGGTAAAATCCGTTGTTTTCTCTCTTTACTTCTTGCATTTCATCAGCCAATTTGTTCTTGTCAATATTTGCTTGGCTCAACTTCTTGGTAAGAAGGATGCTTTGACGAAATAGCTCATCATAGGCAACTTGCAAACCATCATTATCATCCTCGTCATCATCGGAGGATGTTTGACTGTTTTCTGATAACTCATGATCATCCTTGTCTCTTTCACCTTGTATGTCTGGGACAATCTCCGAGATAGAGGCCATCAGAATTTTAACTGATCCTCTCTCATCACTTTGATATTCTTCTGTTTTTGAATCTGTACTCTCAAGGTTGTCCCATGTGGCTGCCATTGCTTTCTTTTTGAATTTTTCTTTGGCAGGAGCTTGGCAGTCAGAGGCAATATGACCATAGCGTCCACAGTTGTAGCACTTAGGATCTTTTGGCTTGTTGTAAGATTTTCCTGTATAGCGCTTTTTGTCAAAAGATTGCTATTTTTGTCAACCCTCTTTCCTTTGTTTTCGAAGAATTTTCTAAACTTCTTGGCCATAACTGAAATTGCGGTTTTACCGCTTGTAGAGACACTTGGAGATATGTCTATGGACCTAGAGGGGGTGATATGGACCTTTTTTTTGAAATTCTTTTCGCCTACTTGCACAATTCAACAAATATAACAAAGTAAGCAAGAACACTTAGGCTATAAGCCTAGGTGGGTCCAATCACAAAACTAGCAAAAGTATAAGCAATAAATAATCCTAGTCTAAGCATGCATAGGTAAAGAAAATATACAACTAATCAAGCTCCTAGCCTATGCATCTTGTGTAGACTTATGAGAGTGGATCAATGAGCTCAAGTCTACACAAGTAGTGAAGGTACATCTTGTGTGGGGATGTCTAAAAAGTGCCTAGCATACATTCCTATCAAACATGCATAATTAAGCAATTAAACTAACAATGTGAAGATATGAATGTGCTCAAGAACAATCACAAACACAAGGATGTATAGTGGTTCGACTACGTGTCTACTCCACTCCCGGTTCAAGTACTCAACCCCTTTAAGCACACCGGCACTCACTATCGGAGGTTTTAAATGAGGTTCACCTCTCAACCTTTACACGGAGGTTTTATCGGTTCACCTCTCAACCGTATCCGGAGTTTTAGACATAGGCTAACTTTCAACCCAATCGCACGTTTACTCCCATGTCGGAGGCTCCCCCTTGGAGACTTAGTTTAGGCCCGGCTGACGGGCCAAGGAACGACTAACGTCCCTAGGTCGAGTTCGAAAAACAAACTCTAAAATGGACTCTCAAATAAGACAACCTACTTGTCGGATGAGCCCCTTGTTTAGCGCCGGATTGGGTTGCTTGATCTCCGCTCTCCCGTGCTTCAATCAACTTCCCTTGCTCCCACGATCATGTTGTCGTTGCGTCGCCAATGCCTCAGCCACATTCGATCAAACACCTTGCATGCAATGCCTTTGAGATGCCCAAGGTGCTAGGAGGATAGGTTTAAGAGCTCTACAACTTAGTGGGAATGGGTTGCCTAGAGTCTCTTACCTACAACGACTCATCTTCGAGTTTAGGACAAGGATTTGCCAATCAAGAAGCTTCCTAACTCTAGAGATCAAGAGGGGATGAAGGTCATCTTCTTCATGAGCTTAGAATGCTCTAATCTTGTGTTAAAGAACAAGGAAGATGCCTTGCAAAGGTCAAGGAATGAGCCTCAAAAGATCTCCTTCAATGGTGGCTTTTCTTCCTCAAAAATCCCTCTTACAATGCCCAAATACGGAGCTCTATATGTAGGAAAAGAGAGCACCAACGGTCATAAAACGGGCATAAAACGGCTATAAGCCGACCTGTCCCGACTGATCATGACCGGTCGGACTCCCCTGCTGAAGTATATCAAGTGTACAGGGCCAATACATAGGCCGACCGGTCATGACCGGTCGGACACCCTTGCTGGATAGCCTCAACTCACCAGGCCGACCGGTCATGACCGGTCGGTGCACCTTGCTGGACATGAGAGACTACCAGGCCGACCGATCATGACCGGTCGGCCACACCTGCTGGCCTCTTTGATCTGTAAAGGCCGACCGGTCATGACCGGTCGGCTGGCCATTGCATAAGGCAGCAAGGCTGCTGGCCGACCGGTCATGACCGGTCGGACCAGCCTGGTTCACCCCTTTTGATGCTGAACTCGACATGCTTCAGTGTGTCCATTATGGCCAAGGTTTGGGTGTTCAAATGGGACACCTAGGGCCTATCTATGATGCCTAAAAGATTCCTAATATGGTCAAGGACATCAAGGATACAAAGGGGATGGGTTTTGGTCAAGGTTAAGGCACCAAGGCATCACTTTTACCTGAAACTTCTTCCTTGATGCGGCCGATCCGTCTTGAGTCTTCGGTCTTCGTCTTCTTTGGGCTCAACCGACACTAGACTCACTGCCGTAAGTGATTGACAAACAAGGTGCACTAGTATGCCACGGAAAAGTGCACTAACAATCTCCCCCTTTGTCAATTACTTACAAAAACTTAACCTACCAAAACAACATTACATGTTCAAGATATTACATAGATAAAACATAAAATACAGGACTCTTGACATGACAAACTAAGCTGCTCCTCTTCAGTTTGCTCCCCCATAACCTGTCAATCCCTGCATCACAAAACATAGCAAACTAGTTTTGGTGGGATTTGATCTTTCTCCCCCTTTTTGTTAGCAATTGACAAACTATTATCTCCCCCTTAATGATATATCAATAAGGCTAAGGGAAGAGAAGATAGTATGTTGCAGTTATAACTATAAGCACACGCTAGCAGGAAGAGTATAGGGTGCATGAATCATAAATACATGGAGCATGCTAAGAAAACATGATTTAACAAGAAGATATAACTATCTAAGCATAGTTAATCATGTAATATTGGTCAAGGACATACATTTGCAATGAAGCACAAAGGGCTTATAGCCCAATCAACCATCCTCCCCTATTGGTATATCAAGACCAATATAAAGCAAAGATTAGCATATAATGAAGCATAAAACTCAAGATGATTAGCTAATCTAAGCAGGATGACAATCTAGCAAGCAAATATATTAAATAGAAATAAGGCTAAATCATCAAAACTGGGCGAATGAGGCTTGAATCCTCTGATTTTCCTATATAAACATAACTAGCTACCCTCACTAACCATGTTAAGATTAAAAAGCCAAAGGGTAGCAAAATTTCACAACACCCTCATAGAATGTAGCATGAGGTGAGGGGTTGGGAACACCTTCTCCTCCTAGAAGGGATAGCGGTTGGGATCCCCTCGTAGATAAGCAGGTAGAGGGGTCATGGTGGAGGCCGAGAGAGCAAGATCTTTATGTTGGCTCTCATCACAAGCGGAGTCACCAGATTCGGACTCCTCCGTATCATCCCAAGTAGCAGCCATAGCCTTTTTACCTTTCGGTTTAGGCCCTTCCGGACATTCCGGGGCAATATGGCCACGACGACCGCAACCGTAACAATGGACGGATGAGGATATGGATGATTTTCTTTTACGTTTATCACCCTTCTTGTCCTTCTTGTCACGGCTATTCCCTCTATCAAATTTGAGGAATCTCTTGAATTTTTTGTTCAATTTCTCTTCCTCATCATCCTCATCATCGCTATCTTCTTCCTGACTCACTTTTGATTTTCTTGTGTTTGTAAGAGGACTTAAAAGCGATGTTTTTCTTTCTAGAGGGGGCTTTAAAGCCTACCTCAAAGGTTTGTAGGGAACCTATGAGTTCTTCAACTTTCATTGTGTTTAGATCCCTACACTCTTCAATGGTGGTGACTTTAGAAGAGAACCGTTCCGGAAGAGATCTCAGAATTTTCCTACAAAGCCTATGTTCCGGAACCGGATCCCCTAAGCCCCACATATCATTTGTGATTTTGTTCAGTTTGGTATAAAATTCAGTAAACGTTTCATCCTCCTCCATAGTAATATTTTCAAATAGAGTGGAGAGGCGCTGGAGTTTGGAATTTTTAACAACATTTGTACCTTCATCGGTAACTTTAAGAATATCCCATGCTTGTTTACTGGTAGTGCAGTTTTGAATCTGACCAAATTCTTCTCTAGATACTGAACAAAAAATGGCATTCAGGCCTTTGGCATTTTGGATACGTTGAGCTTTTTCATGATCAGTCCACAATGCCTTGTCTTTTGGCCTGAGAACATCCGGCTCACCTTCCTTAGAAATAGTGACCATTGGGGGTTCATATCCAAAATCAACCATGTCCCTCACATCCGAATCAATGGATTCCAAGAAGATGCGCATTCGGGCTTTCCAGTATGGATAATTTGACCCACCAAAGAAAGGAGGCTTAGTGACGGATGAAGAGTCCTCTCTAGACATATTTTCAAGTTTCTCTTAGGATCTCACTCCGGGTTTTTAAACCTGAGCGGAGGAACCCCGCTCTGATACCAATTGAAATTGCGGTTTTACCGCTTGTAGAGACACTTGGAGATATGTCTATGGACCTAGAGGGGTTGATATGGACCTTTTTTTTTAAAATTCTTTTCGCCTACTTGCACAATTCAACAAATATAACAAAGTAAGCAAGAACACTTAGGCTATAAGCCTAGGTGGGTCCAATCACAAGACTAGCAAAAGTATAAGCAATAAATAATCCTAGTCTAAGCATGCATAGGTAAAGAAAATATACAACTAATCAAGCTCCTAGCCTATGCATCTTGTGTAGACTTATGAGAGTGGATCAATAAGCTCAAGTCTACACAAGTAGTGAAGGTACATCTTGTGTGGGGATGTCTAAAAAGTGCCTAGCATACATTCCTATCAAACATGCATAATTAAGCAATTAAACTAACAATGTGAAGATATGAATGTGCTCAAGAACAATCACAAACACAAGGATGTATAGTGGTTCGACTATGTGTCTACTCCACTCCCGGTTCAAGTACTCAACCCCTTTGAGCACACCGGCACTCACTATCGGAGGTTTTAAATGAGGTTCACCTCTCAACCGTATCCGGAGTTTTAGACATAGGCTAACTCTCAACCCAATCGCACGTTTACTCCCGTGTCGGAGGCTCCCCCTTGGAGACTTAGTTTAGGCCCGACTGACGGGCCAAGGAACGACTAACGTCCCTAGGTCGAGTTCGAAAAACAAACTCTAAAATGGACTCTCAAATAAGACAACCTACTTGTCGGATGAGCCCCTTGTTTAGCGCCGGATTGGGTTGCTTGATCTCCGTTCTCCCGTGCTTCAATCAGCTTCCCTTGCTCCCACGATCATGTTGCCGTTGCGTCGCCAATGCCTCAGCCACATTCGATCAAACACCTTGCATGCAATGCCTTTGAGATGCCCAAGGTGCTAGGAGGATAGGTTTAAGAGCTCTACAACTTAGTGGGAATGGGTTGCCTAGAGTCTCTTACCTACAACGACTCATCTTCGAGTTTAGGACAAGGATTTGCCAATCAAGAAGCTTCCTAACTCTAGAGATCAAGAGGGGATGAAGGTCATCTTCTTCATGAGCTTGGAATGCTCTAATCTTGTGTTAAAGCACAAGGAAGATGCCTTGCAAAGGTCAAGGAATGAGCCTCAAAAGATCTCCTTCAATGGTGGCTTTTCTTCCTCAAAAATCCCTTTTACAATGCCCAAATACGGAGCTCTATATGTAGGAAAAGAGAGCCCCAACGGTCAGAAAACGGGCATAAAACGGCTATAAGCTGACCTGTCCCGACCGGTCATGACCGGTCGGACTCCCCTGCTGAAGTATATCAAGTGTACAGGGCCAATACATAGGCCGACCGGTCATGACCGGTCGGACACCCTTGCTGGACAGCCTCAACTCACCAGGCCGACCGGTCATGACCGGTCGGCGCACCTTGCTGGACATGAGAGACTACCAGGCCGACCGGTCATGACCGGTCGGCCACACCTGCTGGCCTCTTTGATCTGTAAAGGCCGACCGGTCATGATCGGTCGGCTGGCCATTGCATAAGGCAGCAAGGCTGCTGGCCTACCGGTCATGACCGGTCGGACCAGCCTGGTTCACCCCTTTTGATGCTGAACTCGACATGCTTCAGTGTGTCCATTATGGCCAAGGTTTGGGTGTTCAAATGGGACACCTAGGGCCTATCTATGATGCCTAAAAGATTCCTAATATGGTCAAGGACATCAAGGATACAAAGGGGATGGGTTTTGGTCAAGGTTAAGGTACCAAGGCATCACTTTTACCTGAAACTTCTTCCTTGATGCGGCCGATCCGTCTTGAGTCTTCGGTCTTCGTCTTCTTTAGGCTCAACTGACACTAGACTCACTACCGTAAGTGATTGACAAACAAGGTGCACTAGTATGCCATGGAAAAGTGCACTAACAATAAGAGCCATTTCATTCATATCCATTTCTTCATCACTATCAACTACAGATTCTTGTGTAGTGTGTGAAGTTTTCAGCACTGTGTTTCTACTTTTTGGGGATTTCTTGAAATGAAGTTCATGGGTCTGTAGAGATCCAAGTAAGTCTTCTATTTTCATAGTATCAATATCTCTACATTCCTCAATCGTTATGACCTTGGAGGAGAATCGTTCGGGTAAGGATCTTAGAATTTTCCTACAAATGCGCTGTTCGCTCGCCTCAAGTGTAAGGCTGCGATGTAGTAATAAAACTCGGTAAGACCGAGGTCGATCCACAGGGAAATAGTGACAGCTCCCAAATCACTCCAGCAACTCAGTTTTTAAAAGAAATCAGATTTAATTGAGTGTTTACTTAAAACAGGAACTTAAAAAAAATCAGAGATATAAAGTACTAAGGCTTTCAAGGATCCACTTGTAGCAATCCTATGTCAATTCAGTCAATCCAAGTAGACAACACAACTAGATTTGAAGTCCTATCTCTCATCTAGTTGGAGAATAAAGCATTCACACACATTCCATCACATTCAAGTTGAACTTCCAAGTTCTAGTCCAATAAAATCAATACCAAACTCAAAACCATAGCCTGCGGAATAACAGCCATGCCTCTGGACTATGGCCTGCTCAAGGATTACTATAATCCGAATTTAGATAAACAAACATGATAATCTCAGAGAATTAAAAGGAATTCATGTCCGGAGCACATAAACTCAGATAAGACGTCTCAAACTACCACTTTTTGGAACTAAATCATGTAAAAATCCAAACTTGAATGTAAATTACTTGAATTAAACTGGAATCAACATAGAATTAGCTACAAGCTTCACCTCTCAGCCTTAGCTGAGAGGTTTTAGCCGAGCATAGTCATGCTACAACTAAAAACTCTGAAATAAAGCATAAAAATAAAAAAAACCCGAATAGGAGAGTTGCAGCCGCTCCACAATCGCCTTCACTCTCCAAACTCACGTTCCTTAGCCTCTCTGATACCCTAGGGAGAACCCCTAGGTGTCCTTTTATAGCAAGCAACCTCCCTTGCGTCGGATTCTGCGAAAGACTACGCGTTGCGCAGCAATTTTCGGAGTCCAACTTTAGAAAGGAATCCTCTTACGTAGGGCCGACCGGTTGTGACCGGTCGGACTAGCCTTTAAACAGTCCAGGGAGTGCTGCCGACCGGTCAAGACCGGTCGGACAGACCTGTCCAACAGTCCAGTGTGTGTGGCCGACCGGTCATGACCGGTCGGATCAATTTAAGTGTGTTCCAGCGTTTATAGCCGACCGGTCGTGACCGGTCGGGCTCCTCTATCCATCCTCCAGTGTGCATGGCCGACCGGTCAAGACCGGTCGGCCTGTCTTCTCTTTGATCAGCCTTCATGGCCGACCGGTCATGACCGGTCGGCCTTCTTCCATTTACTTCTTTTTCTCTTCTTTTTCTCCTTTTTCTTCTTCTCTCTCTTCTCTTTGCTTTCTTCTTTCTTTGGTCTTCTTTCATCCTTCATCCAAAAGCTCCAAATGTATTCTTTTGGCTCGTAATTGAATGAAGTCCGCTCTCATCCCTATAATTACAAAACACGTGTTAGGTGGGCCTTTAAACCATGAAAATCATGCAAACCTTGTCGTGTAATGGGCAATGCAATGTATAAATTGGAGGTTCAACACACCCCCCAACCAGCTTTTTGCTAGTCCCGAGCAAAACATGCGTGAAACAATTTCAAACCTCCAAACCCAACTCTCCTTCAGAACCCATGATTCTATCCATTCCAAGATGTACAAGTGTAAAATTTGGAAAAATTAGGTGATAGAAGCTGAACCTTGGACTCTCAAAACATAAGAAGTGTTTACATGAAGTTCCCGCTGATTGATTGATAAATAGAAGAACTCGAACAAATTCAACCTAGTGTGTATAGTGAAAATTCATCTCATGAGTTCCTGGGATCATCTTCTTCATAGATTAGGTAAACCAATGATTTTAAAGTGCACAGAGCAACAACAAGCCTATGACAGGAATTTGCCTTACCGTCCTTCCGACGGCTTTCACACTACATCCCATTTCCGACTTTGGTTACGGTTCGACCATCCCCCGGTTGGTAATAGGTAGCCCTTTTCGGAATTTTCCACCATTTTTCTTTCCGTCCCGATTTCATCCTTTCTTTCCTTTTTCTTTTAAATTAGATAGGATTTTTAGAAATCCATATCTTCCGTTATTTTCCCATGGACAAGGATGGACAAAATACCCCGGCTTGGCTGCTCAACACCTTTAAATCAAAGTCTAGCTAATCCACAAATCACATAAACCTGTCACTCATGAAAATTGTGTAATGTGAACTAGGTGTAAAAAGTGTTCAAATTTTTCTATCAATCACAACAATAGGAGAATTAACATATAAAACCATTATGTTGGGAGAAATTCAAGACTACAACATCACACACTTCGTTTCTCCTCTTCTTCTACTCATAGCCTCTCGAATGTATAGAAACAAGATTTTCTAAAAGATTTTTGAGATGTTAGAAAATTTGAAAAAAAATTTGTGCATATGAGGCTCGAAATGTTGCAATATGCTAGATGAGGAATCTCATCTCACCCCCCAACCAAATCTTGCATTGTCCTCAATGTAAAAAGATAGACAACTAGCATGAACATGAGAGCGATGGTAAACAATGAGAGAGTGAGAACAATAGTACCTGAGAGAGCGATCATGGAAGTCTGCAACTACAACAACTAAAACCTATTGAAACAGAAGAACAAAACTAAACCTACCTATGCTATACCTCCATTAGACTAGGAGATCAATCATCCTGATAGACAGGATCATTCAGGGAGATGGACATGTCCTCTGAATCAAATTTCTCAACAAATGGTTTAAGGCGTTGTCCATTAACTTTGAAACAGTCACCATTCGCTGCATTCTCAATCTCAACAGCCCCATGAGGAAAAACTTCTTTGACAATATATGGGCCGGTCCATCGAGATCGTAATTTTCCCGGAAAAAGATGAAGTCGGGCATTATACAAGAGCACTTTCTGTCCTTCATGGAAAGATTTCCTTAAGATGTGCTTGTCATGAAAGGCCTTCAGCTTGCTCTTGTAAATTCTCGAATTCTCATATGCATCATTCCGGATCTCATCAAGCTCATTTAATTGAAGTTTATGAAGCGAGCTAGCCTTGTCAATGTCAAAATTTAAAGCCCGAATTGCCCAATAGGCTTTGTGTTCTATCTCCACAGGCAATTGGCAAGCTTTCCCATAGACAAGTCTATAAGGGGACATTCCAATGGGTGTCTTGTAGGCAGTACGGTGAGCCCAAAGTGCATCATCTAATCGTAGGGACCAATCCTTGCGATCTGGTCTCACCGTCTTTTCCAAAATCTGCTTGATTTCCCTATTGGAGATTTCAGCTTGTCCACTTGTTTGTGGGTGGTATGGGGTACTCACTTTGTGCCTAATACCATATTTCTTCATCAGAGTTTCAAAAGGTCTATTGCAAAAGTGAGAACCACCATCACTAATAATGGCTCGAGGCGTCCCAAATCTAGAAAGTATGTTTTCTTTGAGGAACTTGAGAACCGTACGGTGATCGTTGTTTCTACATGGGATAGCCTCTATCCATTTAGACACATAGTCTATGGCAAGCAGAATATAGACATGTCCAAAAGATGAGGGGAATGGTCCCATGAAATCGATGCCCCAACAGTCAAATACTTCAAGATGTTGAATTGGGGTGAGAGGCATCATATTTCGACGGGATAATCCTCCTAACTTCTGGCAGCGCTCGCACGCTTTGCAAAACTCGTGGGTGTCCTTAAATAACGTGGGCCAATAAAAACCACACTGCAGAATTTTCGCAGTTGTTTTCTTGGCTGAAAAATGACCCCCACATGCTTGATCATGACAAAAGGAGATGACTGAATTGTGTTCATCATCGGGGACGCATCTCCTTATAATTTGGTCTGGGCAATATTTAAACAATAGAGGTTCATCCCAGAAAAATCTGCGCACTTCCCTTAGAAATTTACGTTTGTCTTGCGCAGTCCAATGAGTCGGCATCGCACCTGTGGAAAGATAATTGGCTATATCAGCGTACTATGGTGGATGCATAGCAACAAAGAGTTGCTCGTCAGGGAATGAGTCCTCAATAGGTGACTCGTCAATGGAATTTGGTAGGACTAGGCGGGATAGATGATCCGCCACCACATTTTCTACCCCCTTCTTATCTTTGATCTCCAAGTCGAATTCTTGAAGGAGTAGGATCCATCTAAGCAAGCGGGGCTTAGCATCCTTCTTAGAAAGAAGGTATTTCAGCGCCGCATGATCCGTATACACAATAACTTTGGATCCCATCAAGTATGGCCTGAATTTGTCCAAGGCAAAAATGACAACTAGGAGTTCTTTCTCCGTAGTCGAATAATTAACTTGGGCAGGATTCAAGGTCCTACTTGCGTAGTAAATGACATGGGGCTTTTTATCTTTCTTTTGGCCTAACACCGCCCCAATAGCAAAATCGCTCGCATCGCACATCAACTCAAAAGGCATGGACCAATCTGGTGGTTGCATGATAGGAGCGGTTGTCAACATGTCTTTTAGCTTTGAAAAAGCTAATTGACATTCGGCACTCCACTCAAATTGGTTCTCCTTTTGTAGAAGGTTGCATAAAGGCCTTGAGATGTGACTAAAGTCCTTTATAAACCTTCGATAGAAACCGGCGTGTCCAAGGAAGGACCGCACATCGCGTATGCTTTTGGGTGGTGGTAGATTGGAAATTATATCAATTTTTGCCCAGTCTACCTCTATTCCATTGGACGAGATGATGTGTCCAAGGACTATTCCTCTTTGTACCATGAAATGGCACTTTTCCCAGTTTAATACAAGTTGCTTTTCCTCACACCTCATCAAGACCAACTTCAAGTGCTCGAGACACTCATCAAATGTACAACCAAAAACAGAAAAGTCATCCATGAACACCTCAAGAAACTCACCCACCATGTCCGAGAAAATACTCAACATGCATCGTTGGAATGTGGCGGGTGCATTGCATAACCCGAATGGCATCCTTCGGTAAGCGAAGGTACCAAACGGGCATGTAAATGTGGTTTTCTCTTGGTCTTCCGGAGCTATCTCAATTTGGTTGTATCCGGAATAGCCATCTAGGAAGCAATAATAGGGATGGCCTGCCAACCTCTCCAAAATTTGATCCATAAATGGGAGAGGGAAGTGGTCTTTCCTAGTGACCGTGTTGAGCTTGTTAGTGCACTTTTCCGTGGCATACTAGTGCACCTTGTTTGTCAATCACTTACGTCAGTGAGTCTAGAGTCGGTTGAGCCCAAAGAAGACGAAGACCGAAGACTCAAGACGCTCGGCTGCATCAAGAATGAAGATTCAGGTAAATGAGATGCCTTGATGCCTTAACCTTGACCAAAACCTATCCCCTTTGTATCCTTGATGACCTTGACCATATTTAGAACCCTTTAGGCATCATAGATAGGCCTTAGGTGTCCCATTTGATCAACCAAACCTTGGCCTTAAACGACTAGCTGAAGAAAGTAGTGATTCAGCACATTGTAGAGGGGACCCAGGCTGGTCCGACCGGTCAAGACCGGTCGGCCAGCAGCCCTGCTGGATTTACAAAGGCCAGCCGACCGGTCAAGACCGGTCGGCCTTCACAAGTGAAGGGGTTCAGCAAGGTGGGCCGACCGGTCGTGACCGGTGGGCCAGTTTTGGCTCCCATGTCCAGCAAAGGACGCCGACCGGTCATGACCGGTCGGCCTAGTGAGTTGAGGCTATCCAGTGAAGGGGGCCGACCGGTCATGACCGGTCGGCCAGTGTTGTTGGCCTGCATTGTTGAAATCTTCCAGCAAGGGTGTCCGACCGGTCATGACCGGTCGGGACAGGTCGGCATATAGCCGTTTTCTGACCGTTGGGGCTCTATTTCCCTATATATAGAGCTCCGGTTTTGGGCATTAGGTGAGAGATTTTTGAGGAAGGAAAGCCACCATTGAAGGAGTTATTTTGAGGCTTATTCCTTGACCTATGCAAGGCATCTTCCTTGTGCTTTAACACAAGATTAGAGCATTCCAAGCTCATGAAGAAGATGACCTTCATCCCCTCTTGATCTCTAGAGTTAGGAAGCTTCTTGATTGGCAAATCCTTTGTCCTAAACTCGAAGATGAGATCGTTGTAGGTAAGAGACTCTAGGAAACCCATTCCCACTAAGTTGTAGAGTTCTCAAACCCATCCTCCAAGCACCTTGGGCATTTCAAGGCATCGCATGCAAGGGGTTTAATCGAATGTGGCTGAGGCATTGGCAACGCAACGGTGGCACGATCGAGGGAGCAAAGGGAAGCTGATTGAAGCACGGGAGAGCGGAGATCAAGCAACCCAATCCGGCGCTAATCAAGGGGCTCATCCGACAAGTAGGTTGTCTTATTTGAGAGTCCATTTTAGAGTTTGTTTTTCAAACTCGACCTAGGGACGTTAGTCGTTCCTTGGCCCGTCAGCCGGGCCTAAACTAAGTCTCTAAGGGGGAGCCTCCGACACGGGAGTAAACGTGCGATAAGGTTGAGAGTTAGCCTATGTCTAAAACTCCGGATACGGTTGAGAGGTGAACCGATAAAACCTCCGTGTAAAGGTTGAGAGGTGAACCTCATTTAAAACCTCCGATAGTGAATGCCGGTGTGCTCAAAGGGGTTGAGTACTTGAACCGGGAGTGGAGTAGACACGTAGTCGAACCACTATACATCCTTGTGTTTGTGATTGTTCTTGAGCACATTCTATCTTTGCATTGTTAGTTTAATTGCTTAATTATGAATGATTGATAGGAATGCATTCTAGGCACTTTTTAGGCATCCTCACACAAGATGTACCTTCACTACTTGTGTAGACTTGAGCTCATTGATCCACTCTCATAAGTCTACACAAGATGCATAGGTTAGAAGCTTAATTAGTTGAATATTTTCTTTACCTATGCATGCTTAGACTAGGATTATTTCTTGCTTATACTCTTGCTAGTCTTGTGATTGGACCCATCTAGGCTTGGTAGCCTAAGTGTTCTTGCTTACTTTGTTATATTTGTTGAATTGTGTAAGTAGGCGAAAAGAATTTTGAAAAGGTCCTATTCACCCCCCCTCTAGGTCCATAGACATATCTCCAAGTATCTCTACAAGCGGTAAAACCGCAATTTCAGAGCTTCCTATAATCAATGCACATACGCCAACCGGTGGTCACCCTAGTCGGTATAAGCTCGTTGTTGGCGTTTTCAATGATGGTAATACCGGATTTCTTGGGGACAACTTGGGTAGGACTCACCCATTGGCTATCTGAGATGGGGTAGATGATACCCACATCCAATAGCTTTAACACCTCGGCTTTGACAACCTCCATCATGTTTGGATTTAGCCGTCTTTGAGGTTGTCTAGTCATTTTTGCATTTTCTTCAAGGTGTATATGGTGAGTGCAAACCGAAGGATCTATCCCTTTGAGATCCGCTATTGTCCAACCTATGGCTTCCCGGTGTTTTTTGAGTAACTCAATCAACTTGAGCTCTTGGTCTTTCTCTAGGTGGGAGGTAATGACAACTGGGAAAGTTTCCTCTTGACCCAAATATACATATTTAAGCTTGGATGGCAATGGTTTGAGGTCAAGCTTCGGTGGTTTGATGTTAGACGGTAGAGGTCTTGATGTGGTTGGTGGCAATTTTTCAAAATGGGGCCTCCACCGGCTAGTATCAACTACCGGTCTTTCTGCTTGCACAATTTCACTAATGATGGGATCTTCAGGTTCCATGAAGTGTGCTAAGCATGTCTCCAAGCTTTCTAGTGGTTCAAGTTGGAGGAGTTCTTCTTCTTCAAAGGTTTCAAGCATGTTTACATCGAAGAACTCATCATCATCGACATCCCTATGTCTTTTGCCCAAGTGAAACACATTCACCTCTAGTGTCATGTTTCCAAAAGATAGTTGCATCACCCTGTTAACGTCAGATTTTGTAGTTGGATCCTCCAGATGTTCACCTTCTCTTCACCAGAGATTTCCCTCCGCCAAACCTGAAAGAAGGCAGACAGCAACTAAGGGTGGCTGGGGACCAGCCGTTAGCCCTTCGATGCTTAAGTCAGGCCAAAGCAAGAAGAAGAGTAGCCAAGCAAAACGGGACAGAGATTGAATGTTGTGTGTACCTTTCTCTTAATGGAGTCATCCCTTTGTATAGATCCGAAGTGATTCAATCTGTTATACAAGATATCGAGATCCCGCTGATCTCGGGTACGATACGAGATTCTGCTGATTTCGTGGGATAAGATCCTTATCCTTAGTGACGAGATCTAACCAAATTACTTACTTCGGCAATTACGTCTCTTGATAGCAATCCCTTGAGATTCGGAACCACAGGAGAAGATAAACCCAAAATCGAGTCATACGGGCTGCTGGTATGTGTAGTAGTAACACTGATTGCTCATGTAGAGCTAGAAGCCGTAGTTGGAGTCGTAGCCGGCGAAAAGGAAGGAGACGCCGAAGGGGCGGAGACCGCCGAACTGGGTGTAACCCTGCTTGGTGTCGCAGAGGGATTGAACAAGCCGCTCGACGGGAATCGGGTGCTGGAACTACGAAGACCGTCCAAACCAAAAAATGAAGACTCATGATAGCTCTGATGTTGGGAGCTGCTCGTGTCAGGAATGCTCGCATTCATGATATATGACCCCTTTTAGCGAACGCGAGCCGAGCTGCTCGCATACGGGAGATGCGACCACTTCTGACGAGCACGAGCCGAGCTGCTCTCATACGGGAGATGCGACCCCTTCTGGCGAGCACGAGCCGAGCTGCTCTCATACGGGAGATGCGACCACTTCTGACGAGCACGAGCCGAGCTACCCGCAATCCAGATGTGCGACCTCTTATCGCGAGCACGAGCTTGACTGCTCGCATTCATTATGGCCGCGATCCTGCACTTCTCGATAGACTATATTTGCCTATAACAGATGCCCCCCAAACCCTTGGTATTTGAGGAACTATGCCAAGGGTTTGCTAGTGCTGACAGCTGGGTGCTGGGAGAAAATCGCACATGATTCTCTCAACGTGCTTCCGTATTTATGATGGCCAGCTTTCGCGCAGCTTTTCTTGCCGCCAGAAATGAGGCGTCGGATGCCACGTGTTTCCGTATTTAATGCCAGCGCCCATTCGTCTGGCGTGCCGGATGGGAAATTTTTCAGTGTTGTGTATTCTCCTCTTTCCTTCATTGTTGCTTTGTGTTGATCTCATGTTGATTCATCAGAGGATGCGAACCCTTAATTCGAACACGAGCTACGCTGCTCGCGATTAGGGTATATGACTGCTTTATTCGAGCACGAGCTGCGGTGCTTGCGATTAGGGTATATGACTACGACCCCTTAATTAGAGCACGAGCTGCGGTGCTCGCATTCCGGAAGTGCGATCCCTGCTCTCACCAGTCGCGAGCAACTAACTCATGAAAGAATGAATTAGACTCAATCCGGGGGTCGTGTGACCGTGTCCGCGTTGAGATAGACTGATCTATCGATTAAGATTTTGATTCTACCAAGGGCAGAAGGTTGGTCAAGAGAGCACGTATGCTCTCTTCGGGGCTATCTTTAATCCATAGAATGGAGAAGCAACCAACTAGTAACGATTTCAATCCTACCAAGGGTAGGCAATTGGCCAAGAGATGGTACGCATTCTCTTCAGGGCTATTCAGGTCCATGTAAATGGAGTAGCGACCAAAAGATATCTTTCACTTTATTCATAAAATGTTGTAATGAACTACATCGAATCTAGGGGTAGTATCGTAGCAAATGCTCCACGTGCCAAGGGCGACGTACGGGCTTCCCTTGCATGTCTTCAAGATAATAAGTACCGGGTCGCACAACCCTAATAACCCGATACGGGCCTTCCCAATTTGGATCCAATGAACGAGCAGGAACTCCGAGATTTTGCCTTAGTACCAAATCTCCGGGTTGGAAGGATCTAGGCCGAACCCTAGCATTTCGATATCGAGCAATACGTTGTTGATACGCTGCCACTCGTACTTGAGAAGCATTTCTTCGCTCTTCCAGGAGATCGAGATGAAGTCGGAGGTTTTCCTGATTACTCGCGGGATCATACTGCTCGATCCGATATGAGGGCACTTGAATTTCCACTGGTACCACTGCGTCAACAGCAAATGCTAAGGAGAAATCACCTGTTGATGTATAAGCCGTGGTTCTATAGGCCCATAATACCTCTGGCAGAAGTTCTGGCCACACCCCTTCACATTCACCTAGCTTGGTCTTTAAATGATGCTTTATGATCTTATTCACTGCCTCGACCTGCCCATTCGCCTGAGGATGATATGGAGAAGTGCGGAGATTACATATCTTCCATTTTTCGTAAAATTCATCAAAGGCTGCGTTGTCGAACTGCGTTCCGTTATCGGTAATTATAGTATGAGGAAGTCCAAAACGGCATATGATATTTCTCCATATAAACTTAGTAGTTTGTTTCTCAGTAATCTTGGCTAATGGTTCTGCCTCGACCCATTTGGTGAAATAATCAACCGCCACGATCGCGAATCTATTCTGTCCCTTTCCCATGGGTAAGGGCCCGATGATATCGATCCCCCACTGAGCAAAAGGCCAAGGGCTATCAACTGGGGTCATCCGCTCGGACGGTACATGAGGTATAGGTAGATATCGTTGACACTTGTCGCATTTTTTAGAAAATTCGATGGCGTCTGCTTTCATAGTGGGCCAATAATATCCTTGCCTCATCGCTTTATATGCTAGGGATCGCCCCCTGGGATGGTTACCACATGCCCCCTGGTATACTTCTTCTAGAACACGAAGTGCTTCTTCTGGATGAAGACACCTCAAATAAGGCAAGGAAAAGCTTTTGCGCAACAATATTCCGTCTTGTAAAGTATACCTGGCAGCCCGAAGACGAATTTGCCTTGCAGCTTTCTTGTCCTCTGGTAGGTATCCGTCTCGGAGATAGAGGATGATAGGATCCATCCAACATGAAGATGGTTGTATCGATGTTACATGCTCGAGAGTCGCTTGGTCGATACTCAGAACCTGACGGTGCTCGATGGGGATCGAATGCGATAACTCAGATTCTGGTGCAGAGGCGAGCTTTGCCAAGGAATCGGCAAGTTGGTTCTTCTCGCGAGGAATATGGGTTATTTCATAAGTCTTCAGTTTGGCGAGCAGGATGAGGACACGAGACTTGTATAAGGCCATTCTTTCTTCTTTGGCTTCGAATTCACCAAGAACTTGGTTGACAATGAGCTGGGAGTCGCTATGAATTATCAAATTCTGGACTGCGAGGACAATGGTCAGTTCGAGGCCAACAATCAGGGCCTCATATTCTGCTTCATTATTGGAGACGCGTGATTCAAAACGCAGAGCATATTGAAAATGCGACCCGTCGGGAGCCACTAAAATCAGGCCCGCTCCGCTGCCAGTGGCCCGCGACGACCCGTCCACGAAGAGTGACCAAGGAGGCTGGTCGCTGGTCATGATATTATCTTCAGAAGAATATGTAAGTTCGGCGATGAAGTCAACCACGGCCTGGCCCTTGACTGCGGTCCTAGGACAGAATGAGATATCATGCTCACTGATCTCGACCGCCCATTTAGTTAAGCGCCCGGAAGCTTCAGGCTTTTGAAGGATTTGCCGTAGTGGGTGATTAGTCGGTACTAAAATAGCGTGGGCTTGAAAATATGGTCGCAGTTTTCGAGCTGCCGTGACTAAAGCTAGGGCCAGTTTCTCCATATCAGAATACCTAGTTTCTGCATCAACCATTGCTCGACTGATATAATAGACGGGCCTCTGTACCCCGGAATCTTCTCTTATTAAAGCGGCGCTAACGGCCGTAGTGGACACAGAGAGATAAAGAATGAGTTGCTCATGTGCTACAGGTTTAGATAAAATGGGAGGAGCGCTCATGTATTGCTTCAGTTGTTGGAAAGCTTCTTCACACTGAGGTGTCCACTTCCAATCAGATTTGGCCGTTGCACGAAGGAGTTTGAAGAAGGGCAAGTACTTGTCAGATGCTCGCGAGATGAACCTATTCAATGATGCGATGCGACCAGCCAGACGCTGGACGTCCTTCAGAGTAACGGGGGATTTCATCTCTATCAATGCTTTAATCTTTTCAGGATTTGCCTCAATTCCACGCTGGCCAATCATGAACCCAAGAAATTTCCCTGCAGACACTCCAAACGCGCATTTTTCTGGGTTTAACTTCATTTGATACTTCCTCATCAGATCAAAGGCTTCTTGAAGATTAGAAATGTGGTCATCTTCAACGATGCTTTTCACGAGCATGTCGTCAACATAAACTTCCATATTCCTACCGATTTGAGAAGCGAATATTTTGTTGACAAGACGTTTATAAGTGGCCCCTGCATTTTTAAGACCGAACGGCATCACCTGGTAGCAATATAGTCCTCGATCCGTGATGAAGGCAGTATGCTGGCTATCACGTGGATGCATCATAATCTGGTTGTAACCAGAATAAGCATCCATAAAGCTGAGGAGAGCATGTCCAGCTATTGAGTCGACCAACTGGTCGATCCGCGGTGTCGGGAAGCTATCTTTGGGACATGCTTTGTTCAAGTCTGAATAGTCGACGCACATCCTCCATTTGCCATTAGCTTTCCGGACGAGAACTACGTTCGCGACCCACTCTGGGTAGTCAACTTCTTTTATGAAATTAGCCGCGAGCAGCTTCTCAACTTCAGTTTTGATTGCCATTTGCCTTTCTGCAGTAAAGGCACGTCGACGCTGGTGTACGGGTTTATGCTTCGGGTCAATGTTGAGACGATGTGCGATGACATTGGGATCGATGCCTGGCATATCTTTATGAGACCAAGCAAACACGTCCTGGTATTCAGTGAGGAAAAGGATCAAATCTTCACGGTGGACACTGGTTAAGGAGGACCCGATGTACACGATCTTAGACGGGTCGCCTTCGGTCAGGTGAATTGCCACTGTTTCCTCCCCCGGAGTTCCTGACTTCAGAGCATTTTCTCTCAGATCCAACGAGGTGGTGGGGGGAACGTCGGGTGAACCTTGAGCTATCTCCATGACGGGTGTCGCTTGAGCCTTCTTTCGATCTTGGAGGGCTATCTGGTAGCAAGACCGTGCCTCCTGTTGACTTCCTCGCACGACCTCGATACCATTTGGGGTAGGAAATTTAACACACAGATATGAAGGGTGTAAGGCTGCCCCAATCTTAGTTAGAGACGGCTGCCCCATAATGGTGTGATATGCTGATTTTCGGTCCACCACGAGGAAGTTCACGAAGACGGTGGTCTTCGCTGGACTTTCTCCAAAAGTAACTGGGAGATCGATGCTCCCTTCAGGTGTTACTACCTCTCCTCCAAAGCCGACGAGGGGGGTCGATACTGGCTTGAGGAGGTTTCTGGCAAGAGCCATTTTATTGAAAGCCTCTAAATATAAAATGTCAGTTGAGCTACCTGTATCCACCATAATTTGATGAGTTAGATAATTCGATACCTTTAATGTGACTACGATGGAGTCTTCATGAGGGAAGTGAATTCCCGCTGCATCTTCGAGGGTGAAAGAAATTGGAGGATGGTTCGCTTTCGATGAGCTGGACGTCTGTTCCAGCCAATAGATTTGCTGGGGTTCTTTAGACGCCTTTCGAGCGTATGCCTTTCTTGAAGCTTGAGAGTCGCCCCCGCAAGCTGGTCCCCCGACGATAGTGCGAATTTCTCCTGTGGGCTCAGCGTCCTCTTGGTCGGTTTGATGATGAGGCGGTTCCTTTTGGCGAGATGAGGTCTTCGCCCTTTCTGGTGATCGATTTTTACGAGCAACATAATCCTGGAGATGACCTTTTCGAATAAGGGCTTCGATATGGTCTCGTAGAGAGATGCAATCCTGGGTCCTATGCCCGTGATCTTTGTGGAAGTAACAGAACTTGCTCTTGTCCCTCTTCTCGGGATCGGATTTGATCTTTGCAGGCCACTTCACATATGGCTTGTGTTTAATCTCCATTAGAACCTTTTTATGAGACCGATTAAGAGGAGTGTAGTTATGATATTTACCAGAGTAAGGCTTCATGGGAGAACGATCGCGCTGATCACGATGATATTTCTTATCTGTAGAAGAGGTTCCTTCTGGCTTGCGTTTCTTACTTTATACTCCATGGCATGTCAATGCGACTTCTTCTGCATTGATATATTTCTGAGCTTTGGCTTGGAACTCTGCCATAGTTTTCGGAGGGCTTTTATCTAAGGCAAACCTGAATTTCTCGCTCGTTATTCCGGCAATGAGAGCTGTAAGACCCTTTTCTTCAGTGTAACCCTCAGTTTGGACGGCTTCGGCAGTGAACCGTACTGTGAACTCCTTTATTGTCTCCCCATGCTGCTGTCTCAGATTCATCAGATGGGAGGCTGGCTTCTTAATGCGAATGCTTCCCATGAACTGAGAAAGGAATATCTCCAATAACTGGGAAAAGGAACTGATGGAACGAGGCTTTAACCCCCGAAACCACGTACGAGCTGCTTCCTTCAATGTTAAGTGAAAAGCCCTACACATGATTTCTGAACCATGTCCCTCCAACTCCATGAGGGGCCTGTATGTTTCCAGATGTTCAAGAGGGTCGCCAATACCTGTGTACGGGATGATAACAGGCGTTCGATACTTTCTAGGTAATGGGGCTTCCATAACCTCGCTGGTGAAGGGGGACTCGGATTGATGTATCGCCGCCATGACAGCAGATGGCCGATTTGCCTGGTATCGCTGTTCCATGACATCAAAACGATCATGGATTCTTTTGAGATCTCCTTCCCATGGTAGGGTATAGCTCGATGTTTCGGCGGTGGAGCCCTGCGGTTGAGGTTGTCGAGACGAACTAGAATGTATAGAATGTGGAGACGGTATAGGGGGGTGGCTGCCAAGTGGTGGGACCTGTGGTTCATCCATAGAATGTCTAGATGCCACTGGTATGGGCTGCGGTGGTAACCCTTCGGAGGCTTGTCTCTGAGGTTCGGGGAAATGCTGATCAAGCCGATTTGACAGCGCTTGAACTCCGGCATTTAGAGTCAGAAGGGTGTTTCCGAGGAAACGTAAGACATCGTCTTGATTTCCAGAAGCCTCCAGTAATGGGTTTGTTGACGGCATATTCGGGGCTCCTTGAGGGATATTCGTCGGATCAGGTGGAAGGGCAGGTACAGATTCCGTCTCATTGGGCGGAGGTGGTGGCTGCCTTGAAGTTGAAGGATGAACGGCCTTTTTAGGAGGCATCGCCGAAGGATTTTGATCGGTGGAACGATTGATTTTGACGATCAAGCCGTTCCCACAGACGGCGCCAAACTGTTAACGTCAGATTTTGTAGTTGGATCCTCCAGATGTTCACCTTCTCTTCACCAGAGATTTCCCTCCGCAAAACCTGAAAGAAGGTAGACAGCAACTAAGGGTGGCTGGGGACCAGTCGTTAGCCCTCCGATGCTTAAGTCAAGCCAAAGCAAGAAGAAGAGTAGCCAAGCAAAACGGGACAGAGATTGAATGTTGTGTGTACCTTTCTCTTAATGGAGTCATCCCTTTATATAGATCAGAAGCGATTCAATCTGTTATACAAGATATCGAGATCCCGCTGATCTCGGGTATGATACGAGATTCTGCTGATTTCGTGGGATAAGATCCTTATCCTTAGTGACGAGATCTAACCAAATTACTTACTTCGGCAATTACGTCTCTTGATAGCAATCCCTTGAGATTCGGAACCACAGGAGAAGATAAACCCAAAATTGAGTCATACGGGCTGCTGGTATGTGTAGTAGTAACACTGATTGCTCATGTAGAGCTAGAAGCCGTAGTTGGAGTCGTAGCCGGCAAAAAGGAAGGAGACGCCGAAGGGGCGGAGACCCGAACTGGGTGTAACCCTGCTTGGTGTCACAGAGGGATTGAACAAGCCGCTCGACGGGAATCGGGTGCTGGAACTACGAAGACCGTCCAAACCAAAAAATGAAGACTCATGATAGCTCTGATGTCGGGAGCTGCTCGTGTCAGGAATGCTCGCATTCATGATATACGACCCCTTTTAGCGAACGCGAGCCGAGCTGCTCGCATACGGGAGATGCGACCACTTCTGACGAGCACGAGCCGAGCTGCTCGCATACGGGAGATGCGACCCCTTCTGGCGAGCACGAGCCGAGCTGCTCGCATACGGGAGATGCGACCACTTCTGATGAGCACGAGCCGAGCTACCCGCAATCCAGATGTGAGACCTCTTATCGCGAGCACGAGCTTGACTGCTCGCATTCATTATGGCCGCGATCCTGCACTTCTCGATAGACTATATTTGCCTATAACACACCCCATTCCGGCAATTGATGATTGCGTTTGATGTGGCAAGGAATGGGCGGCCTAATATTACCGGTATTTGGGTGCTAGCATCCAAAACCGGTTGTGTGTCCAAGACTATAAAATCTACCGGGTAGTAGAATTTGTCAACTTGGACTAGAACATCCTCAACTATCCCCCTCGGTACACGGATAGATCTATCAGCAAGTTGCAATGTGGTTTTGGTGGGTTTTAATTCACCAAGACCCAATTGCTCATATACCGAGTATGGGATCAAGTTCACACTCGCCCCCAAGTCTAACAAGGCACGTTCAATCCGGTAGTCTCCAATGATACATGAGATGGTGGGACTACCGGGATCTTTGAATTTTGGGGGGGTCTTTTGAGTGAGGATGGCACTAACTTGCTCAGTTAAGAAGGCCTTTTGCTGCACATTATATTTGCATTTTGTTGTGCATAGGTCTTTTAGAAACTTGGCATAAGAGGGAATTTGTTTGATGGCATCAAGCAAAGGGATATTGATCTTAACTTGTCTGAAAATCTCTAGAATATCTTGAGAATTTGGGAGAGATTTTGGGGCAACCAATCTCGAAGGGAATGGTGCTACGGGCTTGTAAATGCGTTCCGGTTGTTGTGGGGCTAAGTTAGATCTATTTTCATCCTCAGAATTTACCGGATCATTAGGCTCATCGGCCTTCACCGGAATAGTTTTGTCAATTTGTTTACCACTTCTAAGGGTGGTAATGGATTTAGCTTGCTCCATGTTTTGGTTGGAAGGATTAGGGATGCTCACTTCATGCACTTGCTTCGGATTGGGTTGAGGTTGGGCCAGAAAGGTCCCTTCCCTAGCATTCAAGCGTCCCTTAATCTCATCGACCGAGACTTTCAGCTCTTAGAACATTTGCTGATTCGATTCATTTATTTGCGCTTGCCCTTGCATAAATGCTCTCAAGGTATCCTCCAATGAGAATTGAGGTGGGGCCATATTTTTCATGGGTGGCCCTCTTTGGGAGTTGGTAGGATTGCCCGTAGGAGCATTCTTCCAACTGAAATTTGGGTGGTTCTTCCAACTCTCATTGTACGTGTTACCTACCGGTCCATAGAAGGGCCGTTGATAACCATATGTGGCATTGGCTGTCTCATGTAGCACTTCCTGACACGCAGGAATTGTGGGACAATCTTGCGTAGCGTGTAAATTAGTGAGGCAAATCCCACATGTGGTTTCAACCGCTTCCTTGGACTTGGGAACTCCACTTTTGCTAAGTTCCATGGCCTCAACCTTCCTTGTGAGGTTGGCTATCCTTGCATTCTCATCGTCTTCCTCTTTAAGGACATATATCCCTCCTTTCTCTTGAGTGGGCTTGGGGTTCTTGGGTTTACCCGAGGTATCCCAAGATTGGGCGTTTTCAGCCAACATGTCCAAGTAACTCCAAGCCTCATCTGGATTTTTACTCATAAACTCGCCATTGCACATCATTTCCACAAATTGGCGCATATTGGAACTTAATCCATCATTGTAAAAATTTATAACTCGCCAACTCTCATAGCCATGATGTGGGCAAGCAAGCAGGAGTTCCTTAAATCTTTCCCAACATTGAAAGAAAGATTCACCTTCTTTAGCCGAAAAATTCATTATGGCTCTTCGAAGGGTGTTCGTTTTATGAGCCGGGAAGAACTTTTTCAAGAATTCCCGGTTCATCTCAACCCATGTCCTAATCGAGTGTGGTCTAAGAGAGTGAAGCCAATCTTTGGATCTTTCAAGGTGAAGGGGAAGAGTTTAAGTCTGATAGTATCATCGGAAACATTGGTGTAATGCAAGGTGGCCAACACTTCTTCAAATTCTTGCAAGTGTAAGTATGGGCGGTCTGAGTCCAGCCCATGGAATTTAGGTAGAAGTTGAATTACGCCCGGTTTTATATCAAAGGTTCCACCGTTTGCTGGTAGAACTATGCAAGAAGGTGTAACTGCACGGGCAGGTTGTAAGTAGTCCCGTAATGATCTCATTGGAGGAACATTTTGTACCTCATTCTCTCCTACTCCTTCCTGATTTGCGTTTGTAGTTAGAGTAGGGGGGGAGGATTCCTTGCAGGTGTTTGATCCATATTCCCCAAATTTTCACAATGCTCTTGATAATTCCGGACTCGTCTATGAACTGACAATGGTCCAACTAAACCACCTTCAGATTGGAGACGATTTGAGTGATTACGTTCCCAACGGGACATACACCACTCAACCAGAAACTGAAACTAATCCTATCCTAGAAAACTGAAATCTGAAACTAATCTGAAAAAAAAAAAAAAAATTCTGCAGAAGCTAAGTCAGAAAGGTATCACCTGATGCGCTTGAACTAGAGAAAAATTCCTACAAAACAGAAAAACTTGTTAGTTCTAAGAAAATCAGAAAGACTATCTACTGCTACTTCTACAGCCACTGAAACTATTCGAAAACCGTTGTCTAATTCCCCGGCAACGGCGCTAAAAACTTGTTCGCTCGCCTCAAGTGTAAGGCTGCGATGTAGTAATAAAACTCGGTAAGATCGAGGTCGATCCACAGGGAAATAGTGACAGCTCCGAAATCACTCCAGCAACTCAGTTTTTAAAAGAAATCAGATTTAATTGAGTGTTTACTTAAAACAGGAACTTAAAAAAAAATCAGAGATATAAAGTACTAAGGCTTTCAAGGATCCACTTGTAGCAATCCTATGTCAATTCAGTCAATCCAAGTAGACAACACAACTAGATTTAAAGTCCTATCTCTCATCTAGTTGGAGAATAAAGCATTCACACACATTCCATCACATTCAAGTTGAACTTCCAAGTCCTAGTCCAATAAAATCAATACCAAACTCAAAACTATAGCCTGCGGAGTAACAGCCATGCCTCTGGACTATGGCCTGCTCAAGGATTACTATAATCCGAATTTAGATAAACAAACATGATAATCTCAGAGAATTAAAAGGAATTCATGTCCGGAGCACATAAACTCAGATAAGACGTCTCAAACTACCACTTTTTGGAACTAAATCATGTAAAAATCCAAACTTGAATGTAAATTACTTGAATTAAACTGGAATCAACATAGAATTAGCTACAAGCTTCACCTCTCAGCCTTAGCTGAGAGGTTTTAGCCGAGCATAGTCATGCTACAACTAAAAACTCTGAAATAAAGCATAAAAATAAAAAAACCCGAATAGGAGAGTTGCGCCGCTCCACAATCGCCTTCACTCTCCAAACTCACGTTCCTTAGCCTCTCTGATACCCTGGGAGAACCCCTAGTGTCCTTTTAAGCAAGCAACCTCCCTTGCGTCGGATTCTACGAAAGACTACGCGTTTCGCAGCAATTTTCGAGTCCAGCTTTAGAAAGGAATCCTCTACGCAGGGCCGACCGGTCGTGACCGTCGGACTAGCCTTTAAACAGTCCAGGGAGTGCTGCCGACCAGTCAAGACCGGTCGGACAGACCTGTCCAACAGTCCAGTGTGTGTGGTCGACCGGTCATGACTGGTCAGATCAATTTAAGTGTGTTCCAGCGTTTATAACCGACCGGTCGTGACCGGTCGGGCTCCTCTATCCATCCTCTAGTGTGCATGGCCGACCGGTCAAGACCGGTCGGCCTGTCTTCTCTTTGATCAGCCTTCATGGCCGACCGGTCATGACCGGTCGGCCTTCTTCCATTTGCTTCTTTTTCTCTTCTTTTTCTCCTTTTTCTTCTTCTCTCTCTTCTCTTTGCTTTCTTCTTTCTTTGGTCTTCTTTCATCCTTCATCCAAAAGCTCCAAATGTATTCTTTTGGCTCGTAATTGAATGAAGTCCGCTCTCATCCCTATAATTACAAAACACGTGTTAGGTGGGCCTTTAAACCATGAAAATCATGCAAACCTTGTCGTGTAATGGGCAATGCAATGTATAAATTGGAGGTTCAACATGCGCGGATCCGATATCCTCTCTCCCAATCCCCACATAGCATTGGTGACATCACTCAGTTGGGTGTAAAAGTCCATGAAGTTCTCATGTTCCTCCATTTTCATATTCTCAAATTGAGTGGTTAAGAGCTGAAGTTTTGACCTCTTGACTGTACTAGTTCCTTCATGAGTGGTTTCAAAGATGTCCCATGCTTCCTTAGCAGTTGTGCAATTACAAATTCTTTTAAACTCATCAGCTGAAACAGCACAAAAGATAGCATTGAGTGCCTTGGCGTTGCTAATGTATCTCAGTTGTTCAAGATCAGTCCATAAATCATCAGGCTTGACTGTGGTAGTGGTGATCCCATCTATGACAGTGCTCAAGAGGGGTATTTCATATTTGATTTCCACAGATCTCCATGTTGCATGATCCAATGATTGCAAGAAGACTCTCATTCTTGCTTTCCAATAAGCATAGTTTGATCCATCAAAATATGGAGGTTTGGAAACCATACTAGAATCCCCTTTTGACATGATTTCAAGCTTCTAGAGACGGATCACACTCCGGGCGGTTACGCCTTTAAGGAGGAACCCTCTCTGATACCAATTGAAAATGCGGTATAAGTTTGATTACCGCCAATGTAGAAGTAAGAAACAAGTTGTCTTGTCCTAGAGGGGGGTGAATAGGACACTTTTTAAATTTTCCAATCACACACTTGTAATCATACAATATATTTTCAGAGTACTTTCATCAAACACAAGACATGCAGAATATAAATCAATAAAAGTGTTGAGCTCTTAATTGTGCATATTTTAACCCCAATTCATCACTCATTATGCATGGTTTTCATAATTTAAAGACTAATCAAATACATGTTTTGTGGTTGTAGGAATGAGAGTTACTTTGCCCAATTGATGACCAAAAGAGCTGATTTAGAACCTTGGATAAAGACCCAAGGAGGGCTGAAGGAAGAAGGAAGCAAAGAAAGAAGCAAAGAAAGAAGAAAATAGAAGAAAGAAAGGAAGAAAACAAGAAGAAAAAGAGACCGACCGGTCTTGACCGGTCGGCCAAGGAAGCCCGACCGGTCTTGACCGGTCGGCCATGCTTGCTGGAGTAATGCCAAAGAGGGCCTGACCGGTCGTGACCGGTCGGCCAGCCCTGTCCGACCGGTCGTGACCGGTCGGCCATGCAAGTTTCAGATTCCAGATTCTAAAACAGCAATGTATCCCCACACCTGGTTTTTCGGACCAGTTTTCTGGGCCGATCTTGATGATATTTGGAAATCCAACACATCCATGTCGAAGAGGAACTCGACGCCGAACTAACCCAAGTGGTTTCGTGTCGATCGGAGTTACGGATTGATCGTGGTGACCAAAACAATACGAACTGTCCAGAAAGTTCCAGATTTCGCTGTTCCACTCTGGGCCGGTCTAGGTGGCCCATCATTGAGGATATGAAAAATCTACTTTGACCATCTTTTAGACCACATCCATATATGAATAACCACAAAAGTTTCAGATCAAAAGGGTGTGTGGTTTGATCGTACCGGTTGAAGAAAGATGGACCATCCAAAAAGCTCCAACTGCGCAGAGTTTATAAAAGCCCTAATTGTTCTAATTTTCGGACCACATTCTAAGATTTTTTTTGAACAATATAATCCTTCTATCATGTAGAGGAGGAAGTTTTCTACTCATGTTCAAAATTTGAGATCAATCCGACCTCTGTACACTCCGGAGCGTTGAAAGCAAGATGACTGGTTCTGAAGGTACCCGAAGTGCGCGATTTTGAGAGGCGGTCGGTGATGTGATTGGTGGGCCCATTCAGAGGACAATCTTGGAAATCTAAATCATCTATGAGGAAGATCACATTACAAGGAAGCTATAAATCAATTTTGAAGGCAATCCGACCATTGGTTAAGCCGTACCAAGCGAAACAAATTCTGCTATGTTGCTGTACTATTGCTGCACTATAAAAGGGGGTGCTCTCTTCTATTCCAGGGCAACCAAGGACGTGGGGAGCAAGGAGTTCAAGTCATAGGAGGCTTCCTAGCCTCCTCCAACTAGTTTTTCTTCCTTTTCTTAGTTCTAGTTTTATTTTTAATATGCTTTTCATTAGCTAATCTCTTAGCTAGAGCTAAGAGGTGAACCTTATAGTTTTCTTAGATTGTTTAATTCGTTTTATTGGTTTTTAGTTTGGAATTCATGATTATGAACTAAGGTTTGAAGTTTATACAAGTTTTTAAGTAATTTTTCTTAGTCTTGTGATGACTCATGGATGTTTGGATGAATTACTTATCTTCTTAATTCGTTTGCAACAGTCTAGACCTGTATGATCCGAGGAATAGGAGTGCGCTCTAGTACTAAGCTCTTCATGAAGGGACTTCCTACCAAAGTTCTATTTTTCTGTTTTTCTGAATATGTATGGATTGTGCATGTGATTTGAATCTAGTTCAAATCATGATCTAGCCTTGTCTTGTGAGAGGACTTGAGGATGGTTATGATTGTGAACTGGACCTTTTGGAAAGGGGAATGACATATGCAATTGAGCATGCTCAGCTCAGCCTTCATTGAGTGAATCATATGCATAGAACTTACATATGACAGACTGTTTGGTTTAACAGCTCTATCATCCGACTAGATAGACAGGAATGTCGATTCTAGTTGAGAAAGTAAGAAACCATAGCGAATTATGCATCTAAGAAGAGCTATAAGTGGATCCTTGATGCTCTAGTTATCTTTTCATTATTAGATTTTCTATTTTATGTTAAAAATCAATTTCACAAACCTCTTTGATTCTAGTTATTAGGATAGTTAGAATTGTTTACTTCCTTCCCTGTGGATCGACCTCGGTCTTACCGAGATTATTACTACATCGCAGCCTTGCACTTGAGGCGAGCGAACAAGTTTTTGGCGCCGTTGCCGGGGAAGAGGTTAAACGGTTCTAATTGTTCTAGTAACTATAGAGTAGTCTTAGTTAGGTAGGATTTTCAGTTTTTATAGAAGAAGATTTTCTGATTTTTTTTCTAGATTACTAACAATTTTTTTGTTGGATTTTGTAGGACATTGTTACTGACATATATCTCGCTCTATTGGGTAACATCTCTCCATCTCCCTTCTTTTTGTTCTTTTTTCTAGATTAGGGTAGTTCCAACTCTTTAAAATCTCATTATGGCTGATTGGAAGTGTGGTGCTTATGCATACCCTTTGGAAGATGAGATGACAGACCATGGAATCAAAACTCTTTATGATTGGAACCAATTTAAGCATAAGTATTAGTCTGAGAGTAAATCAACCTCCACTACCCCCCAACATAAGACGCTACGTGATTACTAGGTTGAAAATAACATGAGTATCCCACCAAGTTTAACAGGAGGTAGGAATAAGAAAAAGGACCGGGGGAGTAATGACCAACTGGTAAAGACATTGCGTGATCACTTGTATGGCTATGCCTATCAACCATCTTATCAGTCTTTGTCATATAACACGTATGGTCTTCATCGAGAGAGTCCTCACACCTCTAGTCCAATGGAGGATGAGCCAACCATGGATGCCAACAATTATCCTCAAGAGTTTCTTTCTCATGATCCTCAACCAACACGAACTCTTGAGGATACACTGCGAGAGTTTATGGAAATAACTGAGCAATGCATACAAAATATCTCGCCATCTCAAAATATTGAACCCAACATTGGGAACACCGAATCAATCCCCAACAATGAGGAGGATGAGGCTATCCAAACCCAACCTTTTCTAGATTTAATGACTAAACTTCTAGAGGATATTGATCTCAGTGATCCCACCATTACCATCGATTATGGTAAATCAACTATCTCTTTTAGCTATTTCGATTTGAATGATGAAGAGATTTCAAGGACGGTTGACGAACCCGAGGAATCTACAAAATCTGAAAGTGATAGTTTGATTGCCTACAATGAGGGTTTAAAGGATGATTGTGAGTCCATGATTTGTTCTTCCAAAGGGCCGAATGTTTTTGAATCACCGAAAGATATTCTTGCTAGAGAGATGGCCGAAGTCGATATTTTTAAGTCCTTCCACCAACAACACATGCCGGATTCTATTGTGGAAGAACTCCCTTGGGTTGAAAATTCTGCTTCTTTAGATGATGGGGTGGCACAATCTGAAATTTCAAAAGATCAACCAATGCTAGATGATGTGCTTACCGTTAAATCTGAAAATTTTTCTTTGGAAGACCTCCCCTCTATAGAGGAGGAATTCCTTACCCTTGAAACAGAATTTCCTCAATCACTTAGGGAGAAGGAGGACCCTTCATTCGACTCTCTCGATTTCCTAAAGGAATGCATGACCCACCCCTATGATCTGGATGATGAGATGATTAAGGAGTTGGATAGTTTGTTAGACATGGTGTCGGTGCCTGAAGAACACCATTCCACTGATTTACACTCTTTACCATGGTTTGTGGAAGCACCATGCAAATCTGAATTTGTGGAGGAGACAATCCAAACTGAAAAATACTTAATGAATGTCTCTCCACCATCATGGGTTCTTCAATCCATTGAAAATTCTGATTGGGAGGACCCGTTTTTAATCAATTACAACCCAATTCAGAACTTGAGGAGATATCTTTTTGCTGCTCTTATCTCCTCCTTACATGCGTGTGGTGCATACTATGATTGGACTTTCATGAAGAAACGCACACATGTATACATTCGAGCAGGACTTTGGATGGTCCTCATGAGAAACTATTGAAATTCATGAAGATCCTGCTCAAATTTGATCATGTAGTCGATCAGACTAATCAAAGGTAGGTAGGTAGGTTAGGATTTCTTTCTGCATTTAGGATTGAATAAGTCTCATTGAGACAATGGAAGATGCTAGAATTGATCAACTTGCTACCTCAGGTACTCTCGTTCTCACTCTCCTTTGTTTTGTGTCATTGCTCTCATGTCATGCATATTGCATATCTTATTACATTGAGGACAATATAAGATTTTGGTTGGGGGGTGAGATTCCTTAGATGAATCTACTAGCTTTTGTGACATTTCGAGCAATTATGTAGAAAATTTTTGATTTTTCTAAAATTCAAAACTCTTTTGGAAAACGTTGTTTCTATGCATTCAAGATGATACGAGTATAAGAAGAGGAGATACGAAGTGAGTGATGTTGCAAGCTTTGAATTTCTTTTAATATAATGGTTTTATATGTGAATTCCCCTATTTATGTGAGTGATAGAAAATTTGAACACTTTTACACCTAGTTCACATTACACGATTTTCATGGGTTGAAAGGATTATGTGATTTGTGGATTAACTATACTTTGATTTAAGGTGTTGAGAAACCAAGCCGGGGTACTTTGTCCATCCTTGTCCATGGGAAAATAACGAAAGATATGGATTTCTAAAAATCCTATCTAATTTAAAAAGAAAAAGGAAAAGGAAGGATGAAATTGGGAATGATGGAAAAACGGTGGAAAATTCCGATTAGGGCTACTTACTACCAACCGGGGGATGGTCTACCCGTAACCAAAGCCGGAAATGGGACGTAGTGTGAAAGTCGTCGGAAGGACGGTAAGACAAATTCCTGTCATAGGCTTGTTGTTGCTCTGTGCACCTTGAAATCCATAGTTTAGTTGATCTATGATGAAGATGAGCCCAGAAACTCATGAGAAGAACTTTCACTATGCACACTAGGGTGAATTTGTTCAAGTTCTTCTATTTATCAATCAATCAGTGGGAATTTCATATAAATACTTATTATATTCTAAGAGTTTAAGGTTTCAACTTCTATCACCTAATTTCTCTGATTTTTATGCTTGTGTGTCTTGGAATGTATAGAAGAATAGTTTCTAGAGGAGAGTTGGATTTGGAGAATGAAACTTGTTTCACGCATGTTTTGCTCGGGACTAGCAAAATGCTGGTTGGGGGGTGTGTTGAGCTCTTAATTGTGCATATTTTAACCCCAATTCATCACTCATTATGCATGGTTTTCATAATTTAAAGACTAATCAAATACATGTTTTGTGGTTGTAGGAATGAGAGTTACTTTGCCCAATTGATGACCAAAAGAGCTGATTTAGAACCTTGGATGAAGACCCAAGGAGGGCTGAAGGAAGAAGGAAGCAAAGAAAGAAGCAAAGAAAGAAGAAAATAGAAGAAAGAAAGGAAGAAAACAAGAAGAAAAAGAGACCGACCGGTCTTGACCGGTCGGCCAAGGAAGCCCGACCGGTCTTGACCGGTCGGCCATGCTTGCTGGAGTAATGCCAAAGAGGGCCTGACCGGTCGTGACCGGTCGGCCAGCCCTGTCCGACCGGTCGTGACCGGTCGGCCATGCAAGTTTCAGATTCCAGATTCTAAAACAGCAATGTATTCCCGCACCTGGTTTTTCAGACCAGTTTTTTGGGCCGATCTTGATGATATTTGGAAATCCAACACATCCATGTTGAAGAGGAACTCGACACCGAACTAATCCAAGTGGTTTCGTGTCGATCGGAGTTACGGATTGATCGTGGTGACCAAAACAATACGAACTGTCCAGAAAGTTCCAGATTTCGCTGTTCCACTCTGGGCCGGTCTAGGTGGCCCATCATTGAGGATATGAAAAATCTACTTTGACCATCTTTTAGACCACATCCATATATGAATAACCACAAAAGTTTCAGATCAAAAGGGTGTGTGGTTTGATCGTACCGGTTGAAGAAAGATGGACCATCCAAAAAGCTCTAACTGCGCAGAGTTTATAAAAGCCCTAATTGTTCTAATTTTCGGACCACATTCTAAGATTGTTTTGGACAATCTAATCCATCTATCATGTAGAGGAGGACGTTTTCTACTCATGTTCAAAATTTGAGATCAATCCGACCTCTGTACACTCCGGAGCGTTGAAAGCAAGATGACTGGTTCTGAAGGTACCCGAAGTGCGCGATTTTGAGAGGCGGTCGGTGATGTGATTGGTGGGCCCATTCAGAGGACAATCTTGGAAATCTAAATCATCTATGAGGAAGATCACATTACAAGGAAGCTACAAATCAATTTTGAAGGCAATCCGACCATTGGTTAAGCCGTACCAAGCGAAACAAATTCTGCTATGTTGCTGTACTATTGCTGCACTATAAAAGGGGGTGCTCTCTTCTATTCCAGGCAACCAAGGACGTGGGGAGCAAGGAGTTCAAGTCATAGGAGGCTTCCTAGCCTCCTCCAGCTAGTTTTTCTTCCTTTTCTTAGTTCTAGTTTTATTTTTAATATGCTTTTCATTAGCTAATCTCTTAGCTAGAGCTAAGAGGTGAACCTTATAGTTTTCTTAGATTGTTTAATTCGTTTTATTGGTTTTTAGTTTGGAATTCATGATTATGAACTAAGGTTTGAAGTTTATACAAGTTTTTAAGTAATTTTTCTTAGTCTTGTGATGACTCATGGATGTTTGGATGAATTACTTATCTTCTTAATTCGTTTGCAACAGTCTAGACCTGTATGATCCGAGGAATTGGAGTGCGCTCTAGTACTAAGCTCTTCATGAAGGGACTTCCTACCAAAGTTCTATTTTTCTGTTTTTCTGAATATGTATGGATTGTGCATGTGATTTGAATCTAGTTCAAATCATGATCTAGCCTTGTCTTGTGAGAGGACTTGAGGATGGTTATGATTGTGAACTGGACCTTTTGGAAAGGGGAATGACCTATGCAATTGAGCATGCTCAGCTCAGCCTTCATTGAGTGAATCCTATGCATAAAACTTACATATGACAGACTGTTTGGTTTAACAGCTCTATCATCCGACTAGATAGACAGGAATGTCGATTCTAGTTGAGAAAGTAAGAAACCATAGCGAATTATGCATCTAAGAAGAGCTATAAGTGGATCCTTGATGCTCTAGTTATCTTTTCATTATTAGATTTTCTATTTTATGTTAAAAATCAATTTCACAAACCTCTTTGATTCTAGTTATTAGGATAGTTAGAATTGTTTACTTCCTTCCCTGTGGATCGATCTCGGTCTTACCGAGATTATTACTACATCGCAGCCTTGCACTTGAGGCGAGCGAACAAAAAGCACATGTGAAAGAAGTAAATCAAGTTATCCATTCACCACACAACAGGAGATTTTTATAGTGGTTCGGTTATGTACCTACTCCACTCCCGGCTGATCCACTCACTCCTTGAGTGGCCGGATTTCACTATCACTATGGTTTTAAATGAGGTTAACCATAAACCTTAACAGCCTACAAAAGGACTTACGACTCAACACATGGATTCATCCTTCCATAGGACTGATCCATAGCCACTTGGTCTTACACAAGGACTTGTCCTACTCAAGGACTTGTCCTACGCAAGGACTCTTACGAGTTTGGGTCTTCAAACTCTGAAACCCAAATCTCAACTTGAGGAGGTTTCTTGGACTCGAAAGACTAAATATACTTAGCTGATTGAGTCCCTTGATGATGCCTTTGTTGAAGAAGCTTCTGCTTGTACGGAAGATGGCTTCTTCAGCTCCCTCGATCAGCAACCTTGCTCCGGATGACTCATTGTAGATTCCAAGGTGAGGGATTAGGGATAGGTAAAGGCTATATTGGGATATGGCTTTTATGTGAGGAAAGCTTCTACCTAATCCACCATTAATGGCATTGATGACAAGAGAATATCTATGCGAGGTATGTCAAGATGCCATTAAAGAGGGGTTGAGTTCATGATTCAATCCAAGCTTTGAATGCTTCATCAATGTTGGTCAGATCAACATGGATTGAAGTATGAACTCAACAAATCTTAGGGTTTTGAAGAAGGGGATCTCAAGAAGAAGGCTCACACAAACCCTAGATGATGCTCAAGGTGTCTTGGGCAAGATCCAACCGAGTTCTATAAATAGACATGGCATTCAACGGTCAGAAAACGGTCAGCTCGATAGGATCCGATCGATCGGACATAAGATTTAGCTAGATTTGAATTTTGCTCAAAAACAGGTTCTCCGATTGATCGGACTTAGTTCCGATTGATCGGAAGACCCTTTTCGATTGATCGGACAGATGGTCCGATTGATCGGAATTCCTTCCAGAGAGTTGATGTAATTTTTTTGGAAATTCCTCCGATGGATCGTATGTGTGTCCGATGGATCGGACCACCCCTGTCCGATGGATCGGACAGACCTCCGAGGGATCGTAAAAGTGTCCAGAGAGATTTTCAATGTTTGCTGGATAATTATACGATTGATCGGACATACTGTCCGATTGATCGGAACACCCTTTCCGATGGATCGGACAGGCCTCCGATGGCTCGGAAAAGTGTCCAGAGAGGTTTTCAATATAACTGGACTATTCTCCGATGGATCGGACACATTGTCCGATTGATCGGACATCTATCGGACTAATCTCCGATGGATCGGGTATGTATCAGAGAGCAGACATATTGTTTTTCAATTTTTAAGCAACTTCTGCTAACATTAACCCTTCCAAAGCTGATCTAAATGGAAGGTGGGCTATAGATGGTGCTAAGGGTGTGCCTAGGAAGGATTTGGGCCATCTATAGAAGGTTTTGGGATCAAAGGTTTGGATGGAGAGGCTTGAAGCTGTCTTGATGAGCGATCTTCTTTGAGAAGCTTCTGTCTTCAGCCGTAAGGAAACCGTCTTCAGCCGCAAGGAGACTCGACGACACACTAACCATGGTAATTGACAAATCTTTGCATTAACACGTGATAGGGCCGATCAATCCGCCATCTTCTCAGGGGCACCAGTACATTCTTGCTGCGACCGATTATTTCTCTAAATGGGCTGAAGCAATTGCCCTGAGAAATGTGAAAGCCAAACACGTCGAAGGTTTCATTCGACACGCCATATTGTACCGACATGGTATCCCTGAGAGAATTACCACCGACAATGGAACGCCCTTAAAAAATGCCACTATCGATAAGATGTGCGCAAAGTTCAAGATCAAGCATTGCTATTCATCGCTTATTCCCCTCCCGCGAATGGGTTGGCCGAGGCATTCAACAAGACTATCGTGAAAATCCTGAAGAAGACGGTGGCAGAGAATAAGAAGGACTAGGACAGACGATTACCCGAAGCATTATGGGCATATAGGACCACGTACCGCACAACCACTCGAGTTACACCCTACTCGTTGGTGTACGGTACGAAAGCTGTGATCCCGATGGAGATACAGGTGGAGTCGCTACGAGTCGCGCTCCGACACTCCTTGACGACCGAGTACAATGCTAAAATCAGAATGGTCGAGCTGGACGATCTGGACGAAAAGAGACTCGCCGCTCAGCAAAGGCTTGAAATGTATCAGAAACAAATCTCAGCCTCATATGATAAACGAGTCTGTGGTAGGTCGTTCAAAAGAGGCGACTTGGTACTAATGATGAAACGTCCGACACTCTCTCAAGGTCCCAAGAGTAAATTCGATCCGAAATGGGATCCAGTGTGTATCATCGATGAAGTATATTCCAATGGAGCCTATCGGGTGATAGATTGCAAAGGACAGGGCATCAGTTCACTAGTGAATGGTCGATTTTTGAAAAGATATTATACTTAACACAAACTTATCGTTGTAGTTTGTAAATGCCCCAATAGAGGGAAAGTGTAACGGAGTGGATATCGAAAGAAATGACGCCACATAATGGTTAAATCAAATACTAATCATCTATTTTGTGCTTTCGCAGGTATTAGAAAGTCATGGAGACTCGATACAAGCCAAGTATGGTATCCTGCCCTTTTGAAGGCCATCAAGAAAGGGGATAAACCCTTAACTAAAGCTCAGTCACATCCCTGCTCACACAAGCATAGGTTTGGGTCCTGATAGGGGGATGCTCTTTTCCAAATAACTCAATCAGTTTGCATTCAAAACTAAACAATTGCAAATAAGCTAGAAGCACAGCATGAATCCAAAACTGCAGTAGTATACATATTGATACAGTATTTATTACAATGTGTTCTAAAATTACGAATGAAGGTCATTACAGCTCAACTATTTAAAGTTTTTAAACACTGGTCTAACAAGTTTGCTGCAGATTCCTCAACCGCCTTCCGTGCCGTTTCAGCTTCAGCCAGAACTTGGGCAGGATCAGGAATGTCCCGGAGAGACTGCTCCAATTCCGCAACTTGAGCCTTCACGACGTTGCACTTTACTTCATGTTGATCAAGGGAGGACTGCAAACGAACCTTTTGACCACTAAGCTTCGAGAATTTGAGATGTACAATTAAACGTTTAGCTTGTAGCTGGGCCACCTCATTGTCTATCTCCGCCAGACTTGTGGTGACCTCTTGGCACCCGGCGTCAACAATCTGCCAGTCCTTCCTCACTGCAGCCACGCCTGCCTTGTGTAACTCAAGTTCGGGAGAAGGGATCGCAAATGACCGCGCTTTTCCTCGATGGAAGGGTCAACTTGGAGAATTTCGCTTCATTTTCTCGAGCCACCCATTCCTTGAACTAAGCCACATGACCGACTATCGAATCTAGGTCAATCCCGAGCAAGGCAGCGTTAAGTCCTAATGCCTACAACGCCTCGTCCAAGATAGGCCATTCATCCTCATTCCTCAAAGAGTCGGCAATGTCAGACAGAAGGCCCTTCAGAAGATTTGCCTTGGTCCTCGACAGGCCACAAAGGGATGAAACGAATGCCTCTGGCAAAACCGTAGACGCTGGGGCGTCGGCAGAAGCAGCTGCTGACAAAGAGAGTGATAAACGTCAGTACAGAGAAATCATCATCAGAAAGAAAGCAGTCAAGACAGTAAAAGCAAGTAATATACCAGCAACTTCAGGAATGCCAACGGTAAGAGTGCTGGATGAAGCAATGGGCACGGGTGACATTGGGGCCGGTTCCGTTGCTCCCTCAGTCAATGGTTCAAGTAATTCTGGAGAAGATAGCACCATGACCTCGGGAATATGGGCGTCAGAGGCTGGCCCAATAGCAGGAAGAACTTCGGCGGCAGGCTCGGCTGATGATGGTACAACTGCAAAAGGGGAATTCATGACAGGTTCAGTTGATGATGGCACGACAGAAGGGAGAACTCTCACAGCGGGTTCAGGCACACTTGATTCGATAGTGGGAACTGCAATCTCTTCCATTGCAGTAGTGACGATCGCTTCGGGAACCGTGCCCTGAGCTTCAGCGTCTGCCACAGGAGGATTGGGGGCAAGGACGGATTCAGCAGGTGCTTCATCATCCAGATCCATGAAGATTGCCCTCATGTTCTCTTCAAGGACAGATCTATCATATATGGGCTCGCTCTCGTTACTCCCCCGGGTATGGCGGCCTTCACTTAAGTTGGCTTGAGAGCTCAACTCACCCTCTTCCCTGGCCTCTCCTGCGTTGTCGGCCGGAGTGTCACCGACCTCTTTGGAAAGCCGCTCCCGCAAACGCTCGGCCCTGTGCAGTTTCCACAAGTCCTTTATCTTCTTGCCCCCACAAACGACAGGAAGATTAGGGCCGGTTTTCACCCGAGGACCAATGCGCTCGGCCGATACCCTCTCATCACCATCACCATCAGCGTCACCACCATCATCGCCACTATAGCCTCCACCTTCATCGCCACCCACATCCTCATCGCCTCCACTAGCACCGCCCATAGCGTCATCACCATCCCTACCACCGTCGCCCTCAGCAGCAACATCATCATTGTTACCACCAGCCTCTCCCATGTCATCATCATCATCATCCTCTTCGTCATCGTCACCTCCATTCCCCCCTCTCAGAACATCACCTTCGTCGAGTAACTCATCAATGGGCCCAAGGGACGGGAATTCCGGCTCCTCCAATGTTACATTTCTCTCCCCGTGAGTGATCCAACCCTCCAGAGTATGTTCGGGTTTTTCGTGGTCGATCACCACGTTTAGGGAACTCTGCACTCTCTCCGTGCCCGGCACCACAGGATGATGAAGATTTTCTAATACGTAACCAAGACCGTTAGCAGGGGTGGGGGTAACAATAGGAGGCGTGATGAAGACGGGCTTAGTGACAAGCATTTTATTTCGAACCAGTGCATACTGGTGGGCCCACCACCTCATCCATCCGAAGGTAGCCCCGGTGAAACACTGAGTCCCCGGGATGACAAAAGAACAATCGGTTCCCGTCAGCATAAGTTGCCGCCACATCCACTTCCAATGAATGGGCCCGACACCATACGCTCGTTGCTCGCGTGTCACCGGTTCTAATTTCGCGGGCACCCCTTGGTCATACCCGAATTGGCTGGTGAAGCTGTTGGGATAGTAGGGTTCCCTCTAGAACTCCAACCCTTCGTGAAGCGGCAATGACGATGGACGAATCGCAGTTAAGAAGGAACGCTCGTAATAGTCGATGTTATCATCATCCGTGCACAGGACCGATTCTCCACTTCGGGTACCGGAGAAGTGATAAAAATATACATCGTCAAGCCGCGCTATGCTCTCTTCAATAGTGGTCAAATTATGACCAATCATCCTCTTCTTCTGAAAGAAATGCAGCGGAAGCTTCCCTTCTTTGAAATAATCTCCGCGCCGCACATCGTAGACCCAGAGGAAGTATACCCCGAGCCAGCCGGAGAAGAAGTGCCACCCGCAGTAGGCCGAATTCATCCTGTAGGCGGCACGCTCCTTATTGCTGATAATGTAGCCGAATGCCCGATAGATGGAGCATAGGACCACTGGAGCTAGTGTGTACCGATGACCATTTGCCAGGGCCCCCGCGACGGCAAAACAAGATACTCTGATGTTATCCGCCTGCTTAGAGCTTGGAAGCGCTACACAGCTGAGCCAGTACGCCAGGAAACCAACCAGCTCACAGGTGGGGGAGAGCTTGTTAGGATGGGGGAAGTTCTCTTTCATCCGTTTCTCCAAAAGTGCCTTATCACCACGGCCCTCGTCATAGGCCGCGTAGTCCAAGCTGAAGGAAAAGAAACAAGGTGTTAGCAGAAAGAAAGAAGTGTAATTAAGCAGTAAAGTGCAACTCATTACGGAACACTTACTTCAAGCCATGGCTAAAATAAACCAACCAATCCTCGAACGGAAGTTTGTCCTTGAAGCCCCAGAATTGAGGAAGCTCCGCGAACAACTTGTAGCAGGCCTCAGAGAACAAGCCTTCGTTGACACCCTTCTTTTTCTGCGACAACTCATCATCACTCGGGAACCATTCGTCATAAATTCTCCCACGAATCGGGAGGCCTGCAATACGGTTAAGATCCCAGAGCGAGATGCTCATCTCACGTCATGGCATGTGAAAAGAGTTGGTGATAGAACACCAATGATTCAGGAAGCCTTTGTAAACCCAGGGCTCCCGGCAGAAATAACTGGACGTCGCCTCGATCGCCTTATATAGACCGACCGCCCGTAGGGTGGCTCGGTGTTGTTCCAAGATACGATTCGCCCATGCTTCGTAACCCGGATGGAGAACCAGATGGCCACAGGTTCGAAATGCCCCAGTCAACCAGACTTCGGTATCCCCTAAGTGATGAAACCGCTGGCGAAGGGTCTCGAAGTAATGCTTGGGGAAAGGCTAATGGGGGTTGTAGTTCGGCTACAAGAAGATCATATCCTTCACACCGAGGACGGACTGATGCTTCCCATTCTTAGATAAAGAACAACTGAGAAACGGCGCTGGGCCGGACTTCCAAGTACCAACGCTATAAAAGGAGTTGCTCTTGCAAATATCAGACAGCTCGATGCTTGGGAGGGATCGCTGCTGTTGGTAACTCTTTGAATAACGAATGTATTCCCGAGTATAGGGGTTTCTTATGACAAGCGGCGCGGTGACGAGCTTAGCATTAGATGTTTGTTTCCCCAAGTGTAGGGTTGCGATGTAGTAATAATCTCGGTAAGACCGAGGTCGATCCACAGGGACTTATGTAGGATTTCACAAACACATCAAAAAGTGTCTATTGAAAGCTAGTAATCAGATTTTGAATAGAATTGA